>CM022297.1:415829697-416429697 GCA_011799875.1 Thinopyrum elongatum | reverse complement strand
CCAGTCTGCCCTCATGCCGCGATTCAGGAACACCAATCAGCTTAAGGTCAGGAATAAAGTCAACACAAAACTCAATGACCTCCTCATTTTCATGGCCCTTGGAGATGCTTCCATCTAGCCTAGCATGGTTATGAACATATTTCTTTAAGACTCCCATGAACCTCTCAAAAGGGAACATATTGTGTAGAAATACAGGACCCAGAATGGCAAATCTCTTCTACTAGGTGAACTAGGACGTGCGTCATGATATTGAAGAAGGATGGTGGGAACACCAACTCGAAACTGACAAGACATTGCACCAAATCATTCTCTAACCTTGGTATGATTTCTGGATCGATTACCTTCTGAGAGATTGCATTGAGGAATGCACATAGCTTCACAATGGCTAATCGAACATTTTCCGGTAGAAGCCCCCTCAAAGCAACCGGAAGCAGTTGCATCATAATCACGTGGCAGTCATGAGACTTTAGGTTCTGGAACTTTTTCTCTGCCATATTTATTATTCCCTTTATATTCTACGAGAAGCCAGACGGGACCTTCATACTGAGCAGGCATTCAAAGAAGATTTCCTTCTCTTCTTTGGTAAGAGTGTAGCTGTCACGACCCTGATGTATGCCGTCTTTTCCGTGCATACGTTGCTGGTCCTCCCGTGCCTCTGGTGTATCTTTTGTCTTTCCATACACGCCCAAGAAGCCTAGCAGGTTCACACAAAGATTCTTCATCACGTGCATCACGTCGATTGCAGAGCGGACCTCTAGGTCTTTCCAATAGGGTAGGTCCCAAAATATAGATTTCTTCTTCCACATGGGTGCGCGTCCGTCAGCGTCATTCGGAACAGATTGTCCGCCAGGACCCTTTCCAAAGATTTCTTTTAAATCCTTGACCATATCAAGTACATCATCACCAGTACGGTGGCGAGGCTTCTTCCGGTGATCTGCCTCACCTTTGAATTGCTTGCCTTTCTTTCTTACGGGATGCCTGCTCGGAAGAAATTGACGATGTCCCAGGTACACATTCTTCTTACATTTATCCAAATATATACTATCGGTATCATCTAAACAGTGCGTGCATGCGTGGTATCCCTTGTTTGTCTGTCCTGAAAGGTTACTGAGAGCAGGCCAATCATTGATGGTCACAAACAACAACGCATGTAGGTCAAATTCCTCATGTGTGTGCTCATCCCATGCACGTACACCTTTTTCATTCCACAGCGGTAAGAGTTCTTTAACTAATGGCCTTAGGTACACATCAATGTCGTTGCCGGGTTGCTTAGGGCCTTGGATGAGCACTGGCATCATAATGAACTTCCGCTTCATGCACAACCAAGGAGGAAGGTTATACATACATAGAGTCACATGCCAGGAGCTATGATTGGTGCTCTACTCCCCAAAAGGATTAATGCCATCTGCACTTAGACCAAACCATATGTTCCTTGCGTCATCTGCTAAGTCCCCCCACTTTCTCTCGATTTTTCTCCACTACGACCCGTCAGCGGGTACTCTGAACTTCCCATCTTTCTTACGGTCTTCTCTGTGCCGTCGCATCAACTTGGCATGCTCTTTGTTTTGGAACAAACGTTCCAACCGTGGTATTATAGGAGCATAGCACATCACCTTGGCAGGAATCTTCTTCCTGGGGCGCTCGCCCTCAACATCACCAGGGTCATCGCGGCTGATCTTATAGCGCAATGCACCGCATACCGGGCATGCATCCAAATCCTCGTACTCACCGCGGTAGAGGATGTAGTCATTAGGGCATGCATGTATCTCCTGCACCTCTAATCCTACAGGGCAGACAGCCTTCTTTGCTTCGTACGTACTGTCGGGCAATTCGTTGTCCTTTGGAAGCATCTTCTTTAACATTATTAGCAACTTTTCAAATCCCTTGTCAGATACACCATTCTCTGCCTTCCATTGCAGCAATTCCAGTGTGGTGCCCAGCTTTTTCTTGTCATCTTCGCAATTTGGGTACAACAATTTCTTGTGATCCTCTAACATGCGCTGCAACTTCAGCCTCTCCTTTTCACTCGCGCAGTTTCTCTTTGCATCGGCAATGGCCCGACCAAGATCATCAGCGGGCTCATCTGATCCCTCTTCTTCAGCTTCTTCCCGCATTGCCGGCTCAGCTTCTTCCCCCATTGTTGTTGTACCATCGTATTCAGGGAACCCATGGCCAGGATAGCTGTCGTCATCCTCTTCTTCATTCTCTTCCATTAGGACCCCTCTTTCTCTGTGCTTGGTCCAACAGTTATAGCCGGACATGAAACCGGACTCAAATAGGTGGATGTGAATGGTTCTTGCGTTAGAGTAATTTTGATCATTCTTACAGTTAGCACATGGAGAACACATAAAACCATCCGCCCGCTTGTTTGCCTTAGCCGCAAGCAGAAAAATATGCACGCCATTAATGAACTGGGGAGAGCATCGGTCATCGTACATCCATTGCCGGCTCATCTTCATTACACAACACCGAAAAGACCAAATTAATACAAGTTCATACACACTTATTCTCATAAAACAACATACAAACTCTCTAGCTAAAGCATTTAAATGCAACAACAAATGCTATCAAGATCGCAACTAAGGTAACAATTGATCCAACAGCATAATGATACCAAGCCTCACTATCAATGGCATACTTTCTAATCTTCAAGCGCATTGCATCCATCTTGATCTTGTGATCATCGACGACATCGGCAACATGCAACTCCAATTCCATCTTCTCCTCCTCAATTCTTTTTAATTTTTTCTTCAAGTAATTGTTTTCTTTTTCAACTAAATTTAACCTCTCGACAAGAGGGTCGGTTGGAATTTCCAGTTCACATACCTCCTAGATAAAAATATCTATGTCAACTTGATGGGCATAATTTGTCATAAACACGAAATGAAACAAATAGTTATAAAATAGAATATACCACATCCGAATCATAAACCGGACGAGGGCCGACGGGGACGGATATCAAAACCATGCCACTATGTATAACAAACAACGTACGGGTAAGAAAATTATACAAGTAACTATCTAAATCACACAAACATGATTTTTTTTAATAAAAAGGATAAGAACAAGAGGCTCACCAAGGTGGTGCCGGCGACGGGACGGTGCCGGTGATCGACGATGGTTAGGACGGGGACGGGAAGGCACTAAGTAAACCACACCTACATATGCAAACTAAGAAGTTAATTTGAGCTCAAATTGCATATAAATCAAATAAACTACCACATATAAATACTCCCAAACTAAAACCCACAAATCACTATACTTATAGAGCATTGCAAGAGCTAATATAGCAATGAGAGATGAAAGGACAAAGTTGCTAACCTTTGTGAACACTTGGATGGATGGGGTGCCTTCAAATCTTGACAAATTTTGGCAAAAATGGAGGATGAGCTCGAGCAAGAAGGGAAGAACAGAGGAGAGGAAAGGGGAAGAACAGAGAGCTCGTGGGCTGGACGAAGGGTTTATATAGGAGCATCTTTAGTCCCGGTTCGTGACACAAACCGGGACTAAAAGTTAGCCTCTAGTCCCGGTTTGTGTCACAAACCGGGACTAAAGGTGCTAGTGGGGCCCCAGCTTGACACCAGCCTACCACCACCCCTTTAGTCCCGGTTCGTGTCACGAACCAGTACTAGAGGTTCAACATGAACCGGGACTAATGATTCCCGCCCCCCGCCTAGCCGTTGGAACCGGCACTAATGGTCACATTAGTACCGGTCCGTTTACAAACCGGGACTAATGTGGCTCACGTAAAGTAGTTTTTCTACTAGTGGTTGTCAATCCCCTCGGCGATTAATTGCAAGGATCAAGTCTGATAATGGTAGATAGATAAACAAAAACATGAAATAAAATAATAGTAAATAAATTGCAGCAAGGTACTTTTGGTTTTAATATATGATAAATATAGACCCCGGGGGGCATAGTTTTCACTAGAGGCTTCTCTCTCGAATAAAAAGCATACGGTGGGTAAACGAATTACTATTGGGCAATTGATAGAAAAGCGCATAGTTATGACGATATCCAAGGCAATGATCTTGTATATAGGCGTCACATCTAAGATGAGTAGACCGACTCCTGCGTGCATCTACTACTATTATTCCACACATTGACCGCTATCCAGCATGCATCTAGAGTATTAAGTTCATAAAGAACGGAGTAACGCCTTAAGCAAGATGACATGATGTAGACAAAGTAAACTCAAGCAATATGAATAAACCCCATTGTTTTATTCTTAATGGCAACTATACAAATATGTGTCTTGTCCCTTTCTGTCACTGGGATATAGAGCACCGCAAGATTGAACCCATCACAAAGCACCTCTCCCATTGCAAGATAAATCAATCTAGTTGGCCAAACCAAATGGATAGATCGAAGAGAAATACAAAGCTAGCTATAACAATCATGCTTAAAAGAGTTTAGAGAAGACTCAAATAATATTCATGGACTATCTGATCATAAACCCACAATTCATCGGATCCCAACAAACACACCGCAAAACAAGATTACATCGAATAGTTCTCCAAGAACATCGAGGAGAACATTGTATTGAAGATCAAAGAGAGAGAAGAAACCATCTAGCTACTAGCTATGGATCCGTAGGTCTGTGGTAAACTACTCACACATCATCGGAAGGGCAGCAACATTGATGTAGAGGCCCTCCGTGATCTATTCTGTCGGGCCTGTGGGACAGGGGGTACCCAGGCCCGTCTGCCTTCGGCCCACGACACAACGCGTGTTGAGGACCCAGCTGATGGCCCACCAACAAGATTAGCGAGCAAGCCTTCTCGTGAGGACCCTCCTCATGAGGCACTCACCTCCCGAGGCTCTTCTCCGGAGGGCTGATAGACGATCAAGGAACGACAGCATGCCTAGGGGGCTCACGAGGCCCTCTCGCGAGGCGGTCTCCCTAAGCCCCTCCCTCAGGCGGACAACTCGAGGGCAGCTCCGCCCGGTCTTATGGCCCTGCGCCCACCACGTGGGTGACGCGCGCGAGGATAGAAGACAGTAGGTGCCGCGCTAGCCGGAGCGGATGAGGAGACTTTCCTCTTTTGTGCTAATGGAGCAAGGCCAGCCACTGGTTCCCAAAGCAATCCCCAAAGGTTGCTTGATCGGTGCAAGAAGACCAAGACGGAGGATGCGCCAGGGCCGATGTCATTCTCGAGCCCACCAGTGCGTCATGGCCAGAGGCTTTGCAGGAGAAGACTACCTTTAGTCAGGATAAGCTGCAAACTTGTCCCCCTTCGAACTGGTCATTGTGGCAACCCTTCCCGCTATGTATTTTTAGGGGAAGAGGACCAGAGGCAGATAAGAAGAGGGCAAGGTGCAACCGTAGACGGGATCGACTCATTTTGGCTACCACAGCCCAGCGCTTGTACTCTCTCTCCCCAAGCAATCCCAGCCAAGCAGGAGTAGGGTTTTACACCGCGAGGTGGCCCGAACCTGGGTAACTGTCGTGTCCATTTTTCTTCCTTCCTAGCTCGTTCTTGCCGCAGCATCACCGTGAGGTTGAGGGAACAGAGTAGGACGGTAGGAGTGAGTGCACCCCAGTGTTTGAACCTCTTGGGTCCCCAGAGCTTCGATTCCGACATTTTGGCGCGTCAGGTAGGGGTGCGCCGCTGATTCTTTGGCTCCGCCCCGGCTTCCTCTTCATCAACTCCATGGCTAACGCTAGACGCGTGTGTGCCGAGCGCCGGGAGGCTCATGGTGCCCAGACAGAGCCTATGAGCTGCAGCAATCGCCGCCACTTTGTCGAGGCCGAGGCTACCGCCGCCATTGACCCCGCTGCCCGCGAGCAGCAGGACTCCTCCATGCACCCCTCTGTGTAGCCAGATGGCTGCACTGCCATGGCCTCTTCCTTGCACGCCCACCGTGGGCCGCCGAACACGCAGGCCGCGCTGTTCATGGTGCGCGAGCTGCTCCGCTACCGCCCCGCAGATGCTGACTACGATGCCTGGCTTGGCCGGATCATCGAGCTCATCAACGCCGCCGAAGACGCCCCGACACCCTCTCACTCACTCCGCCCTCCGCCGTCCCGCGCTGGGGATGTGGCACATGACGCGCCTCTGCCACCTCCCTTGCGCAGCGACCTTGGCGAGCCCAGGCATGACGTGCGTCCGCGCGAGCCTCTCCGCGGCTCGCCTCCGCCCTCCAGGGATGAGGCCAGTTGCCAGATCGTCCAACGTGTGTAGCTTGACACGCACGTGCTCCTCGAGCAGCAGTGTCCATGACAAGACCGGATTGTCCAAGAGGTCGCGGCAGCTGGGCGCCAGAATCAAGCCGCCCTCGCGCGTGGCGTTCCTTCAAGCAGTTTGGGCTGCCGGGCTTTCACCCGCGAGCTGCGCTGGGTGGTTTGGCCCGTTAAGTTCAAGCCAGAGCTGCCCCACGTTATGATGGCATTCCCGACCCCACGGAGTTCCTCCAGCACTACGCGCTGAGCATCGAGGCGGCTAACAGCAATGACAAGGTCATGGCGAACTGGTTCCCCATGGCCCTCCAGGACGGCGCACGCTCCTGGCTCATGAACCTGCCCGAGGAGTCGATCTGTTCATGGAGCGAGCTCTGTGACCAGCTCGCCGCTAACTTCAAGGGCACGCACGATCGCCCCCTCACCATCAACGACCTGCGGTGAGTAAAGCAGCGCCTTGGCGAGACCCTTCGCAAGTTCATCCAGCATTTCAGCCAGGTCAGCCGCAAGATCCCATGCGCCTCTGATGAGGCCATCATCTCGGCGTTCTCCTCCGGTGTCATGAACATCCGGATGCGCGAGAAGCTCGCCATCAACAACAACCTGAGCTCGGTGTTGGAGCTGTTTAACCTCACTAACAAGTGCGCCAAGGCCAAAGAGGGCCGCCTCTTCATCCACAACGATCCCGACACCGCGCTCGATGACAGCAAGGCCAAGGGCAAGGAGGTCAAGCGCAAGGGCCCTGTCGTGTTGGCAGCGGAGCCCGAGCAGAAGCGTGGCCATGACCGCGACGAGCCCGAGAAGGACAATCGCCCGTCCTGCATCACAACACCGAAGACTACCATGAGCTCAAGTCACTCCGCGACGAGCGCTTGGGCCGCCGAGGAGACCGCAACGGCCACGACACCAACCGTGGAGGGGGCCGCGGCAGCGGCCGATGGGACAGCCGCAACGGCAAGCAATGCCAGGCCTGGCATGACCAGCCTCGTGAGGGCGCCTAGCGCAGTGAGCCTCATGAGGGCGCCTAGCGGGATCAGCCTCACGAGGCACAGCCTTAGGCCAACTCTGCCCTTCCGCCACTGCCACCGCCACCCCGGAGGAACGACGCCAACCATCACGACAAGGGTGTCGGGGGCTACCAGGAGCCTCGCACAGTAGCCTGCATCCTCGGGGGAGCCCAGGCCCCCGCTTCCAATCGCCTCTTCAAGCAGTTCTCTCGTGAGGTGAACGCTACCCTCCCGAGGCCTAAGGCCACGCGGCCCCTCAAGTGGTCGCAGTACGCCATCACCTTCGACCCCAAGGACCACCTCAAGTGCACGGCCGCTGCCGGCGCGCTTCCCATGCTGTGCACCCCCACCATCAGCAACGTCGTGGTCACCAAGACCCTCATCGATGGGGGTGCTGGCCTCAATGTGATCTCCGTCAAGACCTTCAAAATGCTTCAGGTGCCCTACGACTAGATGATGCCTACCAGGCCCTTCTCTGGGGTAACCGATGGCTCCACCATTCCCCTGGGGAAAGTTCGCCTCCCCGTCACCTTTGGCGCCCGCTACAACTACCACACCGAGCTCATCGACTTTGACGTGGTGCACATCGTCCTGCCATACAACGCCATCTTGGGATACCCGGCACTCGCCAAGTTCATGGCAGTGACCCACCATGGCTACAATGTCCTCAAGATGCCTGGCTGCAGCGATGTGATCACCATCACCTACGATGAGAAGGATGCAGTCTGCTCCCTCGAGCATGCCTACAAGGCCGCCGCAACCGCGTACTCGGACGACAAGGATGCCCTCGCGCCTCGTGAGGCAGCACCCGCGAAGAAGAAGCAGCTATTGCCCTCTGAGGATCGCGCTGAGGCAAAGAGGTCTTCAGCGGACGACAACGCCTCGAGCACAACCCTGTCCTTCGAGGGTTGCCTCCCTCCCGCATAGGAAGGCGCGTCCGGTGCCTCCCTTCAGGAGGGCTCGGGGGCTTTCACCTGGAAAGTGTCCGGCCTGATCGGTGTGCCAAGGGAGGTGCTCGGGCACCACTTGGAGGCATGCCTTGTCACGCGCCCCCTCAAGCAAGGAGCACATCGCCAGGCGCCAGAGACACAAGAGTTCATCGCCCAGGAGATTTACAAGCTGTGAGAAGCTCGGGCCATCCGAGGCGAGCGCTGCCCTGTGTGTCTCGTCGGCCCAGTTGTCGTCCTCGTGAGGGGCGACGAGGTGCGCATGTGCGTTAACCTCGCAAGCCTCAATAGGATCTGCTCCCAGGACCTCTTTTGGCCGTGACGCGTAGGCCTGAGTAGGGGCCTTGTCACCAACTACACCCGCATGCCCTTCGGTCTGGAGAACGCCGGCGCCACCTTACAAAGGTTGGCATAGCTCGTGATGGTGTCTCACGGGCCTTCAGCCCCTCGCGAGCCCCCAAGGCCTCGGGAACCCATCGGCCCCTGAGGGGTGAACCTCCGTGATACGCTTCGTCAAGCAACCCGACGCTCCTACAGCATCATGTTGCCAGGTGACTTTTTGGTTTGTTCAGAATTGAGGGCGCCCCACGGGCTGCATCATCCTCAAGCTGGCCCGGGTCCGTACGTGCAGCTGCCTCACCATTTGGTCGTATTCGGTTATGACATAATAAGTTATGCTATTTGCTTAATCCTGTGCTCGTCACCGTGCCACCATTGAGAGCGCCGCGCCCTCGCGACTTTTCTCCTAGCCGTCCCATGAGCGGGTAGTGGGCACGGCGTCTGTGCTCGGGTCTGTCCCAACAGCACTGATAAATCCAAGTGATCGAGCTCTGGCTCGCGGGCTTGCTCCCGTGCAAGTTACCTCACTGAGATCTTTGGTGCCTTGTCGCCTCATGAAACGGACACGAGCAAGTGGACGAGGGCGTATCGGCTCCTGTGTCCCAAAACTTTCACTACTTACGTAACTCTGAGTTCAGTGCTTCGCCACCTTGGGTGATGTGCGCCCGTAGCTCCTCTCTTGACCATTCCGTGAAGAAGGGTTCGACACAGCGCTTGTGCTCGGGTCCATCCCTGTGGCGTCGCTAATTCCAAGTGATTGAGCTCTGGCTGGCAGGTCAGACTCGTGCACGCCACCTCATTCAGGTCCTTGGTGTCCATCCCTTCATGAAACGGCCTCGAGACAGCCATCGGGCGCGTGTCGCCCCCATGTCACAGATTCTGTCAGTGTGCAGCTGCATCCAGAGCCAGGCGCATGCCGCCTGGAGACCGAGGAAGGAGCTCCTAAGCCCAGTGCCTAGAACATCTGATACCTCCGCAAGTTCTGCCGTGTCCATCACGCGTACAAACGAACTGGGGCTGTACACGCCCCGGAGAGTCTTTACAGAGCTCCCGCCCATGCCCCTGTGGAAGCCCCATGCTCCGCGCTGGCGGAACAATCGAATCGCAATCATGCCCACGCCCAAGTGGAAGCCTCATGCTTCGCGCGGGCAGAACGATCGAACCGCGATCATGCCCACACCCAAGTGGAAGCCCCATTCTCCGTGTTGACGGGATAATAGGGAGAAGGTGCCCTGCGACACATGCCTGCAAACTTCTCTCGGGCCTCACGTGAGCGGGGGCTGGACACGGTGCCTGCGCTCGGGTCAGTCCCAGCAGCGCTGAAAAACACAAGCAACCGGGCTCTGACTGTCGGGCCGGCTCCCGTGCACGTCACCCCACCAAGGCCCTTGGTGTCTGGTCTCCTCGCGTAACGCCCATGAGCAAGCCAATGGGCATGAACCCTATTGGTGGTAAACCGCCCAGCGCTGCAAAAGCTAAGTCTGAGCACCTCGTGGGGCGACCTCGTCAACACTGGCGTTTTCCGTCACGCGGGTTGCTTGTGCGTCAAGGGGGGACTCATGAGCATCGCGCCTCAGGAGCCTTCACTAGCTCCCGAAGCCCCTCGCCTCCTGGCCTTGTCTAGGTATCGTAGCCTGACACCCCAGCGACGGTCGAGGTTTGCACGGGGGCTGGGCCCTGCCGACATAAATCACAAAGGCAAGCAAAAGGGAACATGAGCATGGAAAGGAAGCCTCACAAGATCATGAACATTCATTACAAACATCAAGTGTTTAAATAAATAAAACCATCATTTTACGCCTTCGCGAGGCAGAATCGGTCTATCACAGGATGATAAAGGGGAGCTTCAAGAAGAAGCATCGTCGCCGCCATCGCCGTCATCCGCCACAGCCTCGCCGAACCCCTCGCCGCCGCTGCAGGAGAACTTCCCAAGCAGCGCCTCCACGTGGCCTTCCACGGCCTCCGCGAGGCCGTCGCAGAGTTGTTCAGGAATGGGACCTATCACCTTGCTGAATTCGAAGTCGGGGTTGCCATGGAGAAGATGGCTGAAGACGCAAGTTGCCGCCAAAGAGAAGAGGTCGCGGCACTCTTCTTCCAAGATGTCGTCCACCTTCCGGGCCCCAACTTCGAGCTGGTCCACGAGCTTGGAGGAGAAGTTAGCGTAATCGGCATCGTAGGGCACAAGGGGAGTCTCGAACTTCTCCTTGCAGATGGAACACAGGGCGCCGCGGGCGCGGAGCTCAAGAGAGGAGAGCGCAGCGGGGCGTTCGGGTTGCAGCTGCCCTCGATTCGCGTCGAGCGCCGCCTTGAGTTCGGCGATCTCCTGCCGAAACTTTCTGCGCTCCACCTCGAAGGCATCCTCATGTTGTTTCAGCTCCTGGCCATGCCCTTCAGCAAGCTTTGTGAGGACTGCCTCTGCTTTTGCGTCGGCGTCTGCCTGGACCTTCTTCTCCTTGGCCTCCAATTGAGCAGCGGACTTGGAGACGTGCTTTGCATGAGCTTCCCGAGCATCGGCCAGCTGGCGCCCCAGTGCCTCTAGGCGCTTGCGCTCCACGGTTTTCGTGGTCGATACCTTTGCGAGGTCTGCCTCGCAGGCCCTGAGCTGGTAGTCCTGCGATTGGAGTAGTTGTAGTTGCTCGGCCTGCTGGTCCTAGAGCTCCTTCAAGCGGGCCTCCGCCTCTCCGTGGTGCTTGGTAGCCACCTTCGCCTCCGCCAGCGCTTTCGTGCAGGTCTACCTGGCCTCGGTGACCTCCTTCTCGCTCTCCGCATGGGCGGCCTCGTTCTGGAGTTTGCCCATCTCCATGGTAACGTTAAGCTGGTGCCACCCTTCAGCAAGCCTCAGGCGCTCCCCGGCGAGGCGCGCCTCGGCATCCTGGAAGTCCCCCCCGAGCCGATCAAGTGTAGCCTTGGCGTCATCCAGGGCCCCGCGCCTGAGCAGAGCGCGACAGCTCATAAGTGCCAGAGCCCGGTTCGGGTTCGCTCCCTCGCCGCCTGCGGTTGTTACTTCCAAGGGCGCCCCGGCATTGCTTGATGGAGGCGCAGAATTTGCCAGGGCGATGCCTGTGCTTGGGCCCTGCGACGTGCCACGGAGGCCTGCTGCGCTGACCTTAGGAACCGTGTGAGTAGGTGCGGCCTGAGGAGTCGGCGCAATGCGCCCCGCGTCGCTTCCCTCGGTGCAAGGGGTGGTGTCCGGCGCAACGAGGGGCGCCTTGGCTGCCTCCGTCGCCGTGTCCTCCGCTGTGTCAGGCCTGGCAAAGGACGCGCCCCACCCCCGAAGGGAGGAACCTAGGGACGGCCAGCTTCAGCCTCGGCAATCGCACTCGCGCGTGGCTCGGGCGGGGCATCTAGCTCTCCCCCACTTTGCTTGCGCACGACCCAAGTGCGGGGGCGGTTGGCGGTCCCCTCGCGCCCCCCGGCGCCCTTGGCAGGCCCTGGCGTTCCCTTTAGGCTGGGAGCCACCTTCGACCCGGCCGTCTTCTTTCTCTTCTGGTCACCACCTTGACGCCTGCGCAAGCAAAGGGTTAGCCCGGGCTGGACGGGATTACAGGTATGTGACATAAGGATGAACTCGTATACTTACTCGTCTCTTGCAGCCCACTTTCACTTCTTCTCCGCAGAGGCTGACGCGTCACCGCTATCTTCTAGCATCGTCCCGGCGCTGCCTTCTGGGCCCTCAGGGAGGTTCCCGGCAAGCCCAGCCACGTTGTCGCTCTCCTTGAGGACCTGGGAAGCCCCCCCCAGAGGGCCTCGGCAGATGGGGGCTCTGCCATCCCCTCGTCAAGTTCAGCCCTAGCCGGTGGCTGGGCGGCCGCGGCGTCGGACCCCGCCCCTCCGGCCGCATCGGCGGGTCGAGGGGACGCCGCCGGGGGCTGCTCGTCGGCAGCATCATCATCCCCGAAGTTGCAAAGGAGCTTACGGTGAGAGCGTGGCGGCGCCCGGCTAGCGTCGTGCTCCTCCGTAGCCTCCCACGAGTCTTCGTCGCTGTCGCTAGGATCCAGCACCACCGTGAGGGGGTCCACGAGGGGCCCGTCGTTACTTTCCAACACGAGCCCCCACTGGTCGAAGATGGGCATCATGGCGACCAGCTCCTGCCTCTCCCGGTAGCAGTAGACTGGGAGCGCATCCTCGGGAGTGTCCTCGGGGGTGTTGCCGAGCAGAATCGCCAGGACCCCGTCCAGCTCGTCAGATGTCAGGCCGCTTGCGTGCAACCTCATCGTATCCCTTGCGCCGGTATACTTATGGTTCGTGAGCATGCCTGGAGTGGCGCGATGCGCCGCTGTAGATACTCCTTAACGATCGTCGGCCCCGACAATCCTGCGGCCCCTTGCACGGCCATCCGGTCTAGGATGGTCTCCACCCTCGGGTCGGTGAGCTTCTCATACCCCCACCCGGGACTTTGCTCGGGCTGGTCCACCGGAATCATCAGGTGCAAACTAGTCCAACACGCATCCATGAAGACCCAGCGCTGCCGATAGCCTTCCACCTTCTTCCCGGCCTTCAAGCAGATGGTCTCGTCCTCCATTGCCTTGACGACAACAAAAGAGATACACACGGAGCGTTGGTCCGCAGCGGTGAACCGCAGGCTGAAGAAATGGCGAAAGAGCGCCACCGAGGGCCTCACACCCATGAAGGCCTCACAGTAAAAGGAAAAAATGGACAGAAGAAGGATGGAATTGGGTTGAAGACGGAGGGCGTGGATCCGATAGTGAGAAAGGATGGCGAAGAAGAACTCGCAGAATGGCGGGACCAACCCGGCATAGATGCTGTGGTGGAAGAAGGGGTAGGCGGATGCCCCCAGGCTGGTCTGCGCTCATGAGCCTAACCATATCTTGGTCGCTTGCCCTTCGTTCTGCTCGACGGCCACCAGCGGGATCACCGGGTCCAAGTCCTCCGCCTTGGCGTCTGATACGTCCATTTTGCATCATGTTTTCCTACAATTATTTATGATGTTTTTATGCATAATAATGCTTTATGGAGTAATTCTAATGCCTTTTCTCTCGTAATGCAAGGTTTACACAAAGAGGGAGAATGACGGCAGCTGGAATTCTAGACCTGAAAAAGCTACGTAAGAGTTACCTATTCTTCACATCTCCAAATAAGTTGAAACTTCACGGAGATTTTTTATGGAATATTTAAGAAACATTGGAGCAAATAACTACCAGAGGGGGCCCACCAGGTTGGCATAACCCACCTGGGCACGCCAGGGCCCCGAGGCGTGCCCTGGTGGGTTGTGCCCTCCTCGGCCCACCTCCGGTGCCCATCTTCTGGTATATAGGTCATTTTGACCTAGAAAAAATCAGGAGGGGACTTTCAGGACGAAGCACCGTCGTCTTGAGGCGGAACTTGGGCAGGAGCACTTTTGCCCTCCGACGGAGCGATTCCACCGGGGGAACTTCCCTCCCGGAGGGGAAATCGTCATCATCATCATCACCAACAACTCTCCCATCTTTGGGAGGGAAATCGCCATCAACATCTTCAACAGCACCATCTCCTCTCAAACCCTAGTTCATCTCTTGTGTTCAATCTTTGTACCGGAACCTTAGATTGGTACTTGTGGGTGACTAGTAGTGTTGATTAAATCTTGTAGTTGATTACTATATGGTTTATTTGGTGGAAGATTATATGTTTAGATCCAATATGCTATTTAATACCCCTCTGATCTTGAGCATGATTATCATTTGTGAGTAGTTACTTTTGTTCTTGAGGTCACGGGAGAAGTCATGTTGCAAGTAATCATGTGAACTTGATATGTGTTCGATATTTTGATGATATGTAGTTGTGATTCCCTTAGTGGTGTCATGTGAATGCCGACTACATGGCACTTCACCTTATTAGGGCCTAACGAAATGCATTGTGGAGTAGTTATTAGATGATGGGTTGCTAGAGTGACAGAATCTTAAACCCTAGTTTATGCGCTACTTCGTAAGGGACCGATTTGGATCAAAAAATTTAATGCTATGGTTAGATTTTATCTTAATACTTTTCTCGTAGTTGCGGATGCTTGCGAGGGGGTTAATCATAAGTAGGAGGTTTGGTCAAGTAAGAACAGCACCTAAGCACCGATCCACCCACATATCAAATTATCAAAGTAGCGAACACGAATCAAGGCAACATGATGAAAGTGACATGGTGAAATTCCCGTCTATCCTCAAGAACGCTTTGCTTATCATAAGAGACCGTTTTGGCCTGTCCTTTGCCACAAAAGGATTGGGCTACCTTGCTGCACTTAATTTACCATTACCGTTACTTGCTTGTTACAAATTATCTTGCTATCAAACAACACTTTACCGACAATTTCAGTGCTTGCAGACATTACCTTGCTGAAAACCACTTGTCATTTCCTTCTGCTCCTCATTGGGTTCGACACTCTTACTTATCGAAAGGACTACGATTGATCCCCTATACTTGTGGGTCATCAAGGCTCTTTTCTGGCGCTGTTTCCGGGGAGTGAAGCACTCTTGGTAAGTGGAAATTGGTAAGGAAAAATTATTACTACGTGCTGAAATTTATTGTCACTTGTTACTATGGAGAATCATCCTTTGAGGGGTTTGTTTGGGGTATCTTCACCTCAATCGTAACCACAATTAGTTACCCCTCAACCTACTGCACCTACTGAAAATATTGGTTATGAAAGTCCTTCAGGTACGATAGAACAACTGCTAGCTAATCCTTATGCAGGAGATGGAACTGGACATCCTGATATGCATTTGATCTATGTGGATGAAATTTGTGGATTATTTAAGCTTGCAGGTCTATCCAGAGATGAAGCTAAGAAGAAGGTTTTCCATTTATCTTTGAAGGGAAAGGCATTGCCATGGTATAGGCTATGCGATGATATTGAATCTTGGAACTGGAATCGATTGAAATTGGAATTTCACCAAAAAATTTATCCTATGCATCTAGTTCATCGTGATCGGAATTATATATATAATTTTTGGCCTCGTGATGGAGAAAGTATTGCTCTAGCTTGGGGGAGGCTTAAGTCAATGTTATATTCATGCCCCAATCATGAGCTCTCAAGAGAAATTATCATTCAGAATTTTTATGCTCGGCTTTCTCGTGATGATTAATCCATGCTCGATACTTCTTGTACTGGTTCTTTTATGAAGAAGACTATTGAATTCAGGTGGGATCTTTTAGAAAGAATTAAACGCAACTCTAAAGACTGGGAACTTGACGAAGTTAAAGAGTCAGGTATTAAGCTTGAGTTTGATTGTGTTAAATCTTTTATGAATACCGATGCTTTTCAAAAGTTTAGCACTAAATATGGACTTGACTCTGAGATAGTAGCCTCTTTCTGTGAATCATTTGCTACTCATGTTGATTTTCCTAAGGAGAAGTGGTTCAAATATCATCCCCCTATTAAAGAAGAAATTAAAGAACCGGTCGTAGCTAAAGATGAAACTATAATTTACAATGTTGATCTAGTTGTGCCTACTCCTTATATTGAAAAACCACCTTTCCCTGTTAGGATAAAGGAACATGCTAAGGTTTCAACTGTGGTTCGCAAGAGTAATATTAGAGCACCCAAACTTGCTGAACAAATTAAAGTAGAACCTAGTGTTGCTATGGTTAAAGATCTCCTGATAGAAAATATTGATGGGCATGTTATTTACTTCTGTGATGAAGCCGCTAGAATTGCCAAACCCAATGAAAAAGGTAAACATAGACCTGTTGTTGGCATGCCTGTTGTCTCAGTTAAAAGAGGAGATCATTGTTATCATGGTTTATGTGACTTAGGTGCTAGCGTGAGTGCTATTCCCTTTACCTTATACCAAGAAATTATGAATGATATAGCACCCACTGAAATAGAAGACATAGATGTCACTATTAAACTTGCTAATAGAGACACCATCACACCACTTGGGATTGTTAGAGATGTTGAAGTCTTGTGTGGGAAAACAAAATACCCTATTGGTTTTCTAGTTCTTGGTTCCCCACAAGATGACTTTTGTCCCATTATCTTTGGTAGACCTTTCTTTAACACTGTCAATGCTACTATAGATTGTCATAAACAAACTGTCAGTGTTAGCTTCGGTGATGAGTCTCATGAATTTAATTTCTCCAAGTTTAATAGACAACCTCATTAGAAAGAATTACCTAGTAAGGACGAGATAATTGGTCTTGCTTCTATTGTCGTGCCTCCTTCTGATCCACTAGAACAATATTTGCTAGACCAAGAAAATGATATGCATATGCATGAAAGAAATGAAATAGATAAAATTTTCTTCGAACAACGACCCCTGCTCAAACATAATTTGCCTATTGAAACTCTTAGAGGTCCTCCTTCACCTAAGGGTGATCCTGTGTTTGAATTAAAACAATTGCCAGGCACTTTGAAATATGCTTATCTTGATGAGAAAAAGATATATCCTGTTATTATTAGTGCTAACCTTTCAGAACATGAAGAAGAAAGATTATTGAAAATTCAGAAGAAGCACCGAGCTACTATTGTATATACTCTTGATGATCTTAAGGGCATTAGTCCCACTCTCTATCAGCACAAGATTAATATGGAACCTGATGCTAAACCCGTTGCTGATCATCAACGCCGTTTGAATCCTAAGATGAAAGAAGTGGTAAGAACTGAAATATTAAAGCTTCTGGAAGCAGGTATAATCTATCCCATGGCTGATAGTAGATGGGTGAGCCCTGTTCATTGTGTCCCTAAGAAGGGAGGTATTACTGTTGTTCCTAATGACAAAAATGAACTTATTCCACAAAGGATTGTTACTGGTTATAGAATGGTAATTGATTTCAGAAAATTAAATAAAGCATCTAGAAAAGATCATTACCCTTTGCCTTTTATCGATCAAATGTTGGAAAGACTATCTAAGCACACACACTTTTGCTTTCTTGATGGATATTCTGGTTTTTCTCAAATACCGGTTTCACAACCCGATCAAGAGAAAACCACCTTTACTTGCCCTTTTGGAACTTATGCTTATGGATGTAGGCCTTTTGGTTTATGCAATGCACCTGCTACCTTTCAAAGATGTATGACTGCTATATTCTCTGATTTTGTGAAAAGATTGTTGAGGTTTTCATGGATGATTTTTCTGTTTATGGAACTTCTTTTGATGATTGCTTGAGCAACCTTGATCGAGTTTTGCAGAGATGTGAGCAAACTAATCTTGTCTTGAATTGGGAGAAGTGCCATTTTATGGTAAATGAAGGTATTGTCTTGGGTCATAAAATTTCTGAATGAGGTATTGAGGTGGGTAAAGCTAAAATTGATGCAATCAAGAAAATGCCATGTCCTAGAGATATTAAAGGTATTCGTAGCTTCCTTGGTCATGCTGGTTTCTATAGGAGATTTATTAAAGTTTTCTCTAAAATTTCTAGGCCTCTTACAAATCTTTTGCAAAAGGATGTTCCCTTTGTTTTTGATGATGACTGTGTAGAAGCCTTTGAAACACTTAAGAAAGCCTTGATTTCTGGACCTATTATTCAACCACCTGATTGGAACTTGCCTTTTGAAATCATGTGTGATGCTAGTGATTATGCTGTTGGTGCTGTTCTAGGACAAATAGTTGATAAGAAATTAAATGTTATCCATTATGCTAGTAAAACTCTAGACAGTGCCCAAAGAAATTATGCTACCACTGAAAAAGAATTTTTAGCAGTCGTGTTTGCTTGTGATAAATTCAAATCCTACATTGTTGATTCCAAAGTAATTGTTCACACCGATCATGCTGCTATAAAATATCTTATGGAAAAGAAAGATGCTAAACCTAGACTCATTAGATGGGTTCTCCTACTACAAGAATTTGATTTACATATCACCAACAGAAAAGGAGCTGAGAACCCCGTAGCTGATAACTCATCTAGGTTAGAAAATATTCTTGATGACCCACTCCCTATTGATGATAGCTTCCCTGATGAACAACTAGTTGCACTAAATGTTTCTCATAATACTCCTTGGTATGCTGACTATGCTAATTATATTGTTGCTAAATACATACCTCCTAGTTTCACATACCAACAAAAGAAAAAAATTCTTCTATGATTTAAGACACTATTTTTGGGATGACCCACATCTTTATAAAGAAGGAGTAGATGGTATTATTAGATGTTGTGTACCTGAGCATGAATAGGAACAAATCCTACGGAAATGTCACTCCGAGGCTTATGGAGGGCATCTTGCGGGAGATAGAACTGCTCATAAGGTATTGCAATCTGGTTTTTATTGGCCTACTCTCTTCAAGGATGCCCGTAAGTTTGTTTTATCTTGTGATGAATGTCAAAGAATTGGTAATATCGGTAAGCGTCAGGAAATGCCTATGAATTATTCACTTGCTTTTGAACCAATTGATGTTTGGGGTTTCGATTATATGGGACCTTTTCCTTCCTCTAATGGGTATATTCATATTTTGGTTGCTGTTGATTATGTTACTAAGTGGGTAGAAGCTATTCCAACTAGTAGTGCTGATCACAACAATTCAATTAAAATACTTAAAAAAGTTATTTTCCCAAGGTTTGGAGTCCCTAGATATTTAATGACTCATGGTGGTTCACACTTTATTCATGGTGCTTTCCGTAAAATGCTTGCTAAATATGACGTTAACCATAGAATTGCATCACCCTATCATCCTCAATCTAGTGGTCAAGTTGAACTTAGCAATAGAGAAATAAGGTTGGTATTACAAAAAACCATTAATAGGTCCCGAAAGAATTGGTCTAAGAAATTAGATGATGCACTTTGGGCCTACAGAACAACATATAAAAATCCTATGGGTATGTTTCCTTATAAAATGGTTTATGGAAAAGCTTGTCATTTACCTCTTGAGTTAGAACATAAAGCATATTGGGCAATTAAAGAACTCAACTATGATTTCAAACTTGCCGGTGAAAAGAGGTTGTTTGATATTAGCTCACTAGCTGAATGGAGAACCCAAGCTCATGAAAATGCCAAACTGTTCAAATAAAAAGTTAAAGATGGCATGACAAAAGAATCCAAAAGCGGGAATTCAAAGTTGGAGAATATGTCCTTTTGTACAACTATCGTTTCAGATTCTTTGTAGGAAAACTTCTCTCTAAATGGGAAGGACCATATATTATCGAGGAGGTTTACCGCTCTAGAGCTATCAAGATAAATAATGCCGAAGGTACTAACCCAAAGATGGTCAATGGTCAAAGAATTAAACACTATATCTTAGGTATGCCTATTAATGTTGAAAGCAATATTATCCAAACCATGACACCGGAGGAACACGTAAAAGAAACCTTCCGGAACACTCCAAAATAACCGAAAAAGAGGAGGTACGTGATACGACAAGTAAACGGACTCCGAAAAATCCGCAAAAATATTTTCTGTCAGTTTTGGAATATTACAAAAAATAGGAAAATAAGAAACAACCAGGAAGGCAACCCTGGTGGGCACAAGACACCAGGGCGTGCCTGGCTTGCCAGGCGCGCCCAGGTGGGTTGTGCCCACCTCGGTTACCTTTTGGACTCCGTTTTTCTCCCGTTTGCTTATCCCCCAAGATAAAAAATCTTTATATACCCCCCAAACGCATTGACCACCGTATCGTGGAGAAATCCTATGTTCTTCTTTCTTGCTGTTGTCTGGCAGATCTGAAAATATGTCATCTCAAGACTCAGGGGGTGAGAGCTATGTTGCTGATTATATCGCAAACCCCAAGGTTTACGGGGATGTGGAACATTATGGTTGGACCACGGAGGAAGAAGAAGACTATGATCCAAAAGGGAAAGAAGAGACAAGCTCAGATGAAGATGAAGTTCCACTACCCCAACCTGGGACATGCATGTCAAAATCAAGAAGTCAAGTCTTCCCAATAAAGCAAAGAGACCTAAGATCCAGTTTATCCCCTTTCGTCTCCTGCAGGAAAAAAAGCAGGACTTGTGCAAAAAGATATTAAAGCTTGAGCAGGAGATCGGTGACTTGAAGGAGGAAAATTCCATCCTCAAGCATAAGCTGAGGAAGAAGAACACTCATAGTACCTTATCATCACCACCTCCTCCTTCATCACCAAAGGAGACTTGAGTTCATGGTATGGGCACTCCCCTTGGCTTGTGCCAAGCTTGGGGGAGGTGCCCCGGTATCATATCACCACCACTATCTTTGCCCTTATTTATCTTAGTTCGATCCTTAGTTATCTTTTGAATTAGTTGAATAAAAGTTTAGTTCGAATCTTTTCTCTTCGAGTGTTTACTTAGTGATCTATCTATCTATGTAATCGTGTGCGAGATATATAATAAATATTAGTTCAAGTTTTGCTTTCTTTACTTTTATGTTTCAATAAAATTAAAAAGAAATAATGAAAAGATCATATGCTAATCTTATGGTAAGTAATGACATCACATAAAGAAAAGTATAAGTGGTAAAATTTATTGGAGATTGACAAACATATCATTGGTCAATGATGCAATTCATGAAAGAATTAATAAGGGAAGAGAAGATTCACATGCAAATACACTATCATGGACATCTTTTATGATTGTGAGCCCCATTAAATATTGTGTGTCAAAATTGTTGACATTGGACAAGGAAGACAACGTAATGATTTATGTTTGTTCATATTCACATAGAAGTTATATTGTCATAGATCCTTCAACATGTGGTGCTTGCTCAATATCTTTGCTAGCCAAAATTCCGCACTAAGTAGCGATACTACTTGTGCATCCAAAAACCCTTAACCCAAAATCTTATTTTGAGAGTCCACCATACCTACCTATGGATTGAGTAAGATCCTTCAAGTAAGTTGCCATCGGTGCAATAAGGCAATAAAAATTGCTTCTAAATGTGTTGGATCATTTAGTGTAAGAGAAAATTGAGCGTTGTACGAACTTGTGATGGCAAAATAGTAAAAGCGACGGACTGCATAATAAAGGTTGCTATCATAAGGGGCAATATAACGTGACTTTATTTTGCATTAAGGGATTTGGCATACAAACAAATAAGCGCATGACAACCTCTGCTTCCCTCTGTGAAGGGCCTATCTTTTACTTATATGCATTTACTTTTATGTAAGAGTCAAAGTATGCTTCCCTAGTCCTTTTTATTTTCTCTTTTTGCAAGCATCATGTGGTGAGGAAAGATCTATGCACATATATCTAGTTGGATATGAGTGGGCATGAGTTATTATTGTTGACATCACCCTTGAGGTGAATACGTTGTGAGGCGAAACTATAAGCCCCTATCTTTCTATGTGTTCGGTTGAAACTTTTTGTTCATGGGTATGCAGTGAGTGTTAGCATTCATAGAAGATTAAATGATGGTTGAGTATGTGGACTTGCCTAAAGGCTCCGATACATGACCCTTCCCTAAAAGATGATGAATTGTAGTTGCAAAGTTGACTGAGAACATAGTTTGTTGGTTTTCAATAAGGTTTATGCTTTATACTTCAATGTTGTGATGAATTGTTACTTGTTCATGAGAAGTTATATGATAAAAGTTGTGTGATAAAGCTTTATATGTTAAAGTTTGTTGCTGTTATAAAAATAGACATGATGCTTCTATGTCCGTATTTTGTTTTTATCGACACCTCTCTCTCTAAGCATGTGTACATGTTTTTCGATTTCGGTTTTTCGCTTGAGGACAAGCGAGGTCTAAGCTTGGGGGAGTTGATACGTCCATTTTGCATCATGTTTTCCTACTATTATTTATGATATTTTTATGCATAATAATACTTTATGGAGTAATTCTAATGCCTTTTCTCTCATAATATGCAAGGTTTACACAAAGAGAGAGAATGCCGGTAGCTGGAATTCTGGACCTGAAAAAGCTACGTCAGAGTTACCTATTCTGCACATCTCCAAATAAGCTGAAAGTTCACGGAGATTTTTTATGGAATATTTAAGAAATATTGGAGCAACTAACTACCAGAGGGGGCCCACCAGGTGAGCACAACCCACCTGGGCGCGCCAGGGCCCCCAGGCGCGCCCTGGTGGGTTGTGCCCTCCTCGGCCCACCTCCGGTGCCCATCTTCTGGTATATAGGTCATTTTGACCTAGAAAAAATCAGGAGGGGACTTTCGGGATGAAGTGCCACCGTCTCGAGGCGGAACTTGGGCAGGAGCAATTTTTCCCTCCGGCGAAGCGATTCCGCCGGGGGAACTTCCCTCCCGGAGGGGGAAATCATCGTCATCATCTTCACCAACAACTCTCCCATCTTTGGGAGGGCAATCTGCATCAACATCTTCAACAACACCATCTCCTCTCAAACCCTAGTTCAGCTCTTGTGTTCAATCTTTGTACCGGAACCTTAGATTGGTACTTGCTGGTGACTAGTAGTGTTGATTACATCTTGTAGTTGATTACTATATGGTTGATTTGGTGGAAGATTATATGTTCAGATCCAATATGCTATTTAATACCCCTCTGATCTTGAGCATGATTATCATTTGTGAGTAGTTACTTTTGTTCTTGAGGTCACGGGAGAAGTCATGTTGCAAGTAATCATGTGAACTTGATATGTGTTCGATATTTTGATGATATGTATGTTGTGATTCCCTTAGTGGTGTCATGTAAACATCGACTACATGGCACTTCACTTTATTAGGGCCTAAGGGAATGCATTGTGGAGTAGTTATTAGATGATGGGTTGCTAGAGTGACAGAAGCTTAAACCCTAGTTTATGCGCTACTTCGTAAGGGACCGATTTGGATCCAAAAGTTTAATGCTATGGTTAGATTTTATCTTAATACTTTTCTCATAGTTGCGGATGCTTGCGAGGGGATTAATACTAAGTAGGAGGTTTGTTCAAGTAAGAATAACACCTAAGCACCGATCCACCCACATATCAAATTATCAAAGTAGCGAACACGAATCAAGCCAACATGATGAAAGTGACATGGTGAAATTCCCGTGTATCCTCAAGAACGCTTTTCTTATCATAAGAGACCATTTTGGCCTGTCCTTTGCCACAAAAGGATTGGGCTACCTTGCTGCACTTAATTTACCATTACCGTTACTTGCTTGTTACAAATTATCTTGCTATCAAAGAACTTGTTACCGACAATTTCAGTGCTTGCAGACATTACCTTGGTGAAAACCACATGTCATTTCCTTCTGCTCCTCGTTGGGTTCGACACTCTTACTTATCGAAAGGACTACGATTGATCCCCTATAGTTGTGGGTCATCAGCGACGGAGGAGCACAGTAGTGCCGCCCCGATGGCGGGCGGGCTCGTGGCCGGAGCTGTCGCCTTCACTTTCTTGCCGACGGGCACCATTCACGCGTCGCGGAGTGCGGGCGAAGTAGGGGAGAGGTGGCGCGCCCGAGATTGGATCGCGAGGGGTCGTGCGTGAGAAGGGAGGCGTAGGAAGGCGAGTGCAAGACAGGGAAGCAATGATGGCCTCGCGCCCTGCGCAGGCAGGCTTTATGGCAGCCTGGGTAGTTGCCGAGGCGCCGTGGGAGAAGTGGGGGCGCCCCACGTTCCATCATGTGCCATGCGTTGAGCCTGGCCCGCAGGCTATTGGGGCCACTACTGCAGGATGCTGCTAACGCGACACTATGATCAGAGACCCTTCGACGAAACTGTGTGTGATGCATTAATCGCAAACGATGATGTAAAAAAACCGTCAAAAAAGATGCAACACGTTTGCGATGGTGGATACATCAAACACGGTTCATATTTTAGTTGCGTGTGTGATGCGGGGCATACGGTTCAGTTCAATGAACTGTTTGCGATGAGGAAGAAGAACATGTCGGATCCAGGGCTCCGCAGACCCAAGAAAGGTTCAAACTCTGGGGTGCGTGCGAAGAACTCAATCTCCCCAGCCTGCTGACTTGTCGATCTCACCGCCTAGCTCGATGAATAGGAAAGGAAAGGGACTCAGTAGTTTACCCAGGTTCGGGCCACCTTGCGGTGTAAAACCCTACTCCTGCTTTGTGGTGGATTGGCCTCGAGATGGGCTGAGGATGAACTAGTACAGAGGGAGAACAACCTCAGGAGGAGTGTTCTTGTGCTGGTGTGAGCTGGTGAGGATGATCCCGTTCCTCGTCTATGGTGGTGGCCTAGCTATATTTATAGTGGCCTCGGTCCTCTTCCCCCAAAATGAAGGCGGGAAGGGATCCCACAACGGCCAAGTTTGAAGGGAGACAAGTAGTACATCTTACCTGATGAAAGGTGGTCTTCGCCTGCAAAGCTTCTGGTCATGACGTCGTGGTGGGCTCGGCGATGACCTCCATCCTGCCGTCCTGGTCTTGTAGCACGGGAATGGAAACCTTTCGCTGATTCCTTGGGACTCTGCGTCTGCGCTTGCTTCCATAGCACCGAAGAGGAAACCTGCTGTACTGCGCCTGTCGGCGCCCGCCTGGCCTTGGTCGTCATGGCTTGCGTCATCTGAACCTCATGAGGTGAGGCTTGCATGGAAATCTCTGCTCCTCAGTGTAGGAGATATGCCCTAGAGGCAATAATAAATGTTATTATTTATCTCCATGCTCATTATTATGTTTATGTTCCATGCTATAACTGCTATGGTTCTCGAGTCTGCAATAACCATGAGGCTCGGAGGAAGACTCATATGCACGTGTGGAATAATAAACGGTAAAATGTATTCCTAGTCAAGCCTCTATGACTGGCTCAAGTGTTGCATGATGGTTCTGTTTTCCTGATCATGGGCATGTCTATGCCAGCAACTTTGAGGGCACAATGTTAGAAGAACATTTGTGTTGAATCGACCCGAATTGATGTTATGCTATGAGATACATTCGTCATGAGTTAATGGTTAATAACACAGAGATAGTTAACGTTTGCATGATTCCTCAGACCATGAGAGTATCGAGTTTCTTCATGCTTGATTCATGAACTTTGGGGTTTGTTAAACGTCATCCGTAAATGGATGGCTATTACGGCGGCTTACGGGTTCATGGGAAAGTATGTCAAGTAACTTGATAGCTCAAGATTGGGATTTGCTCCTCCGACGATGGAGAGATATCTCTGGGCCCTCTCGGTGTTACGGTATCCATCGTCGTCTGGCCAGACACTTTGTGATTTGATCACGGGGATGCCGGAACACGGTAACGAGAAAAGAGAACAATACCGGTAACGAGGTAACTAGCATAGTGGACAAGTTGTTGATCCACGGGAATGCCAACATGTCTCACCTCGGGTATTTGTAACATATCGCGAAGCAACAGGAATAGCACACGGCAACTGGAGGTTCACTCGAATATTCATTCGTGTGGGTATAGGGGTCAATATGGGTGTCCACGGCTCCGATGTTGATCATTGATCGGAAGGGGTTCCGTGTCATGTCTATACTTCACCGAACCTATAGGGTCACACGCTTAAGGGTCATCTATCTGTTGAACGCTAGACAGGGAGTCTGAGAGAAAGTCACCGAAAATGTTTCGGACACAACGGAAGAGTTCCGAGAGAGAGAACACCGAAAGAGTTTCGGATAAAACCGAAAAGTTGTTTCGGAATATATTATTTGGTCAAAAAGGGTTTCGGCACCGCCTGGAAATTTTCAGAGGATGCCAGAATTGGTCTGGGAACTTCTGGGAATTTTCGGAGAGAAAAACCGGAAATGTTCCGAAACTGCCGTAATCGCTGTTAATGCTTTCCGCTGATGAAAACCACCGCACCAAAAATGTTTCGGATCATGCCCAGAATAATTTTAGAGGGTGCCGGAAATGTTCTGGGACCTTCTGGAATTTTTCAGAAAAAGTTTCGCGGAAAACATCTTGTCTCAGCGCGAGGGGACAAGATCCCACGAATCGGGGGTTGCATGTTTGGTGGCTTTTTGTCTAGGGAGCATGCATGTTTCATGGAGACATGTTGGTGGCTTGTTGGGGGGGCCCCCCCCATGGGGAGACAAGGTGTGGGCCGGCCCAAGGGCTGCCATGGTGGTGTCTCCTTGGTGCCCCCCTTGTGTTACCATTATGCCCTTTCATGTGTGACATGAAGCTTGGGTATTTTGGTATTTCAACATCCCACCCCACCCCTTGCCTTGGCCTATAAAAGGAGGAGAAGGGGCTGCCATTCTCCCCATCCCTTGCTCTCATACACATGCCAAGATGTTATCTGGCTTCTCTCTCCCTCCCACGAAAAGAGTTTCGTAGAGCCGAAAGGCTGTCTGGGTTCCGGCAGGGACTAGTTCTGGACGGCGAAGCCCTGCCGGATAGATGACACCGTATGTGTGCAACCCCGTAGAGAGGTCGTAGTTTCGATCTTAGTGCCCGAGGGGCTGTTCGAGAGTGCCTCCCGATGGGCTGTCCAAGTGACGGTCCGAGTTCTGTGAGTCCTCCCGAAGGGCTGTCCGAGTGACCGCTCGAGTTTCGAAGGTCCTCCCGAAGGGCTGTCCGCGACACCGTCCGGGGGACTGTTCGACCGCCTCCCGGAGGGCTGTCCGAAGGGAAGATGAGGGTATACATCCTCGCGGTTGGGAGGTTGTAAATCCTAGCTGCGGGGATCTGCACCAACGATCGTCATCGACTCTACTTCCGCTGCGCTACGAGACGGTAACGAAAATGATCAAACCTTGTATGCAGTCTCCATAGTGGTCCTGGGCTGGTGCGTAGGTCGGAAAATTTTTGTTTTCTGCTGCGTTCCCCTATAGTGGCATCATGAGCCGTGCTATGCGTAGATGCAGGTTGCGATCTAGAATACATAGAGATGTATGGGTGTTGCACAATATAATTAGGTAGTAGATGAGTTCTATTACTGAAAATTATTTGTGCGGGTAGCAGATGAAATCTGTTACCCGATGTTCTTGTTGCTTCCCTTGAATTTGCGTAGTCCTGATCTTGACAGCATTGTGGAATCTCACAAAGTTCTGGCAATCCGCGATCCTTTCATGCTGCTCCTGAGTATGCTGATTGACAGATCAACGAAGTGCTAACAGTTCTTTGGGTTCCACTTTAGTCAAAGAAAGATGGATGTTTCGCAGATGAAAGGGCAATGCAGATATGATCTGCACGGGGGTCATGCGTATGACGAAGTTCAGTATGGGGCTCGAGATTTAATTATCTCGTGTTTCATACACCCCGCGTTGTTAATCTAGCGCTTGAATTATCATACTTGATGATGGACGTTGGTAGCTTCGGTTTGTTTCGAAACCTTAGAAGCCACCTAAAACAAGTTTTTGCATGAACCGATTAGAGGCGTCTAACTTGGTTTTGCAGGAGGGTTTGCATGTGCATGTGATGTGGTATAGCAGTGCTCATAATAATTTGATTATGTATGAGATGACTATATGATGTAAATTGATTAACATGACCTGCGTGTCATGATTTGGCATGATGGCTAGAGCCATATGATTGCACTTTAAATGACCTGCGTGTCGACCTTGTGTAATGCATTATTTTATTAGCTATAGAGATAGCAATATTATCTGGTGCATCGACAAGGTGGTGGCAATCTTCGCGAAGGTGAACACCGACGCGAATGCTGAAGACGAAGAAATACAAGACTTCTCCGTCAGAAAGGGCTATACCATATCATGCTATTGTGAATTGCCTGAGATGTTTATCCCTTATGATGCACCCTTCTTGATTGCGCGGTAGTCGCTTTTATTAGGGTGATCTCTCACAAAAATATCAAGTAGTTAGTGTTCTCCCAAGTGTAGCACCGTCTACAACACGTATCTTTTCGGGGTGCGCCATGTACACATGAGCACGAACGATTAGAGAGGTGTAAGGCGGGTGAAGGTCAGACCTCACTGCGTGATCACTTGGTTGTCTTGACGTTCAGGCAGGACAGTCCTGAGCTCGGAACACACGCATCGAAAGATGGACAAGAGTCACATAGAGATGTGATTGGCAAGTTGGCCTACCGATTGAAATTCACGTCATCAGTGATGAACCCGTCAATGGCGTCGAATTGAAATGCGGATCTTGAATCACTCACAATCAATTATGAGAGATATTGATTTGAGTGGGAGTGCACTGATGAATTAACTTGTTTAAATTCTCAGTGCAATTAATTTTGAACACTGTCTAAGTGTATTTTGCATAATAGTTGTAGAATAATGGCTCGCATTTCCACCTTCCCTGTTAAAATTGAATAGCTGTTAAATATCTGGTTAAAACTTTACGGTTGGTAACGTAATGTGAGGATTGTCCTCAAGAGTGCCGAGAAGGACTTTGTCCTATCGCATACTTTGGTATTCTCTCGCTTATGCTATGGATCATGTGACTCTCATCCTTCGATCCAAAAGCTAGAATTCCGTTTCAGTCAAGTGCAATATGTTTACTTCCATGAGACCCAAACTTCGAAAGTTTGGATAGTTATGTGATATTCATGGAATCTGAAAATCATTTTCAGAGACAGACAAAGGCTAAAAGATATGAGATATCCAAAGCAATGTTTGTTTGCAAACTATTAGTAAAGGAGTTTACTTTGCATTAGACTGATAAGAGAGGGATCCAGAAGAACGCCTGTCATATGATGAAAGGTGAATAAAACAACAACTTAAAGAGAAAGGAAGTGTCCGAAGGATGTTAGTGTGACTTACACACCTAGGAAGTCCGGGGCTAACGCCACTCTTAAGTTCGGTGCTTCTTCTGAGAGTAGGAGAAATACTAAAAGTTAAACTGTTAGAAGTATAATGGCAAAAAGGAAAGAAGACTGGAATATCGAGCTCATGTATGAATGTCATACAAGTTTTTGATGTATAGAAGGCTGGTCAAAGATATAGTTCTTCGGAATTATGGTTAAACATGTTAATCACTAATTTTTGGGTATTGTGAGTTAATCACAAAGATACCCGCTCGATTGCATTCTGTTGCAACTCGATGTAAGAACTACTATGGCCTGAAAGACCAGCCAGAAATGAGTTTTAGGTATACACAGGGAACATAGTAAATGTTACTATACCTTCCATCGGTGTATTACCGTCTGTATTTATTTTCATAATTCATTTAGAGTTTCACAAACTCTAGCCCATTGCATAAGGTATCTTGCAAGAAGGTTGTTCATAAGAGAACTTTTGATGTTCGATGTTATGAATAACATAAGGGCCATACTTTCATTGAGAATGAGATGTATGTTATGAATAATGATAATAATATATTACCTCTGGATTTACTTTCATAAATTCATTTTAGAGTTTTAAACACTCTAGCCCATTGCATAATGTTTGTTGCAAAAGAGTTGTTCATAAAAGCAACAATTGTTGTTCAGTATTATGAATAACATGAAGGGCCATGCTTCCATCCTAGATGGGACGTATGTTATGAATATTGATGGTAATATGATACATCCATAACACTGACGCTAAATGTCGTAAGACTAAAAGAATACCACACAAGTGTGGCACTACATTTGGTCACATTGGAGAAGCCCGGATGGAAAATTCCATTATGATGGATTTTGAAGTCGTTTGATTTTGAATCATCTGACACTTGCAACTTTCCTCCGAAAGTGAAGTGACTGAAATACCGTTCACAGGCCATAAGGAACGAGCAACAAACTTATTGGTGATCATACATTTTGATGTGTGTAGTTCAATAAAGGTTGCAAGTAGTGGATTTATCTATCTTCAGAAATGACTCAAGTAGATATATGGATATTTACTTGATGAGACGTAAGTCTGGATCTTTTGAAATCATTCGAAAGGTTTTCAAATATGAAGTAGAAGTTATTGTAACAAGAAAATTATGTTTCTACAATTCGATTGCAGAAAGAAATATTTGAGTTACAAGTTTAGCGAATGTCTGATGAGTTGTGAAAAGAGTTTCATAACTTACACCTCCCGGAACACCACTATGAGTGGAAAGTCCGTGAAGATGTAATCGAACCATTTATGACATGGTAAGATCAAAGATGACATAAATAAATTTGCCATTATCCCTTTTTAAAGTGATGCTTTAAAGACTGCGGCTTTTACACTGAAAAGAGCTCCATCAGGTCTGTTGAAATGACACCATGGTATGGTACGCCCAACCATGTTATATCTTTTCTTAACATTTGGAATATGGGGCTTGTGTAAAAGGTTACAAACCTATTCCAAATCAGACAAGTGCTACTTTGTAGGTTATCCCAAGTCATTGGGTATTCCTCCCTCACTATACCGAGGCAAATAGGTTTGCCACAAAGAACGGTATGCTTTTTGAAGAAAATGGTTCTTTCAAAAAGGTGAGTGGGAGAATAATGCAACTCGACGAGATAACCAGTATCTCCGTCATCAGGTCAAAAGAAAGAGACCTTGGAAGTAATTCCAGAGTTTCCTACTGCGACTGATACGAAAGTCTCTACAATAAAATGTATGGACTTCGGTCGAACTTGCAGCTGAACCACGTAGGCAAGGCTCGTGCAAACCTCTTAGGTGCGCAAACGAGATATTGTTGTTAGACAACAATATACCTACGATACACAAGGAAGCGTTGATGGGCCCTGACTCCGGGATTGGCTAAATGCCAATGCAACCTGAGTTAGTTTCCACATAAGTGATTCAAGATTAAAACCTTGATACACCTTTCGGAAGACTTAGAGTCTAACGAATATTTATGGAACTTAAAACTGATACGGATAAAAATGTTTTATCCATAAAGCTCGACTTGTTGCAATAACAAGTTCAAAGAGTTGACTACGATGAGATTGTCTCACCGTAGCGATGCTTAAAGTCGGTTCGGGTTGAACTAGCAATTAATACATATTTCAATCATAAGATATGAAACATGGATGACAAAAGGATTTCCATCTGATGGAAATAAAACCTAGGACTTGTATGTGATACAGTCCAAAGTAATTTGTCGATCCAGAGGATGCTAGTAGGTATGCAAACTTCAGAGTTCCAGCGATGGACAGAAGAGAGCAAAATGGAGTCGGAATCTTCGTGTTTTGATGAAATGGTCAAAGGGGTTTGACTTCATCAATGGGTAACGAAGATACTTGTAATTCAAGAAAGTAAGTGGGAGCATAATAATATTTCTAAAAACCTTGTGTGCTTGACACATTGGTAATTGGAAATAAATTTCATGACACGAATTAGGACTTCGTTTGAAAATAGTTTTTCGATGAAGTGCTTGGGCTAAAAAGCCTTTATATTAGGCATGATAATCTATGGAGATAGATTTACCTAATGGGGCTTAGCAAAGATACATATTGACAAAATGCTAAAACCTTTTAGCATTAAAAACGTCAAGGAGTGATTCTTGCCGAAGTCACATGGAAAGAGTTTTTGCATGACTCGGTGTCCCAAAACACTGATGAGCAAAATACATGATGGAGATTCCACACACTCTTGTGTTTGGATTAATCATGTATTCCATGGTATGTAAAACAACCAGATATGTCCAATACTCCCAAAGTTGTTGCGAGTATAGATACCAAAGTGATCAAAAGTACTGATCATGGGACAACAGTGAAAAAGGGTCATTGAGTACTATAGTAGCACTGATGGCATGTTTTCTCGCAAGCGGAGATCATGAAGAGTTCGTTGTAAAAGGTTACATCGATACAGTCTTCATCCATGCTCCAAGCGATTTTCGATTTAAATTGAGGGTTTTGTGCAACACACAATATGGTGGCACAGTAGTTGGAAATTGTTCCAAACAAGTTACTGTGGTGAATTCTATAACAGAGGCGAAGTATGTTGCCGCTTTTAAAAGCGACAAAGAAGATGTTGAATCATATAGTTCATTCATGAACTTAGTATGGTTCCAAGATGGCTTTTGTCAATGGGACACTACTGCAGGTAGTTGCTCCATGACTCAGTCTGAGGAATCCAGGTTCGACCTGTGATTCACATACATACAAAACCAAGTCCACACAAAATATGAATTTGGTGAAAGCGTGAAAACGCGAGGATATGCAAAGATACACACAGAGCTGAAGTCGTCAGATCCGTAGACATCAGGCTATACCACAAGCGAAGCATATTTACACCAGTGTGCCACAGGTGTAAAGTGCATTAGCATTAACTAGATTATTGACTCTAGTGCAAGTGGGAGTCTGTAGGAGATATGCCCTAGAGGCAATAATAAATGTTATTATTTATCTCCATGCTCATTATTATGTTTATGTTCCATGCTATAACTGCTATGGTTCTCGAGTCTGCAATAACCACGAGGCTCGGAGGAAGACTCATATGCACGTGTGGAATAATAAACGGTAAAATGTATTCCTAGTCAAGCCTCTATGACTGGCTCAAGTGTTGCATGATGGTTCTGTTTTCCTGATCATGGGCATGTCTATGCCAGCAACTTTGAGGGCACAATGTTAGAAGAACATTTGTGTTGAATCGACCCGAATTGATGTTATGCTATGAGATACATTCGTCATGAGTTAATGGTTAATAACACAGAGATAGTTAACGTTTGCATGATTCCTCAGACCATGAGAGTATCGAGTTTCTTCATGCTTGATTCATGAACTTTGGGGTTTGTTAAACGTCATCCGTAAATGGATGGCTATTACGGCGGCTTACGGGTTCATGGGAAAGTATGTCAAGTAACTTGATAGCTCAAGATTGGGATTTGCTCCTCCGACGATGGAGAGATATCTCTCGGCCCTCTCGGTGTTACGGTATCCATCATCGTCTGGCCAGACACTTTGTGATTTGATCACGGGGATGCCGGAACACGGTAACGAGAAAAGAGAACAATACCGGTAACGAGGTAACTAGCATAGTGGACAAGTTGTTGATCCACGGGAATGCCAACATGTCTCACCTCGGGTATTTGTAACATATCGCGAAGCAACAGGAATAGCACACGGCAACTGGAGGTTCACTCGAATATTCATTCGTGTGGGTATAGGGGTCAATATGGGTGTCCACGGCTCCGATGTTGATCATTGATCGGAAGGGGTTCCGTGTCATGTCTATACTTCACCGAACCTATAGGGTCACACGCTTAAGGGTCATCTATCTGTTGAACGCTAGACAGGGAGTCTGAGAGAAAGTCACCGAAAATGTTTCGGACACAACGGAAGAGTTCCGAGAGAGAGAACACCGAAAGAGTTTCGGATAAAACCGAAAAGTTGTTTCGGAATATATTATTTGGTCAAAAAGGGTTTCGGCACCGCCTGGAAATTTTCAGAGGATGCCAGAATTGGTCTGGGAACTTCTGGGAATTTTCGGAGAGAAAAACCGAAAATGTTCCGAAACTGCCGTAACCGCTGTTAATGCTTTCCGCTGATGAAAACCACCGCACCAAAAATGTTTCGGATCATGCCCAGAATAATTTTAGAGGGTGCCGGAAATGTTCTGGGACCTTCTGGAATTTTTCAGAAAAAGTTTCGCGGAAAACATCTTGTCTCAGCGCGAGGGGACAAGATCCCACGAATCGGGGGTTGCATGTTTGGTGGCTTTTTGTCTAGGGAGCATGCATGTTTCATGGAGACATGTTGGTGGCTTGTTGGGGGGGCCCCCCCCCATGGGGAGACAAGGTGTGGGCCGGCCCAAGGGCTGCCATGGTGGTGTCTCCTTGGTGCCCCCCTTGTGTTACCATTATGCCCTTTCATGTGTGACATGAAGCTTGGGTATTTTGGTATTTCAACATCCCACCCCACCCCTTGCCTTGGCCTATAAAAGGAGGAGAAGGGGCTGCCATTCTCCCCATCCCTTGCTCTCATACACATGCCAAGATGTTATCTGGCTTCTCTCTCCCTCCCACGAAAAGAGTTTCGTAGAGCCGAAAGGCTGTCTGGGTTCCGGCAGGGACTAGTTCTGGACGGCGAAGCCCTGCCGGATAGATGACACCGTATGTGTGCGACCCCGTAGAGAGGTCGTAGTTTCGATCTTAGTGCCCGAGGGGCTGTTCGAGAGTGCCTCCCGAAGGGCTGTCCAAGTGACGGTCCGAGTTCTGTGAGTCCTCCCGAAGGGCTGTCCGAGTGACCGCTCGAGTTTCGAAGGTCCTCCCGAAGGGCTGTCCGCGACACCGTCCGGGGGACTGTTCGACCGCCTCCCGGAGGGCTGTCCGAAGGGAAGATGAGGGTATACATCCTCGCGGTTGGGAGGTTGTAAATCCTAGCTGCGGGGATCTGCACCAACGATCGTCATCGACTCTACTTCCGCTGCGCTACGAGTCGGTAACGAAAATGATCAAACCTTGTATGCAGTCTCCATAGTGGTCCTGGGCTGGTGCGTAGGTCGGAAATTTTTTGTTTTCTGCTGCGTTCCCCTACACTCAGGAGCCGGCCTGGGGAAGTCGCTCCCTCCGGAGGTCTTGGCGTCATCCACCTCGTGAGGGTCTTGTGTTGTTGATGCTGGAGAAGGGCCGTACCAAGCCGCTGATGAAGGCACGCTGTGGGCCGTAGGCAGGCAAGTCTGGGTACCCCGGTTCCCAGAACACCGACAGTATCCCCCGGGCCCAAGGTGCGCTCGGACTTGGCTTCGAGGCGAAGCCAAAGGGCAAGGGCGAAGCGCCGCAGGCCCTAACCACCTGTGGACCCGTTCGACGCGTGGCGCTTGATGGGACGTGAGCGTCTCCGCTTTCCCATGCTGCCTCGGCAACCGTCTGACTTGACAATAACCTGCTGCATGCAAAAAGATCATCATTACCGGAGATCGTGGAGGCCGGCGGTTGGCCTCCCTTTGGCTATAAATGGGAGGAGGGGCGGAGCCCCCTGCTCATCTCCGTCTTCCCGCTGCTTGCTTCTACTTCCTCCCTCTCGCCTCGCCGTCTTGTCGAAGCACCATGGCGCCGGGGAGGAGGTTTTCCGTGATGGAGAAAGGGAAGGCCCCCAAGGAGGGGGCCGACTCGCCGCCGCCCAAGGGAGGCCGTGGGAGACCCCGAAAGCTCGGGGCGACTCCGGCGGTGGCCCCTCGAGGGTGCGGGCGCGCTCCTCCAACAGCCGGCGCCGCCTCCGGTAGCCGCGGTGGAGCTTCTTCCCGCGGCAAGTGCTGCCGTGGTCGGGGTGGCTTCGGTGATGAGGGGAGGCGCGCAGTGGTTGTCCGGACGCCACGACCGCGCTCCCACCCAGCCGACGCGCTCCCGGAGTTCGTCGTGTGGTCGGAGAGGCCTGTGGGCATCTGGTTCCAGCTGCCGCGCTCCTTTGCGAGCGCGCTGCCGGCCGGAGGGCCTGTCGGCCTCTGGCTGCAGGCCGACGGCTACTGCAGCAAGGCCTCCTGGGTGGATGTCGAGGTCACCGCCGCCGGCAACGTGTTCCTGAACCGCGGGTGGCAGCCATTCGCCTGCGCACGCGGCCTGCATGGGAGGTGCACCCTCCACCTCAGGTACGACGGCGCCGCGACTCTCTACGTCAGGGTCTTCGGGGAAAGCGGCCGGCGCCTGGGGTGCTGCCCGGAGAGTGACAGCGACGACAAAGATGACGGCGACGGTGCCATTGCTGGCGGTGAGCTTACCCTTGGTGACGGCCGCGCCAGCTCCAGCAGCGGGGGCTCCTCTTCCGGGCAGAGTACAAGCGACGGCAACTGCGACGAGCCGCCACACCGCCGGTTCAGACCGGGGAGGGAAACGAGCCGCATCACCGGCACGCCCCGGTGAAACAGGAGGAAGACTCCGACTGAGCTTGGGTGCTGCCGGGGCCGAGCCTTAGGAGTTGCCGTAGTCGCGCAGCTTGCTTTTGTTTCTTTTTTCCTCCTGCATTGAAAGAAGTAGAGGGCCCTGTTGGGGCGTGTAATAAACCCTGGCGCTTGCGCCATTATGCTATGCTCGTTGTTTTCATATCATGTTGTGATGTCCATGTTTCTACTAGGTGCGTTCAGGGTAACTTAGCTCAATGTGCTCGCGGTAGACTTCCATGTCGCAAGGGCATGCCCTTCCAGGGGCATCTCCCAAGGGCTTCCTTCTTGAAAACTCGGGGGTCGTTGAGTCCTCGGGAATCGCTGACCCTCGGGAGGCGTCGTGTAGCTGGAGGGTTAGAAAACCTCATGAAGCATCTCGTCCGACCTCGCGCAAGCCCCCGAGTGTGGGTTGGTTGTAGCTAGTACACCGCGTCGCGATGCCCGGAGGCATGGACTTAAGAGGGTGCGCATGCCCGTGAGCTCGTTCAAGGGCATCACGCGAGGATTAAGGCGCCGAAGCCAGGGTACTGAGGCTTTGGCGAGGTGTGTTCGCGGTCGGGCCCGAGCGCACACACCTGCCCAGCCCCCGCGCGCGGGGCGCGCGAGGAGGAGCGATGGGCAACTGCCACTCCTCCTGAGGCAAGAGCTAGAAGAGCGAACGGTGCAAGGAGAAGAAATTTCCCAACCCTCAAATGAAACGCGAAAAATCTCAAATTCCATTCAAGAAGTTGCAAACCAACTGCAGAAAGCAAGCAAAAGAACAGCCGCGTCCGGCACCTATACTAGTCTTCTTGTCTTCCCACCAACGCGGGGCATGGGGCCTCCACTAGGACGTGGGTGGGAGCCCCCGTGAGGCCCAGGGGCGGCGCTCAGGAGACTCCGGGGCGTGTACAGCCCCAACTCATTATTACGTGAGAGTGTCACGAGCGAAGATCTTCACAGGCGCATGGCCTTGGTCATGGGCGAGTTGAGGAACACTCCCCGCCCCCTGGGCAGGAACCCCGCTCCGCCCATCCCCCGGCCACCATTGGGGCATCCGGAAACCAGGACAGGACCAAGGGGCAAGGGGCCACGCGAGCGGTGGCGAGGGGGCTGTGGGCCTCCTCTAGGGGTGAGGGCTCGCCGGCGCCTTCCCCTGGAGAAGACTCGCTTCTAGCTTGCACACACCGGGGTGGGGGTGGCGCCACTCATAGTCTGACTCCGGAGGTTCCTGCGAGTTAGTCGAGGGAAGAGAACATAGCACATAGACGCGCCTATTGTCCTGCCGTTGATCTTTCTGCAAGAAGACAAAGGCACTAAGGATCCAGTGAGGTGACGTGCGCGGGGCGGGCCGCGAGCCAGAGCTCGATCTCTCAGGTTTATCAGCGCTACAGGGACGAACCTGAGCACAGGCACCGTGCCAGGCAGGTGATAATCATAAAGCAACTCATGAAGAGGTAAGGCCGGCTCTGATAGATGCAAAGAACGATACATGCCATAGGGACGGACCCACACGGCTTGGGGATAAAGCAGCCCGAGGGGCGCCCCCAACTGAACAAACTGAAAAACATCACCTGGCACCGTTGCTGAAGAAGTATTGGAGTAGCTGAAGACACGAGCCGCAGAAGTCGTTCCTCACGAGCCGTCCAGGTCCTGAGCCTCGTGAGGCCTTGGGGGCCCGTGGGGCTCGCGAGGGTTCGGCGCCTCCTTTGACATGATAGCCTGGTGCCTGGCCTTGTGAGCTGCCAGGACGCTCCGCATGTGGAGCTGGTGTGTGGCAGCCTGGTTCAGCAAACCGAAAGGCATGCGAACGTAGCTATGAGGGGGGCCCTCACACCGGCCGACGTGGGACGGCCAGTAGAGCTCCTGAGACGCGGCCCGGTTGAGCCCTGGGATGTTGATGCAGACGCGCAGCCCGCTGCCCTTGTCAGGGGAGGGAGTTGCGCCTGGTGGTGCGGGGCGACGCTCGCCTCTCATGGCCCTCGCCTCCTGAAGATCCTCGATCGCCTTGGTGATGAACTCCTGAGCGCCTCGCGCCCTGCGCTCTTTTCACGGAAACGCGCGTTGAAGCACGCCTCCACATGGTGCCCGAACGCCTCCCTCATGACGCTGGCCAGGTCTGAGGCCCTCCAGAGGAGAGCCCCCAAGCCTAGCCTGAGAGGGGCGCTGGGCACGCCTTCCTATGCGAGAGGGGAAGGTGCCCCGTCAGTGGGCGCAGGTCGTGAGGCATGGTCGTCGGGCGCCCCATCCTCCTGGGGTCCCGAGCGGAGCAGCTACTTCTTCTTCTTGGGAACGGCCTCGGGAGGGTAGGCAGCGCCCTCACGTCTGGGTTCTCGACCGCTGCAGCCTGGTAGGCGCGCTCGAGGGAGCACACCACATCCTTCTCATCGCAAGCGACCGTGATGATGCCGCCGCTCCCTGGCATCTTGAGGACATTGTAGCCGTGGTGAGTGGCGGCCATGAACTTGGCCAGGGCTGGATACTCGAGGATGGCATTGTACGGGAGGCGGATGTGGGCGACGTCGAAGTCGATGAGCTCAGTGTGGTAGTTGTCGCGCTTACCAAAGGTGACAGGGAGGCGGATCTGGAGTCTGTCGAACGTCTCGATGGAGAGGACATTGAGTCCCACACCGCCATCGATGAGTGTGTTGGTGACGAGGACGTTGCTGATGGTAGGCGAGCAGAGCATTGGGAGCGCGCCGGCAGTGGCCGCACACTTGAGCTGGTCAGTAGAGTCGAAGGTGATGGCGTACTTGGACCACCTGAGCGGACGCGTCGCCTCGAGCTTGGGGAGGGCCGCGTTCACCTCACGAGCGAACTGCTTGAAGATGCGGTGAGAGGCGGGAGCCTGAGCGCCGCCCAGGATGCAAGCCACGGCACGAGGCTCTTGGAAGCCCCTAGCCCCATCATCTTGGTGGTGGTCATCATTCCTCCTTGGCGGTGGCGGCAGCGGAGGAAGGCCAGCGTTTCCCTGAGGGCGGTTCTCATGAGGCTGATCCCTCCAGGGGCCCTCGCGAGGCTGGCCCTGCCAGCGATCCTCACGGGGCTGGTCACACCAGTCCTGGCGGGGTTCGCGGTTGTCCCAGCGTCCGCCACCTCGGCCTCCTCCACGGCCGTAGCCGCGGTCGTTGCGGTCAGGGCGGCGGCCAAGGCGCCCATCCCGAATGGCCCTAAACTCTTGGCAGTCGTTGGTGTTGTGGCTGTGCATGTTGTGGAAGACGCAGAACGGACGGCTGCCCTTGGGGGACTCCGGGTAGTCGCAGCCGCGCTTCATCTCAGGTTCAGCCATGAGCACAGCTGGCCCCTTGCGCTTCACATCCTTGGCCTTGGCCTTCTTGTCTTCTGGGTCAGCTTCTGGGAGCTCGAGGAGGGTGAGGCGACCTTCCTCGGCCCTCATGCATCTGGCTGCCATGTTAAACATTTCCAGAGCCGAGCACAGGTCCTCATGCATGGCGAGCTCTTCCTTCATCTTGACATCCCGGACTCCATCAGTGAACGCGGAAGTGATGGCCTCGTCCGTCACCTTAGGAATCTTAATGTTGGTAAAGCGCTGGATGTACTTGTGCAAGTTCTCCCCAGGCTGCTGCTTGACACGCCGTAGGTCACCTACAGCCGGAGCGCAGTCTCGAGTGCCCTGGAAGTTGGCGATGAAGCGCTCCCGCATCTCATCCCATGAGGAGATTGATCCAGCGGGCAGGTTCAGGAGCCATGAGCGCGCGCCGTCCTTGAGGGCCATGGGAAACCAGTTCGCCATAACCTTCTCGTCGCTGTTGGCCGCCTTGATGCTCAGCTCGTAAAGCTGGAGGAACTCTGCAGGGTCGGGGGTGCCGTCGTAGCGTGGAGGCAGGTCTGGCTTGAAATTCCCTGGCAAGACGACGCCACGCTGCTCCGAGGTGAACGCACGGTAGCCCGCCACGTCCATGGGAGCCCGCCTCAGAGGGGGAGCCTGGACTTGGCGCTCGCGCACCGCCGCCTCAGGCAGCACGGGGTCTTGACGTGGCGGCGCTGGGAGCGCGCGCGCCTCTCCTTGGGGACGCTGCACCACTTGGCAGCTTTCTTCGTCGCGGGCCGGCGCCTTGCGCGGCGGGTCGCGCTGAGGAGCCTCACGCCTTGGCTCGAGGGCGACTTCTTGCCTGGGAGGTGGAGGAGGCGCACCGTGGGCCACGTCGCCCGTAAGAGGTGGCTGGGGAGGCAGCGAGCGAGATGGAGCAGGGGTCTCTCCGGCGGCGCTGACGAGCTCGGCGATGCGGTCCAGCCAGTCTTCGTAGAGGTCGTCGGTCGGGCGATAGCGCAGAAGCTCGCGCGCCATGAGCAACGCGGCCTGCACATTAGCCGGGCCGCGACCGGCATGGGAGGATGAAGCAGCCGCCGGAGTCAGCGACGGGGTGGTGGTGCGCCCGTCGCGCCGTACAGAGGGATGCAGTGACAAAGCCTGCTGCTCGTGGGCCGCGAGGCCGGTGGCATCGTTTGCTGCAGGCGACGGGGAGCGGCGGGGGGTGCCGTTGCCCGCAGGTGCGGTCTGGGTGACACGGGCGGCGAGAGCAGCCCGGCGCTCAGCGCGAACTCGACGAGCGTCGGCCATGGGAACGGTGGAACGGCGGTGAATCGGTCGGCGGAAGAGAGGCTCCGACGCACCCCTACCTAGCGCGCCAAATGTCGGATTCAGGGCTCCGCAGACCCAAGAAAGGTTCGAACTCTGGGGTGCATGCGAAGAACTCAATCTCCCCAGCCTGCCAACTCGTCGAGCTCACCTCCTAGCTCAATGAACAGGAAAGGAAAGGGACTTAGCAGTTTACCCAGGTTTGGGCCACCTTGCGATGTAAAACCCTACTCCTGCTTTTTGGTGGATTGGCCTCGAGGTGGGCTGTGGATGAACTAGTACAGAGGGAGAACAACCTCAGGAGGAGAGTTCTTGTGCTGGTGTGAGCTGGCGAGGATGATCCTGTTCCCCGTCTATGGTGGTGGCCTAGCTATATTTATAGTGGCCTCGGTCCTCTTCCCCCAAAATGAAGGCGGGAAGGGATCCCACAACAGCCAAGTTTAAAGGGAGACAAGTAGTACATCTTATCCTGATGAAAGGTGGTCTTCACCTGCAAAGCTTCTGGTCATGACGTCATGGTGGGCTCAGCGATGACCTCTGTCCTGCCGTCCTGGTCTTGTAGCACGGGAATGGAAACCTTTCGCTGATTCCTTGGGACTCTACATCTGCGCTTGCCTCCTTAGCACCGAAGAAGAAACCTGCTGTACTACGCCTGCTGGCGCCCGCCTGGCCTTGGTCGTCATGGCTTGCATCATCTGAACCTCACGAGGTGGGGCTTGCATGGAAATCTCTGCTCCTCAGGAGCCGGCCTGGGGAAGCTGCTCCCTCCGGAGGTCTTGGTGTCGTCCGCCTCGCGAGGCTTGGCCCCTCGCGAGGGTCTTGTGTTGTTGATGCTAGAGAAGGGCCGTACCAGGCCGCTGATGAAGCCACGCTATGGGCCACAGGTAGGCAAGCCTGGGTACCCCAGTTCCCAGAACGCCGACAGAATAGAAACGGGCAGCCAAATGAAGAGTGTGCGATATACGACATACAGTTCAGTCGGATTAACTATTTGTGATGAGACAGAACAACATAAACGGGCAGCCAGATGAAGGTGTGTGCGATTGAGGGCATACACTTCAGACGGATGAACTGTTTGCGATTAGGCAACACAACAGAAACGGTCAGCCAGATCAACGTGTCTGCGATTGACGGCATACACTTCACACGGATGAACTGTTTGCGATTAGCCACAACAAACAGAAACAGTTAGACAGATGAACATGTGTGCGCTAGACGGGCACACATTCTAATTAAAAGAAGCGTGCGCGATGGTAATAACGAGCGCGCACGGTTGTTGGAACAAGATGTGTGCTGACATCGCCTATTGCGGTGCACCCTATGGTGCAAACACCACGTACGTGGCCGAGAAAGCATGCCCATGTTACGCCGTCCGGGAATAGTGCCGCACTTAGAAATTATAGAACCGTCAATAAATTTTGAGCCTGCGTCCTGTCACATTCCAAATTACTACCACGCTATATTTAATTGCAAACCTGTTCACACCGATCAAAACCCAAACGGTTTCCCACTTAGGAGCGTATTAGTACTCGGTTATAAATACTACTACTCCAAGATGACTGCACATTCCTCCTCAACTCGATCGTCATCCACAAAAACAAACAAGTCATTCATCGTCGTTCCCTTGCGTTTGCCATGGCCAGCGTGAGTTCTGGATCGAGAGATTACTACCAGGGAGAGGCGAGCATGGAAGCGGAAGCACGAGAGATGTCCCGCCTCACCGCGAAAGCAGCCGACATGTCCCGCTGCATGGCCGTAGCAGCACAGAGGTCCCGCCGCGCCGCCGAAGCAGCACATAGGTCCCGCCGCGCCGTCGATGCAGCAGACTGGTCCGGCCACACCGCGGAAGCAGCAGAGATGTCCCACCGCGCCGCGAATGCAGCAGAGATGTCCTCCCGCGCCACGGCGGCCTAGGAAAATGTCTCGCTGGCAAGCGAGGACTCTCGCAGGCGCATGCACGCTATGCTCGATGACCTGATGGGTCGGATCTCCGACTGGATGAAGCAGCAGGACGAGATGAATGCCTCATTTGAAAGTGCTACCAGCGTCATCCGGGGACTAGGGGAGGACAAGGTGAAGCTCCACACCGAGCGCGACCTGCTGAGGGCGAAGATCGCCGGAACGACGAAGCAGCACGAGGAGACCACTGCCTTGTTGCAGAGGACCGGCGTCATCGTCAAGAAACTTATGGACAAGAATGCCATGCTGCGCATCAAGCGCCAAAGGCTGGTGGAGGAATCCGTGGATGCTCTCAAGCAGCGTCTTGAGGACACGAAAGACCTCATCGCCGCTTGCCGCGTATACTACTAGTTCCCGCGGCCTGCAGCAATTGGTGCCATGAAATGACACCATGTTGGTGCCATGAAATGACACCATGCCAAGTTTCATGATTTTCAGGTGAGTTTGAATTTACAGGAATTTAAAAACCAAGTTTCTCAATGTTCCCGGCCGAGCAACGATGCCCAAATGTTTGAATTTCATTCCCATTCTTGCATGGGACCTATAAATTCACCCAAAGACACAATGTGATTTTTCAACAAACTTTGGTGCACTGGAGCATGTGCTTGTAGTTCAAATTTGAATTATGCACATTAAATGCCTAGAAACTCAATTAATGCATGAAAATGCCAAACGAACCCGGAATAATTCCAAATTTAAACACAACACTCATGTAGTTGCATGTTCACTGTACATAAATGTTCTAGCAATTCAAACACCATCCTTTCCCTCCGTAACACCATTTTGTCTTTCAAAACATAATGAAAAAATCAGGTATACCACAAACAGTTTACTAGCAAGAATCGTGTGGAATGCGATATAAAATATCTTGGTGCACCGTCTTGTCTAGCTTACGCAGGAAGCTTCGTCGTCTACAGTCCACCACCCGCGCTTGAACCACACTTGCGCGCCAGTTTCTCGCGGCACCGAGCAAAATTTTTCTGCCACCGCGGAAATATCTATCTCCCCGCCCCTCCCTCCCACCAAAAGCCACATTTCCACTATTCCTCCTTGCTTTCCAAGTTCAAATGACCTTCACTACTGCTTACTGGCAGCTCAGCCTCCTCGCCGGCGACCCTTCTTCTTGCAGCGCCGCCTCCTCGCCGGTGACCCTTCTTTTTGTAGTGCCGCCTCCTCGCCGGTGACCCTTCTTCTTGCCGCGCCACCTCCTCGCCACCGACCCTTCTTCTTGCTGCGTGGCCTCCTCGCCACCGACCCTTCTTCTTGCTGCACGGCCTCGTCGATATGGTCAGGTAATCCACACCCCACCGACACCATCCTCCTCCTTCCCCGTCCCACATGCCCCGACCGACGGCGCGACACCTTCCGCCGAAATCACTGGCCCCGTCCTCCAATTAAGCGCCGCCCACAGCCGTTTTGCATGCAGTATAATGTGGAGCTCAGTAGCATCTGGCAGTGGAGAAGCAAATCGCAGCCGCACGCGCGTACGAGGTCGCTATGGCTGCCATGCGTGCCGACCGCCAGATCTTGGAGGAGCACCTCGTCTTCGAGGCCACCGTCGACACCGCCACGTGGTTGTCTACTTTAAAGTATAGTTCATGCTGTTTTCTCGAGGCCATCGCCAGTGCCTTCTAGTGATTTGTCCTCTGTAATGTTAATATGCAATCTGATGTTCAGTTAACAGTTTGGACCTCTGAAATGTAATGTTCAGTTAACAGTTTGGTCCAACAATTGCTACATTTCGTAGTACTGTTCTCAAGCATTATTTGTTTTGTTAACTGTCTTATCTTCTAGTACATGTTTCTATTCTGCAATGTCATGCTCAGTTAACTGTTTTGGTTCATTTGGTCTGCTGTCCATTTAACTGTTTGGTTCAATTCTGCAATTTGATTTTCATTTGCCGTGGGTAAAATTTTGTATTGTTATGCATGTGAGAAATAAATCGAATTTGGCTGTACTCAATACAAATTCTACTGATAGTATGGCAACTCTCAGTTAACCTGATCAAGATCTTCCTTATGTGTGTTGCAGGGAAACAATGGGAGACACTGCGGTTTACCATCGAGGTTTGCTCATGCATGGTCCTTTCGCTAATAGCACATTATTGTGCAGTTGCATGAATCATTCTAATATTTAGGTTTCTTACAATTTGGTCTTGCACATGTAGGTCCTGCTGTCAGAGGCTTAGACCCACTGTTCGACCCATTTTGCATATGGGGAAATGAATGTCCATGAATATCAGTCAAGTAAAGAAACTCAGAAAGATTGTTAGGATGAAGAAACTTGCGACGAATAACAGCAAGATCTTTGTTTGCACAATGAAGAAGACATCAGTCAACTATAGGATGGTACTAACTCTTTTACCTTGTTTTTACCCTTTGCGCCATTTCAAAATTTATAACAGCGATTTATGCATATCTTTGTTTTCAGTACTTTTCAAAGCAGTTCACCAATGATTACCTCTCAAACCACGTGCATGGTTAAGAGGTGAGGAAGGTATTCATTCAACACCCACAGTATAATATTGAAGTCTTCCTGAAGAGGACTAAGGTTGGGCGGGCAATTATCCATAGCCACTGGCCTAAAGTTGCGAGGACATTCAACATCACTGAAGGCTCAATATTTGCCTTCCGCTTCTGCAGTTTCCCAGATGAGATTCATCTATCTATTTATCATGTATGATGCTACTTTCCAAAGGTTTTCGATGTTGCATGTGAAACTTGGTGCTGCTATGTAATGGCGTAACTGAGTGCTGAAGCTATCTGATGTAATTCGGTTATGAAATCCTGGTTGCCGTTATACAGATATGAAATATCTGGTGTGTTTTATAAGAAATGTCAATTTGATTACTACATGGATTATCAATAATAGGCTAATTACCCTGCTTATTGGGGTTTTCTATTGCAGACGGTTACTCAGACAACACCGTGGGCGATGAATTCAAACAACCCACACGGTTTCTAGAAAGTACGCGTGTTCGATCAACTAACAATCACACATGGCTTCCGACAAAGAACTGTTTGCGTTAGGCCACCTTGCACAAACGTTTCCACACCAAAAACTGTGTGTGATATATATACGAACGGAAATGTTTTTCTGGGATTCACCGTGTGGGATGTACATACGAATGGAAACGATTGGGTTTCGATGCCTCGCCCGATCACACACGAGCTCATTTTGCCCCCGCCTGTGTGCCAGGAGGGCCTATCCCTGATGGTTTCTGGGTCGTGTGGGAAGGAACCCCCTATCGCCCACACTCACTAGGCGACGGTTCTAAATGTCGTCGCGAAAAGGGGTTAAAAACCGTTTGTATAGCACGTCTCGGCACTAGTGGGACCGTGCCACTTCGAACCCCTGACGGATGAAGACGTGTGCACCGTTGTCCCGGGGGCTACTGTCGGGCCCGTGGGACCAAGGATACCCAGGACCGTCTGCCTTCGGCCCAGGATGCAGCGCGTGTCAAGGACCCGTCGGATGGCCCACCAACAAGCTTCGTGAGCAAGACTTCTATCGAGGACCCTCCTCGTGAGGCGCTCGCCTCCCAAGGCCCTTCTCCGGAGGGCTGACAGACGACCAAGGCACGGCAACACCCCTAGGAGGATCGCGAGGCCCTCTTGCAAGGTGGCCTCCCTAGGCCCCTCCCTCAGGCAGACAAATCGAGTGCAGCTCCGCCTGGTCATAAGGCCCTGCGCCCACCACGTGGGTCACACGCGCGAGGATGGAAGACAGCAGGCGCCGCGCCAGCTGACGCGGATGAGGAGACTTTCCTCTTTTGTGCTAAAGGAGCAAGGCCAGCCACCGATTCCCAAAGAAATCCCCAAAGGTTGCTTGATCGATGCAAGAAGACCAAGACGGAGGACGCGCCAGGGCTGATGTCATTCTCGAGCTCACCAGCGCGTCACGGCCGGAGGCTTTGCAGGCGAAGACGACCTATAGTCAGGATAAGCTACAAACTTGTCCCCATTCAAACTGGCCATTGTGGCAACCCTTCCATCCATGTGTTTTCGGGGGAAGAGGACCAGGGGCAGATAAGAAGAGGGCAAGGTGGAACCGTAGACGGGATCGATTCATTTTGGCTACCACAGCCCAATGCTTGTACTCTCTCTCCCCAAGCAATCCCAGCCAAGCAGGAGTAGGGTTTTACACCGTGAGGTGGCCCGAACATGGGTAACTATCGTGTCCATGGTTCTTCCTTCCTAGCTCGTGATCGCTGCAGCGTCACCGTCAGGTTGAGGGAATAGAGTAGGATGGTAGGAGCGAGCGCACCCCAGTGTTCAAACCTCTTGGGTCCCCGGAGCCCCGATTCCGACAGATTTCCCCTCCAGCAAAGTACCAGAAAAGGCCTCCAGATGGAATCTCGCAAGAACAGAGACTTGTGGCGGTGGAAAAAGTATTTTGGGTGGCTCTCCATTGGTTTCCTGATTTTAGAGAATTTATAGAGGTGGAATTAGGTCAGACGGAGCCACGACGAGCCCACAAGGTACTTGGGTGAGCCTAACCCCATGGGCGCGGCTAAGTGCCTTGCCGTCTCCTCGTTTCTCGTCTGGTCTCCTCCCGAAGCTTCTAGGGTCTTTCTTGTCCAGAAAAAAATCATCAAAAAGATTCATGGCATTTGGACTTCATTTGGTACTGATTTCCTGGAAAACCAAAAACAGGCAAAAAACAACAACTCACACTTGGCACTAAGTTAGTAGGTTAGTCCCAAAAAATGATATATAATTGCATATAAAACATCCAAGATTGATACTATAATAGCATGGAACAATAAAAAATTATAGATATGTTGTAGACGTATCAAGCATCCCCATGCTTAATTCCTGCTCGTCCTCGAGTAGGTAAATGATAAAAACAGATTTTTTTAATGTGGAATGCTACCTAGGGGGATAGATTGATAGAAAAAGACCATCGCTCCTCCCCGACCGCCACTCATAAGGAAGACAATCAATAATAAATCATGCTACTGGCAATATATCTTGCCGATCCCAGCGCAGCTACAAAATCTTGCCGAGCGGACTCAAGGCGAGATGAGAGCGCGAATGGTCACGACAAGATTCCTTTGCGTGCAGGTTTCTCATACTAACACAGAACCATGCAAGGGTAAATACAATTTAACAAAGAGATTTTTAGTTGAAAAAAATTCCAACTTAGCTTTCCTTGCTGTACTTCTTGTCGTATGAAATGAATGCTGGTGGCGCCATATATTCCCCTCGTGTCGGTGTAGTGAACAGGGGGTGTTCATTACCCCTGGACACACACCGGCGAGTTGCAGCCCCCCAGGCGGGAAAGGCGTGGTAGGGGAGCGAGCCTTCCTGGGGGAACACAACTAGGAATAAGCACAAGACTATCCAAAAAGCATTCGAGTCAATAATTGGAAGGCAGAAGACCAAAGGCCAAAGCCCCGGCAAGATTCTTGCTGATGAGCCCCGGCAAGATTCTTGCTGGTGAGGGCCGACAAGATTCTTGCTGGTGAGGCCCGGCAAGATTCTTGCTGGTGAGGCCCGGCAAGATTCTTTGCTGGTGAGACCCGGCAAGATTCTTGCTGATGAGCCCCAGCAAGATAATCCCGGCAAGGCTTGGCGCCCGGCAAGGCTTGGTGCCCGGCAAGTTTCGGCGCCCGACGAGATTCTGCCACTGTACCACTACTCCAACACAACGACAAAACCTGACATTCTGGGTCCTTCTCTGGATGCGTGGCAATGCGCCAGTGGAGGAGAGCTTAAGCGGTGCTGATGGGATGGCCCCTTTTTCCATCCCCAAGAAAGTAAGGACACCTAAACGGACACCTCACGGTGCATTAAATGCGCTTGTCCTAATCCGTCAGGGGTTTGGTATGATACCCTGTAGCTACTTTACACCTCAATGTATGTACATTTTGCCACTGTGGAGACCCCTTTGAGCATATAAAAGGAGGCCCAAGGCAACTGCTACAGAGGAGGAGAACTTCTGGCCCATTCTGCATGCGTAGCTGCTCTTTGAACATACTGTTCATTGTGAGTGCTCCTGAAGGCTGGGCTTAAGAACATCAATAAGAACACAAAGCAGGAGTAGGGTTTTACGCTGATCAGTGGCCCGAACCTGGGTAAAAACCTCACGCGTTGATCATTGGTTCTGCTCTTTGCGTATACCTCTCCCCCCGTCGAATCGTAAAGGGATCTCTCGGGATCCCATAGGTGTCGTCCCCCGACATCTTTGGCGCGCCAGGTAGGGGGATCGAGGTTGCGCGAACCTGATCCAGCGGTCGGCGCGTCAGCTTCATCGTCCATGGCGACTTCGCTCCACATACAGAAAGCTAAGTTCTAAAACTTTAATGCTTTTTGCTGATTTGATTTTGTCCATGATGATGTTCTTTGCACATAACCTGTGCGCAAAGGAGCACTCTTGAGACATTCTGCGCTCCGGGTTGTTCGGGTCTGCCTAGCAACACCTGTGCAGCCGCGTTTGTTCTTGGAGTGTGAAGCTCTCGAGGAGGCGGCGTCCTCGATAGGCTGCTAACTAGGATCCATTCCTAAGCGCCATTGACTAGAACGTGCGCGATCGAGATGCATTCCGGCAAGCGTAGGGGACAACTGTGCAAAAACAAAAACATGTGGAGAAGAGCTCTAAATAAAGTTACGCACAAGTTAAAATGCTTTTAAGATGCTAATTAACTTGTCGTATTTAAACGCAGTTGTGGCCCGGGGGCTGGCAGCGTCCTCTGGACCAATCTTCTCGACGTCGAGAACGACGAAGTTCTCCGCCATAAGCCTTCCTGGCAACAAGCTTGCCGAAAGCCAGCGTCGAGAATGACGAAGTCCTCCATCATGAGCTTTCCCGACAACTCCTTGCCGGAAGCTAGCGTCGAGAATATCAAAGTTCTTCGCTAAAGTCAAAAGTTTCCCGACAACCACCCTTTGAGCTAAAAATAAGCTCGGGGGCTGGCAGCGCCCTCGCAAGAAAAGCTAAGTTGCCAAGATTTATTACATTCATTTTGCTATCCTCACTTGCTTCTTATACCTACACGCGAAGGAGCCCTCCCGGGGCTAATTGCGCCCCTAGTTGTCTCGAGTCCGCTCGAAAATTTAGGTGGCTGCATAAGCACCGAGGAGGTAAACCTTTCCGGGAGGCGGCGTTCCCGGCAAGTTGCTTAGGACCCGTTCCTCAAGCGCTGCCGGCTGGAGCATGCGCACCGGAAAGCTTTCCGGCGAGCGTGGGTCGCCTTGATTAATTCTTTGTCCTTGTACATCAACTTGCACACGGAGGAACCTTGTCGTGGTTAGCCCGCGCTCTAGCTTCGCCTCGAGTCCGCTCGGCAAGCTTAGCAGCTGCGTTCTGGCCCGGCAAGTCGCCTTGCCGGCAGCGGCGCTTCCAGCAGGCTGCTAAAGACCCGCATCTAGCGCTCGCGGCAAACGTGCTCACCGGCAAGGTTTCCAGACAGCGTAGGGACTAAAATAAGTGCAAGGATTGAATTAATCAAGGGGGAAGCATATATTCATTCAGCATAAAGTAACATGCATTGCATGCATAAAGATTGATTTAACTAAGATAAATTGCTTCTTTATATGCGCCATTGCAGCAACAGGCCGGCAAGACGGCAGTGAGACATTCACGGTAGACGGCTGCGGCAGCAGGGGTGACTATATGGATCGAGCACCGCACCCTCAGTACCCTATATGGGGAAAGCTCGGGGACTGGCTCCTCGTCGCACAGTGTGGCACTTCCTTTCGGGCACACGACTCCTGTTGCCGTCCTGCTCTGTCTGCCCACGCTGCCGGCAAGCCCAAGGCCCGACAAACCGCAAGCTCTCTTGCGTCATCACCAGCATGCAGTTAAAAGTCAAGAGTAATGGTTACTTCTCGCCGCGTGTGTACCGGTGCATGTTTTTGGGCCTAGCCCAGACAAACACTGTGCGCGTTTGTCCGGCCCAGGCCCGGGGGCTCCTGTCGGTGTAGTGAACAGGGGGTGTTCGTTACCCCTGGACATGCACCGGCGAGTTGCAGCCCCCTAGGCGGGAAAGGCGTGGCAGGGGAGCGAGCCTTCCTGGGAGAACACAACTGGGAACAAGCACAAGACTATCCAAAAAGCATTCGAGTCAATAATTGGAAGGCAGAAGACCAAAGGCCGAAGCCCCGGCAAGATTCTTGCTGATGAGCCCCGGCAAGATTCTTGCTGGTGAGCCCCGGCAAGATTCTTGCTAGTGAGGCCCGGCAAGATTCTTGCTGGTGAGCCCCGGCAAGATTCTTGCTGGTGAGGCCCGGCAAGATTCTTGCTGGTGAGCCCCGACAAGATTCTTTGCTGGTGAGCCCCGGCAAGATTCTTGCTGATGAGCCCCGGCAAGATAATCCCGGCAAGGCTTGGCGTCCGGCAAGGCTTGGCGCCCGGCAAGGCTTGGTGCCCGGCAAGTTTCGGCACCCGGCGAGATTCTGCCACTGTACCACTACTCCAGCACAACGACAAAACCTGACATTCTGGGTCCTTCTCTGGATGCGTGGAAACGCGCCAGTGGAGGAGAGCTTAAGCGGTGCTGATGGGATGGCCCCTTTTTCCATCCCCAAGAAAGTGAGGACACCTAAACGGACACCTCACGGTGCATTAAATGCGCTTGTCCTAATCCGTCAGGGGTTAGGTATGATACCCTGTAGCTACTTTACACCTCAATGTATGTACATTTTGCCACTATGGAGACCCCTTTGTGCATATAAAAGGAGGCCCAAGGCAACTGCTACAGAGGAGGAGAACTTCTGGCCCATTCTGCATGCGTAGCTGCTCTTTGAACGTACTGTTCATTGTGAGCGCTCCTGAAGGCTGGGCTCAAGAACATCAATAAGAACACAAAGCAGGAGTATGGTTTTACGCTGATCAGCGGCCCGAACCTGGGTAAAACCTCACGCGTCGATCATTGGTTCTGCTCTTTGCGTATACCTCTCCCCCCGCCGAATCGTAAAGGGATCTCTCGGGATCCCATAGGTGTCGTCCCCCGACACCTCGTCACTCTCCCCCTACCAGAAACTTGCGCGCGAGGAATCCCTATGTCTCTTTTGAGAAAGAAAGAAGAGAAAATAGTGGTTTGGGAACCTTGACGGTTCATCAGCAGTTTTCATACAAGTCAAAATGTAACCAAAAATTTGCATGTAAGGATACATAAATAAATATGCACAAAGGGTTGTGAAACACTTAGCTTTATTCACATATGCACAGGGTCTGCGCCTGGCTTTGTACAAAGGGTTACAAGTCTTGGTGACAAAGCTTGTACAAAAGGGGGTCCGGGGATAAGGCCCGGCAACTGCGCCTTATGGGTGGAACTTGCGAAGATGCTCGATATTCCACGAGTTCTGCACTCGGATACCATCTTCGGTCTCCAAACGGACTACACCAGGTCTGGTGACTTGTAGTACCTGATAAGGGGCCTCCCACTTTGGCGTCAACTTATTTGATTTCTTGGCGGATTAGACGCGTCGGAGAACAAGGTCACCCTCCTCAAAGCTTCAGGCATGAACTTTGTGGCTATGGTAGCACAGCCGACCGAAGACGATCTTCCTTGAGGAGCACAACATCATCTTGCTGTAGCTGCTCTTGCTCTGCCTCATCATAGGCAAGCACTCGAGGTGAACCGTATGTGAGTTCCGTGGGGAGCACCACTTCTGCACCATACACTAGTGAGAAGGGTGATTGGCCAGTAGCTCGATTTGGTGTCGTTCTGAGTGATCAAAGCACCACCGGCAACTCATCAATCCAACGCCTTCTGCACTTGCGCAACCTGTCAAAGGTTCTTATCTTGAGACCATGCAGCACTTCAGCATTTGTCCGTTATGCTTGCCCATTGCTTCTCGGGTGGGCAACAGAGGTGAAGCACACCTTGCTCCCAAGGTTTCGGATGTACTACATGAAGGTGCGGCTCGTGAACTACGTGCCATTGTCGGTGATGATTCTGTTAGGAACCCCAAAACGGCAAACCAGTTCTTTGAAGAACTTGACGGCTGACTGTGTTGTTACCTTCCTCACTGGCTCTACTTTAGGCCACTTTGTGAACTTCTCGATGGCAACATACAAGAACTCAAAGCCCCTGGTAGCACGGGGAAAGGGGCCCAAGATATCGAGCCCCCAGACCGAAAAAGGCCAGGAGAGAGCAATCGTCTAAAGAGCTTGAGTTGGCTGATGTATATTCTTTGAATGGAACTGGCATGCTTCACACTTGGTTACTAGCTCAGTTGTATCCTGGAGAGCAGTGGGCCAATAAAAACCTTGGCAGAAAACTTTGCCGACAAGGGCTCTTAATCCTATTTGAGAGACACATATGCCTCCATGTATCTCTGCCAACAACCTTAGTCCATCTTCCCGAGAAATGCACTTCAATTTCACACCATTTGGTATCTTTCTGTGTAGAATGTCATCCACAAACTAATACATACTCGATTGACGGGCTACTTTCTCAGCTTCTTCCTACTCATCGGAGAGTTCTCCTGTTTGAAGGAACTGGACTATGTGTTGTGCCCATGCTGGAGCTTGTGGCTCGATGGCAAGGACTGAAGGCATCCCTTCAGCTGCGGGAGCGCTGACCTCAATGCCAAGAACCCGGGGTTCTGCGCGAAGCTGCTGCTCACCGGCAGTTGCGTCGTTGCTCCCGACAACTTTCTTGACGATGGCTTCTAGGAGCTCTACCGGGAGATACTTGTCGGTATTCAACTTTCTTCTCTTCTTGGCTTGTGTTGACGGAGCGGCTGATGGTTGGTTCAAATGGAGTTCAAAAGTCCCTGGTTTCACAGGTAGCTTTTGAGCAGCACACTTTGGCACATGATCAGAAATACTATTCTCTACACGCAGGATATGCTCCGTTTGCAAGTCGTCAAAGTGTTCCTCCAATTTCCTCACTTCTTCCACGTACGCCTCCATCAAAGGGCTTTGATAATCTTTGTTCACTTGCTTAACTACAAGTTGTGAATCTCCATGAATGATCAACTTCCTGATCCCCGATTCTACTCTAATCCTAAGGCCGGCAAGGGGCCCTTCATACTCTGCAGTGTTGTTGGTTGCTTTCTCCCTGGGAAAGTGCATTTGAACCACATACTTGAGGTGCTCTCCGGTGGGTGCGACAAGCAGCACTCCAGCACCGGTGCCCTGCAGCAAGAAGGCATCGTCAAAGTACATGACCCATTCTTTATCGGTTTCTTTGCCGGGGAGGGTTGATTCCTGAATTTCTTCATCTTGCATTGGCGTCCATTCTGTGATGAATTCTGCCAAGGCTCTGCTCTGAATAGTTGAAGTGCTCACAAACTTGAGTGCAAAACTTGACAACTCTAATGCCCACTCCACTATCTTGCCAGTTGCTTCTGGATTTCTCAATATACGTTGCAACGGGAAGCGAGTGACAACGGTGATCTCATGTGCTTAAAGTAGTGTTGCAGCTTTCTCGAGGCCATGAGAAGGCCGAAAAGCAATTTCTGCACCCCAGAGTACCTTGATCTAGCCCCTTGTAGAAGGGAGCTGATAAAGTATACTGGTCACTGCACCATCTTCTTCTTTGGCACTATCTGTTGATTGGCTTAATTTCCTTGCTCTATTTCTGATCTGTTGGCATCGGATCTTGCCATGGAGGATTCAGGCTTGTCGTGGAACGGTATTGCCGCTGTTGTCCCTTCACCATCAGCTTCCCTCTGTGCCACTAGTGCAGCACTGACCACCTGGTTCGTTGCCGCCAATTATAGCAACAACGGTTCCTGCGGTTTAGGTGCAACTAGCTTTGGCACAAAGGACAGGTACATTTTTAGGTCCTGCAGCGCAACCTCCTCTTCCGGAGTCCATTTTACTGGACCTGCCTTTTTCAATATCCTGAAAAATGGCAGGGCGCGCTTAGTGGATCTTGAAATGAACCTACTCAAATTAGCAACACAACCAGCAAGGCGTTGCACATCCTTGACAGTTTTAGGCACTTAGATATTCTCAATGGCTTTGATCTTGTCGGGGTGTTCTTCTATCCCACTCCGAGACACAAAGAATCCGAGGAATTTTACCAGATGGAACACCAAATACACACATCTCAGGGTTGAGCTTCATGTTAACTTTGCGCAAGTTTGCAAACGTTTCTTCCAAATCTTGAATGAGGGTTGATTTGTCCTTGGTTTTGACCACTATATCATCCACATAAGCTTCCATATTCCTGTGCAACCGTGGTTCAAAACCAATCTGGACTACTCTTGCAAACATTGAACCATCACTCTTTAGTCTGAAAGGCATACACACGAAGCAGTATGTGCCACATGGAGTAATGAATGCAGTTTTTCCCTCATCTTTCTCAGCCATGAATATCTGATGGTATCCAAAGTAGGCATCAAGGAACGATAGTAAACCACAGCCAGCGGTGGAGTCTACAATTTGATCAATGCGCGGCAAGGGGAAATGATCCTTTGGACACGCTTTATTGAGACCAGTGTAGTCAATAAGAAGTATCCACTTCCCATTTGCCTTGCGCACTACCACTGGGTTCGCCAACCAAGTTGGATGTAACACTCCTCTAACCAAACCAGCTACTTCATGTTTCTTGACTTCTTCTGCAATGAACTGTTGCTGTTCTAAAGCTTGCTTCCTGACCTTTTGCTTGACAGGCCGAGCATGGGGACAGATAGCAAGTGGTGCTCAATTACCTCCCTGGGAATGCCGAGGATGTCGGACGGTTGCCATGCAAACACGTTGACATTCGCCCGGAGGAAGGCAATGAGCACGCTTTCCTATTTACTATCAAAGGTGGCACTGGCAGTGAAAGTACCACCTGTGCCGTCCTCCTTTGCTGGTACCTTCTTCATTGCAAATGGAGTGGCTTTGGACTTCTTGCCGGCAGAGCTCTCTGGCAAGTCTTCAACATGTGCGCAACACTCCGATGAGGTGCGCTTCTAGAATTCTTGCTAGATGTCTTGTCGGGCTTCTTGCTCTTCTTTTTCTTGGCAGGAGTTGCTGCCTTGGTGGATTCTGCTGCAAGGGCATCCCTGTAAAGGTTGTCAACGCATCTGACTGCATACTTCTTATTAGAGTTGATGGAAATGACACCCATCGGCCCTGGCATCTTCAACATGTTATAGGCGTATTAAGACGCCACCATGAACTTGGCCAGAGCTGGCCGGCCAAGAATCCCATTAAACGGCAAGGGGGATCTTAACAACGTCAAAAGCTATCTTCTCTGTTCTGTAGTTTAGTTCCCTACCAAATGTCACCGAGAGCGTGATCTTCCCCATGGGCTGGCTTCTCTCTGGGTTGATTCCCTAAAATGTCCCGATTTTCTCGAGCTCTTCATCAGAAATTTGTAATCTCTCGATTACTTCTGGAGAGATCAAGTTCAAGACGGCCCCACGGTCAACTAGCACTTTCGTGACCTTGAGGTTGTGAATTGTCGGTGAAACCAACATGGCAAACATCCGACCGTAGTTGTGCGATCAGGATGGCCCTCGGCATCGAAAATGATAGGTGTGTGTGACCATTTGAGGGGTTTCTGGGCATCTGCCACTGGTTCCACTGTGTTGACCTCACGTGCCCATTGTTTGAGCTAACGGTGAGAAGAATGCAAAGATGCAGCCCCGTGAATGCACAAGGCTTCCGTTGCCTTGTGGAATTCCTGCTCACTGGACTCATCATCGTCTTCCTCTTCACTCTCGTCATCTTCTTCTTTCTTTTCGCAGCCTCTGGCAGGTTTCTCCTTTTGCTGACTGACCTTGCCGCGGTGCCCTCCTCGTCCACTGCGGCCTTTCTTGCTGAATCCGCCAGTACCATCTTGACCCTTCCCCTTGTCACGCTTCTCATACTCAGCCTTCTGCTTTTCGACTAGCTGTTCGACTTGCTGGCACTCCTGGAGGTTGTGACCCTTGGTACGGTGAATCTTGCAGTATGGCCCGTCAGACTTGCCGGCTTTCTCGCCCACCACGGCTACCTCACAATCAGCGCATGCACCAGCTTCCATGCTGGAGCTCTCTGTTTGGTTTTCTTGGTGGGACTGGAATTACCGAATCCTTCCATGGCCATAACCACCTTGCCCTTGCGCTTTCTGTTGCGCCTCCGACCTTTCTTCTTCGGGGTGGTAGTGTCATCATCCTCAGAATCAACCTCACCACTAGCATCCTCCCCGGGAAGTCTTCTTCCCTCTTCAGCCAGTGCGCATTTGTCCGCCAATGTGTAGAGTTCGTTGACGGTCTTCGGCAACCGTATGTTCATCTTTTCCCTCATCTTATGATTGCGCATGTTCATATGGAACGCGGCAATCACAGTTGTCGGGTGAACATCAGGTATGATGTGGTACACACGGCTGAACCTCTGTATATACCTGCGCAGATTTTTCACCTTCTCTTTATGGGATCGCTTGCAAGTCACTGGGCCGTCCCGGGCCTTTTTGGCCTCCGGTAAAGGCGCCAACGAACTCGTTGCACAAATCTGACCACGAGGAGATAGAATTTCCTGGCAAGTTCATCAACCAAGACATCACATTAGGCTTGCGTACTAATGGAAAGTAGTTGGCGAGAATCTTTTCATCTCTCCCCTTGGAAGCTTGCATGACAATCATGTATATGCCGAGGAACTCTGCTGGGTTAAGATTGCCATCGTACTTCTCTGGTAGTTCTGGCTTGAACACCCGAACAGACGGCCAGCGAACTTGCCGCAGCTCATGTGTGAAAGCAGGATACCCAACCTTGTAAGGTAGATACCCACCAACAATGGGCTCAGGCTCATCAGAGACTGGGCCGTTGCACTCGTCGGATTGACGATGCGTCTCTCGGTGTCGTTCAATGGTGGTGCGGGCATCTTCTACCCGCCTATCTCACGGCACTTGTCGCTGATCTCGCTGCGTCTCCGGGCCTGAGGAGGTCATCGACATCTTGTCAGGTTCCGCAGTCCGCTGGGTTCACCGGGGCTGCTGGTGTTGCTGTTGTTGTGGAAGTTGTTGCCACGGAGGCGACTGCATGGTTGGTGCACCACCTACAACGTGGCCGTCGGTTTGAGCTACTGGTGTTGTTCACGTGCACCGTGAGGGCTCCGCCTGCTGCGACTTGTTTGACTCAGCCAATCTAATCAAGCTCTGGATAGTGTCTCTCCACTCGTCCATCTTATCTACTGTCGGAGGGAAGTTCAACAACATCTATACTCGCGCCATTGCCTCCGTCGCAGTTTCCGGCAGAGCCTGGGGTGAAGAACACGACGTCGCTCGACTCTTGGCAGAGCGAGTAGGAGCGCCATTGCGATCTTGCCTTTGCGGCTCATGTGCAACAGTGGGTTGGCTAGGCAGAAGCGGTGCCTGAGGATCTTAAACTTGATCAATAGGTATTTTGCCGTGCGGGCGCAGCCGTCCATGTCTAGCAGTGCTGCTCTGCGTCATTGCAGCGGGAGGATCTTGGCTCGCGCTCGACCGTGCAACGCTACTCCGGTGGCTACACTCACCGGCGCGACGAGGGGGTGGGTTTTGTCCGTTCGCATCGTCCATGCCGTCGTGGTTGTTCTCGTCATAGGGTCGAGGGAGATGACCACCTCTGGTGCCTCCACCCCCTATTCCCGCCCGTGGTGGGCATGGTGACCGAGCCGCCTGCGCTGGCCATGCCATCCATGATGTCTGCATCATCCGTAGCGGTGGCGCCGCCTGCGCCACCCGCGGGCACGTGCGAAGGAGTTCTGGAGGCAGAGGGCTTCGTCGTTGTGGCGCCCTTCTTCTTGGGCGCCATTGATGATGAAAATGGTGATGAAGCTCGATGAAATCAACGCGCCATCCGCTGATTTAGGTTCACGCCGGTGAATCCCCCTACCTGGCGTGCCAAAGATGTCGGTGTGGACGACCATCTATGGGGCCATCAAGCCCCTTGTTCTTCCGCTAGGGAGATGCATAGGACGCAAAGAGCAAAACCAAGGGAGTGCGCAGGGATGTTTACCTAGGTTCGGTCCACCGAGAGGTGTAAAACCCTACTCCTGCTTGCTATATTGGGTGTATGTGTTGGAACACAAGTACAAGGAGTGCTACCTCGGCAAGGATGTGAGAGGGAAGTAGCTACGCGTGTAGTTGTGCAAAGGGTCGACCCTCGAAAAAGTTGCCCTAGCCCTCCTTTTATAGCTGAAGGGGTTAGCACAGTGGCAAAATGGTTATTATCTAGTGACTAGATAGTAAACGGTGCTATCATACCTAACTCTGCTAGTCAGGACAAAAATCATTAAATGCACCGTTAGGTGTCATGAGAAGGAGGAGTCCCGGCAAGGTTTCCGCACCGCTTGCCTAGCTAACTCCTATTAGCTTGACACGCCATTTGGACGGGTGTCAATAAAGGTAAAAATCCTTCTCGCGAGCTGACACGTGTCCGATAAGCCTCACCTAACTGCTTGCGGGCTTGACATCTCACTGATCAGCGACTAGCTGCTCGATGAGGTGGAGCGCTGGCAGCTAGCGGGAGCTTGCCGGCTGTCGCGGTGTGACACAATTACTTGTGGGGCCATCTGCCCCTTTGTGGTTCGGCAAGGGGGAGTGTCATGTTGCACAAAGAGCGGAGGCCATGAAACAACACGGTAGTGGTGACGCGGGTTATTTTTACCCAGGTTTGGGCCACTAGGAAGCGTAAAACCCTACTCCTGCTTTGGTGGATTGATGGAGGGACCTTGAAGAACACGCATCGCTCAAGCTCGGCAGGGTCACCTCGGGCAGAGCAGCTACGCGCGTATGAGTATACAAGGGTCCGAATCCTTTCTTAGGTTGACACAACCCTCCTTTTATAGGCTAAGGGGTTACCACAATGGCAAAACAGTCATTATCTACTGATTAGATAGCCAACAGTGCTATCATACCTAACTCTGGCAGTTAGGACAAAGTGCATTAAATGCACTGCTAGGTGTCACGCAGAGGATGCAGCCCGGCAAGCCTGCCGCGCCGCTTAGTCATCACTTGTTTGTCAGCTTGACACGCCTCTGGACGGGTGTCATATGGTGGTAATCTTCCTTCCAAATGGCTTCCACGTGCCAAATGACAGCCACTTAATCATCTGGGGGCTCGACACCGCACCGATGGATGACTTGTGTTGTGGTGCGGTGGAGCGGTGGAGTCTTGGTGGGGAGATTTGCCTCCAGCGGCCCCGGCGAGCTTGCCGGGGAAAAGTTGTGCCCCCTTCGGGGTGGCCTCGACCTGGTCGGGCTTGCCTGCCCGGAAAGGGAGGCTTTCCCTTAGTGATATCTTGTTTTCTTAGCTCGTGTTGGTCTTCTTGATCCGCCCTTTGACCTCTCAAAGAGCTCTCTCTTTTGGTTTCGTCTTGGACACTTGATGAAGTTTGCTTCCTTGCTGCCGTGCCTGTGTACAGTTCGGGAAACACATGCGAAGGTTTGTTGCACTGACAGGAGCCCCTGGGCCTGGTCCTAACGTGCTACCAAGCATCGTTGGGGTAGGCCCTATCAGCTACACACGCAGGGCACTTGCGAGGATAATATCCTTTTCCTTGATATTTTCCTTGCTTCTTCATTAACCTGTGCTTGAGTCAGTTTCCGGTTTTTTCGTACGTCATGTGTGACGTTGTGGGGGAACGTATGCCACGATCCGTGTGCTGCCCATGTCCCATGTTCACAGGATGGTAACTGCCATCCTGCTCGTTCTTCCGCTCCTATCATTTTCGCCACGTATGCCGCATGCATTGCACGGGGTTGGTGGCGGACGCGGGAATGAGTGCCCTGGCAGAAAGCCAGGCGCCGCGGATAGGTGCAGGAGGGCGGTCTTGATTCCGTGCACCGTTGGTGACACAGAGGAAACGGATTGGCGGAGCGAGGCGGTTGCTCTCCGGATGGGGAGCTAGCCCCCAGCTACGTCCGCCTATAAAAGGGGATGCGGGCGAGTTGCTTACTCCCACATCTCTCCTCCTTCTTCCTTCTAGCATTTCCTCTCCACCATGGCAAGGGGGAGAGGTTGTGGTGGTGTTCCAGTGGTGGCGACGAGGGTTTCTGCTCGACAGCGCCTCCCCCTCCTATCAGGGACGCAGGGGCAGAGCCCGTCGTAAGAGGAGGTGGTAGAGGTCGTGGACGCGGTCGTCGTGGTGCTCGGAGTAGAGGAGGATGGGGTGGTGCTCTGATCGCCCCTCCCCCAGCTGCTCAGGACCCGAACGAAGACCACGTCGGGGACCAGCCACTGGAATTCATCGTTAAGCTGCACGGGCCTCCGTAGTCATCTTCGGCTTCCCACTCCATTTGCAAGAGTGATGGAGATGGAGCAGCCGCCGGGGTTGAGGTTACACATGAGGGGCTGTTGTAATGGCAGCATGCGGGCGAACGTGGAGTTCCCTACACCTCACGTCATGCTTCTTCGGCGTGGCTGGAAAACCTTCGCCCGTGCCCACAGTTTGGCAGCAGGGCACGTCCTTAACTTCAAGTTAATGGATGCCACCCTGCTCTCCATCAAGGTCTTTGGGCGTTCGGGTGCTCTCTTAGGGTGCTGCGCAGAGAGCTCGACCAGCGACAAAAGCTCCTCCTCGAGCGACAATGACGAGGAGGACAGTGACAGCGATGACGACGGCACCGGTGGGGAGGACGACGGCTCCAACTCCGGCTGAACACCAGCCGCACCGTCACCGTCAGCCGGCAGCACCACCATCCGCACCTGCATCTCCTCCCCGGCAAGGTGATTTGCCAGGGTGTTGGGTGTGGAAGCTGCCTCTGCCTCCTCCAGCAGTCTTCCAGCTGGACCCTGGCAGACTTCCTTGTGGACTCCAGCTTCATCTTCCTTGCCGGTGTCCGAGTTGCCGCGCCCTGCTGGCCCTGGTGGCAGTGACCAGGGCATCACCTAGCCTCTCTCTCCGTCCCTCACCTTCGCCCGCGTGATGCGGCTTGAACTACGTCGGTATTTCCCCAAAGAGGAAGGGATGATGCAGCACAACTACGGTAGGTTTTTCCCTCAGTGATGAGACCAAGGTTATCGAACCAGTAGGAGAACCACACAACACTATGTAAATGGTACCTGCACACAAAGGACAAATACTTGCAACCCGACGTGTAAGAGGGATTGTCAATCCCTTCCGGGTAAAAAGATAGATAAAATTGTAGTAGATTGGATAAATAGATATCGCAGAAACGTGAAATAAAATAAATAACAAAAAAATGCAGCAAGGTATTTTTGGGTTTTTGGATTAATAGATCTGAAAATAAAAGCGAATAAAAATAGATCTCAAAGGCAAATATGATAAAGAATAGACCCGAGGGCCGTAGATTTCACTAGTGGCTTCTCTCGAGAAAAATAGCATATGGTGGGTGAACAAATTACTGTTCGGCAATTGATAGAACTTCAAATAATTATGAAGATATCCAGGCAATGATTATTATATAGGCATCACGTCCAAGATTAGTAGACCGACTCCTGCCTGCATCTACTACTATTACTCCACACATCGACCGCTATCCAGCATGCATCTAGTGTATTAAGTTCATGGAGAAACGGAGTAATGCAATAAGAAAGATGACATGATGTAGACATGATCTATTCATGTAGGAATAGACCCCGTCTTGTTATCCTTAATAGAAATGATACATACGTGTCATGTCCCCTTCTGTCACTGGGATTGAGCACCGTAAGATCGAACCCATCACAAAGCACATCTTCCCATGGCAAGAAAAATCGATCTAGTCGGCCTAACTAAACCAAAGATTCCAAGAAGAAATATGAGGCTATAAGTAATCATGCATATAAGAGATCAAAACTCAAATAACTTTCATGGATAAAATAGATCTGATCATAAACTCAAAGTTCTTTGGATCCCAACAAACACACCGCAAAAAGAGTTACCTCAAATAGATCTCCAAGAGACCATTGTATTGAGAATCAAAAGAGAGAGAGGAAGCCATCTAGCTACTAACTACGGACCCGAAGGTCTACAATGAACTACTCACGCATCATCGGAGAGGCACCAATGAGGATGATGAACCCCTCTGTGATGGTGTCTAGATTGGATCTGTGGTTTCTGGAACTTGCGGCGGCTGGAATTGTGTTTCGTCGACTCTCCTACGGTTTTTGGATTTTTGGGGGTATTTATAGAGCAAAGAGGCGGCGCGGGAGGTGGCCGAGGTGGGCACAACCCACCAGAGCGCGCCTGGACCCCCTGGCGCGCCCAGGTGGGTTGTGCTCCCCTCGAAGCCCCCCTCTGGTACTTCTTTGTCCCAACAGGTGTCTTCTGGTCATGAAAAAATCTCCAAAAAGTTTCGCTGCGTTTGGACTCCATTTGGTATTGATTTTCTGCGAAGTAAAAACAAGCAAAAAACAACAACTGGCACTGGGCGCTATGTCAATAGGTTAGTCCCAAAAAATGATATAAAGTTGCTACAAAATGATTGTAAAACATCCAAGAATGATAATATAACAGCATGGAAGAATCAAAAATTATAGATACGTTGGAGACGTATCAGCATCCCCAAGCTTAATTCCTACTCGTCCTCGAGTAGGTAAATGATAAAAACAGAATTTCTGATGTGGAATGCTGCCTAACATGTTCATCACATTCTTTTCTTTTGTAGCATGGACATATGGACTTTTATATGGTTCAAAGCAATAGTCTAGTTTTGACATGAAGATTTCAATACTCAAGCATATCAACAAGCAACCATGTCTTTCAAAATATCAACACTAAAGCAAGTTATCCCTAGCCCATCATGCTCAATCATTGATCCATTCATGAAAGACACTCACATATTAGCTACACCCAATGCTCAAGTACGATCATAGCGCCCCTTAGTTGGTGCTTTATAAGAGAAGATGGAGACTCAAATAAAAATAAAATTTGCATAAAGTAAATAGAAAGGCCCTTCACAGAGGGAAGTAGGGATTTGTAGAGGTGCCAGAGCTCAAAGCAAAAATTAAGAGATAAAACATTTTGGGTGGCATGCTTTTCCTGTCAACAAAAATGATCGAGTAGTTCCCAATACTTTCCATGCTAGATATATCATAGGCGGTTCCCAAATAGAAAATAAAGTTTATTCCTTTTTCCACCATTCTTTCACAATCCATGGCTAGCCGTATCCATGGGTGCCCTCCATACCAACACTTTCCAAGGAATTTATTATTTGACAACATAAAGTAAATTCATTTTTCATTTCGGGACTGGGCATCCCTAATACCTTTGCCGTACTCTTGTGCAATGACAAGTGAATAAACACTCATCTTGAGAATAACACATCTAGCATGGAAAAATATCAGCCACCCCCTACCGTTTCATGAGCGGTACGAGCACACAAAAGGGAAATTTATTTTGAAGATTATAGATGGCACATACAAATTTGCTTAGAACGGCACTAAAATACCGCATATAGGTAGGTATGGTGGACTCATATGGCAAAACTGGGTTTAAGGAGTTTGGATACTGTCGCGGGAAACCACGGCCACATATGGGACCAGGAGGCCCCTTGCTAGTTCGGCAGGGGGCGTCGCATTGCACAAAGAGCAGATGAGCGTGTGGCAGCACGGCAGAGATCACATAGGCATTTTTACCCAGGTTCAGGCCACCGTGAGGCGTAAAACCCTACTCCTGCTTTGGTGGATTGATGATGGAAAGGTGGTGGTGGAGCGTAGTACACTTGCCTGGCAAGGGTTGCCTCAGGGCGGCAGTGGATACGCGCGTATGGGGGTCTGAGTTACCCAACCTTCTAACCCTCTCTACCATTGCCATGGGCCTCCTTTTATAGATTAAGGGGTCACCACAATGGCAAAACAGTCATTATGTACTGATAAGATAGCAAACAGTGCTATCATACCTAACTCTGCGGGCTGACAGGGCGCATTAAATGCACCATTCAACGTCACATCGTTGGTTGCCCGGCAAGGCTTGCCGGGCTATATCGCTAGCCCCACGCCTGCTCTCTTGACACGTCGCAGGATGGGTGTCATCTGCAGGTGTTTTCTGTAGGGAGAGGCTGCCATGTGGTGAATGGCTGCCACTTAGTCACTCCGCGGTTTGACACCGCACGGATTGACGACGTGGGTCGTGGTGGAGTAGTTGGTGAGGTGGTTTTGCCTCCGTGTGCCCCGGCAGGCCCTCCCGGGACGTCTTGGATGTCGTCTTCCGGGGGTGGCCTCGCCCCTTGCCGAGCTAACCTGCCCGGCAAAGGAGGCCCTTTTCCTGATGGTGCCTTGCTTCTTTGGCTTGATCTTGGTCCCTCTGATCTGCATGTTAGTCCTTTGAACCTCTTAGTCCCCTATATTCTGACTTGGGTTGGTGCTTCAATCTCGTCCCCATGCCTGTGCACAGTCTGGGCAACAGACACAGGGTTTGTTGCACCGACAGAAGCCCCCGGGCCTGCCCCGAACGCGCTGCCGAGCGTCGTCGGGGTAGGGCCTAATAAATGCACAGGCAGGGTCGCTGAAGATGCTAGTCTCTTGAGGTCTTCTTTGCTTCTTCATTAGCCTTTATTCTGGGCCAGTTGCCAGTTTCTCCACGCGTCGTGTAAGGCCAATGGTGGTGGGGCCGCTCCAGTGATGGCCCGTGAGTGACTTTAACGCTCGGGGGAGAAACTGCCAATTCACTCTTCCCACCATGCCCTTATCCTTAGCCACGTATGCTGCATGCATCGCGCGGGGTAGGTAATGGAGGCGCGTGGCATGGGAGAGCATCAAGGCGAGGGCCCGGTCGTCTTGACTTGGTGGAGGAGGACGGTGGCCGCCTATTGAGGGAGCGGCTCCCCTCCCCGATCCGCTTATAAAATGGAGGGGTGGAGGAGGGCGAAGTCACCCACCCTTGCATTCTTCTTCTCCTCTGCTTTCTGCCTCTGCCGATTATGCTGAAGAGGAGAGCCTGGGGCGAGCCCCCGGGCTCTTGGTTGGGGCTAGCGTTGCCAAATGCCGATGCTGGCGCTCGGGGAGTGAGCCTGGTCCTTGCTGTGGCGAACCTCTTGGTTCCTTCGAAGCTTGGCCGGGAGGCGGGGCTGGAGATCATTGGTAATCCCAGCACCGCCCCTCCCGGAGGTCTTGGGGCTAATGTTGATGAGAGGCGCGCCTTCCTGCCCGCCAAGGCAGGGAGCGGTGCGCCTCAAGCCACCTGGCCGTCCTGGCCGCTCGCCGTCTCCCTGGGGAAGGCGCCGGGCTGGAGTCCCGGCCTTCCCCCGGAACGGTGTTGATGAAGACGAAGCCAGGGGAGAAGGAGAAGACGGGAGGCAGGCCGTCCAGTAGGAGCACGACTACATTGATGCGTTCGTCTCGTACTGGCGACCCGTTGTCCGTCTGTCTGGCTCTCCCCCTTTCCCCGGCGCCGTCATCACCGTTTTCCCGGGCCGCCAGGGAAAGGCTTGCCCCTCTGGCGCTTCCGCTTCCCCTGGGGGTCTTCTGGCTGGGCCCCGGCGTCCTCCCCTGTCGGTGCCTGTGCTGGAGCCCCCCGCTCGGTCCCAGAAGCGGTGATCCTGGGGCCGCCAGGGCGCTCCGCATGTTTTCCTCCTTCGCAGCCTCGCCACTCCCGATCTTGTCAGGCTGTGTCCGACAGCTCCTGGCGGGGATCGGGGTGGCGTTGTGCCGCCGCGTCGCCCACCCTCTTCTCCTCCCACTGCACTACCTGGGATAAGAGGGACAAGGAGAGGAGTTTACGGAGCACCTATCTTTTCTCAACCTTAAACTTGCCGGCATTTGCCAAATTTTAATTCAAATAATGTAATCTCTCGAGTCCATGTTTGTGTTCTGTAATGCTTGTACTTGTATCAGCATATTAATGAAAAGGATGAACCTTGCCGGGAACCCGTGCATGTGTATGTCCATGTAGAGGCGAGATGCCTCTTTAGTGTAAATAAACGAGTTTTCCCTGGCAGGCTATCCTGCCGGCACCTTTTCTGTCTGCCAGAGAGCTGTGTCTACCGGGCAACAGGCAAAGGGGCCAGCCCCCCGCCAACTTCTTTTTACCAAAGGCCACTACGATCATCCTATCTGAAGCAACGTTCGAGTCAGGGATGGGAGCACCTAAGTCTCAAAAGAGTGGTGGTGGTTTCTTATGCACAAGTTATAACTTACAGAACACTAATGGACAGGGGGTAAAACTTATCTGTTTGTCTTGCCGGGGATCGCAGTGCCGGGCAATCTTCTCAACTCCTTGTCAAAGCCAAGTTCACGGCAGGAACCTGCAGCTTCATGCGGATGAGAATGAATGCAGGATGCGATCCTATCTATATGCATATGCAAATGCTCATGAAATGCTTATGCAGTGATCTTGGAATGCTCATGCATGCATGCAATCTTGGTCGGGGGCCCCCCACAGCGCTTCTTTATTTTCTATTGCACAGGGTCATCGCCCTGGCTTTGTACAAGGGGTTACATGCAGCTGAGGCAAGGCCTGTACAAAAGGGTGGCTGCTGGGCAGGGCCTGACAGCCGCGCCTTAAGGGTAGAACTTGCGGAGATGCTCAATATTCCATGAGTTTTGCAACTGAATGCCATCTCTGGTCTCCAGACGGACTGCGCCAGGTCTGGTGACTCGTACTACCTGGTAAGGGCCTTCCCACTTCGGTGACAACTTGTTTGTACCCTTGGCGGACCGAACGCGCCTAAGGACAAGGTCACCTTCCTCAAAACACCGAGCATGAACCCTGCGACTATGATAGCGATGCAGGGCTTGCTGATAGCGTGCAGCACGCCTAGCAGCCCGGAGACGGTTCTCCTTGAGTAGCACAGCGTCATCACGCTGGTGCTGATCTTCCACTAATTCATCGTAGGCAAGCACTCGAGGCGACCCGTAAATGAGTTCCATGGGGATAACTGCTTCTGCCCCGTAGACCAGGGAGAAGGGAGTCTGCCCGGTAGCTCGGTTTGTTGTCGTTCTGAGGGATCAGAGAACTACCGGCAGCTCCTCGATCCACCGCCTGCCATGCTTCTGCAGCGTATCAAAGGTTCTCGTCTTAAGTCCACGCAGCACTTCAGCGTTCGCCCTCTCAGCTTGCCCATTGCTCCGGGGGTGTGCCACAGAGGCAAATGAGATCTTGCATCCGAGGGCATGAACATATTGCATGAAGGCGCGGCTCGTGAACTGGGTGCCGTTGTTGGTAATGATCCTTGTCGGAACTCCAAAACGACACACCAATTCTTTCAAGAACTTGATAGCTGACTGAGCAGTCACCTTTCTCACGGCAGTCACTTCCGGCCACTTTGTAAACTTGTCGATAGCAACGAACAAGAATTCAAAGCGCTCGATTGCTCGGGGGAAGGGGTCGAGGATATCGAGCCCCCAGACCGAAAATGGCCATGATAGAGGGATTGTTTGAAGAGCTTGGGCAGGCAGGTGGGTTTTCTTGGAATGGAACTGGCAGGCTTCACATTTGGTGACTAGCTCGACCGCATCTTGGAGGGCTATGGGCCAATAGAATCCTTGCCGGAATGCTTTCACAACTAGTGCCCTTGATCCAATGTGGGAGCCGCACATGCCTTTGTGTATCTCAGCCAGCAGTTCCTTTCCTTCTTCCCGGCAGACACACTTTAATTTCACACCGTTGGGCCTCCTTCTGTACAGAGTGTCTTCGACAAACTGATACATACTGGCCCTCCGGGCTACTTTTTCAGCTTCGTCTTGGTTGCCGGGAAGCTCTCCGATTTGGAGGAAGTGGACAATGTGCCTTGCCCAAGTTGGAGCCTGGGGCTCGGCAACCAGGACTGGCGGCACCTCCTCTGCTGTGGGAGCACATGCCTCGTTCGCGGGGTCCATGGGTCCGGCTGGAGGGTGTGGTCCGGCAGACTGCGAGGAGTTGTTTTCGGCAGGGTCTCTGCCAGGAGCAGACGGCTCTACCGGGAGAGGCTTACCGGAGTCCAACTTTCTCCTTTTCCGGGCCGTTGTTGCTGGGGATACGGAGGGCTGAGTGAGATGGAGAACAAAAGTCCCTGGTTCCACAGGGAGCTTCTGCGCAGCACACTTTGATAGATGATCAGCTATGCTGTTTTCCGCACGGGGTACGTGCTCTGTTTGCAATCCGTCAAAGTGCTCCTCCAATCTCCTCACTTCCTCAACGTATGCCTCCATCAATGGACTTTGGTTATCCTTGTTAACTTGTCTCACCACAAGCTGTGAATCTCCTCGAATGATCAACTTCTTAATTCCCAATTCAGCTGCAATCCTGAGCCCGGCAAGGAGCCCTTCATATTCTGCTGTATTGTTGGTTGCTTCTTCTCGGGTAAAATGCATTTGGACGACGTACCTCAAGTGCTCCCCGGAGGGGGCAACAGGAAGCACGCCAGCTCCTGCACCTTGTAGGGAAAAAGCACCATCAAAATACATAATCCATTCTTGGGGCGATTCCTTGCCGGGGATAGCTGTCTCCATCACTTCCTCATCAGGGGTTGGCGTCCATTCTGCAATAAACTCTGCCAATGCCCTGCTCTGAATAGTTGATGTGCTTTCAAACTTCAAACCAAAAATGGATAACTCCAAAGCCCACTCCACTATCCTGCCGGTAGCCTCAGGGTTTTGGAGTATCCGCTGCAATGGGAAACGAGTGACAACTGTGATCTCATGGGCTTGGAAGTAGTGGCACAGTTTCCTTGAGGCCATGATGAGACCAAAAATCAACTTTTGCACGCCAGAGTACCTCGATCTAGTCCCCTGTAATAAGGAGCTGACGAAGTACACTGGGCGCTGCACCACTTTCTTCCTTATCGCATCCTTGGGGTTGCTCTTGTTGCCGTGCTCATTGCTGTCCTGATCCTTCTCTGACTCTGCTGGTCTTTGCTCACTCTCTGCCTCATCCACTTCTCGCTGCGCTACCAAAGCTGCACTGACTACTTGGTTGGTTGCCACTAAGTGTAGCAGCAATGGCTCCTGGGGTTTGGGAGCGACCAAGGTAGGCATGGAGGACAAGTAGGCCTTCAACTCTTGCAAAGCTGCATCTGCTTCCGGGGTCCACTTCATGGGTCCTGCCTTCTTCAAAATATTGAAGAACGGCAGGGCGCGCTCGGCAGACTTGGAGATGAATCTGCTTAGCGCGGCAACGCATCCTGTCAGACGCCTCACTTCCTTCACTGTCCTTGGTGCTTGGATCTGCTCGATAGCCTTGATCTTGTCGGGATTGGCTTCGATCCCGCGATGGGATACAAAGAACCCAAGCTACTTTCCGGAGGGAACACCAAATACACACTTCTCCGGGTTGAGCTTCAAATTGATTTTGCGCAGATTAGCAAACGTCTGCTCCAAATCTTGAATAAGGGTGGCCCTATCCTTGGTCTTGACCACAATATCATCCATATAGGCTTCTATGTTTCTGTGCAACTGTGGCTCAAAACCAGTCTGGACTACCCTTGCAAAAGTGGACCCGGCACTCTTTAATCCAAATGGCATGCGGACAAAACAGTACGTACCACATGGAGTGATGAACGACGTCTTCTCTTCATCTTCCTGGGACATGAAGATCTAGTGATACCCAGAATACGCATCCTGAAAGGAGAGCAAATCACAACCTGAAGTGGAATCCACAATCCGATCGATACACGGCAAGGGAAACGGGTCCTTCGGGCAAGCCTTGTTGAGATCTGTGAAGTCTATGCAAAGCCGCCACTTCCCGTTAGCCTTCCGGACTTCCATTGCATTTGCCAACCACGTGGGATGCAGTACTCCTCTGACCAATCCAGCTGCCTCTAGTCTCTTGATCTCTTCTGCAATGAACTGCTGCCTCTCCAAGGCCTGCTTCTGGACTTTCTGCTTGACAGGTCGGGCATGTGGGCAGACAGCAAGGGGGTGCTCGATTACCTCCCTGGGAACACCGGGGATATCAGATGGTTGCCAGGCAAACACATCGATATTCGCCCGCAGGAAGGCAACGAGTGTGCTTTCCTATTTGTCATCGAGGGTGGTGCTGATTGTGAAAGTACCATCAACGCCAGCCAGCCCTGCCGGGACCTTCTTCACTTGGGGTGCAGCGACCTTGGATCTCTTGCCATTGGAACACTCCGGCACGTCGTCAACGGGTGCCGTGCACTCAGTGGGGGCACGCTTCCCGGACTCTTTGCCGAAGTCCCTGCAATCCCTCTTCTGTCCTTTGCTTTCCTTAGCGGGAGCTGCTGCTGCCTCTGCTGCGACCGCATCCCGGTACATCTTGTCCACACAAATGATTGCATACTTCTCATCTGATGGGACGGTGATGACTCCCAGTGGCCCAGGCATCTTCAAGGTGTTGTAGGCATAGTGAGATGCTGCCATGAACTTAGCCAGGGCAGGGCGTCCAAGAATCCCATTGTATGGCAGGGGGAGATCAACCACATCAAACACAATCCTCTCAGTCCGGTAGTTCAGTTCTCCCCCAAACGTTACCGGCAACGTGATCTTTCCCTTAGGACGGCTCCTACCGGGATTAACTCCTTGAAACGTGCCGGTAACCTCCAGCTCTTCCTCTGTTATCTGGAGCTTGCTAATAACTGCTGGGGAAATCAGATTCAACCCGGCCCCGCCGTCCACCAACATCTTTGTGACCTTGAGGTTGCGGATTGTTGGGGAGACCAACAATGGCAAACACCCACCGCAGTGGTACGGCTAGGACGATCCTCCTCGTCAAAGATGATGGGCGTACGGGACCACTTGAGCGGCTTCCGAGCCTCGGGCGTTGGCTCCACGGCATTGACTTCTCGCGCCCACCGCTTGAGTTTGCGGTGAGAGGTGTGCAGAGATGCACCCCCGTCAATGCACAGGGCGTCGGTGGCCTTCTGAAACTCTTGCTCACTGGTTTCCTCTTCATCCCCTCCATCACTCTCATCACCACAGGCTTCCTTCTCTCGACCTCTGGCGGGTTTTCCTTGGTTCCGAAAGGGTTTTCCGGGGTGATTTACTTCACCACCTCGGCCCTTGCCGCCAGCAACATTCTGATCCTTTTCCTTGTCACGCTTCTCATACTCTGCTTTCTGTCTTTTGACAAGCGGCTCAACCTGATAACACTCTTGAAGGTCGTGGCCCTTGGTCTGATGAATCTTGCAATACGGCCCATCACCTTTCCCGGCTTTCTCGGCAGCAGCGGCCTCCCGACAGTCAGCGCACACGGCAGCTTCCTTGCCGGGGGCCTCATCTTTGGCCTTCTTGCCGGTACTTGGCGTACCCGATCCTTCAACAGTCATTATTGCCTTATCCCTTCGCTTCTTACTGCGCTTCTTGCTCTTCTTCTGACTGGTTGATTCATCCTCATCCTCTGAATCAATATTGGTGCAATCTTCCTCTCCGGGCAACTTTCTTCCCTCCTCCATCCGAGCACACTTATCCACCAACGTGTAGAGCTCCTTCACAGTCTTGGGCAACCGTACGTTCATCTTGGAACGAATCCGGCGGTTGCGCACATTGGACTGGAAGGCGGCTATCACGGCTGCCGGATGGATATTTGGGATATTTCTATGAACTTTCTGAATCTCTGTAAATACTTACGGAGGGTCTCTCCTTCCTTTTGTTGGAGAAGCTGCAAGTCACTGGGTCGGCCCGGCTCTTGGTGGCCACCGGTGAAGGCACCGATGAACTCATGGCACAGGTCTAAGTTTATAACCAAAGAAAATTACCATGCTGTTTAGAAAGACTCTCAAAATAATATAAGTGAAGCATGAGAGTTCAATAATTTCTATAAAATAAAACCACCACCGTGCTCTAAAAAGATATAAGTGAAGCACTAGAGCAAAATTGCCTAGCTCAAAAGATATAAGTGAAGCATAGAGTATTCTAATAAATCACGATTCATGTGTGTCCCTCTCAAAAGGTGTGTATATCAAGGACTCATATCATACAAGTCGCTCCAAGCAAAACACATATCATGTGGTGAATAAAAATATAGCCTCAAATAAATTTACCGATAGACGAAGACGAAAGAGGGGATGCCTTCCGGGGCATCCCCAAGCTTAGGATCTTGGTTGTCCTTGAATATTACCTTGGGGTGCCTTGGGCATCCCCAAGCTTAGGCTCTTGCCACTCCTTATTCCATAGTCCATCAAATCTTTACCTAAAACTTGAAAACTTCACAACACAAAACTCAACAGAAAACTCGTGAGATCCGTTAGTACAAGAAAAAAAAATCACCATTTTTGGTACTGTTGTGAACTCATTATTTATTTATATTGGTGTAATATCTACTGTATTCCAACTTCTCCATGGTTCATACCCCCAGATACTACCCATAGATTCATCAAAATAAGCAAACAACACAAAGAAAACAGAATCTGTCAAAAGCAGAACAGTCTGCGAAGATCCAAATTGTTCTAATACTTTTATAACTCCAAAAGTTCTGAACAATTAGGACAACCGAGGCAATTTGTATGTCAATCTCTTGTAAAAAAGTCATGGTTTTTCAACGCTCCAGTGAGTTATTAAAATTCTGTGACTGGACGCAAAATTTTCTGTTTTTCAGCAAGATCAAATCAACTATCACCGTAAGCCATCCCAAAGGTCTTACTTGGCACAAACATTAATTAAAAATCCAATACACATCTAACCAGAGGCTAGATAAAAATTTTATTGAAAAACAGATCCAAAAAAGTAGAAACAAAAATAAAATTGGGCTGCCTCCCAACAAGCGCTATTGTTTAACGCCCTTAGCTAGGCATAAAAACACATAGATCTAGGTATTGCCATCTTTGGTATGCAATCCATAAGTAGCTCTCATAATAGATTCATATGGCAACTTAATTTTCTTTCTAGGAAAGTGTTCCATCCCCTTCCTTAATGGAAATTGAAATCTAATGTTTCCTTCTTTCATATCAATAATTGCACCAATCGTTCTAAGGAAATGTCTACCAAGAATAATAGGACATATAGGATTGCAATCTATATCAAGAACAATGAAATCTACGGGCACATAATTCCTATTTGCAACAATAAGAACATCATTAATCCTTCCCATAGGTTTCTTAATAGTGGAACCGCACGATGCAAATTTAAAGAACAATCATCCAATTCGCGGAAACCTAACACATCACATAAAGTTTTTGGAATTGTGGAAACGCTAGCACCCAAATCACACAAAGCGTGGCACTCATAATATTTTATTTTAATCTTAATAGTAGGTTCCCACTCATCATAAAGTTTTCTAGGGATAGAAACTTCCAATTCAAGCTTTTCTTCAAAAGATTTCATCAAAGCATCAACAATATGTTTAGTAAAAGCTTTATTTTGATTATAAGCATGAGGAGAATTCAACATGGATTGCAACAAGGAAATACAATCTATCAAAGAACAATTATCATAATTAAAGTCCTTGAAATCCAAAAGAGTGGGTTCATTGCTACTTAAAGTTTTGACCTCTCCAATCCCACTTTTATCAATTTTTGCATCAAGATCTATAAACTCCGAATCATTGGGACGCCTTCTAACTAAAGTTGACTCATCTCTAGTCCCATATTTATCAAGATTTATTTTAGAAAACAAAGATTCAATAGGAGTCACATCAATCACTTTAAGATCTTCATCATTATTTTCACAAGAACTAGAAGAACACGCTTTCACAAACTAATCTCGCTTAGCACGAATCTTAGTGGTTCTTTCCTTACATTCATCAATAGAAATTCTCATAGCTTTTAAAGAATCATTAATATCATGATTGGGTGGAATAGATCTAATTTTCAAAGAATCAATCTCAAGAGAATTTCTATCCACGTTCCTAGCCAAATCATCAACCTTAAGCAATTTTTCTTCAATCAAAGCATTGAAACTTTTTTGCGAACTCATAAATTCTTTAATACTATTCTCAAAATTAGAGGACAACTTATTATAACTTCCCTAAGAATTTTTGTAGGAATTACCATAATGATTAGAGGAATTACTAGGAAACGGCCTAGGATTGAAATTACCTTTATACGCGTTAACCAAAATTGTTCCTACCAACAAAATTCACATCCATACATTCATTATTGTTCTCAATCAAAGTAGACAAAGGCATATCATTAGGATCAATAGGAGCACTCCTACTAGCAAACAATTTCATAAGTTCATCCATCTTTCCACTCAAAACATTAATCTCTTCAATCGCATGCACTTTTTTATTAGTAGAAGATCTTTCGGTATGCCATTGCGAATAATTAACCATAATATTATATAGGAGTTTAGTAGCTTCTCCTAAAGTAATTTCCATAAAAGTACCTCCCGCGGCCGAATCTAAAAGATTTCTATAAGCAAAATTCAATCCGGCATAAAAATTTTGTATGATCATCCACAAATTTAAACCATGAGTAGGGCAATTTTGTATCATCAATTTCATCCTCTCCCAAGATTGTGCAACATGTTCATGATCAAGTTGCTTAAAATTCATAATATCATTCCTAAGGGAGATGATCTTAGCGGGAGGAAAATACTTGGAAATAAAAGCATCTTTACACTTGTTCCATGAATCAATACTATTTTTAGGCAAAGACGAAAACCAAGTTTTAGCACGGTCTCGTAGCGAGAATAGAAATAGCTTCAATTTAACAATATCATTATCCACATCTTTCTTCTTTTGCATATCACACAACTCAACGGAATTATTTAGATGGGATGCGGCATCTTCACTAGGAAGGCCGAAAAATTGATCTTTCATAACAAGATTCAGCAAAGCAGCATTAATTTCATAAGATTCCACACTAGTGGCGGGAGCAATTGGAGTACTAATAAAATTATTATTAGTAGTATTGGAAAAACCACACAATTTGGTATTCTCTTGAGTCATCGTGACAAAGCAAGCAATCTAACACACGAGAAAACAAAAAGCAAACAAAAAAGACGAACAGAAGAAGGGCGAATAAAAAGGCAAATCTTTTCGAAAATCGTTTTAGAAGTGGGGGAGAGGAAAATGAGAGGCAAATGGCGAATAATGTAATGCAAGAGATGAGAGTTTTTGATGGGTACTTGGTTTGGCTTGACTTGGCGTAGATCTCCCCGGCAACGGCGCCAGAAATTCTTCCTGCTACTTCTTGAGCTTGCGTTGCTTTTTCCCTTGAAGAGGAAAGGGTGATGTAGCACAGTAGAGGTAGGTATTTCCCTCAGTTAACAACCAAGGTATCAATCCAGTAGGAGAAGAACGCACAAATCAACAACACCTGCACAAACAATCAAACACTTGCACCCAACACGATAAAGGGGTTGTCAGTCCCTTCACGGTCAATTGCAAAAGTGAGATCTGATAGAGATAGATAAACAAAAGATAAAATATTTTTGGGTTTTTTTGGTATATAGATCTGAAAATAAAAGATTACAAAATAGTAGATCGAAAAGTAATATGATGGAAAATAGTAGATCGGAAAGTAATATGATGGAAAATAGACCCGGGCGCCATAGGTTTCACTAGAGGCTTCTCTCATGAAGGCAAATAATATGGTGGGTGAACAAATTACTGTCGAGTAATTGATAGAAAAGCGCAAAGTTATGACGATATCCAAGGCAATGATTATGCATATAGGCATCACGTCCGTGTCAAGTAGACCGACTCCTGCCTACATCTACTACTATTACTCCACACATCGACCGCTATCCAGCATGCATCTAGAGTATTAAGTTCATAAAGAACAGAGTAACGCCTTAAGTAAGATGACATGATGTAGAGGAATTAACTCAAGCAATATGATGAAAACCCCATCTTTTTATCCTCGATGGCAACAATACAATACGTGCCTCGCTACCCCTACTGTCACTGGGTGAGGACACCACAAGATTGAACCCAAAGCTAAGCACCTCTCCCATTGCAAGAAAAACCAATCTAGTTGGCCAAACCAAACCGATAATTCGAAGAGAAATACAAAGATATTAAATCATGCATAAAAGAATTCAGAGATGATTCAAATAATATTCATAGATAAGCTGATCATAAATCCATAATTCATCGGATCTCGACAAACACACCACAAAAGAAGATTACATCGGATAGATCTCCAAGAACATCAATGAGAACGTTGTATTGAGAATCAAAGAGAGAGAAGAAGCCATCTAGCTACTAGCTATGGACCCATAGGTCTGAGGTAAACTACTCACGCCTCATCGGAAGGGCAATGGAGTTGATGTAGAAGCCCTCCGTGATCGATTCCCCCTCCGGCAGGATGCCGGAAAAGGCCCCAAGATGGGATCTCACGGGAACAGAAGGTTGCGGCGGTGGAAAAGTGTTTTCGTGGCTTGCTTTGGTGGCTCTGGAATATATGTGAATATATAGGAGGAAGGGCTAGGTCATAGGATTCCCGAGGGGCCCACAAGGCAGGGGGCGCCCCCCCTAGGGCGCGCCCTCCACCCTTGTCGCCGCCTTGCGGCTCTTTAGACTTGGACTCCAAGTCCCCTGGGTGTCTTCTAGTCCAAGAAAAATCATCGTGAAGCTTTATTCCGTTTGGACTCCGTTTGGTATTCCTTTTCTGCGAAACTTAAAAACAAGGAAAAAAATTGAAACTGGCACTGGGCTCTAGGTTAATAGGTTAGTCCCAAAAATAATATAAAATAGCATATTAATGCATATAAAACATCCAAAATAGATAATATAATAGCATGGAACAATAAAAAATTATAGATACGTTGGAGACGTATCATCTCACCACAAGTTGTGAATCTCCGCGGATGATCAGCTTCTTGATTCCCATTTCTATTGCAATCTTGAGCCCGGCAACGAGCCCTTCATACTCTGTAGTATTGTTGGTAGCCTTCTCCCGGGGAAAGTGCATCTGGATGACGTACTTAAGGTGCTCCCCAGTGGGAGCGACAAGAAGCACGCCAGCCCCTGCACCTTGTAGGGAGAAGGCACCATCAAAATACATGATCCATTCTTGGGGCGCTTCCTTGGCGGGAATGACTGTTTCCAATACCTCTTCATCAGAAGTTGGTGTCTACTCTGCGATGAACTCTTCTAGTGCTCTGCTCTGAATGGTTGACATGCTTTCAAACTTCAAACCGAAGCTGGACAAATCCAAAGCCCATTCCACAATCCTGCCGGTGGCCTCAGGGTTTCGGAGTATGCGTTGCAAGGGGAAGCGGGTGACGATTGTGATCTCGTGGGCTTGGAAGTAGTGGCGCAGTTTCCTTAAGGCCATGATGAGGCCAAAAATCAACTTTTGCACGCCAGAGTACCTCGATCTAGCTCCTTGTAACAGGGAGCTGACGAAGTACACTGGGCGCTGTACCACTTTCTTCCTTGCCGCAACCATAGAACCACTTCCGCTGCTCTGCCTTTCTTCGCTCTGGACTGACTCTGATCTTGCCGGGACGGGTTCGCTTTCCTCTTCAGGGGGAACAGTAGTTGTGGCTGCCGTGTCATCCACTTCCCACTGTGCCACTAGTGCCGCACTAACCACTTGATTGGTTGCTGCTAAGTATAGCAGCAACGGCTCTTGTGGTTTAGGAGCGACCAAGATGGGCACAGACGAAAGATAGGTCTTTAAATCTTGCAGCGCAGCGTCTGCTTCCGGGGTCCACTCCATAGGTCCTACCTTCTTCAAGATTTTGAAGAATGGCAAGGCGTGTTTGGCAGACATGGAAATGAACCTGCTCAGTGCTGCCACACATCCTGTCAAACGCCTCACGTCCTTGACTGTCTTGGGTGCCTGAATCTTCTCGATAGCCTTGATCTTGTCGGGGTTGGCCATTATCCCTCGACGAGACACAAAGAAACCAAGTAGCTTACCGGAGGGAACTCCAAACACACACTTCTCTGGGTTCAGCTTCAAGTTGATCCTGCGCAGATTAGCAAAGGTTTCTTCCAAATCCTGGATGAGGGTTGATCTGTCCTTGGTCTTGACCACAATATCATCCATGTAAGCTTCAATGTTTCTGTGCAGCTTGGACTCAAAGCCAATCTGTACTGCTCTTGCAAAGGTGGATCCGGCGCTCTTTAGCCCGAAGGGCATCCGTACAAAGCAGTACGTGCCATACGGGGTTATGAATGCGGTTTTCTCCTCGTCTTCCTTGGACATGAAGATCTGGTGGTATCCGGAGTAGGCATCCAGAAAGGAAAGCAGGTCACACCCAGAAGTGGAATCCACAATCTGGTCGATGCGCGGCAAAGGGAATGGGTCCTTCAGGCATGCCATGTTCAGATCCGTAAAATCTATGCAAAGCCTCCATTTCCCATTCGCCTTGCGCACCACCACTGGATTTGCCAACAATGTGGGATGCAACACTCCCCTGACCAAACCAGCTGCTTCGAGCTTCTTGATCTCCTCGGCAATAAACTGTTGCCGCTCCAAAGCTTGCTTTCGGACCTTCTGCTTGATGGGCCGGGCATGTGGGCAGACAGCAAGGTGGTGCTCGATTACCTCCCTGGGAACACCGGGGATGTCGGATGGTTGCCAGGCAAACACATCGACATTCGCCTGCAGGAAGGCAATGAGCGCGCTTTCCTATTTGTCATCAAGGGTGGCGCTGATAGTGAAGGTACCATCAGCACCAGCCAGCCCTGCTGGGACCTTCTTCACAGCAGGTGCAGCAGCTTTGGATCTCTTGCTATTGGAACTTTCCGGCAAGTCATCAACAGGCGCAGCACACTCCGGAGAGGCATGCTTCCCGGATTCCTTGCTGGCATCCTTGCTAGCTCTCTTCATTTTCTTACTTTCCTTGGCGGGAGCAGTGGCTTCCGCGGCCTGTGCCGCAACTGCCTCTCGGTACATCTTGTCCACGCATGTAACTGCGTCCTTCTGATATGATGAAATGGAAATGACTCCTATCGGCCCTGGCATCTTCAAGGTGTTGTAGGCATAGTGGGATGCCGCCATGAACTTGGCCAGAGCTGGGCGACCAAGGATCCCATTGTACAGCAAGGGGAGGTCAACCACGTCAAACACGATCTTCTCAGTCCGGTAGTTTAACTCCCCTCCGAATGTCACCGGCAGCGTGATCTTTCCCTTAGGACGACTCCTGCTGGGGTTGATCCCTTGGAACGTGCCAGTAAACTTGAGTTCCTCATCTGCTATCTGAAGTTTGCTGATGACCTTTGGAGATATCAGATTCAACCCGGCCTCGCCGTCAACCAACATCTTTGTGACTTTGAGGTTGCGTATTGTTGGCGAGACCAACAACGGCAAGCACCCTACTGCGGTGGTGCGGTCAGGGTGATCCTCTTTGTCAGAGATGATGGGCGTGCGGGACCACTTGAGCGGCTTCCGAGAATCTGCCGCTAGCTCCACGGCATTGACTTCACATGCCCACTGTTTAAGTTGGCGGTGAGAGGAGTGCAGAGATGCACCCCCGTCAATGCACAGGGCATCAGTGGCTTTCTGGAACTCCTGCTCGCTGGTTTCCTCTTCATCTCCTTCATCGCTCTCATCATTGCGATCCTCCTTCTTACGGCCTGTGGCGGGTTTCCCTTGATTCTGAAGAGCCTTGCCGGGGCGACTTACTCCGCCGCCTCGGCCCTTCCCGCCAGCACCATCCTGGTTTTTCTCCTTATCATGCTTCTCATACTCAGCCCTCTGCCTCCTGACGAGCTGCTCAACCTGATGGCACTCCTGAAGGTCGTGGCCCTTGGTCCTATGGATCTTGCAATATGGCCCCTCACCTTTCCTAGCCTTCTCGGCAGCCGCAGCCGCCCGGCAGTCAGTGCACGCGGCAACCTCCTTGCCGGGGGCTTCGGCCTTGGCCTTCTTGGCGGTACTAGGTGTGCTTGATCCTTCGACGGCCATCACAACTTTCTGCTTGCGCTTTTTGTTGCGCTTCTTGCTCTTCTTCTTCTGACTAGTGGCGTCGTCATCATCGTCTGAATCGATGTCGACGCCATCCTCTTCACCGGGAAGTCGCCTTCCCTCCTCTATGCGAGCACATTTATCCACCAGAGTGTATAACTCATTCACAGTCTTGGGCAGCCGCACATTCATTTTGGAACGTATCCTGTGGTTGCGCACATAAGACTGGAATGCGGCTATCACAGCTGCCGGGTGGATATCAGGAATGTTCCTGTGCACTCGACTGAACCTTTGCATGTACTTCCATAGACTTTCTCCTTCCTTCTGTGGGAGGAGCTGCAGATCACTGGGCCGTCCTGGTTCTTGATGGCCGCCCGTAAAGGCGCCAACAAACTCATGGCACAGGTCAGCCCAAGTTGAGATGGAGTTCTCCGGCAGGTGCATTAGCCAAGACCTCACATTTGGCTTGAGTGCCAAAGGGAAGTAGTTGGCGAACACCTTCTCATCTCTTCCCCCGCCAGCCTGAACAATGATGGTGTAGATGCTCAGGAACTCTGCGAGGTTCAACCTCCCATCGTACTTTTCTGGTATCTCTGGCTTGAATGTGTGGGAAGATGGCCAACGGACTTGTCGCAACTCACGAGTGAAGGCGAGGCACCCAACCTCGAAAGGTAGACACCCACCTTCACCGAGAGTGGGCTCATCGACGTTAGGGCCATTGCGCCTATCAGACTGGCGGTGGGTGTCGCGGTGCCGCTCGATGGTGACGCACGCGCCTTCCCCTCGCCTGTCCTCCTGGGCCTACCACTGGTATCGACGTGCTCGAGGGCCGAACGAAGCCATCGAGATGTCGTCAGGTTCTTGATCGCGTGGCTCCGGCTGTGGCTCCTGTGCAGGCTGACGCGGAGGGGACTGCACCATGGGGGTGGCCCCTTTGGCACGACCAGCAGCGCGGGCCGCCGTCGTCGCCTGGGGAGGCCATGGCGGGCCAGCTCGCTGTGATCCTCCCGCCTCGGCGAAACCAATCAGGCTTTGAATGGTGGCTCTCCACTCATCCATCTGATCGGCTGCCGGCAGAAATATCAACAGCAGCTGGGCCCGCGCCATAGCCTTTGAAGCGGTGCTTGGTATGGATGACGATATAGACCGTAGTGTCACCTGGCTCCTCATGGTGCCAGTAGTAGCTGTGCCGTGTTCTCGTCGTCGTGAGCCCATCGTCAGGGTTGCGTGGTGACGAGGTGGAGGTGCTTGAGGGCCAGTGGCTCCGTTCTCCGCGGTGGGTGCGGCCGAAGAGTTGCGATTCGCCCTAGAGCGAGTGCCACCGCTGTGGCTGTGCCCTTTGGCTAGGCGGAGAGGTGCAGACGGAATGATTTATCCACCCGTACCTTGTGGAGCGTGGCCACTGGGATGTTGTTGGTGCTGTCCTTTCTTGGTGCCTTCCGCCCTCGTTTCGGCCACAGGGGAGGTGGTGAACACGCCGCCTGCGCCGGCCATGTCCCCCGCCGCGTCCACGTCTCCGTGCTTCCCCGTAGCCCCCGCGTGCGATGGGGCCATCGAAGTGGACGGATGGGCCGCAGCACCGGGCTTCGCCTTGGGTGCCATGGACGATGGAGCCGTCGATGAAGAAAATGATGAAGATGACGTGCTGTGTACGCTTCTCGGGTTCGTGCAAGCGCTTCCCCCTACCTGGCGCGCCAAAGATGTTGTGGGAAACCACGGCCACCTATGGGGCCATCAGCCCCTTGTGGTTCGGTGGGGGGATAAGCACATTGCACAAAGAGTAGAGGACCGTAGCGTAGCATGGCAGAGATCACACGGGCAGTTTTACCTAGGTTCGGGCCGCCGTGAGGCGTAAAACCCTACTCCTGCTTTGGTGGATTGATGGTGGATTATGGTGGAAACGCAACGCTCTTGCCCGGCAGGGTTGCCTCGGGGCGAGAGCAGCTACACGCGTTCGAGTGTACAAGGTTCCGAACCCTCTCTCTGGTTGCCATGGCCCTCCTTTTATAGATCAAGAGGTTACCACAGTGGCAAATCAGTCATTATGTACTAATTAGATAGCGAACAGTGCTATCATACCTAACTCTGTAGGCACAGCAGAGTGCATTAAATGCCCCGCTTAGTGTCATATCGTAGCCTACCCGGCAAGCCTTGCCGGGCTGCTCGGCCACCTTCTCACCTGTCTGCCTGACACGTCTCTGGACGGGTGTCATTTCGCGGTGGTTTCCTCTGGAGATGGCTGCCATGTGTCGAATAACAGCCACTTAGCCACTTGGGGGCTTGACACCGCACCGATCAATGACTTGTGTCGCTATGAGGTGGAGCGGTGAAGCCTTGGCGGGGTAGTTTGCCTTGGTCGCGCCCGGCAGGCCTGCCGGGACGGTCTTGAAGCTTGTCTTCGGGGCCACCTCGTCCTCGCCAGGCTCGCCTGTCCAGCAAGGGAGGTTTCTCCTTAGTGGTGTCTTGCTCATTAAGCTTGTCTTGGTCTTCTTGCTCTGCCCTTTGATTCCTCAAAGAGCCGTCTCTTCTTGCTTGGTCTGGACTTGGAAGTTGCAATCTTGCTCTTTCACGCCTGTGCCCGTTCTGGGCAACAGACCCAGGGTTTGTTGCACCGACACCGATGGTCGTTAGAAGAAAGAGGGGATGCCACCCGGGGCATCCCCAAGCTTAGTTGCTTGTTCATCCTTGAATATTACCTTGGGGTGCGGTAGCATCCCCAAGCTTAAGCTCTTCTTACTCCTTATTCGTTCATCCATCATGATCTCACCCAAAACTTGAAAACTTCAATCACACAAAACTTAACAAAACCTTCGTGAGATCCGTTAGTATAAAAAAGCAAATCACCACTCTGAGTACTGTTGAAAACCCATTCATATTTTATTTTTGCATTATATCTACTGTATTCCAACTTTACTATGGCTCATACCCCCCAATAAAGTCCATATATTCATCAAAATAAGCACACAATGCAAAGAAAACAGAATCTGTCAAAAACAGAACAGTCTGTAGCAATCTGAAAACTTCGTATACTTCTGTAACTCCAAAAATTCTGAAAATTAGGACAACATAGGTAATTTGCATATCAATCATTTGTAAAAATTTCAGAATTTTTCGTTGCTTTTGTGAATTTTCAAAATTATTTTACTGGACGCAAAAGTTTCTGTTTTCCAACAAGATCAAATCAACTATCACCCAGCATGATCCCAAAGGCTTTGATTGGCCCAAACACTAATTAAAACATAAAAACACAATCATAACAGAGGCATAATTGTGCAAACACTCAAAAACAGAAAGAAAAAGAAAAAATAAAATTTATTCATTGGGTTGCCTCCCAACAAGCGCTATCGTTTTATGCCCCCAGCTAGGCATAATGCCAAGATTCAAGTGTTGTCATTTGTAGTTATGGCAACTTTTGCAAGGGCTTTCTCAAAGCCGGGAGGCTCTTTACGCTTCCCTAAATTCTCAGGGAAAGAAACCATTTTGAGATCTAAAATATCCAACCGTTTATTGCAAAGAGTAATCAAAGTATTCATGCGATTGAGGTTTCCACTAATATGCTTGAGAGGTTCATTATATTTTTGCAACTCGACCATATGTTTATGCAAATCACTCTACTTGTCAAAAATTTGAACCCCTTCTTGAGTAAAAGAAATAACCTTCTTGGTTGGTGGGATTCCCAAGATCCCCTCTAAGATCTCATAAGCAGTATTAGCATCAAGTTCAGTAAAATTCCCTTTAGCGGCAAAATCCAAAAGTTGTCTATGATGCAAAGCTAATCCTATATAAAAATTTCGAAGCAAAATCCTTGCATCTCCTTTAATATTGCTAATGCGATAAGATTCTATTAATCTATACCAAGCATCTTTCAAATTTTCACCTTGTCTCTGTTTGAAGTATAGAACCTCAAAATCTGGAGATAAAGGAGGAGTAGTAGTGCCAGACATAGTGACTAGGTGGGCAAGCATGATCACACACATAAACAGATCTGACGAGAAAATGGCGAACGAAAAAGAAGGCGAATAAACATGGCAAATTTTTGTGAAGTGGGGGAGATGAAAATGAGAGGCAAATGGCAAATAATGTAAATTGCAAGGAGATGAGATTTGTGATTAGGAACCTGATAGGTGTTGATGATGCCTCCCCGGCAACGGCGCCAGAAATTCCTTTTGATGCAGCTTGAACTACGTCGGTATTTCCCAAAAGAGGATGTAACACCCAGGTTTTTGCTCCTTTTTTGTCCTTCGCGGGATTTGACTTCCGTCTTTTTTCTCGGTGTTATCGGATTTCTTTAGCTCTTGGGTATATGAAGATGGTCATTTAACCTTGCCTTCCCTATCCAACCAAAGATTCTCTCCAGTCCAACCTTGCCACCCAAGATATACTCTCAGGGTTTTGCCACCGAAACCCTACCATCCGAGTTGCCGGAAGCGAAACCCTAATTCCTTTCGTTGCAAAGGAACCCCAATTCCCTTTGATCTTCTGCCTCCCAAACTGTTTCCAATGATCATCCCACATCTATAAAACCCTCGATATGCAAAAATATTGCCAAGTCATTAGCAATATTTTTCATTTATAATTAATTCCTTTTTCTGCTAGTTAAAGGAATTAAATTCAGGAAAATACCTATCCATCTCCAAAGTTCATGAAAACTTGTGGAGATATTCTTTGTGATCATATTGAGCTCCCATAAAAATATTGGCCATAATTAAATAAGGGAAATTGCATTTTCCTATTTTAAGCCAATATTGCATTTTGGGCACTTTCTAAAGGAACTACCATTTTGGTACCCAGGAAAAATCCCAAATAAATTGTGGAGCTTATCCAATCCATATCTTCACCATTTCCATCAAAACCCAGGTTCCATAGTTCAAAGTTTGAGCACAGCATCCATTTGCAAATTCTGTCCAGATTTCCAGATTGCAAAGGAAGTGCTTGAACCCTTGATCCATTTGAGCTGAAATTTTTCATGGTGATTAACATTGATAAATCACTCGTGGAAACAAAAAATGAGCTCAATCCATCCATCCATTCTTCCACAGCATTTTTCCTAAGTTTCTACTCATTTGGAATCTCTCTGAAGAAAGTACCCTTTTGGTGCATCCAAATGAGTTGAAACTTTTCCAGTATCTTCATATCAACAAATAATTGGTCTCCACGAAATTTCAGATGTTTTCACCTAGCCATTTGTCCCCAACACCATCACCTTTGGAGCTCGCAGACCGCCGCCGCCCTCTACTCCGGCGAGGGAGCCCTGCTAGTGCGGCCCTCCCCTTCGAAGGCTTCGGTCGCCACGGGCTTCCCTTAGCTCCGATGTTGCAGGCCACATCGGGCGACCCCGAGGCCACCAGCAGATGAGGCGTGGGGCGGCGGAGCCCCTGCGCTCGCCGGCTAGCCCCCCCGGGCGGCGAGGCGACGGCCAGGACAGCGGCCGGCCCGCCCATGCCTCTCTCTGTCGTGGGCTAGGAGACGACCAGGAGGGGAGAAGGAGGAGATGTCGTGGGCCCCGCCTGTAAGCCTCAGCCGCTGACCGAGTCGGGCCCGTTGACTAATTTAAGTGAAAGCGTATTGAGAGGATTACATTTTCTGCTAAAGAAAGCGTATGCGCTTAGTACTACTGCTGAGAGTACGCTTTCTTTATGCTGAAAGCGTATTCGCAGAAGTGCGCTTTCTGTTTAACCCCGCTGGCCGAAATGCTTAAATAGTGGATGTTCATCGGTTAAGGGCAAAAATGAACAGGTTCTATTTATTTTTCTGCCTAAATAACGAACGGCCACAACTTTTCGCTCGTAACTCCGATTGAGGTAAAACCAACGCCCACGTCTTCATCTCATCGAGCCCGTTCCGATGAGGTCACTTCCATAATGTTTACACATTCTGAAAATGACCATTTTGCCCTTGCCCTCTATCATATGCACATGCAAACCCTCCTGCAAAACCAAGTTAGACGCCTCTAATCGGTTTAGCAAAAACTGGTTTTACGTGGCTTCTAAGGTTTCGAAACAAACCGAAGCTACCAACGTCCATCATCAAGCATGATTATCCAAGTCGCTAGATTAACAACGCGGGGTGTATGAAACACGAGATAATAAAATCTCGAGCCCCATACTGAACTTTGTCATACGCATGACCCCCGTGCAGATCATATCTGCATTGCCCTTTCATCTGTGAAACATCCATCTTTCATTGACTAAAGTGGAACCCAAAGAACTGTTAGCACTTCGTTGATCTGTCAATCAGCATACTCAGGAGCAGCATGAAAGGATCGCGGATTGCCAGAACTTTGTCAGATTCCGCAATGCTATCAAGATCAGGACTACGCAAATTCGAGGGAAGCAACAAGAACATCGGGTAACAGATTTCATCTGCTACCCGCACAAATAATTTTCAGTAATAGAACTCATCTACTACCTAATTATATTGTGCAACACCCATACATCTCCATGTATTCTAGATCGCAACCTGCATCTACGCATAGCACGGCTCATGATGCCACTGTAGGGTAACGTAGCAGAAAACAAAAATTTTCCGCCCTACGCACCAGCCCAGGACCACTATGGAGACTGCATACAAGGTTTGACCATGTTCGTTACCGACTCGTAGCGCAGCGGAAGTAGAGTCGATGACGATCGGCGGTGCAGATCCCCGCAGCTAGGATTTACAACCTCCCAACCGCGAGGATGTATACCCTCGTCTTCCCTTCGGACAGCCCTCCGGGAGGCGGTCGAACAGTCCCCCGGACGATGTCGCGGACAGCCCTTCGGGAGGACCTTCGAAACTCGAATGGTCACTCGGACAGCCCTTCGGGAGGACTCACAGAACTCGGACCGTCACTTGGACAGCCCTTCGGGAGGCACTCTCGAACAGCCCCTCGGGCACTAAGATCGAAACTACGACTTCTCTACAGAGTTGCACACATACGGTGTCATCTATCTGGCAGGGCTTCGCCGTCCAGAACTAGTTCCTGCCGGAACCCAGACAGCCTTTCGGCTCTACGAAACTCTTTCGTGGGAGGGAGAGAGAATGGCAGATCATGCATGGCTTGTGTGAGAGAGCAAGGGATGAGGAGAATGGCAGCCACTCCTCCTCCTTTTATAGGCCAAGGCAAGGGGTGGGGTGGGGGTGAAAATATCAAAATACCCAAGCTTCATGTCACACATGAAAGGGCATAATGGTAACACAAGGGGGGCACCAAGGGGACACCACCATGGCAGCCCTTGGGCCGGCCCACACCTTGTCTCCCCCCATGGGGGGGGGCCCCCCAACAAGCCACCAACATGTCTCCATGAAACATGCATGCTCCCTAGACAAAAAGCCACCAAACATGCAACCCCCGATTCGTGGGATCTTGTCCCCTCGCGCTGAGACAAGATGTTTTCCGCGAAACTTTTTCTGAAAAATTCCAGAAGGTCCCAGAACATTTCTGGCACCCTCTAAAATTATTCTGGGCATGATCTGAAACATTTTCGGTGCGGTGGTTTTTATCAGCGGAAAGCATCAACAGCGGTTACGGCAGTTTCGGAACATTTCCGTTTTTTCTCTCTGAAAATTCCCAGAAGTTCCCAGACCAATTCTGACATCCTCTGAAAATTTCCATGCGATGCCGAAACCCTATTTGACCTAATAATATATTCCGAAACACCTTTTCGGTTTTACCGAAACTCTTTCGGTGTTCTCTCTCTCCAGAACTCTTCCGTTTTCTCCGAAACATTTTCGGTGACTTTCTCTCAGACTCCTTGTCTAGTATTCAGCAGATAGATGACCCTTAAGCGTGTGACCCTATAGGTTCGGTGAAGTATAGACATGACACGGAACCGCTTCTGATCAATGATCAACATCGGAGCCGTGGACACCCATATTGACCCCTATACCCACACGAATGAATATTCGAGTGAACCTCCAGTTGCCGTGTGCTATTCCTGTTGCTTCGCAATATGTTACAAATACCCGAGGTGAGACATGTTGGCATTCCCGTGGATCAACAACTTGTCCACTATGCTAGTTACCTCGTTACCGGTATTGTTCTCTTTTCTCGTTACCGTGTTCCGGCATCCTCGTGATCAAATCACAAAGTGTCTGGCCAGACGATGATGGATACCGTAACACCGAGAGGGCCCAGAGATATCTCTCCATCGTCGGCGGAGCAAATCCCAATCTTGAGCTACCAAGTTACTTGACACACTTTTCCATGAACCCGTAAGCCGCCGTAATAGCCACCCATTTACGGATGACGTTTAACAAACCCCAAAGTTCATGAAGCAAGTATGAAGAAACTCGACACTCTCATGGTCTAAGGAATTATGCAAACATTAACCATCTTTGTGTTATTAACCATTAACTTGTGACGAATGAATCTCATAGCATAACATCAATTCGGGTCGATTCAACACAAATGTTCTTCTAACATTGTGCCCTCAAAGTTGCTGGCATAGGCATGCCCATGATCAGGAAAACAGAACCATCATGCAACACTTGAGCCAGTCATAGAGGCTTGACTAGGAATACATTTTACCGTTTATTATTCCACACGTGCATATGAGTCTTCCTCCGAGCCTCGTTTTATTTGCAGACTCGAGAACCATAGCAGTTATAGCATGGAACATAAAACTAATTATGAACAGGGAGATAATCAATAACATTTATTATTGCCTCTAGGGCATATCTCCTACACTGACATATGCCCTAAAGCATTGCTCTGTGTTATTCTTGCGTGTTTAATTAATGATTATGCCTGTGATAGTAATAATTAAACTTCTGTTAAACTGCACCTACTGTTTACATTACTTGCATTAGTTTGCTATATGTGATAATTCAAAGTAATTTATGTAATGCCTAGTTGCTATCATCTCAAGTTATTGTGGTAGATAACCATGCTTGCTAAATGATGCTAAAACTAAACCTAGTCGGTTGATCTAGAGTCACATGTCCGGACTTATCCATGTAGCCACATTTGCCGGTATGGGACGGCCTTGACTTGGTCTGATTGCTTGCTCTTTTATCGGTACCACCAACTAGGGAAGGTTATCCGTGCGTGCCACCCTGGCCCGGTGGGCGACGATAACCTTGTGAGCCCAGTTGAGTTATTTGCTGGCGTCCCTGTTTGGGACAGTTTAGTTGGCCACGACGGTGGCAGGTTTCATGAGGTGACACAGGGGCCACCCAGGACATGACCCTGGGAGGGTGTGATTGTCGGTGGTACGGTAGAGGAGTCACGGGTTAGGCTGGTTTCGTTGGAGCAACCCTGGTCCACCCGAATGGGATCACGAGGTCAGGTGCTCCATGGCGTGGGTAAAGTGCGCAACCTCTGCAAAGTGAAAAATCTATTCGAATAGCCGCGTCCACGGTATTGGACAGTCCGTCCAAACCTCACTAGGTGGTCAACTGTAATAATGATAATAATGATGGAAGAACTCGTGTTATGATCGAAAGTACTCAGTGGATCGTGAGTATTCTGAGGGTTGTACAGCAACCCGGAAGAGAGTAAGTTTGTCAGACTTGTAGTGCAGATGCATAGACATCAGATGATGTTAGGAACATGATATGTTAGCCATGGAATGGCTATGAAAGAGATGGTCAGATGACCGAAAGAGTTGGATTGGATCCTGAGATTGTTCGGAGTATGGATCACTTACTTGATATGCTTTACTTTAGTAGTTATCTTGCTGGATAAACCTATTATGACTTGATGATTAATCTTGCTAGATAGGTATGTTATGTCATGATAATTAATGATGCTCTAATAACAAATGCATGCTTGAATGCCATAGATTGCTTTGCTTGGTGTATATGTTAGTTTGGTTTGCTTGCGAGTACATTCAAAAGTACTCAGCGGCCTTCAATGTGGCCAGGTTCACATCAGGATCCGTCATCCGTCGACGAGGAGCTGGAGCGTTCGCGGGCTAGGAGAGTAACCTAGTCAGATCCCTATGGATTGGAGCCGCACCAGGACCATGCTGCCCTAGATAGGGCTTTTTCGCCGCCATCACTCTTGTGTAATATCATGTAAGACTTATATATCCATTAATAGAAATGCCTGTGTTCTTGATACTTGTTGTAAACGCGCATGCCAGAGTGATTTCCTGGGCTGGTATGCGTGGCGACCATCTGGCTACAGTGGTAATCAGGCGGGGTGCTACAACGGATGGTATCAGAGCAGCCAGGCTGACTATAGGTTACCCTAGCTAGACTTCATTGTCTTGTGCTCAGTAGAAAGCCCAGATGGATTTCAGCCATCTTCGCCAAACAAGCACGGCTACTATTGATCATAAGCCAACCCCATAGGTCTTTGGCGCCATCAGACCCCAACTCTCGTGGCCTTTTCCTCCGGTGTGAAATATCCGCACCAGGCAACGACCCATGAGCCCTGAATTCCTAGGTAAAGCAGATATCCCTACCCTGCTTGCTAGCCATGGCATTTCTCTTGTTAACTCTAGTTTCCTTTGGGAAACGCCTATAAATTCCATCTTTCCCCGACAACCCTAGAATCGTTGACTAAGCCTTTTTGGCTATGGTCATGCATCGAGTTTGATGTTCCCTAAGGAAGTAGTAGGAGCTCGACACTAGTGCTACCAGGAGCATTGTGTGGTTTTGCTTCTAAATCCTTAGAGGTGTATCGAGTGCGCCATACTAGTTATACTAGTGAATCTTCAGCCACGTGTGTAAGGTCTGCAAGATTTGAGCTTCATTTGCTTTTTGGTTTTTCGCAGTTCTTGTTACTTTTGTCCGTTCCGCCTTTTCGCTCCGACTGGATCCATCTGCAAGAGCAGCCTAAGAAGATCAGCATGCAACTGGGATAATACCCAATAATCCCAATTCAGCAAGAGTCAAGACAAGACAACTGCCAGGCATTCAGAATAGCAACACCGGATCTGTCAAGAATGAAGACTGGGTCAGAAGCAGAATCTATGTGCAACAGACAAGGTTAGAATATACCTAAGAGGAAGTTTGCCTCAGAACGGATCACGCCTAAGGAGCAGTCAGATGAGTTACCAAGAATGAATATTAGTAAGGATTCCGTCCGCGACACAAGGACTATTTCAGTCAGTGAGGTGAACCGAGTGTTTTCTCAAGGGACTCAAGAATCATTTATTACCCACCGAAGACATATTTCGAGAATGTGAATATGCCAAGAGCAGCAAAAAAACTCCGGTACGTTGGTACAAATTTTAAAGCAATCTTGAAGTTCACCGGGGTATATACAAAATTTTCTGGACACTATGAACAAGGTTTGCAAGGAATATGGATGAGCTCATGGTTGCCCAGAATCACCGAGCTTCCAAGCATCCAGAATCAAGGAGCACCTAACATGATGGGAAACTCAGCTAAACCGAATGGAATTATCCGTCAACTGCTTATTACCGGCGACATATGGAATTCCGGATTAATTAAGGATATGAAGTCCACATCAGATGTGCAGCCTTTACAGCAGCAATGATCAGACCAGCAGAAGACAAGCGGTGTGTGACAATAGAATATCTTCAGACAAGGTATGGCCTATACCAAGTTTGGCTCCGCTATGGGTAAAATTCCGGATACTTCAGAAGGAAGGCAGACTCGGCCATAGATCCGACTACTTACACAGCGAAAGGCTTCTAGTATAAGGAACCCAGCCTTCCTCCGCAAGCTACCGAGAAGAGCTTATGACACCAGACTGCCAATCTTCCTCGGTACGCCACTTGGTGAGAAAATCTTCTAGGGTACGGCACTCCCATCTTCCACAGCGTGCTACCGCGGAAAAACTTCCGGCATAAGGCACCTGACCTTCCACAGCAAGACACATGAAGGAAAACTTTTAAGGTACAATACCCAGCCTTCTTCGGCACACTACACTGGCAGAAGCTTCGAGCATAAGGAATTCAGCCTTCTTCAACCCACCATCGTGCCCACAACAAGCTTATCAGGAGCACTGTAACACCCTGGATTTTGCCCATTTGCTTTTTCTTTCGATTTTGGCCTGGTTTTGCTTTCCTGTGGCTTAGTGGTCTTGAAACCTGGAGAGATCACCTTTGATTCCTCTCCCCAGTGTCTTGTCAATCTCAAAATCATCTCAAGACCTCGCAATTCCCATCCTGGACTAATCCCAATATTCTTTTCCTTGGGGATATTCCTTTTTCTATTAAAGGAATAACCCTATTTGCCCTGGGTTGTGAAGCAACCCACATTTCCATCATTCAAAAGATTCCCAAATAATTCTCATAAATTTTTTGGGTCATATCTTCCTCAGATATGTCAAAACCTTCCTTGCCATGCTCAAAAATATTCCACCAATATTCCTTTTCTGATTCTGCCCCAGCTGGCAGTTTGTGAAGGAAGTACCCTTTATATTTGCTTGCTTGCTCTCAAACTTTTTGTGAACTCTTTCCTATCCACATCATTGCCTCTTGACAAAATTCAACTTCATTTGGTTAGTAAATCTCCCTTGGCTAATTTCCTAAGTTTCTGGCCAACTGAAGGCCTAATGAAGGAAGTACCAGCTAGGAGTATCCAAATGAGTTAAAATTTTGCAAGAACATTCATATGCTCAAATAATGACTCTCCACCAAGTTTAAACCCTATCCAATCATCTATGTGAGTAGACCATCAAATCTTGGTTTCTGGTCATATTTTCCTGTTGTGAAGCAACTATATTTTATATTGCTTCATAATTGCTGAAAATTTAACAGAGCCTTCTCCTACCCATATTATTCCTCTCCACCAAATTTGGGATCAATCTAGTTAGCCAGTTTTCCTCAGCAATTTTTCTTAGATTCTAGTCAGAGAGGATGTCTGTGAAGGAAGTACTATTTTGGCATGTCGAAATGGTATGAAAATTTTACAGAATCTTCATATGACCAAATCATCAACCTATGCCCATTTTCAGCCTAAGGCAACACTTGAGGTGAGTGCCACTTCAAGATTTGCAATTCTGGCCAGTAAGAGCATTTGAACTGCAAGTGCTCTTTATCTCCATCCAATTAGGCTGAAACTTTGCGGAGATGATCACCTTAGCATGTGATAACTCCATGCCAAAGATCAGTCTCTAACTCCTCTTGGATTTTCCTCACCATAGCGCAAACACCTTGCTGGTGCATTGTAACCAGACTCCCTCTAGTCAATTCTTGGCTTCTTCTGATGATATTTCTCTTCTAGGCTACCTTGGGGAGCAAGGTCTTCACCCCAGACATAGTGAGCCAGCCTCTCTGGTCTTCTCCAATCAAGTCCACACGGTGACCACGTGTTTGACTTGCCAAATCGCGCGCTCTAGGCATGGGACCCTTGGCCTCGTCTGTTTCCTCGCTCGTTCGACACCACATCATGTCCAGCAGCTTCGTTTCGTTGTCGCCCTCGCTCTGGACCCCTCTCCCCCCCTCTCCCGTCTCTTCCTGCGCAGTGCACAGCCGCGCCCGTAACATGGCCGCCCTTGTCGTCGACATGACCAGTCGATGGAGCCCTCCCGAACCTCCCCGGCCGTGCCTGAACCCTCTCCGCCCTCCATGAAGCTCGCGGATGCTTCTCCTCCCCTCCAGGCGAGCTCCCGAAGCATTGGGACGCCGGTGCACGTGGCACCGTGGCCGTGCCCGGACCTCCTTGTCGCTCGCCTATATAAGGTCCTTCCGAGCCTCTCCCTAGCTCACCACCGCACTCCCCATCCTCGACTACTCCTCCCCGACCCCTCCTCTCGTCCCCGGAACCTCTCCTCACCGCAAATCGCCGCCGTGGCCGCCGCGGGTGAACGGCTCAATTCCGGCGAGCCGGGGTTCCGCTCTTCCTTCCTCCCCTTCCTGAGGCTTCCACCTCCACTGCGGATCCACCTGCACCCAGTGCCACGGTCCGCCGTGTTCGATGCCTCGCCCTCCTCATTGCTTCCCGGCGGCCCTGGTAGGCTCAGGCGGGAGCGGCACTCCTCCTTGAGGCCATCGGTGTCCGCGCCCTCGCTGGGGATGGCCGGAGCCGCCGAGCCCCTCACCGGCCAGGCCCAGCCGCGCCTCTGCCTCGCCCCTCTTTCTGTTCTGGTCGGGCCCGAGGGAGGAGGGAGATGCCCCTGCAGGCGGGCCCAGACGTTAGTGCTCCACCCCCCCACCATTTTTAAAAAGGTAGGGCAGCTGTGGGCCGGCCCAAATGGAGCAATCGGCTGCACGGCTCGACCTGTGCCTCAGGCGCTATTTGCTTTTGGCCCAGAACGGCCCAAGTGAATAGTGCGATTTCTTCTTATCAGTGGAATAACTGTCAGGGACCTTGTTGTGAATAAAAATATTTATAGAAAAGTCCTTGGCAGAAAAACCACTATATCTCTTCATCCGTAACTCCGATTGAGGTGATTCTAGTGCCCACATCTTCGTCTCTTCGAGCCGTCATGTTGGTGTCATTCTCATACTGTCTTGACACAGTGGAAATGACCCATTTTCCCTTGCCGTAAACAGCCCCCTCCGAGAGAGAACTGTTTCCGGCAACTTCTTCCGCGACCTTTCCGCACTCCTTCCTGGTGGTTCCTTCATCTCCAGGCAAGCCATAACCCTCATCTGCATAATTGCATTGCAATATCATAGTTAAACTAATTATTCTAATAGCAAATATGCTTATTTGTATAATGGATTAGATTCTGCAATGCTAGAGTAAATTCTTGTATCGGTAACAATCATGTTGAGGACTGGTTTGTTAGGAGCTATAAGTTTATCCACTTGATGATGCTATGTCGTGGTTGGATTAAGAGATTACCGTCTATGATTATTTTGGATTTCATATGGTAGTATGTGAATAAGAATTAGTAGCAGTGGCATGAGCATAGGGATATTGGATTACTAGTTGATTAATGTTTTGACTTGGATTACTATGATATCGGAAGGTCAGCTATGACAGAAATATTATTCGGGGATACAATCGTTAGCAGGTTGATCTTGAGTCACCTGTTCGGGCTTATTCGTGCAACCACATTTGCCGGTATGGGACGGCCTTGACTTGGTCTGATCGCGTGCTCTTTCACCGGTACCTCCAAAGAGGGAGGGTTATGCGTGCGTGCTGCCCTGATCAGGTAGATGATGATAACCCTGTGAGCCCAGTTGAGTTGTTTGGGATCCCGTCCCCGTTTGGGACAGTTTAGTTTAGCCACGACGGTGGCAGGGTGTCACGAGGTGACATGGGGCCACCCAAGGCTTGACTCCGAGGGAGTGTGATTGCCGGTGGTACGATGGAAGAGTCACGGGTCAGGCGGGTTTCGTTGGAGCAACGCTGGTCCACCCGAATGGGATCACGAGGTCAGTGCTCCATAGTGTGGGTAAAGTGCGCAACCTCTGCAGAGTGTAAAATCTATTCGAATAGCCGCGTCCACGATATTGGACAGCTCGTCCAGACCTCACTAGGTGGTCAACCATAGTAGTGTTGATAATGATGGAAGAACTTGTCTGAGAATGAAACAGTTGGACATCATGCCAGTGCCAAGTCTTGGTAACAATATCGAGGATTATGGTTGGGTGTTCTTGGAGTGATCACAAGTTGGTCACCAGAATGCAGGGAGAGTAGCCTGTCATTGCTAATTTCAACCATTCCTTCAGCAACAGTAAATCTTGACCTAATCTTGATTTCTATGATGTTGTCTTGCCTTAATGCTGGTGTTTGTTGTGAGCTTGCGAGTACATTCAAAGTACTCACCTGGCGTGTCATGCCAGTTTGCAGGTCATGCCATGTTTGCTTGTTTGCTTGAAGATGTTGAGATTGCGAGCTAGGATACGCGTTCCAGCCAGAGTCCCTGTGGAGTGGAGTCCATCACCGCCGACGCTATTCCGCTGCCGAGAGATACTCCGCTTCCTCAGGTTGATCCGCTGTTAGCATAGAGGTATCCTGAGCAGGTGTATTATCGCCGTGCCGATGTAATCATTGTACCCTTGTAACCTTATCCATAGTAATAAAAAGCTGATTTGTTTTATGCCAACAGTGCCGTATTCCAGAAGACTTGTCTCTGGGCTGGAATACGGGGCGTTCCGGTTTCCTCTGAGCCGGGGTGCCACAAGCGTTGGTATCAGAGCAGGTCTGGCTGTAGGACGCCCTAGACCGAGCGAATGTTAGAAAGTGGTAGAATAGAGCTTAGTGGGTTTGCTGCACTTGCTTGTTGCATTTGTTTGCTGCATAGCATGCATATAGACTAGTTATCACTAACGATGGATCTGGTGAGTATATGTGGCATCGGTTTTGATCCACTACCTGCGCTCTCCAGTTTGCATATTTGTTCCTTGGTGTGGTGTCATCTTCGTCCCAGCGGAGTGATGCCAAGGTATCCAGTAATGTTAATCCCTTGCAGGATTGATGCACATGTACCACACCAATATATATTCCCTTCAGCCACCCCTATCGTTTCGGTGATAGGCATGTTTCTATCCCGAATTTTGCCATCCCTCTAGCCGCTTTGGCAACCCTTACTGATCTAGGTTATCAGAAAAGGGCAATGCCGCAAGCTCTTCTTTCCATCGCCATCCTTTCCTGCCGTCCATACTCTGGATGAGTACGGTTTTCTTCAGTCCGCTTGATGATAATGTGGTCGTGACCCCCGTGTTCCGATCACCGATCACCAAGTTCGTCCTCGCCACCGGTTCCACCCGTGTTAAGCCGTGTGTGGTGTAGCCTTGTTTACACCAACTTTCCTCCACACATCGTTTCACTTTTGTGCACACCGCCACAACATGTTAGACCGTAATACCGGAGTTCTTGCGAGATTTGCGTGCTTAAGTAGGCATGCATGTTATTGCTGTGAATAGCTGTAGAATGTGATATTTCTTGTGTGTGATCTTGTTGCTTTGTGTGTTTTGTTTTAGGCTTTCCTTTTGCTTCTTCTTTGGGCCCTTGGTGTTACCTTATTTCCCCTTATGGAAGTTGCTCACCGACACCGGACTCAAAGAAATCAGTGAAGAGACAATTATTTGGAGGCTCAGCTCAGCAATATGGAGTTTTTCGCTGACTGCCTGATATCGGGAAATACCTGGCCTGACCACCAATGGTATTCTGGATTGATTATCAGTATCAAGCATATATCAGTACAACCTTCACAGCAGAAATCATCGAATCAGCAAGACGACAGATTGTGTGCTGATCCACATTACACCTCATGTTAAAGGTATGGTTACCATATACGGTTTGAGTCTGCTATGAGTACAGGTTGAACCCTGATAAATCCCGGAAGCAAGCCAGAATGTGTTATGAGTGCGGTATTCAGCAAGCAGGATAGCTGAATACCCTGTTGCTTACAACAAGTAACTGACAACAGAAACATTAAAGGGATATATATATGCACTTAGTCCGCATATGGCAAAGAGAAAGCTTCAGACGTAACCAACCCAGTCCTTCTCAACAAGCTATTAGAGAAGCTTACGACGCAAGGTTTCTTTGTCTTCCTCGATATGACACAACGATATCTTCTAGTGCAAGATACTCATGATAGTTTCCAGCACAAGCTATGCTAATTCCGTCAGCAAGGCATCATATCCGTGGCAGTACAAGATATTCCCCAGACAGTTGGCAGCATATGACAATGCATCCCAGGAGTCAGGTCTGCAACCGTTGGTCGGGATGCAAGACTCAGTCAGGACACAAGTCTGCCTCAGAAATCAAATGCCCAGCTACACATGTTTCTATAGATATGGTGAACATGCTGCCAAGGTTACACGAGTTACTCATATAATGATGACAACCCGTGAGCTGTATGGGACACTACTGAACCCTTGCCTGCCTTCCTTTAGTAACGGCACGACGCCTGTGTTCTGAGCTGTTTACGGCCGTCCGGGGTGGATGCCGATTTTTATTTCTCTTGTCAGCAACTGTCCGTGTCCCGAGCTGCTTTTCGGCCGTCTCGAACAACTGCTGAATTTCATTCCGTAGCGGTGACCCTATGTTCTGAGCTGTTTTTCGGCCGTCTTAGGGAACTGCTACTTTCTTCTTATCAACACCGTCTCATGCTCTGAGCTGCTTTTCAGCCGTCTTGAGTCGGGGTTGAGTTATTCCAGTAATGTCCCAGATCTGAGTTGTAAAGACCGTTCTGGTGGCTACTGGTTTATTTGCTGGTTTCATCCAAGGGTTTCAGACGATCGTTACCCTACAGCTACAACTTGTAAAGTAATATGCCTGCTGGAATACTGCACCTGACAGCACCCATGGTCACCCGAAGAATCAAGAATACATAAAGCCAAGCTCTTTCAGCTAAGGATCCAGGCAAAGAAAACCACAATAAGAGAACAAGATCATCCATATAGGTATGGTAATGGATGCATGGTACAGATACTCCGGACAGTCTGGTTCGATACTGATCACCATGGGTACACACCCACGGGGTCTATCTCATTTGCAAGGACCCCATATCGAGTCAACCCGCTCAGTCAGCTATATATTCTCAGAATCGCCAGAAGGGGATATTCAAGCTTCTCAGGTAAGACCGAAGTGTCAGCTCAGCAGATCAATTGCAGCAACAGTGTTAAAGCATTACACGGCCTACCATCCACATAGAAATGCCGACAGACTAAGTAATCAGAAGGATGAACAACAGTCTCGAAGCACATGTCCTCATATGTGGGAATCAGTTAAAGAAGATCCAAGTGAAACAAACCACCCTCAAGTCAGGTAGTCAGACAGATGAAATTTAATGGGAACATTATACAAAGGCAAAAAGGAAACCCGAGTTGGAAACAGGTTCCACAAGTGGGAATATTCATGTTTGACCCCTGAGCAACCAAATCTCGAGGACGAGATTTCTTTAAGGGGGGTAGGTTTGTAACACCCTGGATTTTGCCCATTTGCTTTTTCTTTCGATTTTGGCCTGGTTTTGCTTTTCTGTGGCTTAGTGGTCTTGAAACCTGGAGAGATCACCTTTGATTCCTCTCCCCAGTGTCTTGTCAATCTCAAAATCATCTCAAGACCTCGCCATTCCCATCCTGGACTAATCCCAATATTCTTTTCCTTGGGGATATTCCTTTTTCTATTAAAGGAATAACCCTATTTGCCCTGGGTTATGAAGCAACCCACATTTCCATCATTCAAAAGATTCCCAAATAATTCTCATAAATTTTTTGGGTCATATCTTCCTCAGATATGTCAAAACCTTCCTTGCCATGCTCAAAAATATTCCACCAATATTCCTTTTCTGATTCTGCCCCAGCTGGCAGTTTGTGAAGCAAGTACCCTTTATATTTGCTTGCTTGCTCTCAAACTTTTTGTGCACTCTTTCTTATCCACATCATTGCCTCTTGACAAAATTCAACTTCATTTGGTTAGTAAATCTCCCTTGGCTAATTTCCTAAGTTTCTGGCCAACTGAAGGCCTAATGAAGGAAGTACCAGCTAGGAGTATCCAAATGAGTTGAAATTTTGCAAGAACATTCATATGCTCAAATAATGACTCTCCACCAAGTATAAACCCTATCCAATCATCTATGTGAGCAGCCATCAAATCTTGGTTTCTAGTCATATTTTCCTGTTGTGAAGCAACTATATTTTATATTGCTTCATAATTGTTGAAAATTTAACAGAGCCTTCTCCTACCCATATTATTCCTCTCCACCAAATTTGGGATCAATCTAGTTAGCCAGTTTTCCTCAGCAATTTTTCTTAGATTCTGGTCAGAGAGGATGTCTGTGAAGGAAGTACTATTTTGGCATGTCGAAATGGTATGAAAATTTTACAGAATCTTCATATGACCAAATCATCAACCTATGCCCATTTTCAGCCTAAGGCAACACTTGAGGTGAGTGCCACTTCAAGATTTGCAATTCTGGCCAGTAAGAGCATTTGAACTGCAAGTGCTCTTTATCTCCATCCAATTAGGCTGAAACTTTGCGGAGATGATCACCTTAGCATGTGATAACTCCATGCCAAAGATCAGTCTCTAACTCCTCTTGGATTTTCCTCACCACAGCGCAAACACCTTGCTGGTGTATTGTAACCAGACTCCCTCTAGTCAATTCTTGGCTTCTTCTGATGATATTTCTCTTCTAGGCTACCTTGGGGAGCAAGGTCTTCACCCCAGACATAGTGAGCCAGCCTCTCTGGTCTTCTCCAATCAAGTCCACACGGTGACCACGTGTTTGACTTGCCAAATCGCGCGCTCTATGCATGGGACCCTTGGCCTCGTCCGTTTCCTCGCTCGTTCGACACCACATCATGTCCAGCGGCTTTGTTTCGTTGTCGCCCTCGCTCTGGACCCCTCTCCCCCCTCTCCCGTCTCTTCCTGCACAGTGCACAGCCGCGCCCGTAACATGGCCGCCCCTGTCGTCGACATGACCAGTCGATGGAGCCCTCCCGAACCTCGCCGGCCGCGCCTGAACCCTCTCCGCCGTCCGTGAAGCTCGCGGATGCTTCTCCTCCGCTCCAGGCGAGCTCCCGAAGCATCGGGACGCCGGTGCATGTGGCACCGTGGCCGTGCCCGGACCTCCTCGTCGCTCGCCTATATAAGGGCCTTCCGAGCCTCTCCCTAGCTCACCACCGCACTCCCCATCCTCGACTACTCCTCCCCGACCCCTCCTCTCGTCCCAGGAACCTCTCCTCGCCGCAAATTGCCGCCGTGGCCGCCGACGGTGCCCGGCTCAATTCCGGCGAGCCGGGGTTCTGCTCTTCCTTTCTCCCCCTCCTGAGGCTTCCACCTCCACTACGGATCCACCCCAGCGCCCATCCCCCTCCTCCGGCGGCCTCTGGCCGCGAACCCACCTGCACCCGGTGCCGCGGTCCGTCGTGTTCGATGCCTCGCCCTCCTCATTGCTTCCCGGCGGCCCTGGTAGGCTCAGGCGGGAGCGGCACTCCTCCCTGAGGCCATCGGTGTCCGCGCCCTCGCTGGGGATGGCCGGAGCCGCCGAGCCCCTCGCCGGCCAGGCCCAGCCGCGCCTCTGCCTCGCCCCTCTTTCTGTTCTGGTCGGGCGCGAGGGAGGAGGGAGATGCCCCTGCAGGCGGGCCCGGACGTCAGTGCTCCACCCCCCACCATTTTTAAAAAGGCAGGGCAGCTGTGGGCCAGCCCAAATGGAGCAATCGGCCGCACGGCTCGACCTGTGCCTCAGGCACTGTTTGCTTTTGGCCCAGAACGGCCCAAGTGAATAGTGCGATTTCTTCTTATCAGTGGAATAACTATCAGGGACCTCGTTGTGAATAAAAATATTTACAGAAGAGTCCTTGGCAGAAAAACCACTATATCTCTTCATCCGTAACTCCGATTGAGGTGATTCTAGCGCCCACGTCTTCGTCTCTTCGAGCCGTCATGTTGGTGTCATTCTCATACTGTCTTAACACAGTGGAAATGATCCATTTGCCCTTGCCGTAAACAGCCCCCTCCGAGAGAGAACTGTTTCCGGCAACTTCTTTCGCGACCTTTCCGCACTCCTTCCTGGTGGTTCCTTCATCTCCAGACAAGCCATAGCCCTCATCTGCATAATTGCATTGCAATATCATAGTTAAACTAATTATTCTAATAGCAAATATGCTTATTTGTATAATGGATTAGATTCTGCAATGCTAGAGTAAATTCTTGTATCGGTAACTATCATGTTGAGGACTGGTTTGTTAGGAGCTAGTAGTTTATCCACTTGATGATGCTATGTCGTGGTTGGATTAAGAGATTACCGTCTATGATTATTTTGGATTTCATATGGTAGTATGTGAATAAGAATTAGTAGCAGTGGCATGAGCATAGGGGTATTGGATTACTAGTTGATTAATGTTTTGACTTGGATTACTATGATATCGGAAGGTCAGCTATGACGGAAATATTATTCGGGGATACAATCGTTAGCTGGTTGATCTTGAGTCACCTGTCCGGGCTTATTGGTGCAACCACATTTGCCGGTATGGGACGGCCTTGACTTGGTCTGATCGCGTGCTCTTTCACCGGTACCTCCAAAGAGGGAGGGTTATGCGTGCGTGCTGCCCTGATCAGGTAGACGATGATAACCCTGTGAGCCCAGTTGAGTTGTTTGGGATCCCGTCCCCGTTTGGGACAGTTTAGTTTGGCCACGACGGTGGCAGGGTGTCACGAGGTGACACGGGGCCACCCAAGGCTTGACTCCGAGGGAGTGTGATTGCCGGTGGTACGATGGAAGAGTCACGGGTCAGGCGGGTTTCGTTGGAGCAACGCTGGTCCACCCGAATGGGATCACGAGGTCAGTGCTCCATAGTGTGGGTAAAGTGCGCAACCTCTGCAGAGTGTAAAATCTATTCGAATAGCCGCGTCCACGGTATTGGACAGCTCGTCCAGACCTCACTAGGTGGTCAACCATAGTAGTGTTGATAATGATGGAAGAACTTGTCTGAGAATGAAACAGTTGGACATCATGCCAGTGGCAAGTCTTGGTAACAATATCGAGGATTATGGTTGGGTGTTCTTGGAGTGATCACAAGTTGGTCACCAGAATGCAGGGAGAGTAGCCTGTCATTGCTAATTTCAACCATTCCTTCGGCAACAGTAAATCTTGACCTAATCTTGATTTCTATGATGTTGTCTTGCCTTAATGCTGGTGTTTGTTGTGAGCTTGCGAGTACATTCAAAGTACTCACCTGGCGTGTCATGCCAGTTTGCAGGTCATGCCATGTTTGCTTGTTTGCTTGAAGATGTTGAGATTGCGAGCTAGGATACGCGTTCCAGCCAGAGTCCCTGCGGAGTGGAGTCCATCACCGCCGACGCTGTTCCGCTGCCGAGAGATACTCCGCTTCCTCAGGTTGATCCGCTGTTAGCATAGAGGTATCCTGAGCAGGTGTATTATCGCCGTGCCGATGTAATCATTGTACCCTTGTAACCTTATCCATAGTAATAAAAAGCTGATTTGTTCTATGCCAACAGTGCCGTATTCCAGAAGACTTGTCTCTGGGCTGGAATACGGGGCGTTTCGGTTTCCTCTGAGCCGGGGTGCCACAAGCGTTGGTATCAGAGCAGGTCTGGCTGTAGGACGCCCTAGACCGAGCGAACGTTAGAAAGTGGTAGAATATAGCTTAGTGGGTTTGCTGCACTTTCTTGTTGCATTTGTTTGCTGCATAGCATGCATATAGACTAGTTATCACTAACGATGGATCTGGTGAGTATATGTGGCATCGGTTTTGATCCACTACCTGCGCTCTCCAGTTTGCATATTTGTTCCTTGGTGTGGTGTCATCTTCGTCCCAGCGGAGTGATGCCAAGGTATCCAGTAATGTCGATCCCTTGCGGGATTGATGCACAGGTACCACACCAATATATATTCCCTTCAGCCACCCCTATCGTTTCGGTGATAGGCATGTTTCTATCCCGAATTTTGCCATCCCTCTAGCCGCTTTGGCAACATTTACTGATCTAGGTTATCAGAAAAGGGCAATGCAGCAAGCTCTTCTTTCCATCGCCATCCTTTCCTGCCGTCCATCCTCTGGATGAGTACGGTTTTCTTCAGTCCGCTTGATGATAATGTGGTCGTGACCCCCGTGTTCCGATCACCGATCACCAAGTTCATCCTCGCCACCGGTTCCACCCGTGTTAAGCTGTGTGTGGTGTAGCCTTGTTTACACCAACTTTCCTCCACACATCGTTTCACTTTCGTGCACACCGCCACAACATGTTAGACCGTAATACCGGAGTTCTTGCGAGATTTGCGTGCTTAAGTAGGCATGCATGTTATTGCTGTGAATAGCTGTAGAATGTGATATTTCTTGTGTGTGATCTTGTTGCTTTGTTTGTTTTGTTTTAGTCTTTCCTTTTGCTTCTTCTTTGGGCCCTTGGTGTTACCTTATTTCCCCTTATGGAAGTTGCTCACCGACACCGGACTCAAAGAAATCAGTGAAGAGACAGTTATTTGGAGGCTCAGCTCAGCAATATGGAGTTTTTCGCTGACTGCCTGATATCGGGAAATACCTGGCCTGACCACCAATGGTATTTTGGATTGATTATCAGTATCAAGCATATATCAGTACAACCTTCACAGCAGAAATCATCGAATCAGCAAGACGACAGATTGTGTGCTGATCCACATTACACCTCATGTTAAAGGTATGGTTACCATATACGGTTTGAGTCTGCTATGAGTACAGGTTGAACCCTGATAAATCCCGGAAGCAAGCCAGAATGTGTTATGAGTGCGGTATTCAGCAAGCAGGATAGCTGAATACCCTGTTGCTTACAACAAGTAACTGACAACAGAAACATTAAAGGGATATATATATATGCACTCAGTTCGCATATGGCAAAGAGAAAGCTTCAGGCGTAACCAACCAAGTCCTTCTCAACAAGCTATTAGAGAAGCTTACGACGCAAGGTTTCTTTGTCTTCCTCGATACGACACAACGATATCTTCTAGTGCAAGATACTCATGATAGTTTCCAGCACAAGCTATGCCAATTCCGTCAGCAAGGCATCATATCCGTGGCAGTACAAGATATTCCCCAGACAGTTGGCAGCATATGACAATGCATCCCAGGAGTCAGGTCTGCAACCGTTGGTCGGGATGCAAGACTCAGTCAGGACACAAGTCTGCCTTAGAAATCAAATGCCCAGCTACACATGTTTCTATAGATATGGTGAACATGCTGCCAAGGTTACACGAGTTACTCATATAATGATGACAACCCGTGAGCTGTATGGGACGCTACTGAACCCTTGCCTGCCTTCCTTTAGTAACGGCACCACGCCTGTGTTTTGAGCTGTTTACGGCCGTCCGGGGTGGATGCCGATTTTTATTTCTCTTGTCAGCAACTGTCCGTGTCCCGAGCTGCTTTTCGGCCGTCTCGAACAACTGCTGAATTTCATTCCGTAGCGGTGACCCTATGTTCTGAGCTGTTTTTTGGCCGTCTTAGGGAACTGCTACTTTCTTCTTATCAACACCGTCTCATGCTCTGAGTTGCTTTTCAGCCGTCTTGAGTCGGGGTTGAGTTATTCCAGTAATGTCCCAGATCTGAGTTGTAAAGACCGTTCTGGTGGCTACTGGTTTATTTGCTGGTTTCATCCAAAGGTTTCAGACGATCGTTACCCTACAGCTACAACTTGTAAAGTAATATGCCTGCTGGAATACTACACCTGACAGCACCCATGGTCACCCGAAGAATCAAGAATACATAAAGCCAAGCTCTTTCAGCTAAGGATCCAGGCAAAGAAAACCACAATAAGAGAACAAGATCATCCATATAGGTATGGTAATGGATGCATGGTACAGATACTCTGGACAGTCTGGTTCGATACTGATCACCATGGGTACACACCCACGGGGTCTATCTCATTTGCAAGGACCCCATATCGAGTCAACCCGCTCAGTCAGCTATATATTCTCACAATCGCCAGAAGGGGATATTCAAGCTTCTTAGGTAAGACCGAAGTGTCAGCTCAGCAGATCAATTGCAGCAACAGTGTTAAAGCATTACACGGCCTACCATCCACATAGAAATGCCGACAGACTAAGTAATCAGAAGGATGAACAACAGTCTCGAAGCACATGTCCTCATATGTGGGAATCAGTTAAAGAAGATCCAAGTGAAACAAACCACCCTCAAGTCAGGTAGTCAGACAGATGAAATTTAATGGGAACATTATACAAAGGCAAAAAGGAAACCCGAGTTGGAAACAGTTTCCACAAGTGGGAATATTCATGTTTGACCCCTGAGCAACCAAATCTCGAGGACGAGATTTCTTTAAGGGGGGTAGGTTTGTAACACCCTGGATTTTGCCCATTTGTTTTTTCTTTCGATTTTGGCCTGGTTTTGCTTTTCTGTGGCTTAGTGGTCTTGAAACCTGGAGAGATCACCTTTGATTCCTCTCCCTAGTGTCTTGTCAATCTCAAAATCATCTCAAGACCTCGCCATTCCCATCCTGGACTAATCCCAATATTCTTTTCCTTGGGGATATTCCTTTTTCTATTAAAGGAATAACCCTATTTGCCCTGGGTTGTGAAGCAACCCACATTTCCTTCATTCAAAAGATTCCCAAATAATTCTCATAAATTTTTTGGGTCATATCTTCCTCAGATATGTCAAAACCTTCCTTGCCATGCTCAAAAATATTCCACCAATATTCCTTTTCTGATTCTGCCCCAGCTGGCAGTTTGTGAAGCAAGTACCCTTTATATTTGCTTGCTTGCTCTCAAACTTTTTTTGCACTCTTTCTTATCCACATCATTGCCTCTTGACAAAATTCAACTTCATTTGGTTAGTAAATCTCCCTTGGCTAATTTCCTAAGTTTCTGGCCAACTGAAGGCCTAATGAAGGAAGTACCAGCTAGGAGTATCCAAATGAGTTAAAATTTTGCAAGAACATTCTTATGCTCAAATAATGACTCTCCACCAAGTTTAAACCCTATCCAATCATCTATGTGAGCAGACCATCAAATCTTGGTTTCTAGTCATATTTTCCTGTTGTGAAGCAACTATATTTTATATTGCTTCATAATTGCTGAAAATTTAACAGAGCCTTCTCCTACCCATATTATTCCTCTCCACTAAATTTGGGATCAATCTAGTTAGCCAGTTTTCCTCAGCAATTTTTCTTAGATTCTGGTCAGAGAGGATGTCTGTGAAGGAAGTACTATTTTGGCATGTCGAAATGGTATGAAAATTTTACAGAATCTTCATATGACCAAATCATCAACCTATGCCCATTTTCAGCCTAAGGCAACACTTGAGGTGAGTGCCACTTCAAGATTTGCAATTCTGGCCAGTAAGAGCATTTGAACTGCAAGTGCTCTTTATCTGCATCCAATTAGTCTGAAACTTTGCAGAGATGATCACCTTAGCATGTGATAACTCCATGCCAAAGATTAGTCTCTAACTCCTCTTGGATTTTCCTCACCACAGCGCAAACACCTTGCTGGTGCATTGTAACCAGACTCCCTCTAGTCAATTCTTGGCTTCTTCTGATGATATTTCTCTTCTAGGCTACCTTGGGGAGCAAGGTCTTCACCCCAGACATAGTGAGCCAGCCTCTCTGGTCTTCTCCAATCAAGTCCACACGGTGACCACGTGTTTGACTTGCCAAATCGCGCGCTCTGTGCATGGGACCCTTGGCCTCGTCCGTTTCCTCGCTCGTTCGACACCACATCATGTCCAGCGGCTTCGTTTCGTTGTCGCCCTCGCTCTGGACCCCTCTCCCCCCTCTCCCGTCTCTTCCTGCGCAGTGCACAGCCACGCCCGTAACATGGCCGCCCCTGTCGTCGACATGACCAGTCGATGGAGCCCTCCCGAACCTCCCCGGCCGCGCCTGAACCCTCTCCGCCCTCCGTGAAGCTCGCGGATGCTTCTCCTCCCCTCCAGGCGAGCTCCCGAAGCATCGGGACGCCGGTGCACGAGGCACCGTGGCCGTGCCTGGACCTCCTCGTCGCTCGCCTATATAAGTGCCTTCCGAGCCTCTCCCTAGCTCACCACCGCAGTCCCCATCCTCGACTACTCCTCCCCGACCCCTCCCCTCGTCCCCGGAACCTCTCCTTGCCGCAAATCGCCGCCGTGGCCGCCGCCGGTGCCCGGCTCAATTCTGGCGAGCCGGGGTTCTGCTCTTCTTTCCTCCCCCTCCTGAGGCTTCCACCTCCACTGCGGATCCACCCCAGCGCCCATCCCCCTCCTCCGGCGACCTCTGGCCGCGAACCCACCTGCACCCAGTGCCACGGTCCGCCGTGTTCGATGCCTCGCCCTCCTCATTGCTTCCCGGCGGCCCTGGTAGGCTCAGGCGGGAGCGGCACTCCTCCCTGAGGCCATCGGTGTCCGCGCCCTCGCTGGGGATGGCCGGAGCCGCCGAGCCCCTCGCCGGCCAGGCCCAGCCGCGCCTCTGCCTCGCCCCTCTTTCTGTTCTGGTCGGGCGCGAGGGAGGAGGGAGATGCCCCTGCAGGCGGGCCCGGACGTCAGTGCTCCACCCCCCACCATTTTTAAAAAGGCAGGGCAGCTGTGGGCCAGCCCAAATGGAGCAATCGGCCGCACGGCTCGACCTGTGCCTCAGGCGCTGTTTGCTTTTGGCCCAGAACGGCCCAAGTGAATAGTGCGATTTCTTCTTATCAGTGGAATAACTATCAGGGACCCCGTTGTGAATAAAAATATTTACAGAAGAGTCCTTGGCAGAAAAACCACTATATCTCTTCATCCGTAACTCCGATTGAGGTGATTCTAGCGCCCACGTCTTCGTCTCTTCGAGCCGTCATGTTGGTGTCATTCTCATACTGTCTTAACACAGTGGAAATGACCCATTTGCCCTTGCCGTAAACCGCCCCCTCCGAGAGAGAACTGTTTCCGGCAACTTCTTCCGCGACCTTTCCGCACTCCTTCCTGGTGGTTCCTTCATCTCCAGGCAAGCCACAACCCTCATCTGCATAATTGCATTGCAATATCATAGTTAAACTAATTATTCTAATAGAAAATATGCTTATTTGTATAATGGATTAGATTCTGCAATGCTAGAGTAAATTCTTGTATCGGTAACTATCATGTTGAGGACTGGTTTGTTAGGAGGTAGTAGTTTATCCACTTGATGATGCTATGTCGTGGTTGGATTAAGAGATTACCATCTATGATTATTTTGGATTTCATACGGTAGTATGTGAATAAGAATTAGGAGCAGTGGCATGAGCATAGGGGTATTGGATTACTAGTTGATTAATGTTTTGACTTGGATTACTATGATATCGGAAGGTCAGCTATGACGAAAATATTATTCGGGGATACAATCGTTAGCTGGTTGATCTTGAGTCACCTGTCCGGGCTTATTGGTGCAACCACATTTGCCGGTATGGGACGGCCTTGACTTGGTCTGATCGCGTGCTCTTTCACCGGTACCTCCAACGAGGGAGGGTTATGCGTGCGTGCTGCCCTGATCAGGTAGACAACGATAACCCTGTGAGCCCAGTTGAGTTGTTTAAGATCCCGTCCCCGTTTGGGACAGTTTAGTTTGGCCACGACGGTGGCAGGGTGTCACGAGGTGACACGGGGCCACCCAAGGCTTGACTCCGAGGGAGTGTGATTGCCGGTGGTACAATGGAAGAGTCACGGGTCAGGCGGGTTTCGTTGGAGCAACGCTGGTCCACCCGAATGGGATCACGAGGTCAGTGCTCCATAGTGTGGGTAAAGTGCGCAACCTCTGCAGAGTGTAAAATCTATTCGAATAGCCGCGTCCACGGTATTGGACAGCCCGTCCAGACCTCACTAGGTGGTCAACCATAGTAGTGTTGATAATGATGGAAGAACTTGTCTGAGAATGAAACAGTTGGACATCATGCCAGTGGCAAGTCTTGGTAACAATATCGAGGATTATGGTTGGGTGTTCTTGGAGTGATCACAAGTTGGTCACCAGAATGCAGGGAGAGTAGCCTGTCATTGCTAATTTCAACCATTCCTTCGGCAACAGTAAATCTTGACCTAATCTTGATTTCTATGATGTTGTCTTGCCTTAATGCTGGTGTTTGTTGTGAGCTTGCGAGTACATTCAAAGTACTCACCTGGCGTGTCATGCCAGTTTGTAGGTCATGCCATGTTTGCTTGTTTGCTTGAAGATGTTGAGATTGCGAGCTAGGATACGCGTTCCAGCCAGAGTCCCTGCGGAGTGGAGTCCATCACCGCCAACGCTGTTCCGCTGCCGAGAGATACTCTGCTTCCTCAGGTTGATCCGCTGTTAGCATAGAGCTATCCTGAGCAGGCGTATTATCGCGGTGCCGATGTAATCATTCTACCCTTGTAACCTTATCCATAGTAATAAAAAGCTGATTTGTTCTATGCCAACAGTGCCGTATTCCAGAAGACTTGTCTCTGGGCTGGAATACGGGGCGTTCCGGTTTCCTCTGAGTTGGGGTGCCACAAGCACGAACTAGTCTGGGCACACATCCGCCTCAGAACTCAGTGGTTATGAAAGGATTTATACTACACCTGCATATGTTGTGAGCATGTAGTCCAATGGATCAGTTCATGCGAGCCACTCGTCAGGAATGACTGTGTTCAAAGAAACATTGGCCCCATGTTGAAAAGAAGAATATGAGCACAACAATCCCTACGAGGTATGCAAGTGTAAGTTGTGAGAACAAGCCCGACAAGCAAGAAAAACAATCAAGGAGCCGTGTTGGCAGGTCATCACAGGTCCATCAAAGGAATCCTCAAGAATCAAGAAGTTGTGGACAAACAACCTCCGTGATGGTCAGCAAGATACAACTTCATGGACAGAGTGGTATTACCAATCCTTGTCAGACTCCTGCATATACGGCCACAACAATGCAGCCAGCATGCCATACTCATCCTAAATATGGGCCATCAACCAAGAGTCAGGATACGGAGTATCAAACAAAAACCGAAGCAGTTACTTCCAGGCCATGGAAACCAAGCTGTTTTTGGTATTACTCCCTATCCCACCCAGCAACACGACTGCCAGGACAAAAGGTACACCTGACAGGAAAGAGAAGGATTCAAGGAAGTTGTGTGTAGAGACAACACATGATCCATCAGAAGAAGCAGTTAAAAGGTCAGTGAACCAACGAAGACAAGACCAATGATGGATCCAAGTCGCACACAGGTAAGTCCCCCTTCACCGGGAGGTAAGCCCGGAAATCTCGAGGACGAGATTTTCTTAAGGGGGGGTAGGTTTGTAACACCCTAGTTTTCGCTCCTTTTTTTCCTTCGCGGGATTTGACTTTTGTCTTTTTTCTCGGTGTTATTGGATTTCTTTAGCTCTTGGGTATATGAAGATGGTCATTTAACCTTGCCTTCCCTATCCAACCAAAGATTCTCTTTAGTCCAACCTTGCCACCCAAGATATACTCTTAGGGTTTTGCCACCGAAACCCTACCATTCGAGTTGCCGGAAGGGAAACCCTAATTCCTTTCGTTGCAAAGGAACCCCAATCCCCTTTGATCTTCTGCCTCCCAAACTTTTTCCAATGATCATCCCACATCTATAAAACCCTGGATATGCAAAAATATTGCCAAGTCATTAGCAATATTTTTCATTTATAATTAATTCCTTTTTCTGCCAGTTAAAGGAATTAAATCCAGGAAAATACCTATCCATCTCCAAAGTTCATGAAAACTTGTGGATATATTCTTTGTGATCATATTGAGCTCCCATAAAAATATTGGCCATAATTAAATAAGGGAAATTGCATTTTCCTATTTAAAGCCAATATTGCATTTTGGGCACTTTCTAAAGGAACTACCATTTTGGTAGCCAGGAAAAATCCCAAATAAATTGTGGAGCTTATCCAATCCATATCTTCACCATTTCCATCAAAACCCAAGTTCCATAGTTCAAATTTTGAGCACAGCATCCATTTGCAAATTCTGTCCAGATTTCCAGATTGCAAAGGAAGTGCTTGAACCGTTGATCCATTTGAGCTGAAATTTTTCATGGTGTTTAACATTGATAAATCACTCATGAAAACCAAAAACCAGCTCAATCCATCCATCCATTCTTCCATAGCATTTTTCCTAAGTTTCTGCTCATTTGGAATCTCTGTGAAGAAAGTACCCTTTTGGTGCATCCAAATGAGTTGAAACTTTTCCAGTATCTTCATATCAACAAATAATTGGTCTCCACCAAATTTTAGATGTTTTCACCTAGCCATTTTTTCCCAGCACCATCATCTTCATTTCTGGTCATATTGCAAGGTACAAAGGAAGTACCAGATAACCTTGTCCATTTGAGCTGATTTTTTGTCAGCATGGCCACCTTGGTAGATGATTAACCCCTGCCGAAGATCAAGCCAAGAGGAGCACTGTGGTAGCCACACCACCTGTCCAAACTTTGCTGTTGGAAACTATTTGACCTTGGTGAAGTCACCTCAGAGCTCCCCCGTGTCTTCCAGACGAATAGGTCAACTCAGTGATGCGTGGAGAACACCCTAGACACCCTTTGGCAACTAGTGGAGCGTGGCACTGCCATGGCCACGCGGTGACCATGGGCAGAGCGTGCCAAACCGGAGCTCTGTGCATTGGAGTTTTCGGGAGGGCACCTCTAGCGAGTTCCAACTCGTCCGGGCATGCCGTCGAGCTCTCCACCGCACGCGTGTGCTCTCCGGTTGCTTCTCCTCCTCGTCCTCAAGCCCATGGACGCTTCTGCCGATGCCGATGCTCCGCCAGAACAACGCCACCTCGTCGAGCTCTCGAACCTCCATCCGTCGTCGGCTATCCCTCCCCGAGCCTATTTAAGGAGTGCCCAAGACTCTCCTGAGCACCAGCAGTCCCAGCCCCTTCCCCCTCGAGCTCGCGAAGCTATCTTCCCCTCCCTTTGGCCGTGAGGCCGTCGCCCAATTCTCTCAGTCCCTCCTGCCATGGCCTTCCCCTCCCTCTCCTCTGCTCCCTAGCCTCCCCTTGGAGCTCGCAGACCACCGCCGCCCTCTACTCCGACGAGGGAGCCCTGCCAGTGCGGCCCTCCCATTCGAAGGCTTCAGTCGCCATGGCCTTCCCTTAGCTCTGGCGTTGCAAGCCACGTCGGGCGACCCCGAGGCCACCAGCGGATGAGGTGTGGGGCGGCGGAGCCTCTGCGCTCGCCGGCCAGCCCCCCCGGGCGGCGAGGCGACGGCCAGGACAGCGGCCGGCCCGCCCCTGCCTCTCTCTGTCACGGGCTAGGAGATGACCAGGAGGGGAGAAGAAGGAGGTGTCGTGGGCCCTGCCTGTAAGCCTCAGCCGCTGACCGAGCCGGGCCCGTTGACTAATTTAAGTGAAAGCGTATTGAGAGGATTACGTTTTCTGCTAAAGAAAGCGTATGCGCTTAGTACTACTGCTGAGAGTACACTTTCTTTATGTTGAAAGCATATTCACGGAAGTGCGCTTTCTGTTTAACCCCGCCGGCTGAAACCCTTAAATAGTGGACGTTCGTCGGTTAAGGGCAAAAATGAACAGGTTCTGTTCATTTTTCTGCCTAAACAACGAACGGCCACAACTTTTCGAGGTAAAATCAACGCCCACGTCTTCGTATCATCGAGCCCGTTCCGATGAAGTCACTTCCATAATGTTTACACATTCTAAAAATGACTATTTTGCCCTTGCCCTCTATCAGCCCCTCCGAGGGAGAATCTTTTCCGGCAAATTCTTTCGCGAAGTGATCGCACTTCTTTCCGGAGTATTCCTTCACCCCAGGCAAGCCGACCATCTGACATATGCCCTAAAGCATTGCTCTGTGTTATTCCTGTGTGTTTAATTAATGATTATGCCTGTGACAGTAATAATTAAACTTCTGTTAAACTGCACCTACTGTTTACATTACATGCATTAGTTTGCTATATGTGACAATTCAATGTAATTTATGTAATGCCTAGTTGCTATCATCTCAAGTTATTGTGGTAGATAACCATGCTTGCTAAATGATGCTAAAACTAAACCTAGTCGGTTGATCCAGAGTCACCTGTCCGGACTTATCCGTGCAGCCACATTTGCCGGTATGGGACGGCCTTGACTTGGTCTGATCGCGTGCTCTTTTATCGGTACCACCAACTAGGGAAGGTTATGCGTGCGTGCCACCCTGGCCCGGTGGGCGACGATAACCTTGTGAGCCCAGTTCAGTTATTTGCTGGCGTCCCCATTTGGGACAGTTTAGTTGGCCACGACGGTGGCAGGGGTCATGAGGTGACACAGGGGCCAACCAGGACATGACCCTGGGAGAATATGATTGTCGGTGGTACGGTAGAGGAGTCATGGGTTAGGCTGGTTTCGTTGGAGCAACCCTGGTCCACCCGAATGGGATCACGAGGTCAGGTGCTCCATGGTGTGGGTAAAGTGCGCAACCTCTGCAGAGTGAAAAATCTATTCGAATAGCCGCGTCCATGGTATTGGACAGTTCATCCAGACCTCACTAGGTGGTCAACCGTATTAATGATAATAATGATGGAAGAACTCGTCTTATGATCGAAAGTACTCAGTGGATCATGAGTATTCTGAGGGTTGTACGACAACCCGGAAGAGAGTAAGTTTGTTAGACTTGTAGTGCAGATGCATAGACATCAGATGATGTCAGTAACATGATATGTTAGCCATGGAATGGCTATGAAAGAGATGGTCAGATGACCGAAAGAGTTGGATTGGATCCTGAGATTGTTCGGAGTATGGATCACTTACTTGATATGCTTTACTGTATTTTACTTTAGTAGTTACCTTGCTGGATAAACCTGTTATGACTTGATGATTAATATTGCTAGATAGGTATGTTATGTCATGATAATTAATGATGCTCTAATAACAAATGCATGCTTGAATGCCATGGATTGCTTTGCTTGGTGTATATGTTAGTTTGGTTTGCTTGCGAGTACATTCAAAAGTACTCAGCGGCCTTCAATGTGGCCAGGTTCACATAAGGATCCGCCATCCGTCGACGAGGAGCCGGAGCGTTCGTGGGCTAGGAGAGTAACCTAGTCAGATCCCTCTGGATTGGAGCCGCACTAGGACCATGCTGCCCTAGATAGAGCTTTTCCGCTGCCATCACTCTTGTGTAATATCATGTAAGACTTATATATCCATTAATAGAAATGCCTGTGTTCTTGATACTTGTTGTAAACGTGCATGCCAGAGTGATTTCCTGGGCTGGTATGCGTGGCGACCGTCTGGCTACAGTGGTAATCAGGCGGGGCGCCACAGAGGAAGGGATGATGCAGCACAGCTATGGTAGGTATTTCCCTCAGTGATGAGACCAAGGTTATCGAACTAGTAGGACAACCACGCTACACTATGTAAACGGTACCTGCACACAAAGAACAAATGCTTGCAACCCGACGTGTAAGAGGGGTTGTCAATCCCTCCCGGGTAAAAAGATAGATAAAATTGTAGTAGATTGGATAAATAGATCTCGCGGAAATGCGAAATAAAATAAATAACAAAAAAAATGCAGCAAGGTATTTTTGGGTTTTTGGATTAATAGATTTGAAAATAAGAGCGAATAAAAATAGATCTCAAAGGAAAATATGATAAAAAATAGACCCGGGGGCCTTAGATTTCACTAGTGGCTTCTCTCGAGAAAAATAGCATATGGTGGGTGAACAAATTACTGTTGGGCAATTGATAGAACTTCAAATAATTATGAAGATATCCAAGCAATGATCATTATATAGGCATCACGTCCAAGATTAGTAGGCCGACTCCTGCCTGCATCTACTACTATTACTTCACACATCGACCGCTATCCAACATGCATCTAGTGTATTAAGTTCATGGAGAAACGGAGTAATGCAATAAGAACGATGACATGATGTAGACAAGATCTATTCATGTAGGAATATACCCCATCTTGTTATCCTTAATAGCAACGATACATACGTGTCATGTCCCCTTTTGTCTCTGGGATTGAGCACCGTAAGATCGAACCCATCACAAAGCACCTCTTCCCATGGCAAGAAAAATCGATCTAGTTGGCCTAACTAAACCAAAGATTCGAAGAAGAAATACGAGGCTATAAGTAATCATGCATATAAGAGATCAAAACTCAAATAACTTTCATGGATAAAATAGATCTGATCATAAACTCAAAGTTCATCGGATCCCAACAAACATACCGCAAAAAGAGTTACATCAAATAGATCTCCAAGAGACCATTGTATTGAGAATCAAAAGAGAGAGAGGAAGCCATCTAGCTACTAACTACGGACCCGAAGGTCTACAATGAACTACTCACGCATCATCGGAGAGGCACCAATGAGGATGATGAACCCCTCTGTGATGGTGTCTAGATTGGATCTGTGGTTTCTGGAACTTGCGGCAGCTGGAATTGTGTTTCATCGACTCTCCTAGGGTTTTTGGATTTTTGGGGTATTTATAGAGCAAAGAGGAAGTGCAGGAGGAGGCCAAGGTGGGCACAACCCACAAGGGCGCTCCTGGGCCCCCTAGCACGCTCAGGTGGGTTGTGCTCCCCTCAGAGCCCCCTCTGGTACTTCTTTGGTCCAACAGGTGTCTTCTGGTCCAGAAAAAATCTCCAAAAAGTTTCGCTGCATTTGGACTCCTTTTGGTATTGATTTTCTGCGAAGTAAAAAACAAGCAAAAAACAGCAACTGGCACTGGGCACTATGTCAATAGGTTAGTCCCAAAAAATGATATAAAGTTGCTATAAAATGATTGTAAAACATCAAAGAATGATAATATAACAGCATGGAACAGTAAAAAATTATAGATACGTTGGAGACGTATCACCGCGCACTCCCGATCTTGTTAGGCTGCGTCCTGCGAGCCCTGACGAGGTCAGGTTGGGCTTCTGCCCAGGCGCTCCTTTTGCCCTCTTCGCCTTCCACCTTAGTTCCTAGGAGGAGAGGGACAAGGAAGGGATTATGGGGCACTTATCTTTTTTTGATCTAAAACATGTAGGCATTTGCCAAATTTTAGTCTCTAATATGTAATCTTTTCTACCCATGTTTATACTCTGTAAGGTTTGTACTTGTTTATCTGCATATTAATGAAAAAAGACAGGCTTGCCGGATACTTTTGCATGTACTACATCCATGCAAAGGAGGAACGCCTCTATACTTTTAAGTAAACAAATTTTCCCGGCAAGCTATCTTGCCGGTGCCTTCCGTTGCTGCCGCAGGACTTGGCCTGCCAGGCATAAAACTATGGAAGGGAACCAGCCCCTCGTCAAGCCTTCTCCGTCAAATGCCACTACAACCATCTTGACCGAAATGTTCAAATCAAGGGATGGGAGCACAAATGTGTCGAAGGTGACGAGGTTTTTCTATGCACACGTTTTCTTCCTACAGAGACACGTTCATGGGTATAAAGAAACTTATCTGTTTGGCTTGTCGGGATCGATATGTAGGCTTGTTTCCGTCTCTTCTTTCAGGGATCGAGCCCATGGCAAGAGCCTTGCAGTTAGTGTAGAGGAAAACATGGTAACATATGACCTCGTCTACATGATCGTGGCAAGTTTATGCTAATCTAATCATGCATGCATGTTGTTTAGGGCGTCAGCGCTTCATTTTATTATCTGTGCTCAGGGTCTGTGCCTGGCTTTGTACAAAGGGTTACATGCACATCGACAAGGCTTGAACAAAAGGGTGGCTGCCGGGGCGAGGCCCGACAGCCGCGCCTTACGGGTAGAACTTACGAAGATGCTCAATATTCCATGAGTTTTGCATTTGAATGCCATCTTCAGTCTCCAGACGGACTGCGCCAGGTCTGCTAACTCGTACCACCTGGTAAGGGCCTTCCCACTTCGGCGTCAACTTGTTGGTACCCTTGGCGGGCTGAACACGCCTATGGACAAGGTCGCCTTCCTCAAGGCTCCGGGCATGAACCCTGCGGCTGTGATAGCGACGCAGGGCTTGCTGATAGCGTGCAGCACGCACAGCAGCCCGAAGACGGTTCTCCTCAAGGAGCATGCCATCATCATGTCAGTGCTGCTCTTGCTCTACTTCATCATAGGCAAATACTCGAGGTGACCCGTATATGAGTTCCGTGGGGATCACTGCTTCTGCCCCATAGACTAGGGAGAAGGGAGGCTGGCCAGTAGCTCGATTTGGTGTCGTACGGAGGGACCAAAGAACCACTGGCAGCTCGTCGATCCAGTGTCTGCCGCACTTTTGTAGCTTATCGAAAGTCCTTGTCTTGAGCCTATGCAGCACATCAGCGTTCATCCTCTCAGCTTGGCCATTGCTCCTGGGATGAGCAACAGAGGCGAATGAGACCTTGCTTTCGAGGGCTTGAACGTATTGCATGAAGGCGCGACTTGTGAACTGGGTGCCGTTGTCAGTGATAACTCTGGCGGGTACTCCGAAATGGAACACCAATCCTTTCAAGAACTTGATAGCTGATTGTGCAGTCCCCTTCCTCACAGGCTCCACTTCCGGCCATTTTGTAAACTTGTCGATTGCGACGTACAAGAATTCAAGGGCCCAGGATGTCGAGCCCCTAGACCGAAAATGGCCATGACAAAGGGATCGTCTGGAGAGCTTGAGTAGGTTGATGGATGTTCTTGGAGTGGAACTGGCAGGCTTCACATCTGGTGACTAGCTCAATTGCATCTTGGAGGGCCGTGGGCCAGTAGAAACCTTGCCGGAAAGCTTTTCCAACCAAGGCTCTTGATCCAATATGGGAGCCGCACATGCCTTTGTGTATTTCTGCCAACAGTTCCTTCCCCTCTTCCAGGCAAATGCACTTCAATTTCACACCGTTGGGCCTCCTTCTGTACAACGTGTCATGGACAAATTGATACATACTGGCTCTCCGGGCTACTCTTTCGGCTTCTTCTTGCTCCTCAGGAAGTTCTCTTGTTTGGAGGTAATGAACTATGTGCCGTGCCCAAGTTGGTGCCTGAGGCTTGGCAACAAGGACAAACGGCACTTCCCCGTTTGTGGGAGCGCATATCTCAACTGCAAGAACTTGTAGTTCGGTAGGAGGGTGCTGCTCACCAGGCGAAGAGGAGTTATTCCCAGCAACCTCTCTACCGGGGACCTCGGGGTGCCCTACCGGGAGATGCTTGCCGGAGCCCAATTTCCTCCTTTTTCTGACCATAGCTGTCGGGGATACTGAGGGTTGACTCAGGTGGAGAACAAAGGTCCCTGGTTCCACAGGGAGCGTTTGTGCGGCGTATTTTGACAGATGATCAGCGATGCTGTTTTCCGCACATGGTACATGCTCTATTTGCAGTCCATCAAAATGCTCCTCCAACTTCCTCACTTCTTCCACATACGCCTCCATTAAAGGGCTCTGGTAATCCTTGTTCACTTGCCTCACTACGAGCTGCGAGTCTCCACGAATGACCAACTTCTTAATTCCCAATTCCGTTGCAATTTTGAGCCCGGCAAGGAGTCCTTCATACTCCGGAGTGTTGTTGGTGGCTTTCTCTGGGGCAAAATGCATTTGGATCACATACTTGAGGTGTTCTCCAGTGGGGGCAACGAGGAGCACACCAGCCCCCGCGCCTTGCAATGAGAAGGCACCGTCAAAATACATGATCCATTATTGGGGTGCCTTCTTGCCGGGGATAACTGTTTCTGGCGTCTCTTCATCCGGAGTAGGTGTCCATTCTGCAATGAACTCCACCAGTGCTCTACTCTGAATGGTTGAGGTACTCTCATACTTTAGACCAAAGGTTGACAACTCTAGAGCCCATTCCACTATCCTACCGGTGCCCTCAGGGTTCCTCAGTATGCGTTGCAACGGGAAACGGGTGACAACTGTGATCTCGTGGGCTTGGAAGTAGTGGCGCAGCTTCCTCGAGGCCATGATGAGGCCGAAAATCAACTTTTGCACTCCAGAGTACCTTCATCTAGCCCCCCTGCAACAGGGAGCTAACAAAGTACACTGGCCGCTGCACTACCTTCTGCCTTGCCGTGGCCTTGGGATTGCCTTCGTTGTCCTATTCTTCTCTCTCCTGATTTGCACCTGATCTTGCCGGGACTTGTTCACTTCCTTCTCCGGGGAAGACAGTAGCTACAGCCGCTTCTTCATCTACTTCCCACTACGCCACCAGCGCTGCACTAACCACTTGATTGGTTGCCGCTAGGTATAGCAGCAACGACTCTTGTGGTATAGGAGCGACCAAGGTGGGAGCAGAGGAAAGGTAGGCCTTCAAATCTCGCAGCGCTGCTTCTGCCTCCGGGGTCCACTTCATTGGCCCTGCACTCTTCACAATTTTGAAGAATGACAGGGTGTGCTCGGCAGACTTGGAAATGAACCTACTTAGCGCAGCAACACAGCCAGTTAAACGCCTCACGTCCTTGACAGTCATGGGTGCTTGAATCTGCTCGATCGCTCTGATCTTGTCGGGGTTGGCCTCTATCCCCTGTGAGATACAAATAAGCCAAGTAGCTTGCCGGAGGGAACGCCAAACACACACTTCTCAGGGTTCAACTTCAAGTTGATCTTGCGAGATTTGCAAAGGTCTCTTCCAAGTCCTGGATGAGTGTTGATTTGTCCTTGGTTTTGACCACTATGTCATCCATGTAAGCTTCAATATTCCTGTGCAACTGTGGCTCAAACCCAATTGGCACCGCCCTTGCAAAGGTGGATCCAGTGCTCTTTAACCCGAAGGGCATCCATACAAAGCAGTACATGCCACATGGGGTTATGAACACTGTCTTCTCCTCGTCCTCCTTGGACATGAATATTTGATGGTACCCAGAGTATGCATCCAAGAAGGAAAGAAGATCGCACTCAGAAGTGGAATCCACAATCTGGTCGATGTGCGGCAAGGGGAACGGGTCCTTCCGGCATGCTTTATTCAGATCTGTGAAATCTATGCAAAGCCTCCATTTCCCATTCGCCTTGCGCACCAACACCGGGTTTGCCAACCACGTCAGATGCAACACTTCTCTGACCAAACCAGCCGCTTCAGGTTTATTGATCACCTCGGCAATGAACTACTGTCGCTCCAAAGCTTGCTTCCTGACTCTCTGCTTGACGGGCCAGGCATGAGGGCAGACAGCAAGGCGGTGCTCGATTACCTCCCTGGGAACGCCGGGGATGTCAGATGGTTGCCAAACAAACACATCTACATTCACCTACAGGAAGGCAACGATCGCACTTTCCTATTTGTCATCAAGGGTGGAGCTGATAGTGAACGTACCACCAGGGCCATCCAGCCCTGCTGGGACCTTCTTTACAGCAGGTGAGGCAACCTTGGACCTCTTGCTAGTGGAACTCTCTGGCAAATCATCGACGGGCGCAGCGCACTCCGGAGAGGCGCGCTTCCCGGATTCCTTGCCGGCATCCCTGCTACCCTTCTTTCCCTTCTTATTTTCCTTGGCGGGAACTGTAGCCTCTGCGGCCTCGGCAGCGACCGCATCTCGATATATGTTATCCACACATATGATTGCATCTTTCTTGTCTGACGGGATGGAGATGACGCCCATTGGCCCTGGCATTTTCAGTGTGTTGTAGGCACAGTGAGATGCCGCCATGAACTTTGCCAGGGCTGGATGGCCAAGAATCCCATTGTATGGCAAGGGGAGATCGACCACGTCAAACACAACTTTCTCGGTCCGGTAGTTCAGTTCTCCACCAAATGTCACCGGCAGTGTAATCTTCCCCTTAGAACGACTCCTGCCGGGGTTGATTCCTTGAAAAGTGCTAGTAACCTTGAGCTCTCCCTCCGATATCTGGAGTTTGCTAATTAGCTTGGGGGAAATCAGATTCAACCCTGCCCCGCCGTCAACTAACATGTTTGTGACCTTGAGGTTGTGGACTGTTGGTGAAACCAACAATGGCAAACACCCTACCGCAGAGGAGCGGTCAGGGTGGTCCTCCTCATCAAAGATGATAGGCGTGCGGGACCACTTGAGTGGTTTTTGGGAATTTGCTACTGGCTCTACAGCATTGACCTCATGCGCCCATTGTTTGAGTTGGCGATGAGAGGAGTCCAAAGATGCACCCCCGTTAATGCACAGTTCCTCAGTTGCCTTCTGGAACTCTTGCTCACTGGTTTCCTCATCATCCCCTTCATCAGTTTCATCATCACCTTCCTTCTTTTCACGGCCTCTAACAGGCTTTTCCTGCTGTTGGGGAGCCTTGCCGCGGCGACCTCCTTTGCCACTTCCCGCCAGCACTTTCTTGGTCTCTCTCCTTGTCGCGCTTCTCATACTCAGCTTTCTGCTTTTTGACGAGTTGCTCGACCTGATGACACTCTTGGAAATCATGGCCCTTGGTTTGGTGGATCTTGCAGTATGGTCCATCTGCCTTCCCAGCTTTTTCGGCCGCCGCAGCCTCCCGGCAGTCAATACACGTGGCAACTTCCTTCCCGGGGGCTTCGGTCTTGGCCTTCTTGCCGGTACTAGGGGTGCCAGAACCCTCAACAGCCAGTACCACTTTTTCCTTGTGCTTCTTGTTGCGCTTCTTATTCTTCCTCTTCGGGTTAGTGGCATCATCGTCGTCTTTCGAATCAACTTCGACGCTGTCCTCTTCTCTGGGGAGTTGCCTCGCCTCCTCCATGCGGGCACACTTATCCGCCAAGGTGTAGAGATCATTCACAGTCTTGGGCAACCGGACGTTCATCTTGGAACGTATCCTCCTATAGCGTACATTTGACTGGAACGCCGCAATCACGGCTACCAGGTGGATATCTGAAATGTTCCTATGCACCCGGCTAAACCTCTGCATGTACTTCAGCAAACTTTCCCCTTCCTTTTGTAGAAGGAGTTGCAAGTCACTGGGTCGTCCTGGTTCTTGATGGCCGCCCGTGAAAGCGCCAACAAACTCATTGCAATGGTTAGCCCAGGATGAAATGGAATTCTCTGGTAGGTGCATCAGCCATGACCTCACATTTGGCTTGAGTGCCAAAGGGAAGTAGTTGGCGAACACCTTCTCATCTCTTCCTCCAGCGGCTTGAACGGCAATAGTGTAGATGCTCAAGAACTCTGCCGGGTTCAGCCTTCCATCATACTTTTCTGGTATCTCTGGTTTGAAAACGTGGGCAGATGGCCAACGAACTTGCCACAGCTCGCGAGTGAAGGAAGGGCACCCAACTTCGAAAGGCAAGTATCCGCCTTCACTGGGCACGCATTCATCGACGTCTGGGCCAATGCGCCTGTCAGATTGGCGATGGGTTTCGCGGTGTCGCTCTATAGTGACGCGTGCATCCTCCCTCCGTCAATCTTCCAGGACCTGCCGCTGATCTCGACGGGCCCGAGGATCAGTCGAAGCCATTGACGCCTCGTCGGGCTCCTGGTCGCGTGGTTCTGGTTGCAGCCTCTACGCCGACTGACATGGAGGGGATTGTACTGTTGGAGTGGCTCCCTCCACACAATCAGCAGCTCGGGCCATTACTGTTGCTTGTGGGCGCCGCGGCGGGCCCGCCCACTGTGATCCTTCCGCTTCAGTGAAACCGATCAAACTCTGGACGGTGGCTCACCACTCGTCCATTTGGTCGGCCACCGGCGGGAACCTCAGCAGGAGTTGGGCTCATGCCATGGCTTCCGAAGCAGTGCTCGGCATAGATGACGAGGCAGGCCGTGATGTCGCTCAGCTCCTGTTGGTACCAGTAGTGGCGGCGCCGCGCTCTCGTCGCTGTGAGCCAGTCGCCACGATAGCACGGTGGCTAGAGGCAATCATGTATGATGATATTTCCTTGTGTTTATGAATAAAGATAGTCCTTGGACATTATCAATGATGTGTATCAGCAAGTACGTGAGACTTGTTTGTGAAACTATGCATTGTATGATGACAGTCCTAAAAGGTCCCAAGTCAAAAGGGCTGTGAGGACGCGCAGCCGACTAGACTAGCATACGACATGGTCGATGGCTTGGTCTCACTAGCCATGGAGCATTGGATGCTAACCGGATAATATGGACTCGGAATGATCTGGTCGGATTCGACGTAGTCGGATCCGAGTTGAGATAAGGTCTGAATCGGACAGACCCAACTATGAGATGCAGCGATATGTCATCTGTGAGTCTCTAGTACAACATACGTTCTATGTCCTAAGACCTGAGCTGGCACATGTACTCGGGATGGTGACAGACCTACTTTGGGCCAACCAAATGCTACTCCATGATTGGGTAGTTACAAAGGTAGGTTTCGGGCTTGTCCAGACCCATGCTGCGAGACATGGTCGAGCAAGATGGGATTTGCCCCTCTGATCAGGAGAGATATACTCTTGGCCCCTCGTGTGATATGACCAAGATAAGCATGGCCATTCAACATGGATTATGAGATAATCCGGTTTGTGGTCGGCATAACTGGAACAAGAAAGAGGTCGGGCTAGCACAAGGATGACAGACTCGCCTTGAGCCCGACAACATATATTGTGTGGCAATGGGAACAGAAGTGTGATGTACAGGTTCGCCTAACCAGCTTCATTGTCTGCTTGGTGGTCGGCACGCCTTGCTAGAGGCCGCTACCAACCAAGAAGGCGGAGGTAATCTGACCTGCGACCAAGCCGACTTGAACCTAAGTGACATAAATTGTGGAAATGATAGAGTACATTAGGCATTATGTGGAAACAATTATGAATCTTGCGTTGACAGTACCAATGTGAATGATTTGTCTTTATTAAACTAACCCATCTCACGAAGTTCTGTTAAGTTTTGTGTGATTGAAGTTTTCAAGTTTTGGGTGAGATTTCGATATGAGAAGAATGAAGAGTGGCAAGAACCTAAGCTTGGGGATGCGCAAGGCACCCCAAGGCAATATTCAGGTAAGACTCAAGCGCCTAAGCTTGGGGATGCCCCGGAAGGCATCCCCTCTTTCGTCTTCAAAACTATCGGTATACCTTACTTGGAGCTATATTTTTATTCATCACATGATATGTGTTTTTCTTGGAGCGTATTTTCATTTTACTAGCTATTTGAATAAAATCATTGGATCTGAAATCTTGAATGAGAGAGAGTCCTCACATGGCTATATAACTATTTGTCTACTCATTGATCTTCACTTATATCTTTTGGAGTAGTTTTGTCATTTACTCCCGTGCTTCACTTATATCCTATGAGTAAATGGTTGAATGAATTGAATATCAAAAATCTGAAATTATATATGTTTCATATGCTTATCCCATGGGGAGTAATGACTTCACATATAAGAAGTATACGTGGTAAAATTTATTGAAAGTTAGCAAACTCAACATTGGTCACTTGAACAATTCATGAAAGAATATTGAAGGAAGAGAGATTTCACATATAAATATACTATCTTGGACATCTTCTATTATTGTGACCCCATTAATTATTTTCAAACTTGAGCAAATTAGTTGAAGTTGGACAAGGAAGACAACGTAATGAGTTATGTTTGGGTATATTTGTATAGAAGTTATATTGTTATGGATCCTCCAACATGTGGTGCTTGCTTAGGATCTTTTGCTAGCCAAAAATTTGTACTAAGTAGAGATACTACTTGTGCATCCAAAAACCCTTAAACCCCGTTTCTTGCCATGAGTGTCCACCTTATCTACCTATGGATTGAATAAGATCCTTCAAGTAAGTTATCATCGGTGCAAAAAGCAATAAAAATTGCTCCTAAATATGTATGAACTTTTATTGTAAGAGAAAATAAGCATTGTACGAACTTGTGATGGTAAAGAAATAAAAGCGACGGACTGCATAATAAAGGTTCCTATCACAAAGGGTAATACAACATGACGTTCCTTTGCATTAAGGGTTTGCACATCCAAAATTAAAAAGCGCATGACAACCTCTGCTTCCCTCTGCGAAGGGCCTATCTTTTAATTTCATGTATTTACTTTTATGCAAGAGTCAATAGTATTCCTTCTTATTTCATCCTCAATTATTCTCTAGTTGGCAAGCATCATGTGGTGGGGAAAGATCCAAGCATATATGGCCATTCAAATATATTTGATCATGAATTATTATTGTTGACAATTATCTATTTGGTAAATAAGTTGGGAGGCGAAACATTAAGCCCCTATCTTTCTTTGTGTTCGACGGATGCTATTTGTTCTAAAAATATGCTTTGAGTGTTAGCAATCAGGGAAGACTATATGATAGTTGAGTATGTGGAATTTGCTAAAATCAAAGCTCTTACATAGACCCTTCCGGAAATAAGATGAATTGCAATTGTTTGATGACTGAGAACATAGTTTGTTAGTTTTCAAGAAAGTTTATGGTCTATACTTTAACATGTGAAGAGCTTGTTACTTGATCATGAGAAGTTTTATGAGATGAACTACTATTTATGATATATAATGATGCTAGAAAAAGTGTTTAGAACTATCATTGATCAACTTTATGCACTATGCTAGCATTCACACTTCATAAATTATTTCTTTTATCATTTACCTACTCGAGGACGAGCAGGAATTAAGCTTGGGGATGCTGATACGTCTCCAACGTATCTATAATTTATGAAGTATTCATGCCATTTTTACAACAATTTTATATTGTTTTGGTATGATTTGATTAGAACTAACCCAGACTGACGCTCTTTTCAGCAGAACTACCGTGGTGTCATTTTTTGTGCAGAAATAAAAGTTCTCGGAATGGGCTAAAAATTTACGGTGATTTTTTATGGACCAAAAGAGACCCCCGAAGCACAAGAGATGGGTCAGGAAGTGGACGAGGAGGCCACAAGCCCTCTAGGAACGCCCTACCCCCAGGGAGGGTGCTCCGAGCTTGTGGGCACCTCGGGCGCCCCCTTGACGTGAGACCGATGCCAAAAATTCTTATAAATACCCAAACCTCCAAAAAGAACCCTAGATCGGAAGTTTCGCCGCTGCAAGCCTCTGTAGCCACGAAAAATCAATCTAGGCCCTCTCCGGCTATCACAACCCTAGTTAGTATCTGCATTCGGACTAGCTAGTGTGATGCATCATGTTTAAATTTCTGAAACTTGAAATGGGGACTGATAAACCCTAGCAGCAAATGAAATTCAACTATGGTCAAAATAAAATCTTTTTCAATGAACTCAAAATGCCCCTTTAAAAATGTTCATCATTTCTGGATTAAAGTGGAAGCATCTACCAAAAATGGTTAAGACTTTTGCAGGACATATTCGGGCTTTGAATTAAATCAATAAGTATTTGAGTTGGGGCTACAAAATTTTATAAATATTTATACAACTCCAATATTTCTGAAAATTGTAGAGGGTCTCTGGAATAGTCCATTTTGCACCCACTATTTTTCTCAGAATTTACCAAAATGATTTAGTGGCTAAACTAAATCAAAACAAAGGTAAAAAAATTAGAAAAAAATAGAAAATAGAAAGGAGAGAGAGAAGCCCACCTGAACTTACCTGGCGGCCCAGCTGGTGGCCTAGCCCACCACCGCTGCCAGTCATCCCCCTCCTCTCGCCAGGAGGACAAGAGGCGCGTGCCCGGCGCCTGCGGCCACACGCCATGGCCACCTCCTCTCTCCCTGCCTGCCTATCCCTTCCCGACGCCGCTGTGGACGCCACGACCCACCTGCACCTCTCCCCCTCTCTCCCTCGAGCGCTCTTCCCTCCTCTGTTTCTCTCACGTGCAGCCACCAAGCACGACCGTCACCGCCGTCTGCTGCCACTGTGGCCACCAGCATCCCCACGTCCAGCCAGATAGCCCATGAGCTCCGCCTCGGATCCGTGAAGCTCTACGCCGACGCACGCGACGCCAGGTGCCCCGATGCCACGCCATCACCACTGTCTTCATCGCCACGGTCGACGATCGCCGCTGCTCGATTCGTAGCAACGAGGACGCCCCCGAGCTCGCTGACCACCTCATCATCCTCGCTATGAGCTCCACTGCGTTTCCTCTCTCTCCTTTCGCTCGCCCCCATGCCGTAGCTTCGTTCCCCGCCGTGACCGAAGCTCACCGCCGCCCGCCCTTGTCGTCGCCACGGCCTGAGCTCGAACGGGTCACGCCCGTGCACCACACCGAGCTCCTGGTGACCTCAGGAGGCTGCCCAGTGCTTCACTTTGCTCGCCCGCACTCCACAACGCCGTTTTCGCCGAGGTCCGAACTCCAGCCACCGCCGCGAGCTCCATTCTGGTGAACTCCGGCCACCCCAGCTCTAGCCGCCGCCACCAGTGGATGTGCACGAGCACCAGCTCCTCGTAGATGGTCTCGCCGCTCATTTGGTTGCCGGAGACGCAATCCCGCAGCCCTCGCCGCGTTTGGCATCGCCGGCGGCTAACCGCCGGTCGTTTGACCTATTTGACCAGGGGGTTTGACCTCCCCTGGGTCGCTGACAAGTGGGCCCTCGCCCCTGCTAACTTTAGTTAAGTTTTTAATTAAGCTTAATTAGCCCTACTGACACTGACATGTGGGACCCAGATGCTAATTAACATCCTAACTAAACCAGTTTAGTTTATAACTCTGTTTTATTTAGTTGAGTCACTGACCAGTGGGACCCAGTGGTCAGGTTTGACCTGGAGTAGTCTGTTAACCTGCTGAGGTCATCATGACATCATGCTGATGCAATAAATGTTTTCTGGGATTTTAAATATATCAGAAATGATTTATTTATTTCAGAAAATGTCCTAAACTTCTAAAATTCATAGAAAATAAACTATAACTCCAATGAAAATAATTTATATATGAAAAATTATCAGAAAAATCCAAAGAATTTGTTCATGGCATTTTAATGCATGTTTGAACAACTTAAAGTTGCTGTATAAGACAATTTGAATTAATGGCATTTGAAATGGCTTATGTGGAGTTTGAATTTGAATCTTGTGTTCAAACCAACTCCATTTAAATCGTTGCTAGCTACATTAGCTCAAATCACAGCATATTGCCATGTCACATTCATGCATCATATTGTTGCATTACATTGATTGTGTTCCCTCTTGTTTGCTGGTGATTGTCCCCTCTCAGTAGACGTTGCTCCGACGATGTGATCGATGACACCGATGAAGAGCTATTACTATCTTCAGAAGTGCCAGGCAAGCAAAACCCCCTTGATCACTCTTATACAATCCCACTCTCTCGCTCTTGCTCTCTTTTACTGCATCAGGACAACAACGATTCAACTGTTACATGTTGCGGTAGTTGAACCCCTTTCCTCTGCATGACCTGTCTTTGCCACAGTAAATAGTTGAAACCCACTAGCATGAGTAGGAGTTGTTTGAGCCATGAATGTGCCTACTCATCCATGCTTGCTTGTTATGCCTGCTATGCTTAGAGTTGCGTCAGGTCTGATTCATCTAGGGTGGATTGGAATGGTGTGAACATGTCCTACCATTGAGAGCTAAGTGTGTGAACATGATTTGGTAAAGGTAGTGGTGAGAGGCCATGTAGGAGTACATGGTGGGTTGTCTCATTGAAACTGTCCTCAGGAACTGAGTTCTGTGTTTGTGATCCAAGAACAATTACTACCATGCATTGGGCCCGAAACCCATGGACCCTCTCGGCTTATTGATCACCTTGTCCTCTGTCCAGGAGTTGCAAGTTGTTTCTGGTGTTTGTAGTATACTGGAGGCCATGCGCAGCGCTGACCCTAGGGGTGGGCTGTGATGTGGTAGGTACGTGGCCCGGTGTACCGAGACGCCCGTTTGGTGCCTCGGGAACCCTGCACACATCGTTCGGGGCCATAGTGGAAACCTCGATCGGACTCCCTACGGATGGAACCTGAATAGGCGATAAACCTGGACTAGAGACTTGTGTGATTAGTCAGGTCATGGCCGACACCCTCGCTGGGCTTCCGCTTAAAGGTTGCTGAGTACATGTCGTGTAAACAGCGATAAGTGGTGAGAGCATGTGTGAAGAAGTACACCCCTGCAGAGTTATATATGATCTATTCGAATAGCCGCGTCCGCGGTAATGGACTACTGGGTTGCTTATGTAGTTCATAGACAAGTGAAAGTGGATACTCTAAAATGCGCAAGATAAGCGTGAGTGCTATGGATGGCCTTCTCGTAGGGAGACGGGAGTGGATCCATAGTGGTGTATTGATATGGTGAATATGTGGACTCGTGTGAGCCACCTCAAAAGAGTTACCAGTAGTCGTAGTACAGGATAGCCACTGAGTCAAAGCTGGCTTGCTGTAGTTAAACTCCACCACCCCCTTTGTTGATACTGATGCATATGTAGCTAGTTCTGATGTAAGTCTTGTTGGGTACATTTGTACACACGTTTGCTTAATTTATGTTTTTGCAGAGGAGACTTCAGTCTCACTAGTAGTTCCTCATGGACTTCGACGTTTAGCTTGTTACCTCAGCTACGATCTTGTACCCTTGGGAGGGTCTTGTAGATAGTCAGGCTTCCCAGCCTTTTTCATTTGTAGTTGTCTGTACTCAGACATATTATGCTTCCGTTGCTTGTATGCTCTGTATGTTGGGTCATGTGACCCCTGTTTGCAATAAATGCTATGTGGCTCTTCTGGGCCTTTATCTATATGAGTTGTTGAGTTATGTTGTGATGCCATGTTGTACAACACATACTTGCATGTTATGCGTATGTGTAACGTGTATTGCTATGTGTGGGATCCGACACCTAGTTGTTTATTGTTGGTAGCCTCTCTTATGGGGAAATGTCTCCTAGTGCTTCCACTGAGCCATGGTAGCTTGCTACTACTCCGGAACACATGGGATGATCGGCATGTGTCCTTCTTTGCTCCTGTGTCTGTCCCTACGGGGAAATGTTACGCGGTGCTTACCGGAGCCCTGCTAACTTGCTACAGCCCGATTTCACTCGCTGCTGACCGACACGTGCATTGCTGGGTCATGTATGTCTGTCCATGTAAGTTAGTGCCACCTTGGGCTTACGACTAGTCATGTCGGCCCGGGTTCTCTATCATATCGATGCTAGCAACACTATCATATACGTGAGCCAAAAGGCGCAAACGGTCTCGGGCCAGGTAAGGTGGCACCCGTGGGGATACCATGCGTGAGGCCGCAAAGTGATGTGTTACATGCTAGATCGGTGTGACTTATGATCGGGGTCCCGACACCGGCACCCTGCCGGAGGGGGGCCATCATCACTGGAGGCCATGGAGGAGGAAGCCGGAGGGGGCCATCATCACCATGGAGGCGAAGGACCAGAGGGAGAACCTCTCCCCATCTAGGGGTGAGGCCATGGAGGAGGAAGCAGAAGGGGGAGACTCTCTCCCCCTCTCTCTCTCAGTGGCGCCAGAGTGCCGCCGAGGGAACCATCGCCGTGGTGATCGTCTTCATCAACATCACCATCTTCATCACCTTCCTCATCTCTTTTAAGCGGTCCACTCTCCCTCACCCCGTTGTAATCCCCTACTTGAACATGGTGCTTTATGCCACGTATTATGATCCAATGATGTGTTGCCATCCTATGATGTTTTGAGTAGATTTCTTTTGTCTTTTGGGTTGATTGATGATCTAAATTGCTTTGAGTTGTATGTTTTATTTTGGTGCTGTCCTATGGTGCATTCCGTGCCGCGCACACATGAATGATTCCCGCTATAGGGTGTTGCAATACGTTCATGATTCACCTATAGTGGGTTGCTAGAGTGACAGAAGCTTAAACCCGAGTAAGGGAGTTGTTGCGTATGGGATAAAGGGGACTTGATACTTTAATGCTATGGTTGGGTTTTACCTTAATGATCTTTAGTAGTTGCGGATGCTTGCTAGAGTTCCAATCATAAGTGCATATGATCCAAGTAGAGAAAGTATGTTAGCTTATGCCTCTCCCTCATATAAAATTGCAATAATGATTACCGATCTTGTTAACGATTGCCTAGGACAATTCCGCACACTGATCCATCATTATTCCACACTCGCTATTTGTAATATATTGTGATATATTCTAACTTTATGATAACAGAACCTATTTTTATATTTTAGTTCTCCGATATCACGCAAAGCTATCCTCTTCATACCCACAACGTAGTTTTATTTCTCGTTTCTAGATGGAAGCAAACGTTCGGTGTACATAGAGTCGTATCAGTGGCAGATAGGACTTGAGAGAATATTGATCTTACCTTTATCTCCTTGTGGGTTTGACACTCCATACTTGTCACTTCCACCTTTGGAAATTGCTACGATGATTCCTTGCACTTGGGGATTATCACCTATCTATGGGACGTTCATCTCGAACTATCATATGCATGACATGGATAAGAAGCTCACTGAATTGCATGGGATGCTTAAGGTGGCAGTGCAGGATATTAAGAAAGGCACGCATCAAGTGTTGATGGTGCAGAACTCGGGAAAGTTCAAGAAGAGTTGGTCCAAGAAGAAGGCTAAGGCAAAGGTCACAGAGATGGTAACCTCTGCCGCTGCACCGAAGTCAGGACCGGACTCGAAGACCATTTGCTACCATTGCAAGGAAACTGGTCACTGGAAGAGGAACTGTAGCAAGTGGCTTGCTGAGCATGGCAAGAAGGCCGGAAATGCTGCTTCACGCAAAGGTACACTTGTTACATATGTTATAGACATTTACCTTGCTGACATACCTAGTAGCTCTAGGGTATTTGATACCGGATCAGTTGTTCATATTTGCAACTTGATGCAGGGGCTAGTTAGAACTAGGCGTGTGGCACAAGGGGAGATTGACGTCAGGGTCGGCAACAAAGCAAGAGTTGCTGCGTTGGAGGTCGGCATGATGCAGCTCCAGCTTCCTTCTGGATTTATTTTGGAATTAAATAATTGTTATTACATTCCTGCACTTAGTTGGAACATTATTTCTGCCTCATGCTTGATGAGTCAGGGTTATGAATTCAATTTAAAGGACAATGGTTGTTCGTTTTATTTGAATGGTATGTTCCACGGCTATGCACCCATTGTTGATGGGTTATTTATATTGAATCTGTAGAAGGAACTGGTCTATAACATGAATGTCAAGAGGCATAAGCCCAGTGAGATAAATCCAACATACTTCTGGCATTGCCGGCTTGGACACATTAGTTTGAAACGCATGAAGAAGCTCCATGATGATGGATTCCTAACTTCGTCCAACTTCGGGTCGTTCGAGACATGCGAATCATGCTTGCTCGGCAAGATGACTAAGTCTCCTTTTGCAAAGAGTTGTGAGAGGGCGTCTGAGCTGTTGGAGCTTATACACAGTAATGTGTGTGGTCCAATGAGCACAACTACCAGAGGTGGCTATCAGTACTTCATGACTTTTACCGACGACTTGAGTAGATATGGATATATCTATTTGATGAGTCACAAGTCAGAAACTTTTGAAAAGTTCAAAGAATTTCATAACGAGGTTGAAAATCAGCTCGGCAAGACTATAAAGCTTCTACGATCTGATCGTGGAGGTGAGTACATGAGCCAGGAGTTTATGATCATCTGAAAAGCCGAGGTATAGTACCTCAGCTCACACCTCCGGGTACGCCACAGAGAAACAGCATGTCGGAACGGAGGAATAGGACCTTGTTGGACATGGTCTGGTCTATGATGAGCAAATCGGATTTACCCTTGTCATTCTGGGGGTACGCTCTAGAAACTGCAGCTTTCACACTTTACAGGGTACCATCAAAATCCGTAGACAAGACACCACATGAGATGTGGACCGGGAAGAGTCCCAGTTTGTCTTTTCTAAAGATTTGGGGCTGTGAAGCATTTGTCAAGCGAGTTATGTCAGACAAGCTTACACCCAAGTCAGATAAATGCATATTCATGGGATATCCGAAGGAAACATTGGGATATAGCTTCTACAACCGGGAAGAGAACAAAGTGTTTGTTGCTCGGAACGGGGTTTTCCTTGAGAAAGAGTTTCTCAGTCGGGAGGCCAGTGGGAGGACGGTCCAACTCGAAGAAATTCGAGGACCACTCGGGGATGGCTCGGCTGGTGATGAGATCATACCAGAGTCAGTCAGGGAACCTGTAGTGGAAGCGGCACCGGAACCACGGAGGTCGGAAAGATTGCGCAGAGTGCGTGATGTATTATTGCTAGAAAGCGACGAGCCGGCCATGTATGCGGAAGCGATGGTGAGCCCAGATTCCGAGGCATGGCTGGAGGCCATGAGATCTGAGTTAAAGTCCATGGATGAGAATCAAGTCTGGGACTTGGTCAATCCGCCGCCTGGCGTAACAGCCATTGGTTGCAAATGGGACTTTAAGAAGAAAACCGATGTGGATGGAAATTTTCAGATCCATAAAGCTCGGCTTGTCGCTAAAGGTTATGGATAAGTTCAAGGAATTGACTACGATGACACTTACTCGCCGGTAGCGATGCTGAAGTCGGTGAGGATCGTACTAGCTATAGCTGCATATTTCGATTACGAGATATGGCAGATGGATGTCAAAACGGCTTTCCTTCACGGAAATTTAATCAAGGACGTGTATATGATACAACCCGAGGGTTTTGTCGATTCGACTAGCGCTAGTAAGGTATGCAAGCTCAAGAGATCCATTTATGGGTTGAGGCAAGCATCTCGGAGTTGGAACATTCATTTTGATGAGGTCGTTACTGGTCTCGGTTTCATCAAAAGCGAAGAGGACACTTGTTTATACAAGCAGTTAAGTGGGAGCTCGATAGTGTTTTTGATCTTGTATGTGGACGACATATTACTGATCGGAAATGATGTTTCGATGCTTAACTCAGTCAAGGAGTCATTGAATGGCAAGTTTTCGATGAAGGACCTCGGTGAAGCAGTTTACATATTGGGTATTAAGATCTATAGAGATAGATCGAGGAGGCTGCTCGACTTGAACCAGAGCACGTACATCGATAAAGTGTTGAAGCGGTTCAACATGAGTGAGGCTAAGAAAGGGTTCTTGCCACTCTCACATGGTATAAGGCTAAGCGACACTCAGAGTCCTTCGACATCTGATGAGCGAAGCAGGATGAGTAGGATTCCGTATGCCTCAGCAATCGGATCCATCATGTATGCCATGATATGTAACAGGCCTGATGTTGCTTTTGGAATAAGCCTAACAAGCAGATACCAGGCCAACCCAGGTGAGAGTCACTGGGCAGCGGTGAAGAATATTCTGAAGTACTTGAAAAGGACTAAGGAAATGTTTCTAGTTTATGGAGGTGAGGAAGAGCTCTGCGTAAAGGGTTATGCCGATGCTAGTTTCCAAGCCGATAGAGATGATTGTCGATCACAGTCTGGATTCATGTACGTCATGAACGAAGGAGCAGTGAGCTGGACGAGTTCCAAGCGAGATACGGTGGCCGATTCTACCACAGAAGCCAAATACATTGCGGCTTGTGAAGCTACAAAGGAGGGTGTTTGGATCCAGAACTTTTTGGATGATCTTGGTATTTTCCTAGCCTCGGTAAAACCGTTGGACCTTTATTGTGATAATTCTGGTGCCATCACACAAGCCAAGGAGCTGAGGAATCACCACAAGACCAGACACATAGATCGGAAATATCACCTGATACGAAAGATCGTAAAGAGTGGTGATGTAGAGTTATGCAAAATTCACATGGATGCAAATGTTGCGGATCCGTAGACTAAGCCGCTTCCACAACCCAAGCATGAAGGGAATGTTAGAGCTATGGGCATTCGATTTCTATTTGATTGACTCTAGTGCAAGTGGGAGACTGTTGGAGATATGCCCTAGAGGCAATCATGCATGATGATATTTCCTTGTGTTTATGAATAAAGATAGTCCTTGGACATTATCAGTGATGTGTAGCAACAAGTACGTGACTTGTTTGTGGGACTATGCATTGTATGATGACTATCCTAAAAGGTCCCTGGTCGAAAGGGCTGTGAGGACGCGTAGCTGACTAGACTAGCATATGACACGGTCGATAGCTTGGTCTCACTAGCCATGGAGCATTGGATGCTAACTGGATAATATGGACTCGGAAGGATCTGGTCGGATTCGACGTAGTCGGATCCGAGTTGAGATAAGGTCTGAGTCGGACAGACCAAACTATGAGATGCAGCGATATGTCATCTGTGAGTCTCTAGTACAACATACGTTCTATGTCCTAAGACCTGAGCTGGTGCATGTACTCGGGATGGTGACAGACCTGCTTTGGGCCAACCAAATGCTACTCCATGACTGGGTAGTTACAAAGGTAGGTTTCGGACTTGTCCAGACCCATGCTGCGAGACATGGTCGAGCAAGATGGGATTTGCCCCTTCGATTAGGAGAGATATACTCTGGGCCCCTCGTGTGATCCGACCAAGATAAGCATGGCCATGCGACATGGATTATGAGATAATCCGGTTTGTGGTCGGCATCACTGGAACGAGAAAGAGGTCGGGCTAGCACAAGGATGATAGACTCGCCATGAGCCCGACAACATATATCGTGTGGCAAAGGGAACAGAAGTGTGATGTACAGGTTCGCCTAACCAGCTTCATTGTCTGCTTGGTGGTCGGCATTCCTTGCTATAGGCCGCTACTAACTGAGCAGGTTGGAGGTGATCCGACCTGCGACCAAGCCGACTTGAACCTAAGGGGTCACGCGCTTAAGGGAAGGAACCTGTGAGGTCGGATCCGACTCCACGAGTCAGGTGTGTTCCTACTCGGACTCGGATCCAGGCCGAACATATATTGGGCTTTAGGGTCCGTGCGAGGCCCAAGAGTTGAGCCCGCGACGGATGCCTATATAAAGTAGAGGTGCGGTACAGTCATGCGGTTGATCGCTTCGGCGCTGTCACTAGGGTTTGCATGTGTTGCGAATAGCCACCTCCACTCACCGCCGACTGTGTGATCGGACCTAGCAGTCCGCCGCACAGTGTTCCTCCTGCATGCGTGGATACCATTATAGGTTGTGCACATGCGCTGCTTCGGCGAACTTGTACATGGGATTGGACGACCGAATGTTCGAGGGAGATTGCACGAGGAGGGGACGATCCACGCGGACGCGCTGCCCCAACTCTTCTTCCGCTGCACGGCACTACACGTCTAGTGGTAACGATCTGTGATCCATCTCCCATAGCATGTTCTTGGTTGTTCTGCGCGTAGGAAAATTTTAATTTGCAATCGACGCACCCTACGCGATAATCCCAACAGTGGTATGAGAGCCTCTGCTATAGGATTTGGATTCAGATCGTATGCATATTAGATATGTGGAGGCGGCAGATGAGATCTATTGTCGTTGATGAGATCGGCTGTGTGCGGTTGATGTGATCAACTACACATGGGGATCGATGTGGCTGTGTTTTTTGATGATCGGAGTCGACGAGGTCATGTCACAACCTACCCCTACCGGTCGGTATCCGCCATCGGGGTTAACAGTGAAATGTAAATCTGAATCAGACTCGTGATGGTCGATAAGATCGGTCAGATTGGAAAATTTGGCGTGATCGGAGTTCAGATGTGATTTGTGATTTCCGAAAACGTAGCGATCGGGACTGCCGTGTGCGTAGCGCCTTGTATTTCGTACACGATCACTCAAACCGGTAGAATGCGATTCTATGCATAACTTTGTTTTGCAGGTTTGATTTGAATAGTATGGCTCATGTGTATGTGATGCATGTGTGTAATTTATACATGGCCTGCGCGTCATGTTTTTCAGCCGGCAAGAGCCAAAGTGCTGTCATTATAAGAATTAAATACACCCACGGTACCTGTACTCTCCGTATAAACTCACTTTGGTCACTGTATTCTGTCAACCGCAAATTACGGTCATTATGTTAACGTTTGTTGCTCACCATACGGTCACTCGCGTCGAACACGGCCGTATTTGGACAGCTGGCAGACGCTGACCGCTTTAACTCGTGATTTTTGCATTTAGGTCCCTCCTCTACCAGCACATCAGCCGTGTCGCTTCGTTCCACTTCTTGCCCCTTCTGCACAGAGAGAAAAAAAGGGGGAGCGGACACAGCGGAGGCGTTCGAGGTCGACTAGGGTTCGCGGCGACTACTATGACCGGCGGAGGTGGTCCGTCGGCCGGAGCGAAAGACGCCGCCGACTCGCTGGATGCTGGAGGAAGCAGCAGCGAGCAGAATCCCTTCCTCCGTCGACCTGATCATGCGCGGACGCCGGCATACGGTGAGCAATCTGGAGTCGTTCGTACTTTTCATCAACTCTTTGTCGATTTGTTTGTAGGAGTCTCGATTTGTAGTGCGTCGAATCTGTCGATTTTGCTCTGTTAGGGTGAGATGACCGATTTTGCTCTGTTGCTCTGAAATAAAAGAGGGTTTTTGCTCTGTTTTTTGATTTTGCAGAGGAATACAACTATGATTACCCGTGCAGTCTTGGTATAAATCATGGTGGTTTTTTCGTTGGTCAAGGTAGCTACAGGAGTTACTACAGTGGGAAAACTGCTTGGTATGATTATGTGCCGTCTGCAAAATTGAACATGTCTGAATTGGAAAGAATTGTTGAAGATTTAGGCTATGAGATGGCAGGCAGATTGGATGTGTATTGGTGTTTGCCAGGCTTGCAAATTAGCACTGGTGGTCTTAGGAAATGAACTCTCAGGATGCTTGTGATAATATCAGTGCTTGTGTGGTTTTTGGACACAAGGAAATTCAGTTATACCTTGACCATGATCAGAGTTACAGGAACATTGATTGGGATGATGTTGTGGTCTTTCCTGTTAATGATTTACCTCCTGTGATCAGTCCTAGGAAAGTAAAAGAGGAGAAATTTGCAGAGAGGATGGCTGAGCATAATATGGCAGAGGTGCAAGGTGAATATCATGCAGAGGAGGCTGGGAACATGGAAGATGGGCAAGCTGATGAGCAGGAATTCAATGAGGAAGAAATGGAACAATATATGGCAGATGCTGAAGAGGAAGATGATGTGGAACCTGATGTTGAGGAGGAAGAAGATGCTGATGAAGAGGATAAGGTAGCTGCTGTGGAAGAGGAACAAGAGGAAGATGCTCAGTTAGCTGTAGATGATGGGAGTATTTCTCATGCTGCAAGAGGAGGTAGTGATTCAGACAATGAGGATGGCTTTGTGGATAGTGATTATGCTATATCTGATGGAGATTTTGATCTTTTGGAAGATCAAATTGAAGAAGTTGTAGTAGATATCAAAGGAAAGAAAGTTGCTGACACTGAACTTTCTTCTGATGAGGAAGATCTTTAGATGCCAGATTCAGATGAAGATGAGTTGAAGCACAACTTCAAGACATTCAGGCGAGAGGATTTGCATAACCCTGTGTTCAAAGTTGGACAGCTCTTCGAGTCACCAGAGATTTTAAGGAAAGCAATTAGAGAATATAGCTGCAAGAACAGAGTTGATATCTCAATGCCAATGAATGATAGGAAAAGAATTTCTGCCAGGTGTCAGGAAGGATGCACATGGTACTTATGGGCATCTCATGACAGCAGGACCAAGTGCATGATGAGCAAGAGGATGACAAATGAGCACACTTGCTGCAAGAAGTGGAAAGTCAAAGCTTTTACCTCAAGATTTCTATCAGAGAAGTATGTTGAGCACTTCAGGGCTGATGATCACATGAATATGAGGAACTTTAGCAGGATTGTCCAAAAAGATTGGAACATGACACCCAGCAGAAGCAAATTGCAGAGAGCCAGGAGATTAGCAATGAAAGTTATACATGGAGATGAAGAAGAGCAGTATAATCTGCTATGGGACTATGCCAATGAAGTTAGGAGAAGTAATCCTGGTTGCACTTTCTATATCTCACTTGACAATGACGAGAGATTTAAAAGGTGTTATTTTAGCCTTGATGCATGTAAAAGAGGCTTTTTGGAGGGTTGTAGACCTGTCATTTGTCTTGATGGCTGCCATATCAAGACCAGGTATGGTGGTGTACTGCTAAGTGCCATTGGCATGGATCCTAATGATTGTATTTTTCCTTTGGAATTTGCTTATGTTGAAGTGGAAGACACCCACACCTGGACTTGGTTTCTTAGAGCTGTCAAGCAGGATCTTGCAATTTTAAACACTCAGCCCTGGACAATTATGTCAGATAGACAAAAGGTAAATCCTGTTTGTATTCAGTTTTAGTTTAATTTCAAGTACTATTCAGTTTCATTGATTTACAGTTATAACTCAGTTTCAGTTAATTTCTAGTATAGTTAGTATGCAATGCAGTTTCAGTTAGTAAGCAATGCACTTTCAATTAGTATGCAATGTAGTTTCAGTTATTGTTTACTTCAAATCTGCCTGCAGGGACTAATCAATGCTATGGAAGCCTTGTTTCCTCTCTCAAAGCACAGGTTTTGTGTGAGGCACTTATGGCAGAACTTCACAAGAGCTGGTCATAGAGGTGATGTGTTAAAAAATCAGTTGTGGAAATGTGCCATAAGCACAACTGTTACTGCTTGGGAAGAGAGCATGCAGGAGATGAAGGCTCTTAGCACAAGGGCATATGATTGGCTATATGGTCTAGATCCCAACACTTGGGTGAGAGCATTTCAACCAAACTTTGTGAAATGTGACATTCTACTGAATAACAATTGTGAGGTGTTTAATAAGTAAGTGATTAGTACCAAAATTTACATTTCAAACAGATGCACAACTCCTATTTGTTAGTGAGCTCACCTTCTATATTTATGCATGCAGGTACATTCTAGAAGCAAGAGAGTTGCCAGTCCTCTCTATGATTGACAGGATTAAGGGACAATTAACCAGCAGGATGGTCACAAAAAATGAAGAGATGCTTAAGTGGACTTCTCCAATCTGCCCAAAAATTAAGAAAAGGTTGGACAAGAACACAGAATTATCTAACACATGCTATGCTGAATTAGCTGGAGATGGCATATATTCTGTAGAGGACAAAGGATACACTTACATTGTGGAGATAAATGCCAGCAGCTACACCTGTAGAAGATGGAATTTAAGTGGAATTCCATGCCCCCACTCAATAGCATGTTGTAGGAGAGAAAGAATATCACCTATTGAGCTGGTTCACAAGTGTTATTCCATTGAATTTTACCATAGGGCATACTCCCATTTTATAGTGCCTTGCAGAGATAGAAGAGAGTGGACAAAAATGAATGGATGTCCTATTGCACCACCTCTTTATGTCAAAAAAGTTGGAAACCCAGGCCATAATAGGAGGAGGGCTCCCGAGGAAGTTGCAGATGGGAGAGGTTGAACTAGAATGACAAGACATGGTGTAATTATTCATTGTGGCCACTGCAAACTACCTGGGCATAATAGGACTTCATGTTCTGATCTTAAAGCTGGCATACCACCTTATGTTCCTCCCCCAAAGCAGCAAGTTAGGAGAAGGAGAAGGACATCACCAATTGCTGAGGAAGAACAAGATGCTGAAGAGCAACCAGAGTCAGCAGCTAATGCTGAAGAGCAACCAGAGTCAGCAGCTAATGCTGAAGAGCCAGTCATAACACAGGTTTTGATGCTCACCAGTTGCTTGTTGTTGTTGTTGTCAATTATTAGAGGTGGTTCACCAACTGATTAACTTGTTTGTGCTTATGTTTTGTAGGATTTCACTGACCAAGTTCCTCTCTCTGCTGTGTACAATCATGATATGCTGAATGAAATGATGACGCAGGTACATTCATGTTCTGTTCACTTCAGCTGCTGCTATATATACACTAGTAATATACATATTTTTCATTTACATATCTATTGCTACATGACATTGTACACTTATGCAGAGACCTATGCCAAAAACTTCTACTTCTACTCCTAGGCCATTGCCAGATAGCTCTTTTATTGTTGCTGCTAGAGATGCACTAGGTACAGGAAGAGCAAGCACCTCTACAGCAGCAGGGGACCTTGCTATGAAAGCTGCAGTTATGAGAATTGCAAAGGAAAAGGTTTTTGCGGCCCAAAGAGATGCAACACTAGAGCAAAGGTATCAGTCCCATGAGATGCAAGCTGCTGCTGTGCTTGCCAGGAGAGAAGAAGAGAAGGCAAAGAAGGAAGCTGAGAAGACAAAGAAAAGAGAAGAAGCACTGGCAAAGAAAGAAGAAGAGAAGGCAAGGAAGAGAGCAGAAGCAATAGGATAGAGAGAAGAAGAGAAGGCAAGGAAGAGAGCAGAAGCACTGGCAAAGAAAGAAGAAGAGAAGGCAAGAAAAGCACAACAAATGGCAGCAGAGATAGAAGAAAGGAGGAAGGCTGCAATTGCAAGGAGAGAAGCACATGAACAAGCAAAGCAGAGGGAGGCTAAGGAGAAGTTAGCAGCTGCACAAGCAAAAAAGTAGCAAGCAGCAGCAAAGAGGGCTGCTTCTGCACAAGCAAAAAAGAATGAAGTAGCAACAAAGAAGCCCAAGAGGGTGAACATGTTCGATGAACTGAGATGAATGTTCATTCTATACTTTAGTTGCTTAAGTATGGTGATTAGTAAAACTATGGTCTTCATTTTGTTGTTGAACAAAGCACTGATGATCTTCATTTTGATGCTCAGATGGAGCATGTAGTTGAGCTTCATTCTACTCTTACCAAATGCAGTATGAATCTCAACTTTGTAATGCTTCTGAATTGGATATTGATATGTCATGAAGCATGTTGATCATGTTACAATCCTTGTTTATGTGTCATATTCTGGTTATAATGTTTTGTAATGCTTATGTTCATGTGTCCTATTCTTCTTTTAGATGTTTCTAGTTATGATGTTTTGTATTGACCATATTGATCATGTTGTGATGTTGTGTTGATGATGAATGCATCGAGGCTCGAAGGCGAGTCGAAAGATTGTTGGTGATGAATGCATCGAGGCTCGAAGGCGAGTCGAAAGATTGTTGGTGATGAATGCATCGAGGCTCGAAGGCGAGTGGGAAGATTGTTGATGATGAATGCATCAAGGCTCGAAGGCGAGACGGAGGATTGTTGATGATGAATGCATCGAGGCTCGAAGGTGAGTCGGAAGATTATTGATGATGAATGCATCGAGGCTTGAAGGCGAGTCGGGAGATTGTTGATGATGAATGCATCAAGGCTCGAAGGCGAGTCGGGAGATTGTTGATGATGAATGCATCGAGGCTTGAAGGCGAGTCAGAAGATTATTATTCATAAATGTTTTACATGAATAAAACTTAAATTCACATCCATCTTACCAAACACATATCATAGCAAACAGAAATTTCACATCGAACATAAATTCATTCATCACAAAGAACACAAAGATCACTTGATAAATTGCATAATTTCCTACATCCATATTACCCAGCACATGTCTTTGCATATTGAAGATCACATCTTCAAGACTGCAACTCCAAAGAACACAACAAGTGCAAACAGCAAAGCAACTATCATCTTCAACACAACCACAATCTCATTTCCTACTTCAACTACGGACCTTCTCATCTCTTTTATCCCTTCTTGATCTTGCACCATATGATGGTCATGCCCCAGCCCTCCATGTCCTCCCTGATGCTCATCTCCTCCCTGCTGGCCATGCCCCTGCCCAACATGATGCTCATGCCCTCCCAGATGGCCATGTTTCACCAAATACAGAACATATGAGAGCTCCCAATGCCAGAAATCACAGCCCCCTTTCTTTGGCTGCACCGAAAACAATAACAAACCATGAACAAATGCAGACAGTAACACAATGGATTTGCAGAAGATGGCAGAAGTTACTCACATTATGGTTCATGCATTTGTAGAAGAAGATGTTTGTATGCTTCGGGGTTTGCGACAAGAATCGCTTCACAAGCACGCCGCAGTCAGGGCACTTGATCAGAGGAAGCACAACAGCAGCAGCGCCGCTTGTACCGGACGAGCTCGCGCTGGACATGGCCTTCATGGAGGAGCTCGCGGCGGAGGACGGCACAAAAAGCAGCGGGGGAGGACGGGACAGAAAGCGGCGGCGGAGGAGATATCCAGGTGCACGGCAGAGATGTAGAGAGGCTTGACCAGGTGCACGGCGGTGACGGCGAGGCCGAGACGGCTGGGGCGGCGTGATTTGGCTAGGGATTTGGAGTGCGTGGGGAGGGGAGTGGGGAACGAAAGCTAGGGATATGAGGGAGAGATTATGAAAGCCAGGGGTCTAGCTGCAAAAACGAAGCGCCAGCTGTCCAAATACGGCCATGTTCGACGCGAGTGACCGTATAGTGAGCAACAAACGTTAACATAATGACCGTAATTTGCGGTTGACAGAATACAGTGACCAAAGTGAGTTTATACGGAGAGTACAGGTACCGTGAGTGTATTTATCTCTCATTATAATGTATAACGACCTGCGTGTCGACTTGTGACTCTATGTAAAATTCATTACTAGTTGTAGTAGTTGGATAATAGAGATCAGGTTGGTGGCTTGGTGTCCCGGCATGACAAAACAAGATGGAGTTCCTAGATGGTCATCGAAGTGGGAGCCGATCTGGAAGAACATCCATGAAGGAGCCATACTATTTCACAATATATGTTTAGTTGTGATTGTTATGCTTCTTTATTTCTATGCATGTTAAAATGGTAGAAAGATCCCTCGATAATATCAAGCGAATTTCCATCCCCGGTGTTGCACCTTCACATGTCAAGTATGTCTAGCAGTGGGCTCATTAAATTGGGGTGCTACTAGGTGTCCTTGAACTGAAGGGTTCGTGTCGGACACGGACATGCACTGCATCAGGTTGACTTGACAAGGCTATCAAAACGGTTTTGGGCCTTGTGGCAAGGAAGGTTGGGAGCCGGGGTATAAGATACCTACCCGACCAACAGGAGTTGTATAGAGATACGAATAGCAAGGAGTTGCTTACCGGATACGTATGTTGTCTAGCAGTGATGCTAAAGCTCACTAGTCGCATGTGCTAGGCGGATCCTGAATCACTGAGAGTTTGTAGAGGGATGTTGACTTCAGTGGGAGTATTTCTGTTTAGGCTTGAATTACTCTACATAAACACATTGCTTAGTGATTGCATATTTTCTATTGTAGATCAATGGCACCACCTGCTCAACCCAACTTTGCATTGAAATCCATTCTGGAAAAGGATAAACTGAATGGAGCAAACTTTACCACCTGGTATAGAAATTTGAGAATTGTTCTCGACATGATAAAAAGGAACATGTTCTAGAGGATCCACTTCCAGAGGAACCTACCGATAATGCTAATGCCACAACTAGGAATGCCTACCAGAAACTCGTTGATGAATCAAACGAGATTAGCTGCCTCATGCTGGCTTGTACGGAGCCTGATTTGCAGCAGCATTTTGAAGATGTTGGGGCTTTCGATATGATCGAGAGTCTCAAGAGCATGTTTCAGGTACAGGCTAGGACCGAAAGGTTCAACGTCTGGCGATCCTTGATGGATTGCAAGCTGAAGGAAGGTGATCCGCTGAGCCCGCATGTGATCAAGATGATCGGATACGTGCAAGCTTTGGATCGGTTAGGCTTCCCACTCTTGGATGAGCTGACTACAGATGCAGTTCTTGGTTCTCTTCCGCCTAGTGATACGTCTCCAATGTATCTATAATTTATGAAGTATTCATGCCATTTTTACAACAATTTTATATGGTTTTGGTATGATTTGATTAGAACTAACCCAGACTGACGCTGTTTTCAGCAGAACTCCCTTGGTGTCGTTTTTTGTGTAGAAATAAAAGTTTTTGGAATGGGCTGAAAATTTACAGTGATTTTTATGGACCAAAAGAGACCCCTGAAGCACAAGAGATGGGCCAGGAAGTGGACGAGGAGGCCACAAGCCCTCTAGGCGCGCCCTACCCTCCCAGGGAGGGTGCTCCAGTCTTGTGGGCACCTCGGGCACCCCCTTGATGTGAGACCGACGCCAAAAATTCTTATAAATACCCAAACCTCCGAAAAGAACCCTAGATCGGAAGTTCTGCCACCGCAAGCCTCTGTAGCCACGAAAAATCAATCTAGGCCCTCTCCAGCACCCTGCCGGAGGGGGCCATCATCACCGGAGGCCATGGAGGAGGAAGCCGGAGGGGGCCATCATCACCATCGAGGCCAAGGACCAGAGGGAGAACCTCTCCCCATCTAGGGGTGAGGCCATGGAGGAGGAAGCAGAAGGGGGGACTCTCTCCCCCCCCCCATCTCTCTCTTGGTGGCACCGGAGTGCCGCCGGGGGAACCATCGCCGCGGTCATCGTCTTCATCAACATCACCATCTTCATCACCTTACTCATCTCTTTTAAGCGGTCCACTCTCCCGCACCCCGCTGTAATCCCCTACTTGAACATGGTGCTTTATGGCACATATTATGATCCAATGATGTGTTGCCATCCTATGATGTTTTGAGTAGATTTCTTTTGTATTTTGGGTTGATTGATGATCTAAATTGCTTTGAGTTGTATGTTTTATTTTGGTGCTGTCCTATGGTGCCTTATGTGCCGCGCACACTTGAAGGATTCCCGCTGTAGGGTGTTGCAATACGTTCATGATTCGCTTATAGTGGGTTGCTAGAGTGACAGAAGCTTAAACCCGAGTAAGGGGGTTGTTGCGTATGTGATAAAGGGGACTTGATACTTTAATGCTATGGTTGGGTTTTACCTTAATGATCTTTAGTAGTTGCGGATGCTTGCTAGAGTTCCAATCATAAGTGCATATGATCCAAGTAGATAAAGTATGTTAGCTTATGGCTCTCCCTCATATAAAATTGCAATAATGATTACCGATCTTGTTAACGATTGCCTAGGACAATTCCGCACACTGATCCATCATTATTCCACACTCGCTATTTGTAATATATTGTGATATATTCTAACTTTATGAAAACAGCACCTATTTTTATATTTTAGTTCTCCGATATCATGCAAAGCTATCCTCTTCATACCCACAACGTTGTTTTATTTCTCGTTTCTAGATGGAAGCAAATGTTCGGTGTACGTAGAGTTGTATCAGTGGCAGATAGGACTTGAGAGAATATTGATCTTACCTTTAGCTCCTTGTGGGTTCGACACTCCATACTTATCACTTCCACCTTTGGAAATTCCTACGATGATTCCTTGCACTTGGGGATTATCAAGCTCTTTTCTGGCGCCGTTGCCAGGGAGCAATAGCGTGGGGTTAATATTCTCGTGTGTGCTTGTTTGCTTTCTTCACTAAGTAGATTTTGTTTTACCTTTTGTTTTTTTTCTTTAGTTATGGGTGAAACAAACAAAAAAATCTTAAAAGAATGCAAAATACAAATTTTTTTACTTGCCTCTTATGCCTAAAAACTTTTCAAAAAGAGAAGTGATCGGAAGGTTATGCATTGGAGAAGTGAGGGTCGACCTTGAACACTTGTGTTCATGCTCATGGAAACAATGTAGAATTTTTCATGGAAGTTTATCAAAAATAATTATCCCCTTGTATATATCCATTGTATTATAAAAATAATGTGCCAAGATTTGGATTTAGGATGATTAGATTGCTTGTTTGCTATGTGCGGTGCAAAAAACAGAAACTTTGGCTGTAGTGCGTGAATTTACATTTTTTTACTGGAATGTCAAAAGTTTATGAATTTTTTACACAGTAATTCTATGCAAACAATTTATTTTTTACCATTTTTTCAGAATTTTTGGAGTTACAGAAGTATACGAAATTTCCAGATTGCTACAGACTGTCCTGTTTTTGACAGATTCTGTTTTCTATGTGTTGTTCACTTATTTTGAAGAATCTATGGGTTGTATCGGGGGGTATGAACCATGGTAATCTTGGCATACAGTAGATATAATGCTAATATGAAATTGGAATGAGTTTACAACATTACATAAAGGTAGTGATTTGCTTTATTGTACTAACGGATCTCACGAGGGTTTTGTTCAGTTTTGTGTGGATGAAGTGTTCGAAGATCGAGGAGTTATCGATATAAGAAGAATAAGGAAAGGCAAGACTTCAAGCTTGGGGATGCCCAAGGCACCCCAAGTAAATATTTCAAGGATACTAAAGCATCTAAGCTTGGGGATGCCCCGGTTGGCATCCCATCATTCTTCTTCAACAATTATCGGTATACCTTGGTTTTTGTTTTGTTCACATGATATGCATCTTTTGTGTTTATTTTTCTTTTATTTTATTTTATGAACCATGCTAGTATAAGATAGTCCTTCATTGATTTATAGAATGCTTCATGTGCTTCACTTAAATCTTTTGAGTATGGCTTTATAGAATGCTCTTTGTGCTTCACTTAAATCTTTTGAGTATGGCTTTATAGAATGTTTTGTGTGCTTCACTTATATATTTTGAGCTTGGATATTGGTCAATCTATATTAATTGTAGAATGCTCTATGAACTTCACTTATATATTTTAGAGTATGAATAAAATTATCATCGAAATTGGGCTTTGAAGAGTTTCATTAAAATATCACTGATTAGCTAAAAAGCTTTAAAGAAAAGTTCTTGTCTAGAGACAACCTAATATTTATCCTTACTGTTTTTGTGTGTTCACATGATTAAGCTACTGTAGTAATCATGTTTTATAGTTTTTGTTTCAATAAAGTGCCAAGTAAAGCCTTTGGGATAGTGTGGTTGATAGTTGATTTGATTCTGTGCAAAAACAGAAACTTTTGATTCCAGTAGCAGAATTTTAAAAATTCATTGGAACGTGGAAAAACTCTGAATTTTTTACAGAGGATTGATATACAAATTCTCTAAGTTGTAATTATTTTTTAGAATTTTTGGAGTAACATAAGTATGAGAACAATTCAGATCTTCACAGACTGTTCTGTTTCTGACAGATTCTGTTTTCAATGCATAGTTTGCTTGTTTTAGTGTTTCCATAGCTTATATTAAGTGATATAAATTGTGGAAATGATAGCGTACATTAGGCATTATGTGGAAAAAATTATGAATCTTGTCTTGACAGTACCAATGTGAATGATTTGTCTTTATCATACTAACCCATCTCACGAAGTTTCGTTAAGTTTTGTGTGATTGAAGTTTTCAAGTTTTGGGTGAGATATTGTCGGTGCAACAAACCCTGGGTCCATTGCACGGACTGTGCACAGGACAGAGACAAGATTACAAGACCAAGATCAGACCAAACAAGGAGGATGAACTCCTTTGAAGGATCCAAGTGCAAGTCGAGAAGGCCAAGGTGAGCCAGAGGAGCAGGGCATCGCTAAGGGAAGGACCTAGCTTGCCGGGCAGGTGAGCCTGGCAGGGTTGGGTTTTGCCCCGGAAGCAAGCTCCCAGATCGTCCCGGCAAGCCTGCCGGGGCTAGCGGAGGCAAGCCACTCCACCGCTCCACCTCACAAGCGACGCAAGTCAGTAATCGAAGCGGTGTCAAGCTCCAAGGTGACTAAGTGGCTGCTTTCTGCCACATGGCAGCCACTTCCTACAACAAACACCCCCATATGACACCCGTCCTGAGACGTGTCAAGCGAGCAGGCGCGAAGCTGGCAAAACAGCCCGGCAGGGCCACCCGGGCGAGCTGTGATGTGACAGTGAGCGGCGCATTTAATGCGCTTTGTAGCCTGCAGAGTTAGATATGATAGCACTGTTAGCTATCTAATCAGTACGCAAAGACTGATTTGCCACTGTGGTGACCCCTTAATCTATAAAAGGAGGCTCATGGCAATGATAGAAAGGGTTGGATCCTCACATATCCATACGCACATAGCCACTCTCACCCCTAGAGCGACCTTGCCGAGCGAGTGTGCTACATTCACCACCATTATCCACCATCAATCCACCAAAGCAGGAGTAGGGTTTTACGCCTCACGGCGTCCCGAACCTGGGTAAAGACTGCCTGTGTGATCTCTGCCGTATTGCGCGACGCTTCTCCGCTCTTTGTGCAACGTGCCCATCCCCCCGCCGAACCAAAAGGTGCTCATGGCCCCATAGGTGGCCGTGGTTTCCCACGACATCTTTGGCACGCCAGGTAGGGGGATCACTTGCGCGAAACCGAGAGCGTACGCTGCGCATCATCTTCATCGACATTTTCGTCGTCGACGGCGTCATCGACTATGGCTCCCAAGAGGAAGCCCGGAGCTACAAATCACCCGTCCACCTCGAAGGCTCTGCCACCCACGACGGCCGACGTCGCGGGGAACGCGGGGGCTCGCGAGGGTGTGGATGTTGCGGGGGACATGGTCGTCGCAGGCGGCGCCGTTACCACCTCCCCCATGGCCGAAGCAGGAACGGGAGGTACCGTGGAAGGACAGCATCAGCAACATCCCGACGGCCGTGCTCCACGAGGTACGGATGGAGGGATCATTCCGCCTGAACCCCTTCTCCTCGCCAACGGGCACAGCCGCAGTGATGATGCTCGCTCTAGGGCGAATCGCAACCCTCCAGCCGCCCCCACTGCGGGCGCGACCGCAGGGTACGCGCCACCCCCGGGGCGGACTGACCCAGCTACTGTGCCCAAAGGAGCCGCTGGCCCTTAGGCGCCTCCGCCGCGTCACCATGCCATCCAAACGGCTGGTTCACAGCAGCAAGGGCGCGGCGCACTCGCCACTGGCAACGTCAGGAGCCGAGCGACACTACGATCTACATCGTCATCACCTATGCCAAGCACTGCCTCAGAAGCCATGGCGCGAGCCCAACTGCTGTTGAGATTTCCACCACCGGCAGACCAGATGGATGAGTGGCGAGACACCATCCAAAGTTTGATTGGTTTTGCCGAGGCGGAAGGATCACAGCGGGCCAGACTGCCACGGCCTTCCCAGGCAGCAATGGCGGCTCCTGCGGCTGGTCGTGTGGGAGGGGCCACGCTCACGGTGCAATCCCCACCACGGCAAGCTGCCCGGGAGCCGCAAAACCAAGCACCCGATGACGTCTCGATGGCCTCGTCGGACCCTCGAGCGCGTCAAGGCCGACAGCATGCCCCGGAGGGCAGGCGAAGGGAAGGCACGCGCGTCATCGACGAGCGGCGCCGCGATGACCCCTGTCAGTCCAATGGGTGCAGTGGCCCCGACATCGATGGGCCCGTGCTCGGAAATAGCGGGTACCTGCCTTTCGAGGTTCGGTGCCCTGCCTTCACCCGTGAGCTGCGGCAAGTCCGTTGGCCGTCCACTCGCATGTGCAAGCCAGAGATACCCGAGAATTATGATGGGAGACTAAACCCGGCAGATTTCTTGAGCATCTACACCATCGTTGTTCAAGCTGCCGGTGGAATAGATGAGAAGGTGTTCGCCAACTACTTCCCTTTGGCCCTTAAGTCAAATGTGAGGTCTTGGCTGATGCACCTGCCGGAGAACTCCATTTCGACCTGGGCTGACCTGTGCCACGAGTTCATTGGCGCCTTCACGGGCGGCCATCAAGAACCAGGGCAGCCCAGCGACCTGCAACTTCTCTGGCAGAAAGAAGGAGAAACTCTGCAGAAGTACCTGCAGAGATTCAGTTGAGTCCATAGAAATATCCCAGATATCCACCCAGTTGTCGTGATAGCTGCCTTCCAATCCAACGTGCACAACCGCAAGATACGTTCCAAGATGAATGTTCGGTTGCCCAAGACTGTGAAGGAGCTCTACACTTTAGTGGACAAATGTGCTCGGGTGGAAGAGGGGAGGAAACTTCCTGGAGAGGAAGATTGCGTCGACATCGACTCAGAAGATGACGACGAAACCATCAGTAAGAAGAAGAAGAACAAGAAGCACAACAAGAAGCACAAGGATAAGACAGTGATGGCTGTTGAGGGGTCAGGCACGCCTAGTACCAGCAAGAAGGCCAAGGCTGAAGCCCCCGGCAAGGAGGTTACCACATGCGCTGACTGCCGGGAGGCGGCGGCTACCGAGAAAGCTAGGAAAAGTGATGGGCCGTACTGTAAGATTCATCGGACCAAGGGCCATGATCTCCAGGAGTGTCATTAGGTTGAGCAGCTCGTCAAGAGACAAAAGGCTGAGTATGAAAATCGCGATAAGGAAAAAGGTCAGAATGGCGCTGGCGGGAAGGGCCGGGGTGGTGAAGCAAATCGCCCCGGCAAGGCTCCTCGGAACCAAGGGAAACCCGCCAAAGGCCAAGAGAAGGAGGATTGCAGTAATGAGAGTGATGGAGGGAATGAAGAGGAAACCAGCGAGTAGGAGTTCCAGAAAGCCACTGACGCCCTATGCATTGACGGGGGTGCATCTTTGCACTCCTCTCACCGCCAACTTAAACAGTGGGCGTGTGAAGTCAATGCCATGGAACCAGCAGCAGATTCTCGGAAGCCGCTCAAGTGGTCACGCACGCCCATCATCTTTGATGAAGATGACCACCCCGATCGCATTACTGCGGTAGGGTGCTTGCCGTTATTGGTCTCACCAACAATTCGCAACCTCAAGGTCACAAAGATGCTGGTTGACGGCGGGGTCGGGTTGAATCTGATTTCCCCAAAGGTTATCAGCAAACTCCAGATAGCAGAGGAGGAACTTAAGGCCACATGCACGTTTCAAGGAGTCAATCCCGATAGGAGCCGTCCTAAGGGAAAGGTTACGTTGCCAGTGACATTTGGTGGAGAGTTGAACTACAGGACTGAGAAAGTTGTGTTTGATGTGGTTGACCTCCCCCTGCCGTACAACGGGATCCTTGGGCGCCCGGCCCTGGCCAAATTCATGACAGCATCCCACTATGCCTACAACACCTTGAAGATGCCAGGGCTGATGGGCGTCATTTCTGTCCCGTCAGACAAGAAAGACGCAATTATTTGCATAGATAGGATGTACCAGGACACGGTCACGGCAGAGGTCGCGGAAGCCACAGTTCCCGCCAAGGAAAAGCGTAGTAGGGGCACTGGCAAGGAATCCGGGAAGCGTACCCCTGTGGAATGTGCCGCGCCCATTGATGACATGCCAGAGAGTTCCAAAAGCAAGAGATCCAAGGCTGCTCCACCCCAAGTGAAAAAGCTCACGGCAGGGATGGCTGGCGCTGATGGTACTTTCACTATCAGCGCCACCCTTGATGACAAATAGGAAAGCACGCTCATTGCCTTCCTGCGGGCGAATATCGATGTGTTTGCCTGGCAACCATCTAATATCCCTGGTGTTCCCAGGGAGGTAATCGAGCACCACCTTGCTGTCTGCCCACATGCCCGGCCCGTCAAGCAAAAGGTTCGGAAGCAGGCCTTGGAGCGGCAGCAGTTTATTGCCGAGGAAATCAAGAAACTTGAAGCAGCTAGTTTGGTCAGAGGAGTGCTGCATCCAACATGGTTAGCAAACCCAGTGGTTGTGCGCAAGGCTAATGGAAAATGGAGGCTTTGCATAGATTTTACGGATCTGAACAAGGCATGCCCAAAGGACCCATTTCCCTTGCCGTGCATCAACCAGATCATGGATTCCACTTCAGGATGTGAGTTGCTCTCTTTTCTGGATGCATACTCCGGATACCATCAGATTTTTATGTCCAAGGAAGACGAAGAAAAGACCTCATTCATCACCCCATGCGGCACGTACTGCTTTGTGCGCATGCCTTTCGGGTTGAAGAGTGCCAGGTCCACTTTTGCAAGAGCAGTCCAGATTGGCTTTGAACCACAGTTGCACAGGAACATTGAAGCCTATATGGATGATATTGTGGTCAAGACCAAGGACAGATCAACCCTCATCCAGGATTTAGAAGAGACATTTGCTAATCAGCGCAAGATCAACTTGAAACTGAATCCGGAGAAGTGCGTGTGTGGCGTTCCCTCCAGCAAGCTACTTGGTTTCTTTGTGTCCCACCATTGGATAGAGGCCAACCCCGATAAGATCAAGGCTATTGAGCAGATACAGGCACCCATGACAGTTAAGGATGTGAGGCGTTTGATAGGATGTGTCGCCGCGCTTAGTAGATTCATCTCCAAGTCTGCCGAGCGCGCCTTGCCGTTCTTCAAGATTTTGAAAGAGGCAGGACCCATGAAGTGGACCCCGGAAGCAGATGCAACACTGCAGGATTTGAAGGCCTACTTGTCTTCTGTGCCTACTTTGGTCGCACCCAAACCACAAGAGCCGTTACTGCTATATCTGGCAGCAACTAATCAAATGGTTAGTGTGGCCCTAGTAGCGCAGCGGGAAGTGGAAGAAGCAGCCACCTCAGCAAGTTTCTCGCCCGAGGAAGAGGAAGAGAGCGGCCTAGCAAGGCCAGATACGGATCAGGACAAAGAAGAGCACGGCAGCGGAAGCAACCCCAAGGACACGGCAAGGAAGAAGGTGGTGCAGGGCCCAGTATACTTCGTCAGCTCCCTGTTGCAGGGGGCTAGATCCAGGTATTCTGGGGTGCAAAAGTTGATCTTTGGCCTTGTCATGGCCTCAAGGAAACTGCGCCACTACTTCCAAGCCCATGAGATCACGGTTGTCACCCGCTTCCCATTGCAAAGGATACTTCGAAACCCAGAGGCCACCGGCATGATAGTGGAGTGGGCATTGGAGTTATCCAGCTTTGGCCTGAAGTTTGAAAGCACATCAACGATCCAGAGCAGGGCATTGGTAGAGTTTATTGCAGAATGGACGCCAACCCCTGATGAAGAAGTACAGGAAACAGTTATCCCCGGCAAGGAAGCGCCCCAAGAATGGATCATGTATTTCGATGGTGCCTTCTCCCTACAAGGTGCAGGGGCTGGGATGGCTCCCACTGGAGAGCACCTGAGGTACATCGTCCGGATGCACTTTCCCTGGGAGGTGGCGACCAACAATACAGCAGAATATGAAGGGCTTCTTGCCGGGCTCAGGATTGCTACAGAGTTGGGAATCAAGAAGCTGATCATTCGAGGAGATTCACAACTGGTGGTGAGACAAGTCAACAAGGATTACCAAAGCCCATTGATGGAGGCATACGTCGAGGAAGTGAGAAGATTGGAGGAGCGCTTTGACGGGTTGCAAACAGAGCACGTACCCCGTGCGGAAAATAGCATAGCTGATCACCTGTCAAAGTGCGCTGCGCAGAAGCTTCCTGTGGAACCAGGAACTTTTGTTCTCCATCTTACTCAGCCCTCCGTATCCCTTACAACAATGGCCTGAAAGAGGAGGAAATTGGACTCCGGTAAGCCTCTCCCGGTAGAGCCTTTCGAGGATCCTGGCAGGGACCCTGCCAGAAACAACTCCACTTCGATTGCCAGGCTGCACCCTCCTTCCGGGCCACCGGTCCCCGCGGACGAGGGATGCGCCCCCACGAATGAGGAGGTGCTGCTAGTCCTCGTTGCCGAGCCTCAGGCTCCAACTTGGGCAAGGCACATAGTCCATTTCCTCCAAACCAGAGAACTTCCTGAAGAGCAAGAAGAAGCTGAAAGAGTATCCCGAAGGGCCAGTATGTATCAGTTTGTTGATGACACACTATACAGAAGAAGGCCCAACGGCGTGAAATTGAAGTGCATTTGCTGGGAAGGAGGAAAGGAACTACTGGCAGAGATACACAAAGGCATGTGTGGCTCCCACATTGGATCAAGGGCTTTGGTTGGGAAAGCATTCCGGCAAGGATTCTATTGGCCCACAGCCCTCCAAGATGCGGTTGACCTCGTCACCAAGTGTGAAGCCTGTCAGTTCCATTCCAAATATCCATCTGCCTGCCCAAGCACTCCAGACAATCCCTTTGTCATGGCCATTTTTGGTCTGGGGGCTCGATATCCTTGGCCCTTTCCCCCGAGCTGCCGGGGGCTTTGAATTCTTGTTCATTACAGTCGACAAGTTTACAAAGTGGCCGGAAGTAGATGCCGTGAGAAAGGTGACTGTTCAGTCAGCTATCAAGTTCTTGAAAGGATTGGTGTGCCGCTTCGGGGTCCCTGCCCGGATCATCACCGACAACGGCACCTAGTTCACGAGCTGCGCCTTCATGCAATATGTTCATGCCCTCAGAAGCAAGATCTCATTTTGTGACACCCTGATTTTGACAACTTTTTCTTTTCAAACTTTTTCTTGTTCTATTTGGAATTTGAATGGATTTTGAATATTTCACTTGGTCTTGGACATTCTTGACTCTTCCTCCAAGTGATCCAAAGCCTCATCATCTTACCAAAACCCTGTCAAGCACCCCAAGGACCCAAATCCCAATTTGAATCATTTTCAAAAACCCTTTTTCTTTTATTTGAGAATTTAGGGCATTACTATGGCTTGTGAAGCAACCTCTAGTTGGGATGCTCAGAAAATTCTCAAATAATTCTTAAAAATACTTTGGATCATACCTTGCCCCAATATCCAAAAATATTCCATAAAATATTCCATATACTTTGCAAAATAATTCAGTTTTGCTTCTAGTTAGACTGGACCTTTGTGAAGGAAGTACATGCTAGGTTTATCCAAATGCTCTCAAATTTTTGTGGCATGAGGACACCTACAAATGATTTCCCTACACCAAGTTTCAGCATCTGAAGAACTTCCAAGTGAGCAGTACGTCAACATTTTGATTCTGGAGCAGTTTTGCAGGTTACACATGAACCACCCTCAAAATTTATCCAAACCACCTCAAACTTGGCCAGTTTGGAGTCCTTCCAACAAGGATCACTCCAGACACCTTCTTTGACTCAATCTCCACCTCATTTCTTCTCTGGAATCTTCACAAGTTTGCTGTGAGAGACTGTTGATGATCTTACCTCTCATCTCTGCATGAACCAAGCCAAACCAAGGCTGTAAGTGACCTGAGGGATTGAAGGTTGACATGCTGGACATGTTTTGCCAGGCTTGCGTGGCCTCCTGGTGCCAAGCGCCGTGGTGAGCACGGCGCTGGCATGCCTGCCGCCACGCTCTGCGTTGCGCCAGGCTTGGGTCTCATCCGAGCGAGACCACGGCGCCGCAGCAGCTTGCCTGGGCATGCCGATATTGCCCCTGGTCGACACGCAGCCCCTCCAGAACCCTCGCCCTCGCCGGAGATGCCTTTGCCAGTCGCCACGCCATCGCCGCACTGTGAGACCCGTGCGGTCATAGTTGCGGCACTGCTCGTCGTTTCCTCCCGAGCCGTCGCCTCCCGCATTGAATACTACTGCCCTCTCAAGTCCCTTCGCCTCAAACATCCAACCAGCGCGGCGTACGTCTCGCCGGCGCCATGGCCCGCATCTCGCCGCATCCAGAGAGCTCGCTGAGCCCCCCCCTCCGCCTATATAAAGCCCCGTCCAGCCTCGCCTAGCTCCTCACCCCTCTCCCTCCTCCTCAATCACCCCCACAGAGCAAGAGCCAAGGACGAGAGGCCCTCTGGCCTCGAGCTTCACCGGAGCTCCGCCGCCCACTGAGCTCCACCACCAGCCCTCTCCAAGCCATCCCAGCTCCGCCCGAGCCCACCGCTGAGTCGTGGTGTTCCACCGGTACTTCCAGACCCCTCCCCGAACCGAACCGCCGCCGGAATCGCCATCGAGGCGATCACCGTAGCACCCGTCCGCTGGAGAAGAAGGGCGCGACGCCGTCCGTCCATCTTCGGAGGAGCCACGGGTACGGGGCGAACCGCCATCGAACGTCTGATCCATCCCCACCATCCACGATCCCCACCGCCGTCGCTATCGCCGGCAATCATCGCCGGTGAGCCGCCCCTCTTCTCTGCTCTTTCTCCCTCCTCTGTTTAAATGGGCCGGGCCCCACTTGCCAGCGACTGAATGAAGAGGTAAGTGGAGACGCCCGGGGCAAATACGCCTTCGACGTGGCCCGTTCTGTTTTTTTTTTCATTTTTGATTTATTTAACAGAATTGACCAGTAGGTTTGACTGCTTATAACTTTTTACAGGAAGGTTCAATTGACCTGATTCTTTTTGCATTGTGTTTGTAATGAAGCCCTTTAGTTTTCCACCAAGTTTGGTATTTTTCCAATACTCACAGAATTGTTGGGGAATAAAAAGGCTTTATGTGACATTTTCTTTTGCCATTTAAAAATATTTTCAGAAGGAGATACTTGTGGATTTGAAGACCAGGAGTTTCTGAACAAACCAACTGATCAAGGCAAGCCAGGACATCCATATTATGAAGCATTTTATAGCATTGCATAATTCATATTCATTTCTTGCATATATTTAACATAGAGAATTCATAGTAAATTATTTAAATGCCTATAGTTGATAACTCAGGATGACATGATCAGTGATTATGCTTGCTAAGTGAAACATAGTTGGTTGATCAAGAGTCACCTGTCCGGGCTTACCCGTGTAACCACATTTGCCGGTATGGGACGGCCTTGACTTGGTCTGGCTCGGTAATCTTTCACCGGTACAACCAAAGAGGGGGGGTTACACGTGCATGCTGCCCTGATCAGGTAGACGGCGGTAACCCTGTGAGCCCAGTTGAGTTGTTTGCCGGCATCCCTGTTTGGGACAGTTTAGTTAGGCCACGACGGTGGCAGGTGTCACGAGGTGACACGGGGCCACCCAAGGCTTGACTCCGGGGGAGTGTGATTGCCAGTGGTACGATGAAAGAGTCACAAGTCAGGCAAGTTTCGTTGGAGCAATGCTGGTCCACCCGAATGGGATCACGAGGTCAGTGCTCCATAGTGTGGGTAAAGTGCACAACCTCTATAGAGTGTAAAATCTATTCGAATAGCCGCGTCCACGGTATTGGACAGCCCGACCAGACCTCTCTAGGTGATCAACCATAATAACCATAGTAATGATGGAAGAACTTGTCTTTCGAGCGGAAGTACTCATTGGTAGCGAGTATTCCGAGGGATTGGATGGCAACCCAGAGATTAGTAAGTTGGTAACAGTAAGTGAATCACTTAAGACTTAACATGTTGATTTGCCATGCTATTATTTGCTGCATATTTGGTTGTCATGTGCTTGCGAGTACATTCAAAGTACTCACCTGGCGTATCATGCCAGATGCAGGAGAAGACTAAACGGAGGTCTCGAGATCCATGTTGCAATGCCTAGGATGTGTCCACAGCAGCGTCCCTGTGGATGGAGTCTCTATCATGTTCCGCTACGCTGTAGTCTTCCGCTGTAATACCGAGGCTCTGATATGTTGGATTAATAATGTAGATATTGTCATAGCACTAGATGTGCTTTTTTCCTCGATGATCATGTAATATATGTGAGCTTGTACTCGACTATCATCAATAAAAGTTCAGCTATGTTCTGTTCCAAGTTGTTGTGTGTTTCCAGAAGACATGATCTCTAGGTTGGAAACACTGGTAAACCGGTTCTCTGAGCCGGGGTGCCACACATTTGCATCTGTCGCACATCCCAGAAGCAATGGACAAGGTGAGAGGGCGAACGCTGAAGTGCTGCGAGGACTCAAGACAAGAATGTTTGATAAGCTGCGAAAGCACGGCAGGCAATGGATCAATGAGCTGCCGGTGGTTCTTTGGTCCCTCAGAACGACACCAAACCAAGCTACCGGGCAGGCTCCCTTCTCCCTAGTCTATGGGGCAGAAGCAGTTATCCCCACGGAACTCATTTACGGGTCACCTCGAGTGCTTGCCTACGATGAAGTAGCGCAGGAATAGCACATGCGTGACGACGCCGTGCTTCTCGAGGAGAACCGTCTCCGGGCTGCTACGCGTGCTGCACGCTATCAGCAAGCCCTGCATCGCTATCATAGCCGCATGGTTCATGCCCGGTGTTTTCAGGAAGCCGACCTTGTCCTTAGGTGCATTCAGTCCGCCAAGGGTACAAACAAGCTGTCGCCGAAGTGGGAAGGCCCTTACCGGGTAGTACGAGTCACCAGACCTGGCGCAGTCCGTCTGGAGACCGGAGATGGCATTCAATTGCAAAACTCATGGAATGTTGAGCATCTCCACAAGTTCTACCCGTAAGGCGTGGCTGTCGGGCCCTGCCCGACAACCACCCTTTTATGCAGGCCTTGCCTCAGCTGCATGTAACCCCTTGTACAAAGCCAGGCGCAGACCCTGAGCAACAGAGAAACAAATGAAGCGCTGGAGGACCCTGACATGTTGCATGCATGCATAAGCATTTCATAAGCATTGCATGATTCATGTAGATAGGTTGCATGATCATGTAGATAGAATGCATCTGGCATCATCTTCATTTGCATAAACTGCAGGCTCCTACCATGGACATAGTCCTGGGAAGAGGATGCAAAGACAAGCCAGCACTGCTGTCTCCGGCAAGCCAAACAGATAAGTTCCATCTCTTATCCATACATGTTCCGTGAGTAGGACTTGTGCATATGAAAACCTCGCCGCCTCGGAAACAAAGGTGCTCCCATCTACTGACACGAACGATGCTTTGGTCAGGATGGTCGTAGTGGCCTTTGGCTGAAAGGGGTTGGCGAGGGGCTAGTCTCTCCCAATAGGTTCTGCGCTCGACAGGCTCAGCCTCACGGCAGCAGTCCTATGGGGTGCCGGCAAGGTAGCTTACCGGGATCTACTTGCTTACATGAAAGTATGGAGGCGTTTCACCTCTGCATGGATATCGTACATGCATAAGTGCCCAGCAAAGCTTATTTTTTTCATTAATATGCTGATCAACAAGTACAAATCTCACGGAACATAAACATGGATACAAGAGATTATATTATTTGAACTAAAATTTGGCAAGTGCCTACAGATTTAAGACTAAAAAAAGATAAGTGCCCCGTGATGCCTTTGCCCTTGTCCATCTCCTTCAGGAAATTGCAGGAAGGAACGGAGAAGAAGTAGAAGGCGGAGGAGGAGAGGAATGTGGATGAATGCCTCCGCTCCTCCCCCGCTCCTCCTTTTATAGGCGAGCTAGGGGTGGGGGCTGATTCCCCGGCGAGTACCCGCCGTCCTCCTCCACCAATCCAAGAAGATCCGGCCCCTGCCTTGATGCTATCCCGCATCACACACCTCCATTACCTACCCCACTCAATGCATGCGGCATACGTGGCTAAGGATAAGGGCGCGGTGGGAAGAATGAATTGGCAGTTATCCGCCCGTGCGTTAAAGTCATTCACGGGCCATTACAAGAATGGCCCCACCACAATTGGTGTTGCACAGCGCGCGGGAAAACCGGAAACTGACCCGAGCTCAGGTTAATGATGAAGCAAAGAAGATCTCAAGGGGCAGAGCCGCCCTTACATTTCTGCCTGTGCACTGGTTAGGGCCTACCCCGACGATGCCCAGCGGCGCGTCCGTGCCAGGCCCGGGGGCTCTTGTCGGTGCAACAGACCCTGGGTCCATTGCACGGACTGTGTACAGGCCAGAGACAAGATTACAAGACCAAGATCAGACCAAACAAGGAGGATCAACTCCTTTGAAGGATCCAAGTGCTAGTCGAGAAGGCCAAGGTGAGCCAGAGGAGCAGGGCATCGCTAAGGGAAGGACCTACCTTGCCGGGCAGGCGAGACTGGCAGGGTTGGGTTTTGCCCCGGAAGCAAGCTCCCAGATCATCCCGGCAAGCCTGCCGGGGCTGGCGGAGGCAAGCCACTCCACCGCTCCACCTCACAAGCGACGCAAGTCAGTAATCGAAGCGGTGTCTAGCTCCAAGGTGACTAAGTGGCTGCTTTCTGCCACATGACAGCCACTTCCTACAGCAAACACCTCCATATGACACCCGTCCTGAGACGTGTCAAGCGAGCAGGCGCGAAGCTGGCAAAACAACCCGGCAGGGCCGGCCAGGCGAGCTGTGATGTGACAGTGAGCGGCGCATTTAATGCGCTCTGTCAGCCTGCAGAGTTAGATATGATAGCACTGTTAGCTATCTAATCAGTACGCAAAGACTGATTTGCCACTGTGGTGACCCCTTAATCTATAAAAGGAGGCATATGGCAATGATAGAAAGGGTTGGACCCTCACATATCCATACGCGCGTAGCCACTCTCGCCCCCAGAGCGACGTTGCCGGGCGAGTGTGCTACGTTCACCACCATTATCCACCATCAATCCACCAAAGCAGGAGTAGGGTTTTATGCCTCATGATGGCCCGACCCTGGGTAAAGACTGCCTGTGTGATCTCTGCCGTGTTGCGTGACGCTTCTCTGCTCTTTGTGCAACGTGCCCATCCCCCCACCGAACCAAAAGGGGCTCATGGCCCCATAGGTGGCCGTGGTTTCCCACGACAGATATCGATATGAGAAGAATGAAGTGTGTCAAGAATCTAAGCTTGGGGATGTGCATGGCACCCCAAGGTAATATTCAGGGAAGACTCAAGTGCCTAAGATTGGGGATGCTCCGGAAGGAATCCCCTCTTTCGTCTTCAAAACTATCGGTATACCTTACTTGGAGCTATATTTTTATTCATCACATGATATGTGTTTTGCTTGGAGCGTATTTTCATTTAACTAGCTGTTTGAATAAAATCATTGTATCTGAAATCTTGAATGAGAGATTGTCCTCACATGGCTATTTAACTATTTGTCTACTCATTGATCTTCACTTATATCTTTTGGAGTAGTTTTGTCATTTACTCCCGTGCTTCACTTATATCCTATGAGTAAATGGTTGAATGAATTGAACATCATAAATCTGAAATTATATATGTTTCATATGCTTATCCCATGGGGAGTAATGACTTCACATATAAGAAGTATACGTGGTAAAATTTATTGAAAGTTAGCAAACTCAACATTGGTCACTTGAACAATTCATGAAAGAATATTGAAGGAAGAGAGATTTCACATATAAATATACTATCTTGGACATCTTCTATGCTTGTGAGCTCCATTAATTATTTTCAAACTTGAGCAAATTAGTTGAAGTTGGACAAGGAAGACAACGTAATGAGTTATGTTTGGGTATATTTGTATAGAAGTTATATTGTTATGGATCCTCCAACATGTAGTGCTTGCTTAGGATCTTTTGCTAGCCAAAAATTTGTACTAAGTAGAGATACTACTTGTGCATCCAAAAACCCTTAAACCCCGTTTCTTGCCATGAGTGTCCACCATATCTACCTATGGATTGCATAAGATCCTTCAAGTAAGTTGTCATCGGTGCAAAAAGCAATAAAAATTGCTCCTAAATATGTATGATCTTTTATTGTAAGAGAAAATAAGCCTTGTACGAACTTGTGATGGTAAAGAAATAGAAGCGACGGACTGCATAATAAAGGTTCCTATCACAAAGGGCAATATAACGTGATGTTCCTTTGCATTAAGGGTTTGCACATCCAAAATTAAAAAGCGCATGACAACCTCTGCTCCCTCTACGAAGGGCCTATCTTTTACTTTCATGTATTTACTTTTATGCAAGAGTCAATAGTATTCCTTCTTATTTCATCCTCAATTATTCTCTAGTTGGCAAGCATCATGCGGTGGGGAAAGATCCAAGCATATATGGCCATTCAAATATAGTTGATCATGAATTATTATTGTTGACAATTATCTATTTGGTAAATAAGTTGGGAGGCGAAACATTAAGCCCCTATCTTTCTTTGTGTTCGACGGATGCTATTTGTTCTAAAAATATGCTTTGAGTGTTAGCAATCATGGAAGACTATATGATAGTTGAGTATGTGGAATTTGCTAAAATCAAAGCTCTTAAATAGACCCTTCCGAAAATAAGATGAATTGCAATTGTTTGATGACTGAGAACATAGTTTGTTAGTTTTCAAGAAAGTTTATGCTCTATACTTTAACATGTGAAGAGCTTGTTACTTGATCAAGAGAAGTTTCATGAGATGAGCTACTATTTATGATATATAATGATGCTGGAAAAAGTGTTTAGAACTATCATTGATCAAATTTATGCACTATGCTAGCATTCACACTTTATAAATTATTTCTTTTATCATTTACCTACTCGAGGACGAGCAGGAATTAAGCTTGGGGATGCTGATACATCTCCAACGTATCTATAATTTATGAAGTATTAATGCCATTTTTACAACAATTTTATATGGTTTTGGAATGATTTATTAGAACTAAACCAGACTGACGTTGTTTTCAGCAGAACTACCGTGGTGTCGTTTTTTGTGCAGAAATAAAAGTTCTCAGAATGGGCTGAAAATTTACAGTGATTTTTTATGGACCAAAAGAGACCTCCGAAGCACAAGAGATGGGCCTGGAAGTGGACGAGGAGGCCACAAGCCCTCTATGTGCGCCCTACCCCCAGGGAGGGTGCTCCGGGCTTGTGGGCACCTCGGGCACCCCCTTGACGTGAGACCGACGCCAAAAATTCTTATAAATACCCAAACCTCCGAAAAGAACCCTAGATCGGAAGTTCCGTCGCCGCAAGCCTCTGTAGCGATGAAAAATCAATCTAGGCCCTCTCCAGCACCCTGCCGGAGGGGGCCATCATCACCGGAGGCCATGGAGGAGGAAGCCGGAGGGGGCCATCATCACCATGGAGGCCAAGGACCAGAGGGAGAACCTCTCCCCATCTAGGGGTGAGGCCATGGAGGAGGAAGCAGAAGGGGGGACTCTCTCCCCTCTCTCTCTCGGTGGCGCCAGAGTGCCGCTGGGGGAACCATCGCCGCGGTGATCGTCTTCATCAACATCACAATCTTCATCACCTTCCTCATCTCTTTTAAGCGGTCCATTCTCCCGCACCCCACTGTAATCCCCTACTTGAACATGGTGCTTTATGCCACATATTATGATCCAATGATGTGTTGCCATCCTATGATGTTTTGAGTAGATTTCTTTTGTCTTTTGGGTTGATTGATGATCTAAATTGCTTTGAGTTGTATGTTTTATTTTGGTGCTGTCCTATGGTGCCTTCCATGCTGCGAACACGTGAAGGATTCCCACTATAGGGTGTTGCAATACGTTCATGATTCGCTTATAGTGGGTTGCTAGAGTGACAGAAGCTTAAACCCGAGTAAGGGGGTTGTTGCGTATGGGATAAAGGGGACTTGATACTTTAATGCTAAGGTTGGGTTTTACCTTAATGATCTTTAGTAGTCGCGGATGCTTGCTAGAGTTCCAATCATAAGTGCATATGATCCAAGTAGAGAAAGTATGTTAGCTTATGCCTCTCCCTCATATAAAATTGCAATAATGATTACCGATCTTGTTAACGATTGCCTAGGACAATTCCACACATCGATCCATCATTATTCCACACTCGCTATTTGTAATATATTGTGATATATTCTAACTTTATGATAACAGAACCTATTTTTATATTTTAGTTCTCCGATATCATGCAAAGCTATCCTCTTCATACCCATAACGTAGTTTTATTTCTCGTTTCTAGATGGAAGCAAATGTTCGGTGTACGTAGAGTCATATCAGTGGCAGATAGGACTTGAGAGAATATTGATCTTACCTTTAGCTCCTTGTGGGTTCGACACTCCATACTAATCACTTCCACCTTTGGAAATTGCTACGATGATTCCTTGCACATGGGGATTATAACCTAGCTATGGGACGTTCATCTCGAACGATCATATGCACGGCATGGATAAGAAGCTCACTAAATTGCATGGGATGCTTAAGGTGGCAGCGCAGGATATTAAGAAAGGCACGCATCAAGTGTTGATGGTGCAGAACTCGGGAAAGTTCAAGAAGAGTTGGTCCAAGAAGAAGGCTAAGGCAAAGGGAATAGAGATGGTAACCTCTGCCGCTGCACCGAAGTCAGGACCGGACTCGAAGACCATTTGCTACCATTGCAAGGAAACTGGTCACTGGAAGAGGAACTGTAGCAAGTGGCTTGCTGAGCATGGCAAGAAGGCCGGAAATGCTGCTTCAGGCAAAGGTACACTTGTTACATATGTTATAGACATTTACCTTGCTGACATACCTAGTAGCTCTTGGGTATTTGATACCAGATTAGTTGTTCATATTTGCTACTCGATGCAGGGGCTGGTAAGAACTAGGCGTGTGGCACAAGGGGAGATTGACATCAGGGTCGGCAACAAAGCAAGAGTTGCTGCGTTGGAGGTCGGCACGCTGCAGCTCCAGCTTCCTTCTGGATTTATTTTGGAATTGAATAATTGTTATTACATTCCTGCACTTAGTCGGAACATTATTTCTGCCTCATGCTTGATGAGTCATGGTTATGAATTCAATTTAAAGGACAATGGTTGTACGTTTTATTTGAATGGTATGTTCCACGGCTATGCACCCATTGTTGATGGCTTATTTATATTGAATCTGGAGAAGGAACTGGTCTATAACGTGAATGTCAAGAGGCATAAGCCTAATGAGATAAATCTGACATACTTCTGGCATTGCCGGCTTGGACACATTAGTTTGAAACGCATGAAGAAGCTCCATGATGATGGACTCCTAACTTCGTCCGACTTCTGGTCATTCGAGACATGTGAATCATGCTTGCTCGGCAAGATGACTAAGTCTCCGTTTGCAAAGAGTTGCGAGAGGGCGTCTGAGCTATTGGAGCTTATACACAGTGATGTGTGTGGTCCAATGAGCACAACTACCAGAGGTGGCTATCAGTACTTCGTGACTTTTACGACGACTTGAGTAGATATGGATATATCTATTTGATGAGGCACAAATCAGAAACTTTTGAAAAGTTCAAAGAGTTTCAGAACGAGGTTAAAAATTAGCTAGGCAAGACTATAAAGCTTCTATGATCTGATCGTGGAGGTGAGTACATGAGCCAGGAGTTTGATGATCATCTAAAAATCCGAGGTATAGTACCTCAGCTCACACCTCCGGGTACGCCACAGAGAAACAACATGTCGGAACGGAGGAATAGGACCTTGTTGGACATGGTCCGGTCTATGATGAGCAAATCGGATTTACCCTTGTCATTCTGGGGGTACGCTCTAGAAACTACAGCTTTCACACTGAACAGGGTACCATCACAATCCGTAGACAAGACACCACATGAGATGTGGACCGAGAAGAGTCCTAGTTTGTCTTTTCTAAAGAGTTGGGGCTGTGAAGCATTTGTCAAGCGAGTTATGTCAGACAAGCTTACACCCAAGTCAGATAAATGCATATTCATGGGATATCCGAAGGAAACCTTGGGATATAGCTTCTACAACCGGGAAGAGAACAAATTGCTTGTTGCTCGGAACGGGGTTTTTCTTGAGAAAGAGTTTCTCAGTCGGGACGCCAGTGGGAGGACAGTCCGACTCGAAGAAATTTGAGGACCACTCGGGGATGGCTCGGCTAGTGATGAGATCATACCGGAGTCAGTCAGGGAACCCGTAGTGGACGCGGCACCGGAACCACGGAGGTCGGAAAGATTGCGCAGAGTGCGTGATGTATTATTGCTAGAAAGCGAAGAACCGGCCACGTATGCGGAAGCGATGGTGAGCCCAGATTCCGAGGCATGGCTGGAGGCCATGAGATCCGAGTTAAAGTCCATGGATGAGAATCAAGTCTGGGACTTGGTCGATCCGCCGCCTGGCGTAACAGCCATTGGTTGCAAATGTGTCTTTAAGAAGATACCCGATGTGGATGGAAATATTCAGATCCACAAAGCTCGGCTTGTCGCTAAAGGTTAAGGATAAGTTCAAGGATTTGACTACGAGGAAACTTACTCACCGGTAGCGATGCTGAAGTCGGTGAGGATCGTACTAGCTATAGCTGCATATTTCGATTACGAGATATGGCAGATGGATGTCAAAACGGCTTTCCTTCACGGAAATTTAACCGAGGACATGTATATGATACAACCCGAGGGTTTTGTCGATCTGACAAGCGCTGGTAAGGTATGCAAGCTCAAGAGATCCATTTATGGGTTGAGGCAAGCATCTCGGAGTTGGAACATTCGTTTTGATGAGGTCGTTACTGGTCTCGGTTTCATCAAAAGCGAAGAGGACGCTTGTTTATACAAGCAGTTAAGTGGGAGCTCGATAGTGTGTTTGATCTTGTATGTGGACGACATATTACTGATCGGAAATGATGTTTCGATGCTGAACTCGATCAAGGAGTCATTGAATGGCAAGTTTTCGATGAAGGAGCTCGGTGAAGCAGTTTACATATTGGGCATTAAGATCTATAGAGATAGATCGAGGAGGCTGCTTGGCTTGAGCCAGAGCACGTACATCAATAAAGTGTTGAAGCGGTTCAACATGAGTGAGGCTAAGAAAGGGTTCTTGCCACTCTCACATGGTATAAGGCTAAGCGAAGCTCAGAGTCCTTCGACATCTGATGAGTGAAGCAGGATGAGTAGGATTCCGTATGCCTCAGCAATCGGATCCATCATGTATGCCATGATATGTACAAGGCCTGATGTTGCTTTTGGAATAAGCCTAACAAGCAGATACCAGGCCAACCCAGGTGAGAGTCACTGGGTAGCGGTGAAGAATATTATGAAGTACGTGAAAAGGACTAAGGAAATGTTTCTAGTTTATGGAGGTGAGGAAGAGCTCTGCGTAAAGGGTTACGCCGATGCTAGTTTCCAAACCGATAGAGATGATTGTCGATCACGGTCTGGATTCGTGTATGTCATGAACGAAGGAGCAGTGAGCTGGACGAGTTCCAAGCAAGATAAGTTGGCCGATTCTACCACAGAAGCCAAATACATTGTGGCTTGTGAAGCTGCAAAGGAGGGTGTTTGGATCCGGAACTTTCTGGATGATCTTGGTATTTTCCCAGCCTCGGTAATACTGTTGGACCTTTATTGTGATATTCTGGTGCCATCGCACAAGCCAAGGAGCCGAGGAATCACCACAAGACCAGACACATAGATCGGAAATATCACCAGATACGAAAGATCGTAAAGAGTGGTGATGTAGAGTTATGCAAAATTCACACGGATGCAAATGTTGCGGATCCGTTGACTAAGCCGCTTCCACAACCCAAGCATGAGGGGCACGTTAGAGCTATGGGCATTCGATTTCTATTTGATTGACTCTAGTGCAAGTGGGAGACTGTTGGAGATATGCCCTAGAGGCAATCATGTATGATGATATTTCCTTGTGTTTATGAATAAAGATAGTCCTTGGACATTATCAACGATGTGTATCAGCAAGTGCGTGACTTGTTTGTGGGACTATGCATTGTATGATGACTATCCTAAAAGGTCCCTAGTCGAAAGGGCTGTGAGGACGCGTAGCCGACTAGACTAGCATATGACACGGTCGATAGCTTGGTCTCACTAGCCATGGAGCATTGGATGCTAACCGGATAATATGGACTCGAAAGGATCTGGTCGGATTCGGCGTAGTCGGATCTGAGTTGAGATAAGGTCTTAGTCGAACAGAGCCAACTATGAGATGCAGTGATATGTCATCTGTGAGTCTCTAGTACAACATACGTTCTATGTCCTAAGACCTGAGCTGGCGCATGTACTCGGGATGGTGACAGACCTGCTTTGGGCCAACCAAACGCTACTCCGTGACTGGGTAGTTACAAAGGTAGGTTTCGGGCTTGTCCAGACCCAAGCTGTGAGACATGGTCAAGCAAGATGGGATTTGCCCCTCCGATTAGGAGAGATATACTCTAGGCCCCTCGTGTGATCCCACCAAGATAAGCATGGCCATGCGACATGGATTATGAGATAATCCGGTTTGTGGTCGGCATTACTAGAATGAGAAAGAGGTCGGGCTAGCACAAGGATGACAGACTCGCCTTGAGACTGATAACATATATCGTGTGGCAAAGGGAACAAAAGTGTGATGTACAGGTTCGCCTAACCAGCTTCGTTGTCTGCTTGGTGGTCGGCATGCCTTGCTAGAGGCTGCTACCAACCGAGCAGGTCAGAGGTGATCCGACCTGCGACCAAGCCGACTTGAACATAAGGGGTCACACGCTTAAGGGAAGGAACCTGTGAGGTCGGATCCGACTCCACGAGTCAGGTGTGTTCCTACTCGGACTCGGATCCAGGCCGAACAAATGTTGGGCTTTAGGGTCCATGTGAGGCCCAAGAGTTGAGCCCGCGACGGATGCCTATTCAAAGTAGAGGTGCGGCACACTCATGCGGTTGATCGCTTCAGCGCTGTCACTAGGGTTTGCATGCCTTGCGAATAGCCTCCTCCACTCGCCGCCGACCATGTGATCGGACCTAGCAGTCCGCCACACGGTGTTCCTCCTACATGGACGGATACCATTATAGGCGGTGCACCTGCGCCGCTCCGGCGAACTTGTATGTGGGACCGGACGACCGGCTGCTCGAGGGAGATCGCACGAGCAGGAGACGATCCACGCGGACGCGCTGCCCCAACTCTTTTTCAGCTGCACGGCACTACACGTCTAGTGGTAACGATCTGTGATCCATCTCCCATAGCATGTTCTTGGTTGTTCTGCGTGTAGGAAAATTTTAATTTGTAGTCGATGTACCCTACACGATAATCCCAACAGCAGCAGGGGCAGCCAGGGGGTCGCGACTCACACCAGAACGGGCGTTGTCGCTGCGGCTGCGCTCACCAGCGCGGTGGAGACTGACCATTCTCCCCACCCGCGCCCTGTGGGGCACGACTGTTGGGATGATGTTGATGCTGCCCTCCTTTGGCGTCTTCCATTCTTGCTCCGGCCGCAGGGGGAATGACGACAGCGCCGCCCGCACCGGTCACATCCACTACAGCACCCGCGTCCCCCGACGCCGCCGCTGCTTCCATAGTAGCAGCGTCTGCATGCGAGGGGGCCTTCGAGGTGGATGGATGAGCCATCGCGCTGGGCTTCTTCTTGGGCGCCATGGATGATGAAGCTGATGATGGCGAAGACGATGATGAAGATTGATGCGCTGATCGCAACCTCGGGTTCGCGCACGCGCTCCCCCTACCTGGCGTGCCAAAGATGTCGCTGTGTGACACGATCACCTATGGGGCCATCAGCCCCTTTGTGGTCCCGCAAGGGGGAGGGTCACGTTGCACAAAGAGCGGAGGCCATGAAACAGCACGACAGTGGTGACGCGGGTGATTTTTACCTAGGTTCGGGCTGCTGGGAAGCGTAAAACCCTACTCCTACTTTGGTGGATTGATGGAGGGACCTTGAAGAACATGCAGCGCTCAAGCCCGACAGGGTCGCCTCGGGGAGAGCAGCTACGCGCGTATGAGTATACAAGGGTCCGAATCCTTTCTTAGGTTGCCACGGCCCTCCTTTTATAGGCTAAGGGGTTACCACAATGGCAAAACAGTCATTATCTACTGATTAGATAGCCAACAGTGCTGTCATACCTAACTCTGGCAGTTAGGACAAAGTGCATTAAATGCACTGCTAGGTGTCATGCAGAGGATGCAGCCCGGCAAGCCTGCCGCGCCGCTTAGTCATCACTTGTCTGTCAGCTTGACACGCCTCTAGATGGGTGTCATATGGTGGTAATCTTCCTTCAAATGGCAGCCACGTGCCAAATGACAGCCACTTAATCATCTGGGGGCTCGACACCGCACCGATGGATGACTTGTGTTGTGGTGCGGTGGAGCGGTGGAGTCTTGGCGGGGAGATTTGCCTCCAGCGGCCCCGGCGAGCTTGCCGGGGAAACATTGTGCCCCTCTTCGGGGCGGCCTCGACCTGGCCGGGCTCGCCTGCCCGGCAAGGGAGGCTTTCCCTTAGTGATATCTTGTTTTCTTAGTTCGTCTTGGTCTTCTTGATCCGCCCTTTGACCTCTCAAAGAGCTCTCTCTGGTTTGGTTTCATCTTGGACACTTGATGAAGTTTGCTTCCTTGCTGCCATGCCTGTGTACAGTTCGGGCAACACACGCGAAGGTTTGTTGCACCGACACCGGCCAAGGAGCTTGTCGGGCCTTCGCCTTGCCAGCTCGGCCTTGTCGGCAAGGGCTGCTTCTAGTTTTCAAAATGGGGCACTTTATTACTTAAAAGACTTAAGCATTACACCCGGCCTCTACATATCTAAGATGCGCACAGGCAAACAAAGTCCTCTCATACATCAAAAAATAAAAAGTCAGAATACGAAGAGAACATTGAGTGTTCATATAACGCCTAAAGTGAAGGGGGGGGGGGGACAATCCTGAGATCATGCTGCCACCCATGTTGGGTAAATGTATCCCTCGTCATATCCTGCAATTGTGTACACACCTATGTAAACATGTCTCGGTTCTCCACGTGTTGTAGAGAGGACCATAAACGAAGAGTCCCGGTACATCTGTAGATAACCTGCATAAGAGAAGTACTTTTATCATTAAAAACCTTATCATTTCTACACAGCCAAAGCGACCAAATAAAGGCAAGCGCTCCCACCCTGAGAAAAGTTCTAAACCTGTGATCAATCCCATGTAGCCAGTTGCCAAATACATTAGCAACACTACAAGGAGGATAGAAGCCAGAAGCTATTTGGATGACTGACCATATAGAACGAGCGGATTTGCATTGGAAGAATAAATGCTTTATTCTTTCATCATGGTGACAAAAAATGCAGTGCGGAGTTCCATGCCAATTCCTCTTAATAAGGTTATCTTTAGTAAGAATGACTCCACGACGAAGATACCGTGCAAAAAAATTATTCTTAAGCGGTATCTTGATCTTCTAGATCTTCTTGTTATTATCAATTGGCACATCAGACTGGATTAACGCTCTATACATATATAGACTCCACTGAGAACTGTCCATTCTCATGTAGGTTCCATCGGAATACATCAGACCCATGTGACAATTGCACCATGGACAACCACTGGAACAGGATGTTCCATGATTGTAGTCTGGGTCCAATTAAATCCCTTCTTAACGTCACATTTGGCGGAAATGATTCCATTACCATGGCGATAGTATCACCCTTATGACGCACAATATTGTATAGAGCCGGATATTGTTCACGAAGAGTGGCATTTCCTAGCCACTTATCCTCCCAGAATCTAATTTCCGAGCCGTCCTAAATCATGAAAGATCCATAGCAGAAGAACTATTTCTTCGTAGCCATTAGACCCGCCCAAAAGTGAGAATCCCCAGGCTTCCAGTATACTTGCGATACCGCCTTAGAGCCCACATATTTCCGCCTCAGGATGGTTTGCCATACACCATCTTCCGTCAGTAATGTAAACAACCATTTACCGAGCAGGGCCCTGTTCTTAACCTCAAGGTCATGAATGCCCAATCTGCCTTGGTCTTTGGGACGGCAAACCACACTCCATTCAGCCAGTCGATATTTCTTTCTCCCGCTATCTCCTTGCCAAAAGAATCTTGATCAGAAATAATCCAATCTATGTAAAACTCCTTTTGGCAACTGGAAGAAGGAAATCATATATAGAACCATATTACTTAGTACTGAATTTATGAGGACCAATCTTTCGCCTAGAGACTACAGTTTACCATTCCAACTACTATGTCTTTTTTGCAGCCTCTCCTCGACATGTTTCCATTCAGCATTTGTGAGTCTCCGATAATGTATCGGTGTCCCCAAATATGTCGGAAAGTGGCCCAATCCGCATCCGAACAGGTCGGCGTATAGGTGAGCCTCTTCTTGAGGCTCGCCAAAGAAAAACAATTCACTTTTATGAAAATTGATCTTAAGACCTGAGAGTTGCTTGAATGCTGATAAAATTAATTTCAGATTTCTTGCTTTTCTCAAGGTCATGATCCATGAAGCGAATCGTATCATCAACATACTGAAGTATAGAGAGACCACCATCAACTAGATGATTTACTACCCCATCAATTTGTCCATCAGCCTTGGCACGCTCAATCATGACTGCTAGAATATCTGCCACTATATTGAATAGCATGGGTGATAGCGAGTCACCTTGTCGCAATCCCTTCTTTGTTTGGAAATAGTGGCCAACGTCACCATTGACCTTAATGGCAACACTACCTCCTGAAACAAAGCTATGGATCATTGTGCGCCACTCTTCAGAAAATCCTTTCATTCTGAGAGTCTGTTGAAGAAAGGGCCATTTGACTTTTTCATCTATTTTAATTACCACCCCATTCAACTTCTTCCGATGTAATTCATGGACAGTTCCATGAAGGATAACAACTCCATCTAGGATATGTCTACCTTGCATAAAAGCTGTCTGTGAAGGACGAATGACTTGTTCAGCAACCGAATTCAGCCTAATAGTCGCAACCTTCCTGAATATTTTAAAACTAACGTTAAGGAGGCAAATAGGTCTATATTGTTGTATCCTTTCATCCTCATTAACCTTAGGTAATAAAATAATCTCACCAAAGTTTAAGCGAAAGAAATCTAGTTGGCCGTCATGTAGATAGCTAAACAAGAGGAGGAGATCTAGTTTGATGACTTCCCAGAAGTTCTGATAGAACTCTCCGGAAAAACCATCCGAACCCGGGGCTTTGTTGTGCTCCATTAGGAAACCGCCTCTCTAACTTCCTCCTCGGAGTAAGGTGCTGTTAGAAGGCTGTTTTCCTCATTAGAGACCTGAGGGATGTCCTCTGTTCGGGACTCATCCATCCAGAAGTTTCCTTCCTCTGGGGCTCCGAAAAGATTTTTGTAATAATTAGTGATATAAGATTTGAGTTTCTCATGCCCCTCAATTGTGCCCTCATCCTGTTGAAGTGAATGAATAAGTTTTTTTCCGGTGTCTGCCATTGGCGACTCCATGGAAATATCTAGTATTCGAATCACCTTTCAGGATAAATTGAGAGTTAGAATGTTGGTACCATTTGAGTTCCTCTTCACGCAGCATGCTAGCTATTTGTGCATTCGATTGACTCGTGATCTCGATTTCATGCTTAGATAAAGGCCTAACTTTTGCCAAATCTTCTAATTCATCAATGACAGATGAAAGACGAAGCTTCTCCTTTTTGAGGATACCCACCGTATGCCTAGCCCAACCACCAAGGAATTTATGTAAAGCACGCATTTTGTTATTCCATCTTTGTATTGGGGTATGCTCGACCACCGGTTTCTCCCATACCTCCTTGACCATGTCATGGAAGCCATCCCGATGCAACCAACCAAGTTCAAACTTGAACTTGTGTCTATGTTGTGGTCGTGGCAAACTAGTAGTTAGGAGAGTTGGTGCATGGTATGATATGGCCTTGATACGAGGTAGAGCACGAACATACACCATAGGGAATTTAGATTCCCAGTCGATATCCATTAAAACGCAATCTAGTTTCTCATATGTAGGTTCTGGAAGACAGTTCACCCAGGTGAATTGTCTTCCAATCATGGAAACCTCTCGCAGATCTAGACTGTCGATGACAGTGTTGAAAAGGAAACGCCAGTGATTATCAAAACTACCGCGACTTTTCTCATTTGGAAATCGAAGCAAATTGAAATCCCCTCCTGTCGGCGTTCTGGGAACGGGGGTACCCAGACTTGCCTGCCTGCGGCCCACGGCGTGGCTCCATCGACGGCCTGGTACGGCCCAGCTTCAGCGAGAACAGCTCAAGACCCTCGCGAGGGCCCAAGCCTCGCGAGGAGGACGACACCAAGACCTCCACGAGGAGCGGCCTCCTCAGGCTGGCTCTCGAGGAGCGGAGAGTTCTATGCAAGCCTCACCTCGTGAGGTCCGGATGACATGAGCCATGACGACCAAGGCCAGGCGGGCGCCAGCGGGCGCAGTGTACCAGTTTCCTCTTTGGTGCTAAAGAGGCAAGTGCACGCGCGGAGTCCCGAGGAATCAGCCAAAGGTTTCCATTCCCCTGCAACAAGACCAAGACCACCAGGACGGTAGGACGGAGGTCATCACCGAGCCCACCACGGCGTCACAACCAGAGGCTTTTGCAGGCGAAGACTACTTTTGTCAGGATAGCATGTACTAGTTGTCTCCCTTCGAATTTCGCCATTGTGGGATCCCTTCTCGCCTTTCATTTGGGAAGAGGGTCAAGGCCACTATAAATAGGACTTAGCCACCACCGTGGAGGGGGGGGGGGGGACAAGAGTTCACATCGGACCCCTGAATAGATCATTCAGATCACCCTCACTCCACTAGCTCACCCGAGCTCAAGAACACCTGTCCTCCTGAGGCTGTTTGCCACTGTACTAGTTCATCCTCAGCCCCTCGAGGCTAATCCACCACAAAGCAGGAGTAGGGTTTTACACCGCAAGGTGGACCGAACCTGGCTAAACTGCTGTGTCTCTTTTCCTTACAGTTCGTCGAGCTAGGCTGTGAGATTAGCAAGTAGGCAGACTGGGGAGGACGAGTTCTTCGCATGCACCCCAGAGTTCAAACCTCTCAAGGGTTTGCGGAACCCGAAATCCGACATTGGGCGCGCCAGGTAGGGATGCGTCGGAGCCTCTCTTCCGTCGGTCCATCCACCACCGCTCCACCGCTTCCATGGCTGATGCTCGTCGAGCTCGCGCTGAGCGCCGGGCCGACCTCGCTGCCCGCGTCGCTCAGACAGCGCCTGCGGGAGACGGCTGCCCTCGCCGTCCCCCGTCTCCAGTGGCAAACGCCGCCACCGGCCCCGCGGGGCACGAGCAGCAAGCTTCGTCACTGCAGCCTTCTGTGCGGTGGGATGGGCGCACCGCCACCCCGTCGCTGACTCCGGCTGGTTCGTCGTCTCATGCTCGTCGTGGGCCGGTGAACGCGCAGGCTGTGTTGCTCCTGGCGCGCGACCTCCTGCGCTACCGCCCCGTGGACGACCTCTACAAAGACTGCATCGCCGAGCTTGTCAGCGCCGCTGGGCACTCTGCTGCACCATCTCGCTCGCTGCCTCACCCGCCGCCTGCTGCGGGTGACGTGGCCCACGGAGCACCTCCTCCACCTCCCCGTCAAGACGTCGCCCTCGGGCCAAGGCGCGAGGCCTCACGACGCGACCCACCGCGCAGGGCGCCGACGCGTGAAGATGAAAGCTGCCAGGTGGTGCAGCGGCCACAAGAAGATGCTCGTTCACTCCCCGCACCGCCACATCAAGACCGTGCACCGCCTGCAGTGGTGGCGCGCGAGCGCCAAGGCCAGGCTCCACCTCCACGACGGGCTCCCATGACCACAGCGGGTTGCCGCGCATTCACTCCGGAGCTACACAGCGTCGTCTGGCCGAGGAAGTTCAAGCCCATCCTGCCTCCGCGCTACAACGGTACCCCCGACCCTGCCGAGTTCCTACAGCTCTACGAGCTGAGCATCAAGGCAGCCAACGGCGACGAGAAGGTTATGGCGAACTGGTTTCACATGGCCCTCAAGGATGGTGTGCGCTCGTGGCTCCTGAACCTGCCCGCGGGATCGATCTCTTCCTGGGACAAATGCGAGGGCGTTTCGTCACCAACTTCCAGGGCACTCGCGACCGTCCGCCGGCTGCGGGTGACCTGCGGCGCATCAAGCAGCAGCCAGGACAGACCTTGCAGAAGTACATCCAGCGCTTCAACAGCGTCCGCCTCAAGATCCCCAAGGTGTCGGACGAGGCCATCATCTCGGCGTTCACTGATGGCATCCGCGACATCAAGATGAAGGAGGAGCTCCCATACATGAGGACCTATGCATGGCTCTGGAAATGTTCAACATGGCAACCAAGTGTGCGAGAGCTGAGGAAGGTCGCCTCTCTCTCCTGGAGCTCCCAGGGGCTGACCCAGAAGACAAGAAGGCCAAAGCCAAGGACGTGAAGTGCAGGGGACCGGCCGTGCTCGCGGCCGAACCAGAGATGAAGCGCGGCTGCGACCACCCAGAGTCATCCAAGGGCAGCCGCCCGTTCTGCGTCTTCCACAACATGCACAGCCACAACACCAACGACTACCAGGAGCTCAGGGCCATCCACGACAGGCGCCTCGGTCGACGCCCTGAGAGCAGCGACCGAGGCTACGGCCGCGGAGGAGGCCGAGGTGGAGGACGCTGGGATGGTCGTGACCCCCGCCAAGCATGGCGCGATCAGCCTCGTGAGGACCGCTGGCAGGGCCAGCCTCGTGAGGACCGTCCTCGGGGCAACGTTGGCCTTCCTCCGCTGCCGCGACCACCAAGAAGGAATGACGACGACCACCACCACCAGGACGAGGGGGCTGGGGGCTTCCAGGAGCCTCGTGCAATCGCCTGCATCCTGGGCGGCGCTCAGGCCCCTGCTTCTCATCGCATCTTCAAGTAGTTTGCCCGTGAGGTGAACACGGCCCTCCCCAAGCTCGAGGTAATGCGGCTGCTCAGGTGGTCCAAGTGCACCATCACCTTCAGCCCATCCGATCAGCTCAAGTGCGCGGCAACTGCCGGCGCTCTCCCCATGCTCTGCTCGCCTACCATCAGCAACGTGCTCGTCACCAAGACTCTCATCGATGGCGGTGCGGGGCTCAACGTTCTCTCCATCGAGACATTCGACCGACTCCAGGTGCCTTATGACCAGCTGCAACCTACCAAGCCTTTCTCAAGGTGACCGACGGCTCCACCACCCCAATAGGGCAGATCCGCCTCCCTGTCACCTTCGGCAAGCGCGATAACTACCGCACTGAGCTCATCGACTTCGACGTCGCCCACATTCGCCTTCCATACAACGCCATCCTTGGGTATCCGGCCCTAGCCAAGTTCATGGCGGTGACTCATCATGGTTACAATGTCCTCAAGATGCCAGGGAGCTGCGGCGTCATCACGGTCGCCTACGAGGAGAAGGATGCGGTGTGCTCTCTCGAGCGCGCCTACCAGGCTGCGGCGGTTGAGAACCCAGACGATGAAGGCGTCGTCTGCCCTCCTAAGGCTGTCCCCAAGAATAAGAAGCAGCTGCTCCGCCAAGGACCTCAGGAGAGCAGGGTGTCCAGCGGCACCACCTTAGGCCCTGCGCCCACTGACGGGGCGCCTCCCTCTCTCGCATAGGAAGGCACGCCCGGTGCCCCTCTCAGGCTAGGCTCGGGGGCTCTCCTCTGGAGGGCCTCTGACCTGGCCAACGTCACGAGGGAGGCGCTCGGGCACCATGTGGAGGCGTGCTTCAGCGCTCGCTCCCGCCAGGAGGGTACAAGGCGCGAGGTACCAGGTGCTCAGGAGTTCATCACCAAGGCAATCAAGGAGCTTCAGGAGGCAAGAGCTATGCGAGGCGACCATTGCCCACCACCCGGCGCGGCTCCTTGTCCCGGCGAGGACAGCGAGCTGCGCGTCTGTGTCAACATCCTAGGGCTCAACAGGGCCGCATCTCAGGAGCGCTTCTGGCCGTCCTGCGCTGGCCGGTGTGAGGGTCCCCCTCACAGCTATGTTCGCATGCCTTTGGGCTTGTCGAGCGCAGCTGCTGCACTCCAGCGCCACATGTGGGGTGTCCTGGCGGCTCATGAGGCCAGAAGCCAGGCGATCCTGTCAGAGGAGGAGATGGATCCTCGCGAGCCCCCCGGGCCCCCAGAACTTCCTGAGGTTCAGGGCCTGGGCAGCTCATGAGGAGCGACTTCTGCGGCACGCATCTTCAGCTACTCCAACATCTCTTCAGCAACGGTGCCAGGTGACATTTTCTGGTTTGTTCAGTTGGGGGCGCCCCTCGGACTGCATTATCCCCAAGCCGCGTGGGTCCGTCCCTACGGCATGTATCGTTTTGCATCTATCAGAACTAGCTCTACCTTACCTATGGGTTGATCTATGTTATCACCTGCTTGCCTGGTGTTCTATCGCCTCCGCGGCCTCCCGCATTGTTGACCAGCCTCTTGCTCATCCTGCAATGGGGGCTACACATGTTGGCACGGCACTTGTGCTCGGGTCCGTCCCTGCAACGCTGACAAATCTGAGAGATCGAGCTCTGGCTCGCGGCCTGCCCCACGCACATCACCTCACCAGATCCTCAGTGCCTTCATCTTCTTGCGGAAAGATCAGCGGCAGGACAGCAAGCGCGATTATGAGTTATACTCTTCTCTCAGACTAACCCACAGGAATCCATGGAGTTTAGCCATGGGTGGCCCCGTTGGCCGTCCCTTTTTCACGCAATTCGCTTGCACGTTAAAGGGGGGGTCCTGAGCATCGTGCCTCAGGAGCTCTTACTGCCTCTCCAGCCCTCACCCCCTGGCCTTAACCACGGCATCACGACCTGGCATACCAGCGGAAGTTGAGCCTCGCTTGAGGGTCGGGACCGGAGGACGTAGAGCACCTAGATGAGCGGGGAGAAGGGAAGGTCGGCGTGAGCCCTACCTGGAAGCATCACTGCCAAGGCACAATCAGGCGCTGTGCAAAGGAATCACTTCAGGCCTACTAAGATAAGTCACCCATGCATATCAGAGTGAACCTCATCGTCCGGTATTTTGATTCTCACAATCTTGCTTCGGTAATGCCACTTCCCTTTTCGGCCTCCAGGGAGCTGCTTGCACGCCAAAGGGGACCTCTTGAGCATCGCGCCTCAGGAGCTCTTACCAGACCTCGGGCCGCTCAACTCCTGGCCTTGACAACGGCATCACGACCTGGCATACCAGCGATGGCTGAAGCCTGCCTGGGGACTGGGACCTGCCGGCGTAGAGCACTAAGCTACCGCAAGAACAAAAAGGGGGAACCATGCCGAAGCAAGATGCGCGGCTGCAACATCATACTAGGAATAATAAACATTGGAGCAAAAGCATTACAGTTTTTTACATACCCCCACGGGGTTTGTCACAATTCCGCGCAGGGAAACAAAAGAAGGAAACATCAAGGGACCCCGGCTGCTGGGCATCACCGACGATGCCGAGCGGACGCCGCTGCCGCGCTCTCGGCACGGCGAGAGCTCGGCGGCACGCAGCTGTCGTCACTGGACTCCGGAGAATCGCTGGGCTCGGGAGAGTCGCTGGATTCCCAGGAGTCGTCGCTGCTGCTGGAGGAGCTGCCGGAGGCGGGCTCGACGTCCGCGGCCACGCCACATGGACTGCTTCCCCCGGGGCAGCACTCCAGACGCTGGCCCTCCTCATCGAAGACCATGAAGAACAACGTAGAGGCGCCATCGTACTCAAAGTGGATGGCAAGGGCCCCCTCTGGACAGCAGGCGCGGGCGACCTCGCCCCATCCTCGGGTCATGAAGATGTCGCCCAGGGGGACGACCTCGACCTCCGCCCCCGAGGCTAGGCCACAGCACCCGGCGTGCTGCAGCCACAGCTCAAGTGGCCCCCTCGGTGGCATCTCCTCGGCGAAGAACCTCGGGAGCCGGATCCACGTGCGCGGCGGCATTGCCGCCCACACCATGAACTCGCGCGAGGTCCCCTCGCCATGGGTTCGCCGACCTGCTGGCCGCACAGCCTCGGTCAGTCCGCCGAGAACACGGCCCGCGCGGCACTGGGCATTACCGCCCTGTCCGAAGCCCTGCGTGTGGGCGTACAGAGGAAGCGGGAAGCCAGGCGGAGGTCGCTCGTACCAAGGCCGCATCACCTCTTGCCTTTCACCGGCGTCGTGAGGACGGCCGAGCCTCTTCTTCGACGGAAGTGGCCCCGGCTCCTCCCGAGGGGTTTTCCCCTTCTCTGCTGAAGAGAATCTCCTGATCGGCGCCATGGATGCTGCTGCAAGACGGCGAGACAAAGAAGAAGAAGAAGGAGCGGGCAGCGAGAAGATGGAGATGAGTGAGGGGGGCTCTGCCCCTCCCCTCATTTTTAGACGGAGGGAGGCCAACCGCCGGCCTCCAGGACCCCACACAATGATGGTTTTTCTCTCCATGCAGCTGGGTCTCATCAAGTCAAGCAGTTGCCAAGATGGCGTGGGAAAGCGGAGACGCCCATGCCCCATCAATCGCCATGCGTCGACCAAGGCCGCAAGCGATTAGGGCCTGCGGCGCTCCGCACTTGCCCCTAGCTTCGCCTCAAAGCCAAGTTCGAGGGTGCCTTGGGCCCGGGGGCTACTGTTGGTGTTCTGGGAATGGGGGTACCCAGACTTACCTGCCTGCGGCCCACGGCGTGGCTCCATCGACGGCCTGGTATGGCCCAGCTTCAGCGACATCAGCTCAAGACCCTCGCGAGGGCCCAAGCCTCGCGAGGCGAATGACACCAAGACCTCCACGAGGAGCGGCCTCCTCAGGCTGGCTCCCGAGGAGCGGAGAGTTCTATGCAAGCCTCACCTCGTGAGGTCCGGATGACTTGAGCCATGACGACCAAGGCCAGGCGGGCGCCAACGGGCGCAGTGTACCAGTTTCCTCTTTGGTGCTAAAGAGGCAAGTGCAGGCGCGGAGTCCCGAGGAATCAGCCAAAGGTTTCCATTCCCATGCAACAAGACCAAGACCGCCAGGACGGCAGGACGGAGGTAATCACCGAGCCCACCACGGTGTCACGACCAGAGGCTTTTGCAGGCGAAGACTACTTTTGTCAGGATAGCATGTACTAGTTGTCCCCCTTCAAATTTGGCCATTGTGGGATCCCTTCCCGCCTTTCATTTGGGAAGAGGACCAAGGCCACTACAAATAGGACTTAGCCACCATCGTGGAGGGGGGGACAAGAGTTCACATCGGACCCTCGGATAGATCATTTAGATCACCCTCACTCCACCAGCTCACCCGAGCTCAAGAACACCTCTCCTCCTGAGGCTATTCGCCACTGTACTAGTTCATCCTCAGCCCCTCGAGGCTAATCCACCACAAAGCAGGAGTAGGGTTTTACACCGCAAGGTGGCCCGAACCTGGGTAAACTGCTGTGTCTCTTTTCCTTACAGTTCGTCGAGCTAGGCTGTGAGATTAGCGAGTAGGCAGACTGGGGAGGACGAGTTCTTCGCACGCACCCCAGAGTTTGAACCTCTCACCGAAATCCGACACCTCCTATAAGAATGGGGTAGGGATTATCTTTCGCCAGATTAACCAATTCACATAGAAAATCAGCCTTGAGCTCATCCTTGGCTGCCCCATACATGGTGACGAGGGTCCATGTGAAGTTGTCGGCCTTGTTGTGAATATGGAGTTTAACATGAAACTCACCATCTGAACTAGCCAAAACATCCATAGTCCCTGTGTTTACACCAAGTAAGATGCCCCTAGAATGACCTCTAGGCGGTCATGAAACCCAAGTGAAGTCTATCCCGCCAGAATTTTGTTGTTCTTCCCCTTGACTAAGTTGATCTACTTGGCCTTGAATCTTGGTCTTCTTGATGCGCTCCTTGATCTCTCAAAGAGCGGCTCCCTTGGCTTTGGAATCTTTATTGGAACTTTAGTTGGCAGGGGAGCTGCTACTTGTTTGTGCATTGGTCAGGGTATAAAATACCCATGTTTTATACACCGACAAGACCCCTAGTTCTCGGGGATATGGATGAACCTTGGTATGTGTATGGATCTAAAATGTATAATGTGGATATGAGATCACCTATTGAATGCTTAGGTTAATAACTTTGTGAATGTTGTGAAGGAGCCCCACTTAGCATTTTTGCCTTTGTAGGCGACAAAGTATATCACTGTCTTTGCATAGGTTTAGGATGTGGAGGTAATTCAAGGTGGTAGTAAAAGGCTGCTACTCCTAACCTTTACAAGTGACCGGGGATCACGGAGAACCCTTAGTGAGGCCGCGTCCATGGGATAAACCCTTAATTGTCATGAGTTGTAATCTTCTAGGGGAGGCTATGACGGTGGAGTGCGTGGCACAAAGTCTACCACAAGTAGAACATGTTCTGTACCCGGCTCCACCCAGCATAATCGTCAACAGTGGCTCAAGTATCCATCTCATGCTATGCTTATGCATAGTAGTACTAGAAACATACCAATGGGGATTACAGATTCCCTGAGAACGCCTTTTTAGTTCTGTTGTTTCACCGTTCTTTACTGTCCTTGCCTTTATTTTATTTTCATGCTATTTAGTTACACGTCACCGTTTTGCTCAATCCTTATTTAAATCCACCCTCACTCTAATCCAAGTCTACAATTATTTGCAGGCACAAAGCTATACAATTCTTCGAAAAATTGTAGAAGCCTAATTCTTGTGCTCCCCATGGGATCGATACTCTTACTTTGAAAAGGCTACAACTAAATCATGTGCACTTGCAGGCTATCAAGCTTTGTCAGATTTTGGGTTCCGCAAACCCTTGAGAGGTTTGAACTCTGGGGTGCGTGTGAAGAACTCGTCCTCCCCAGTCTGCCTACTCACTAATCTCACAGCCTAGCTCGACGAATTGTAAGGAAAAGAGACACAACAGTTTACCCAGGTTCGGGCCACCTTGCGGTGTAAAACCCTACTCCTGCTTTGTGGTGGATTGGCCTCGAGGGGCTGAGGATGAACTAGTACAGTGGCGAACAACCCCAGGAGGAGAGGTGTTCTTGAGCTCGAGTGAGCTGGTGGAGTGAGGGTGATCTGAATGATCTTTTCGGGGGTCCGATGTGAACTCTTCTGATCCCCCTCTACGGTGGTGGCTAAGTCCTATTTATAGTGGCCTTGGTCCTCTTCCCAAATGAAAAGGCGGCAAGGGATCCCACAATGGCGAAATTCGAAGGGAGACAACTAGTACATGCTATCCTGACAAAAGTAGTCTTCGCCTGCAAAAGCCTCTGGTTGTGACACCGTGGTGGGCTCGGTGATGACCTTCGTCCTGCCATCCTAGCGCTCTTGGTCTTGTTGCATGGGAATGGAAACCTTTGGCTAATTCCTCGGGACTCCACGCCTGTGCTTGCCTCTTTAGCACCAAAGAGGAAACTGGTACACTGCCCCCGTTGGCGCCCGCCTGGCCTTGGTCGTCATGGCTCACGTCATCCGGACCTCATGAGGTGAGGCTTGCATAGAGATCTCCGCTCCTCGGGAGCCAGCCTGAGGAGGCCGCTCCTCGTGGAGGTCTTGGTGTCCTCTGCCTCGCGAGGGTCTTGAGTTGTTGTCGCTGAAGCTGGGCTACACCAGGCCATCGACGGAGCCACGCTGTGGGCCGCAGGCAGGCAAGTCTGGGTACCCCCGTTCCCAGAACGCCGATAGTAGCCCCCATGCCCAAGGCGCGCTCGAACTTGGCTTCGAGGCGAAGCCAAGGGGCAAGTGCGGAGCGCCGCGGCCCCTAACCGCCTGCGGCCTTTGTCGACGCGTGGCGATTGATGGGACATGGGCATCTCCGCTTCCCCACGCCACCTCAGCAACCATTTGACTTAACGAGACATTGCTGCATGCAGAGAAAAACCATCATTGCATGGGGTCATGGGGGCCGGCGGTTGGCCTCCCTCCGGCTATAATTGAGGGGAGGGGCAAAGCCCCCCTCACTCATCTCCATCTTCTCGCTGCCCGCTCCCTCTTCTTCTTCATCTCCCCGTCTTGCCGTAGCATCCATGGCGCCAACGAGGAGGTTTTCTGCCACCGAGAAAGGGAAGGCCCCCAAGGAGGGGTCGGGTTCACCGCCACCCAAGAGAGGGCGTGGCCGCCCCCGCAAGCATGCCACGACCCCGGCGGCAGCTCCTTGGGGGCGCGGGCGCACTTCTTCGGGGGTCGGCGTCGCTTTGGGCGGCCGCGGCGGTGCTTCTTCTTGAGGCAGGGGCCACCAAGGGCGAGGCAGCCCCTGCGATGACGGGCGGCGTGCCCTGGTTGCCCGGCCTCCTCGGCCACGCTTCCACTCGGCGGATGTGCTCCCGGAGTTCATCGTGTGGTCGGAGAGGCCCGCCGGCACCTGGCTCCCGCTCCCGCGCTTCTTCGTGAGTGAGCTACCGGTTGCGGGGCTTGACGACCTCTGGCTGCAGGTTGACGGCTGCTGCAGTAAGGCTTCCTGGGTTGGGGTCGAAGTCAACGCGACAGGCAGCGTGTCCTTGACCCACGGTTGGCAGGCGTTTGCCCGCGCACGAGGCCTGAGCGGGAGGCGCACCCTTCATTTCAGGTATGACGGCCTCGCGACCCTCTACGTGAGGGTGTTCGGGGAGGACGGCCGTCGCGCGGGGTGCTGCCCAGAAGACGGCAGCGGCGACGATGAGCTTGGCCTTGACGACGGCCATGACGACGACGAGGGTGAGCTTGCCCTTGGCGACGGCCGTGCTTCCTTCAGCAGCGGCGGCTCCTCCTCCGGCGAGAGCACCAGCAGCGGCGGCTACGACCAACCACCATGTCACCAGGCTCGCATAGGGGAAGGTGACGGGTCGTCTTGTCGCCGCGCTCCGGTGAAGCGGGAGGAAGACTCTGACTGAGCCCGGGGGCCGCCGGAGCCTGGCCTCGGGAGCTGTTGCGGTCGCGCGGGCCACTTTTGTTTAACCTTTCCTTTCTCCTGCACTTTGAAAAAAGTAGAGGGCCCCGCTGAGGCGTGTAATGAACCAAGGCACTCGTGCCATTATGCTATGTTTGTTATTTTGATATTGTGCCGGGGTACCGATATTCCGATCAGGTGCGGTTAGAATAACTTAGCTTGATATGCTTGCTGTAGTTTCCCGCCTCGCGAGGGTACGCCTCTCCAGCAACATCTGGCGAAGTTTGCTTCTTAACGACTCAGGAGCTGTCGGGCCTCAGGAGGCATTGTACAGCTGCAGAATTTTTAGAAAACTTCACAGGGTGTCATGCGATTCCTTGCGCGAGCCCCCGGGCATGGGTTGGTTGTGGCTGGTGCACCGCGTCGCGATGCCCGGAGGCACGGACTTGAGAAGGTACGCATGCCCACGAGCTCGTTTGAGAGCGTCTCGCAAGGATTTAAGGACCGAAGCTCTGGGGCGACAGGGCTTCGGTGAGGTGTGGTCACGGCGAGGGCCAAGCGCACACACCTACCCTTCGGTGAGGTGTGGTCGCAGCGAGCGCCAAGTGCACACACCTACCTAGCCCCCGCACGCGAGATGCACGAGGAGGAGCGACGGGCAACTGCCGCTCTTCCTGGAACAAGGCTGGAGAGGCGAACGAACAAGAGGAAAAGAAAATTCTAGCTCTGGCAAACGAGAAACACGAAAACTTCAAATTCCATTAAGAAGTTGCAAACCAACTACAGAAAGCAAGCAAAAGAACAGCCGTGTCCGGCTCCTAGTCTAGTCTTCTCACCAGTGCGGAGCTAAGTGCTGCCACTAGGACGTGGGAGGGAGCCCCCGTGAGGCCCGCGGGCGACACTCAGGAGACTCCGGGGCATGTACAGCCCCACTCATTATTACGTGAGAGTGTCACGAGTGGAGACCTTCACAGGCACGGGGCCTTGCTTCATGGGTAGAACTTCCGGAGGTGCTGGATGTTCCAGGCGTTCTGGATGGGGATCCCGTCCTGCGTCTCCAGGCTCGCGGCGCCAGGCTTGGAGACACGGGCGATCCTGAACGGGCCCTCCCACATGGGTGAGAGCTTATGCAGCCCCTCCCTGGAGAGCACCCACCTCAGGACGAGATCACCCACCTCGAGCGTCCTGGAGTGGACGCTGCGGCAGTGGTACCGCCGCAGCGCCTGCTGGTACCTTGCCGCTCGGAGCGAGGCTTGACGGCGGCGTTCCTCCCCCAGCACGAGGTCCATCCCCCACGTGGCGTCCTGGCGTGCCTCGTCAAACGCCAAGACCCATGTAGAGCGATGCTTGGCCTCGTGAGGGAGAACCACTTCGGCTCCGTAGACGAGGAAGAACGGAGTCTCGCCCGTCGGCTTGGTTGCGGTGGTGCGGATGGACCACAGCACGGACTGGAGCTCGTCGAGCCAGCCCCTGCCGCAGGCCTCGAGCTTCTTCTTGAAGGTCCTTGTCTTGAGGCCTCTCAGGACTTCTACGTTGGCGCGCTCGGCCTGGCCATTGCTCCTGGGGTGTGCCACCGAAGTGTAGCATATCTGCGTTCCAAGGTTAGCACAATATGTTTTGAAAAGGTTGCTGGTGAACTGTGAGCCATTATCGGTGATGATGCGGTTAGGAACCCCGAATCGGCTCACGAGGCCTTTGATGAACTTGACGGCCGAGCCGGCCGGGATGGTGCGGACGGCTTCCACCTCCGCCCACTTGGTGAACTTGTCAATGGCGACGTAGAGGTAGCGGTAGCCCCCGGGCGCCCGTGGGAATGGCCCCAAGATGTCTAGCCCCCAGACCGCGAACGGCCATGTGAGCGGGATGGTCTGGAGGCCCTGAGCGGGCTGGTGGATCTGCTTGGCGTGGAACTGGCAGGCTTCACAGGACTTCACCAGCTTGGCAGCATCGTTGAGCGCCGTGGGACAGTAGAACCCGCTGCGGAATACCTTGCCCACGAGTGTGCGCGATGAAGGGTGATGCCCATAGTCCCCACTATGTATATCGGCCAGCAGCTCGGATCCCTATTCCCTGGAGATGCACCATAAAGGAACATTGTTTGGACGCCTCCGATAAAGCTCACCGTCCTAGATGCAGTATGCTGTGGCCTGGCAGGCCACACGCTTCGCGTCTTCCTCCTTCTCTGGCAGGGTGCCCCGAAGTAGGTACGCCTTGAACTCCTCGGTCCAACACCCCTCCTGAGGTTCCATCGTGAGGAGGAGGTGAGCTCCTGAGGTCGGGCCACAAGCCGGGGCGCCCGACGGAGGAGCCTGGGGGAGGTCCTCGTGAGGCGGTGCTGGTTCTGCGGTGGGTGGAGTTGTCAATGGCTTGAAGAGCCGCTCTTCAAAGACACCAGGCTCCTGAGGGAGACGTCGGGACGCCCTCTTGGCGATGTCATCTGCCTCCTTGTTTGTGCCTCGCGGCACGTGCTGCAATTCTAGGCCCAAGAATCATTTCTTAATTTTGCATACCTCCTCAAGGTATGCTTCCATGTGCTCGTCCTTTGGGGTGTACTCCTTGTTGGAGAAGTTGACGAGGAGCTGCGAGTCGCCCCTGATGGTGAGGCGCCTGACCCCCAGTGCTGTGGCGGCCTTGAGTCCCGTGATCAGGCCTTCGTACTCTGCGATGTTGTTGGAGACCTTCTCGCCGTGTTGGAACAGAGTTGCACGGTGTAGTAGAGCTTGTCTGTGGTGGGCGAAATAAGCACAGCTCCAACCCCCGCGCCCTGGCGTGAGAACGCGCCGTCGAAGTACATGATCCAACCATCTGGTGCCTCGTCGCCGGGTATGAAGGAGCAGTACTCGCACACTTCATGGTCAGGGACGTCAGTCCATTCCGCCATGAAGTCAGCGAGGGCCGCACCCTTGATGATCCTGGTGGTACTGAACTCCAACTGGAACGCTTGCAGCTCAATGTTCCATTCGGCGACCCTTCCTACAGCGTTGGGGCTCCGGAGCACCCTCTCTAGAGGGTAAGCTGAGACAACCTTGATGGGGTGGCCTTGGAAGTAGTGGCGCAGCTTTCAGGAGGCGACGAGGAGCGCGAGCAGTAGCTTCTGTGGCATGGGGTAGCGTGCCCGCGCGTCTCGCAGCATCGTGCTGACGAAGTATACCGGGTGCTCAACGAGGGAGGAAGCATTGGTGAGGTCTTGCAACTCCTGAGTCTGCGGGTCCTCAGGAGCCTTATCATCCGCCATGGCAGCCGTGCCCTCAGGAGTATCGTCCTCAGGAGACCCACTGCCAGGGGGGTTGGCTGAGGTCTTAGGAGCGTTGTTGGCCGGTGGTGGAGTCGGAGCCACAGGAGCGCCTTCTTGAGACCGCGGCGCCCCATCTGGTGACGGGGTGCCCCGTCATGAGCCCTTGACCAGGCGCTCCTCCCTCACTGCCACCAGTGCTGCGCTGGCTGAGTGAGGCGCGGTGGCCAAGTAGAGCACCAGGGGCTCAAGGGGACGTGGCGCCACCATCACCGGCGGGCTAGTGAGGTACTTCTTGAGGTCTTGGAAGGCTGCGTCAGCCTCCGGAGTCCACTCGAATGGTTCTTTATTTTTCATCAGCTTGAAGAACGGGCAGGCGCGTTCTCCCAACTTGGAGATGAAACGCCCCAGCGAGGTCACGCAACCTGCCAGCTTCTGCATCTCCTTAAGAGTCTGCGGTGGGCTCATCCTTTCTTTGGCCTTGACTTTCTCTGGGTTAGCCTCGATCCCTCTGTGTGATACCAAGAAGCCCAGCAGCTTGCCGGATGGGACGCCGAACACACATTTCTCCGGGTTGAGTCGCAGATCCACCTTGCGCAGGCTGGCAAATGTTTCTTCCAGGTCTTCAATAAGGGTTCTTGCCTCCCGAGACTTCACCACTATGTCGTCGATGTATGCCTCTGCGTTCCTCCCGAGCTGCCGGCCCAGAGCGATGTGCATCAGCCACTGGAAGGTTGCTCCGGCGTTACGCAGCCCAAACGGCATGCAGGTGTAGCAATACACCCCGCATGGGGTCAAGAAAGCCGTCTTCTCAACATCTTGCACTGCCATCTTGATTTGGTGATGGCCTGAGAAGGCGTCCAGGAAGCACAACAGGTCGCACTCGGCGGTGGAGTTGATGATCTGATCGATACGCAGAAACGGAAAGGGGTCTTGAGGGCAAGCCTTATTGAGGTTAGTGAAGTCGATGCACATACGCTCCTTTCCGCCCTTCTTGGGGACAATGACTGGGTTCGCCAACCATTCTGGGTACTGCACCTCCCGAATGACACCAGCCTCTTGCAGCTTGCGGGTCTCTTGGACGATGAACGACTGCTTGTCTGTGGACTGCCTCCGCGCCTTCTGCTTCACCGGTCGTGCGTTAGGGCACACCCTCAGGTGATGCTCGATTATTCCCCTTGGGATCCCAACCAGATCCTTGGGCTCCCATGCGAACACTTCCTTGTTCGCGTGTAAGAAGTCGACCAATGCCTTTTCTTGATCTGGAGAGAGGTTGGCACCTATGGTGAAGGTGGCACCCGACGCCCTGTCTTCATCGACCGGCACCTGCTTCATCTCGGCCCGATCTTGAGAGAACAACTTCTTCTTCTTCGCTGGCGCAGCCCCCGGAGCCTCTGGGGCCCCTTCTCCAGTCGGCCGCGCGGCCGCTGTGGCCCTGAAGGCGAGCTTGAGGGCCAATAGCGCATTGTCACACCCTAGTTAGTTCATGCAGTAGAGTGTTGCATCATGTTTAAATTTTTCCAGAAACTTGAAATGGGGATGTTAGAACCCCCAGCACCCCCCTGGAAACAACTAGGGTTTACTAAAATCTTTTTCAATGAACCTGAAATGCCCTTCTAAAATGTCCATCATTTTTGTCTTGGGTTAGAACCTCTGCCAAAACTGGTTCACATTTTTCTAGGTCATCATAAGATCATTGAATTAAATCACATGTAACTTGCATTTCGGCATTTAAATGCTAGTAAATATTTTAAATGTCCAAATAATCCCAAACTGAAATGTTCCATGTTGGATATACTTTATACAGTGGGCATGAGCAGTTTGGTGATTTTTGAAAGTGCTTGGGTATTTTTAGAAAAGACACAAAGTTGCAGAAAAATAGAAAACATAAAGAAAAGAGAGGGAGAGAGTTACCTAGGCCTCTTACCTGGCCAGCCCAGCCCACTGGCCTGGTGCCAGTCATCGCCTACCTCTGCCAGTAGGCAGAGGAGGGACACCGCGACACCGCCGAGCTCGCCACGCCACCACCCTGCCTGCCTGCCCTCACCCGCGCCAGCGCAGCGCCTCGAAGAGCCTCCTCGGCGCCTCCCCGACCCCCTCTCACTCTCCCTCGTCCCCATCTCCTCCTCTGTCTCTCTCTCCCGCGATTTCCGCGATCGCCCGAGAACACCGACGAGCACCCCCGTGGCCACCAGCCCTCCCTCGCCATGCCGCCAGGTCCAGAAGCTCTGCCATGTCGTCCTCGACCTCCTCGCTAAGCTACGCAACACCGGATGCCCTGAAGCCTCGCCAACGCCACCGTTTCCGACCTCGAGTGCCGGTGATCCCCTCCGTCGTTCCGCCGGACTCCGAGCCTCCCCTGCCTCGCCAGCAGCACCAGAAGAACCGCGGTGAGCCGCTACACCGTTTCCCCCATGCCCCGTTGCCTAATTCGTAATCTAGCCGCATCAACCACCAGAGTCGAGTGCTCCCCGCCACCGGCCATGTCGCCGCCGCGGTTGCAACACCTACACGTCACACCAGAGCATGTAGGCGTGCTCAGCGCCTCCTCAGGAAGCCGCAGATCCCACTAGTTCAGCTCGAAACGCGCCGTAGCACCTAACCCGTCGTTGCCCGAACTCCGGCGGCCGCAAAAGAGCTCTTTGCCGTCAGCTCCGGCCACCCCAGCTGCTGCTGCTTGACTTTTTGGATGCGCCTCACTCCCAGGAACCCGTAGGAGCAAACCGCGCATGGAATGGAGCTCCGTAGCGAGTGCACGGTGCACCTCCGCCGTCGGCCATGGTCGTCGCCGGTTGGCCTCCGGCGAGCTGACGTGGCGCTATCATTAGCAGCTAATGACATCGCTAATTAACCCTAGAGCCACTTACAAATGTGCCCCACTGCCTAATTAACCCCGGGTTTTATTTCTTGTTTAGTTTAGATTAACCCAGCGGGACCCACGCGTCAGAGTTGACCCTGCTGACGTGGCCGTTGACCGGTCCCACCTGTCTGTGACACGAGCACTGTGAGACTGACCAGTGGGACCCACTGGTCAGGTTTGACCTGGACCATCTCCGTTGACCTGCTGACGTCACACCGATGTCATGCTGACGCAGTAAATCATTTTCTGGTTTTTAATAAATCAGGAAATCCCAGAAAATGCCCAAAACTTCAAAAATTCATAGAAATTAATCTGTAACTCCAAATGAAATAATTTATATATGAAAAATGACCAGAAAAATCCAAGGAATCTGAATATGGCATTTTCATGCATGTTTGAACAAGTTAACCTCACTGAATAGGACAATTCATGATTATGGAATGAATAGTAATTAGTTTTGGAGTTGGAATTTGCTATAGGTTTGAATTCCACTTCAATGAATATGACTAGCTGTTGCACTAGGTCAATTCAGTACCTTAATATGACATATCATTCATATAAATGTGCATTGCATTGATTGTGGTTCCTCTTGTGTTTGCCGGTGGTTGCTCCCTCTCAGTAGACGTGGTTCCGACGACGTGTTCGATGACACCGATGAAGAACTATATTATCTTTAGAAGTGCCAGGCAAGCAAAACCCCCTTGTTCATTCCGATACAATCCCACTCTCTCGCTCCTGCTCTCTTGTACTGCACTAGGGCAACATCGATTCAACTGTTACATGCTGCGGTAGCTGAACCCCTTTTCCTCTGCATGACCTGTCATTGCCACAGTAAATAGATGAAACCCACTAGCATGAGTAGGAGTTGTTTGAGCCCTGATGTGCCTACCCATTCATGCCTGTTTGTTATGCCTGCTACTGCTTAGAGTTGAGTTGGGTCTGATTCATCGGGGATGATTCAGAGGTGATGAACATGTCCTACTGTGTGTGAGCTAAGTGTGTGAACACGATTTGGTAAAGGTAGCGGTGAGAGGCCATCTAGGAGTACATGGTGGGTTGTCTCATTGAAACCGTCCTCAGGAACTGAGTTCTGTGTTTGTGATCCATGAACAGCTACTACCACATGTTGGGCCCTGAAATATGACCCCGCTTGACTTATTAACCGCCCCTGTCCTCTGTCCAGGAGTTGCAACTAGTTTCTGGTGTTTGTAGGATATGTGTTGGAGGCCGTGCGTAGCGCTGACCCTAGGGGTGGGCTATGTCGCGGTAGATACACCGTGGCCCGGTGTACCGAGCGCCCGTTTGGTGTCTCGGGAACCCTGCACACATCGTTTGGGGCTGTGAGCGAAACCCCGGCCGGATCTCCTCGCGGATGGAACCCGAATAGGCGATAAACCTGGACTAGAGACTTGTGTGGTTAGTTAGGTCGTGGTCTACACCCACGTCGGCTTTCGCTTGAAGTCTGCCGAGCACATGTCGTGTGCAGACGCTAAGTGGTGGAAACATGTGTGAAGAAGTACACCCCTGCAGGGTTAATATGATCTATTCGAATAGCCGTGTCCGCGGTAAAGGACTTCTGGGTTGCCTGTACAGTTCATAGACAAGTGAAAGTGGATACTCTAAAACTCGCAAGACAAGCGTGAGTGCCATGGATGGCGTTCTCGTAGGGAGACGGGAGCGGATCCATAGTGGTGTATTGATATGGTGAATATGTGGACTCGTGTGCGCCACCTCAAAAGAGTTACTTGCTGTCGTAGTTCAGGTTAGCCACTGAGTCAAAGCTGGCCTGCTGCAGTTAAACTCCACCACCCCCTTTGTTGATACCGATGCATATGTAGTTAGTTCTGATGTAAGTCTTGCTGGGTACATTTGTACTCACGTTTGCTTAATTTATGTTTTTGCAGAGAGACTCAGTCTCGCTAGTAGTTCCGCGTGGACTTCGACGTTTAGCTTGTTACCTCAGCTACGATCTTGTGCCCTCGACAGGATCTGGTAGATAGTCGGGCTTCTCAGCCTTTTTCACTTGTAGATGTCTGTACTCAGACATGATAGGCTTCCGCATGTGCTTTGACTTGTATGCTCTGAATGTTGGGTCATGAGACCCATGTTTGTAATACTTGGCTCCTCGGAGCCTAATGAATAAATACTCTGAGTCGTAGAGTCTTGTTGTGATGCCATGTTGTATTTGCCCATATCCAGCATATTGTGTGTATGATTGAAATGCTTGGTATGTGTGGGATCCGACAACCTAGTTGTTTATCCTTGGTAGCCTCTCTTATGAGGAAATGTAGTCTTGTGCTTCCATGAGTCATAGTAGTCCGCTACAGCCCGGTTCACCGGAGTCCTGCTAGCCCAGCACTACTGCTCCGGAACACTTAGACTGGCCGGCATGTGTCCTTCCTCGATCCTGTGTCTGTCCCTTCGGGGAAACATCACGCGGTGTCTTTCGGAGTCCTGTTAGCCTGCTACAGCCCGGATTCCCGGAGTCCTGCTAGCCCAGTTGTTACAGCCCGAATTCACTCGCTGATGACCGACACGTTCGTTGCTGGGTCATGTATGCCTGTCCCCGTAAGTTAGTGCCACTTTGGGTTCACGACTAGTCATGTCGGCCCGGGTTCTCTGTCATATGGATGCTAGCGACACTATCATATACGTGAGCCAAAAGGCGCAAACGGTCCCGGGCCATGGTAAGGCGACACCCGTGGGAATACCGTGCGTGAGGCCGCAAAGTGATATGAGGTGTTACCGGCTAGATCGATGTGACTTGGAATCGGGGTCCTAACAGCGTTGGTATCAGAGCCTGACTGCCTGTAGGATTACCAAGCCAAACTGGTCGAAGTTGAGTCTAGAAATGCTTTAGTTATATAAGGGAATTGATTGTGGAAGGGAACGTAAGGCTCTTTTTACTCCTTTACCTTATGCCTTTCTGATCTGAGTCAACCTCTTCTTTTCTACGGGGATTAAGAACTAGGCTTTCTCTTCTTCTATCAGGATCACGTGTTACTAATCCATAGACTTATAAGATTGCTGGATTCAAGTCTCAGTTCAGTTTCTACTACTTCCGTATGTTCATAGCTAGCCTCAGAACCTTGATATTGTGATGTTAAGTGGTTATGCCACCAATTGCAGGATGTCTCAAATCTTTTGAGCATTTACAGCCGTTATGCTGTCCGAGTCATCCCAGGTTTCCAAACAATCTGATGCATTTGCAAAATCCTTTCCCTCTGTTTCTGCGTCCCTTTGGGCCAGATTAAGCACACTAACGGTCTGTTGAGGTATTCCATTGCCTTGACATTTGTGTTGGAGCTAGTATTATGACCCTAGGCCTCCTAGAGAACCACCAAGTAATCTAGTAATGCTTTATATTCCTAGTGTGATGATTCTGGCCGTCATTCTCGAAAGCATCCCGTGATGCTATCTAGTTAGTAGGCATTCTATTTCTGGGTTCTTGAGCCCAAGATTCACTCTACTTACTTCCTGTTGTTAGTGTTCGCTAGTTCCTTTAGGATATTAGTAACCTTGCGACAGTCCTCGAGGTCCGTGGTATTTCCTTCTTCCAAATACCATGAACCATTAAGGCAGAAGTTCTTGAACCAAAAAGATCACAACCAGAGTGCTCTTGGTGAGTTCTCCATTCCATATTGTGACTCTGCCAGTTCTACCTTTCTGCAGGGGTTATCTGGAAGAAACCTGTTGAACTTGCTTCGACATACTAATCTATGTATCCACAACTCAAAAAAGGTTATATGTTCCTTTGAGTTGTCCCTCTTTAGTTGTATCCTGACCCTCTGTCTATCAATTGTTAGTCAGGACTAGTTGTGCATTCGTGTTATCGATGCTTATTATTCTTGTGGTCCGTCAAGCCATTCTATTACGGAATGACTAGGAGAAACAAACTCCAGTACCTCATCCATATCTAGGATTTGGTCAAAGCGGTTGTATTCCGCAGATCAAAATGCCAAATCCAGCTTTTGATTTTGTTCTACCCTGAAGTATTACCGTCTTATGTCAAGAATGTCATGAAAATTGCACAACCTCTTATGAATTCTTGACGAAGTGATACTTCTCGCCATAGTTCTTCATTCCTCGGTCTCCGTGTTGTTGCAACCGGAATACCGACAAGGGAATCGCGATGTGTGAAATAAACACTCCCAGCAACCCCGTTGCTTGGTAGTTAATGGACAATAATCTCATTCTTAGCGTGTTGATTGCTGAATCATCATCCTAAGATTTATCGTGCGACCTAGTCCTTGTTTCTGGTGCACTCTTCGATCAATGAGTTAGGATTTTGTTAATCCTTGCTTATTTGATCATGTCATCTTGCCTCGAAAGCAAGATTGTTCTCGAGCTTAGTTACATATCGGTGGTTCATGACTTTCCGAATATCTTCTCGGAAGTGCTACCAGGTTGTCACCTGACCGCTATGTTGATTTCTTGATCAAGTTGGTTTCTTGTAAACCACCCTTTCTCCAGGAATCTGTGTCGGATACCCTGAGCTAGTTGGTTAAGCTAAACAACAACTTGGAGAGTTGGAAGATGAGAGCTTGTCTGACTCAGTTCATTCCTAAGGGATATCCTCGTGTGTGTGTGTTGAAGAAAGATGATACTTTCATTGATTGATCCTTGTGATCAATTGTTGGACCTATTATCTCATCCAAACTTTGATTTGAGTATGGGCTATCATCAAATCAAATCAGAACCAACGATGTTCGTAATGTTGTCTTATCCGTGGTTGTTTCCTCGGGCATACACCATTACATCTTTTGGTCTGACCAATACTATCACATTGTTCACATAATGGTGGAATTCCAGTGATATGGAAAATTCCGATGAGTTGCTGTTGAGCCCATCAGCAGCATTTTGTCTCCTCCATGATTCATGTTGAACATCAACCTGGTGTTGGAAACTTTGTAAGCAATGCCTTCGTGTTCTGTTCATGAAGCTTATGCTTGGATGGAAGAAGTGACTTCCTCGAATTCATGTGCATTTGGTGCAAGTTGTCGCCGTGAGTTCGAGAAAGATTGTTTTTGTTTCCTCTGGTACCATCCGAAGTCAGTTATGCATGTGCGAATGTATTCTATGGTTTGGTAGATTAATTACCTCCACTCCATATGTATTCCTTAGCACAACAAGCCACTGATTGACTTGTTCAAGGAAAAGAAGTCTAGCGCGCGTAAAGACTTCGAAATCCTTGATGATGGAACCTAACCTGAACTCGATAGTGTTTTATTATAAGACTATTATGTGGTCATTCTTGTCTTGGACAACATGCTCACGTGTATATAGCAGAACCAGCTCGTGTTTTGGAGCTTGCTATCGTAGTTCATTTCCCGAGAATCCACAACGTCATCTCGTCGGTTTGTGTTGCAAATTTTCTTTCCAGAAATGACGTCTGAAATATTCCGTTACCAACCAGATCTGAATCTCAGGCAGATATTATGGTTGGAGCTATTCCAAGATCTATGATGTAGGTCCCGACAAAGTTGATGTTCTGGCTGACACACCTAGCCTGGAGAGTTATCATTGTAGTATCTTGATTGAGCAATTTTACCATCTTTCTACATGAGGATTTCATGCGACTTATTCTAGAAGTTGCTCCCTAGGAATTCATGTGCTCCCAGTTCCTTCGATTTTGCTATAATCATTTGAATAGTGGAATCACTTTCTCCTGATGAGCTTCTCCCCAGTTACTAGAATCATTCCCAGCATTTGCATTTTGTTCCTAGCCTGCACCTGCCGTGGTGCCATCCTACCATGGGTTCCACCCATTTCCGGTGATAAGCAAAAATCATCCATTGCGTTGTCTTCAACAAGGTAGTCCACATCATTCATCCTAGTTCGACTATGTCATTCTCTGGAACTCCTTCAAATGTTCGATTGTGATTGCCTTAGGCTAGTTTAGAGAATTTTATTGATCTCTGTATCAAAAGTAATTCTTTTTGCCACTTAAGGAAATAACTCTATGAGTCACCTCCTCTAAGGTGTCTCGTTATGGTATCATGGCAACTCAAATCCTCGCTACGTTGACAGCCGTTCACCACCTTGTTGAGCGTGAAATTGTTGTCTACCTAGTGAACCATCGTCATCTGCTTCACTCCATCCCTTTGGATGTGTGCTTCGTGTCTCAGCTCGAGAGATGTTGTTATGTCTCATTCCATGAGCTGATCCTGAGTTGTTCGATCTTCGAGAAGATCGATCCTTCTAGAGTTTTCCCTTTCGTCTCGTTGTCATGTTAGTTGGAGTTCTCAGAGCAAGACATCGGGACAAAGATGGTGATCGAATCAACGTTCTTATGAAGTGCAACCTGGATCGTGAAGATTGTGTTAGTTTGCGTTCCTCCTTCCATCTTACCCTACGCTTGAATCTCGGGATGAGATTCTTTTGAGTGGGGGTGAGTTGTCACACCCTAGTTAGTTCATGCAGTAGAGTGTTGCATCATGTTTAAATTTTTCCAGAAACTTGAAATGGGGATGTTAGAACCCCCAGCACCCCCCTGGAAACAACTAGGGTTTACTAAAATCTTTTTCAATGAACCTGAAATGCCCTTCTAAAATGTCCATCATTTTTGTCTTGGGTTAGAACCTCTGCCAAAACTGGTTCACATTTTTCTAGGTCATCATAAGGTCATTGAATTAAATCACATGTAACTTGCATTTGGGCATTTAAATGCTAGTAAATATTTTAAATGTCCAAATAATCCCAAACTGAAATGTTCCATGTTGGATATACTTTATACAGTGGGCATGAGCAGTTTGGTGATTTTTGAAAGTGCTTGGGTATTTTTAGAAAAGACACAAAGTTGCAGAAAAATAGAAAACATAAAGAAAAGAGAGGGAGAGAGTTACCTAGGCCTCTTACCTGGCCAGCCCAGCCCACTGGCCTGGTGCCAGTCATCGCCTACCTCTGCCAGTAGGCAGAGGAGGGACACCGCGACACTGCCGAGCTCGCCACGCCACCACCCTGCCTGCCTGCCCTCACCCGCGCCAGCGCAGCGCCTCGAAGAGCCTCCTCGGCGCCTCCCCGACCCCCTCTCACTCTCCCTCGTCCCCATCTCCTCCTTTGTCTCTCTCTCCCGTGATTTCTGCGACCGCCCGAGAACACCGACGAGCACCCCCGTGGCCACCAGCCCTCCCTCGCCATGCCGCCAGGTCCAGAAGCTCCGCCATGTCGTCCTCGACCTCCTCGCTAAGCTACGCAACACCGGATGCCCTGAAGCCTCGCCAATGCCACCGTTTCCGACCTCGAGTGCCGGTGATCCCATCCGTCGTTCCGCCGGACTCCGAGCCTCCCCTGCCTCGCCAGCAGCACCAGAAGAACTGCGGTGAGCCGCTACAACGTTTCCCCCATGCCCCGTTGCCTAATTCGTACTCTAGCCGCATCAACCACCAGAGTCGAGTGCTCCCCGCCACCGGCCATGTCGCCGCCGCGGTTGCAACACCCGCACGTCACACCAGAGCATGTAGGCGTGCTCAGCGCCTCCTCAGGAAGCCGCAGATCCCACTAGTTCAGCTCGAAACGCGCCGTAGCGCCTAACCCGTCGTTGCCCGAACTCCGGCGGCCGCAAAAGAGCTCTCCGCCGTCAGCTCCGGCCACCCCAGCTGCTGCTGCTTGACTTTTTGGATGCGCCTCACTCCCAGGAACCCGTAGGAGCAAACCGCGCATGGAATCGAGCTTCGTAGCGAGCGCACGGTGCACCTCCGCCGTCGGCCGTGGTCGTCGCCGGTTGGCCACCGACGAGCTGACGTGGCGCTATCATTAGCAGCTAATGACATCGCTAATTAACCCTAGAGCCACTTACAAACGGGCCCCACTGCCTAATTAACCCCAGGTTTTATTTCCTGTTTAGTTTAGATTAACCCAGCGGGACCCACGCGTCAGAGTTGACCCTGCTAACGTGGCCGTTGACCGGTCCCACCTGTCTATGACACGAGCACTGTGAGACTGACCAGTGGGACCCACTGGTCCGGTTTGACCTGGACCATCTCCGTTGACCTGCTGACGTCACACCGACGTCATGCTGACGCAGTAAATCATTTTCTGGTTTTTAATAATTCAGGAAATCCCACAAAATGCCCAAAACTTCAAAAATTCATAGAAATTAATCTGTAACTCCAAATGAAATAATTTATATATGAAAAATGACCAAAAAAATCCAAGGAATCTGAATATGGCATTTTCATGCATGTTTGAACAAGTTAACCTCACTGAATAGGACAATTCATGATTATGGAATGAATAGTAATTAGTTTTGGAGTTGGAATTTGCTATAGGTTTGAATTCCACTTCAATGAATATGACTAACTGTTGCACTAGGTCAATTCAGTACCTTAATATGACATATCATTCATATAAATGTGCATTGCATTGATTGTGGTTCCTATTGTGTTTGCCGGTGGTTGCTCCCTCTCAGTAGACGTGGTTCCGACGACGTGTTCGATGACACCGATGAAGAACTATATTATCTCCAGAAGTGCCAGGCAAGCAAAACCCCCTTGTTCATTCCGATACAATCCCACTCTCTCGCTCCTGCTCTCTTGTACTGCACTAGGGCAACATCGATTCAACTGTTACATGCTGCGGTAGCTGAACCCCTTTTCCTCTGCATGACCTGTCATTGCCACAGTAAATAGATGAAACCCACTAGCATGAGTAGGAGTTGTTTGAGCCCTGATGTGCCTACTCATTCATGCCTGTTTGTTATGCCTGCTACTGCTTAGAGTTGAGTCAGGTCTGATTCATCGGGGATGATTCAGAGGTGATGAACATGTCCTACTGTGTGTGAGCTAAGTGTGTGAACACGATTTGGTAAAGGTAGCGGTGAGAGGCCATGTAGGAGTACATGGTGGGTTGTCTCATTGAAACCGTCCTCAGGAACTGAGTTCTGTGTTTGTGATCCATGAACAGCTACTACCACACGTTGGGCCCTGAAATATGACCCCGCTCGACTTATTAACCGCCCCTGTCCTCTGTCCAGGAGTTGCAACTAGTTTCTGGTGTTTGTAGGATATGTGTTGGAGGCCATGCGTAGCGCTGACCCTAGGGGTGGGCTATGTCGCGGTAGATACACTGTGGCCCGGTGTACCGAGTGCCCGTTTGGTGTCTCGGGAACCCTGCACACATCGTTTGGGGCTGTGAGCGAAACCCCGGCCAGATCTCCTCGCGGATGGAACCCGAATAGGCGATAAACCTGGACTAGAGACTTGTGTGGTTAGTTAGGTCGTGGTCTACACCCACGTCGGCTTTCGCTTGAAGTCTGCCGAGCACATGTCGTGTGCAGACGCTAAGTGGTGGAAACATGTGTGAAGAAGTACACCCCTGCAGGGTTAATATGATCTATTCAAATAGCCGTGTCTGCGGTAAAGGACTTCTGGGTTGCCTGTACAGTTCATAGACAAGTGAAAGTGGATACTCTAAAACTCGCAAGATAAGCGTGAGTGCCATGGATGGCGTTCTCGTAGGGAGACGGGAGCGGATCCATAGTGGTGTATTGATATGGTGAATATGTGGACTCGTGTGCGCCACCTCAAAAGAGTTACTTGCTGTCGTAGTTCAGGTTAGCCACTGAGTCAAAGCTGGCCTGCTGCAGTTAAACTCCACCACCCCCTTTGTTGATACCGATGCATATGTAGTTAGTTCTGATGTAAGTCTTGCTGGGTACATTTGTACTCACGTTTGCTTAATTTATGTTTTTGCAGAGAGACTCAGTCTCGCTAGTAGTTCCGCGTGGACTTCGACGTTTAGCTTGTTACCTCAGCTACGATCTTGTGCCCTCGACAGGATCTGGTAGATAGTCGGGCTTCTCAGCCTTTTTCACTTGTAGATGTCTGTACTCAGACATGATAGGCTTCCGCATGTGCTTTGACTTGTATGCTCTGAATGTTGGGTCATGAGACCCATGTTTGTAATACTTGGCTCCTCGGAGCCTAATGAATAAATACTCTGAGTCGTAGAGTCTTGTTGTGATGCCATGTTGTATTTGCCCATATCCAGCATATTGTGTGTATGATTGAAATGCTTGGTATGTGTGGGATCCGACAACCTAGTTGTTTATCCTTGGTAGCCTCTCTTATGAGGAAATGTAGTCTTGTGCTTCCATGAGTCATAGTAGTCCGCTACAGCCCGGTTCACCGGAGTCCTGCTAGCCCAGCACTACTGCTCCGGAACACTTAGACTGGCCGGCATGTGTCCTTCCTCGATCCTGTGTCTGTCCCTTCGGGGAAACATCACGCGGTGTCTTTCGGAGTCCTGTTAGCCTGCTACAGCCCGGATTCCCGGAGTCCTGCTAGCCCAGTTGTTACAGCCCGAATTCACTCGCTGATGACCGACACGTTCGTTGCTGGGTCATGTATGCCTGTCCCCGTAAGTTAGTGCCACTTTGGGTTCACGACTAGTCATGTCGGCCCGGGTTCTCTGTCATATGGATGCTAGCGACACTATCATATACGTGAGCCAAAAGGCGCAAACGGTCCCGGGCCATGGTAAGGCGACACCCGTGGGAATACCGTGCGTGAGGCCGCAAAGTGATATGAGGTGTTACCGGCTAGATCGATGTGACTTGGAATCGGGGTCCTGACAAGCATCCTTGGTGTCTCCCGCCATGGTGAGGATGCCGCTGCTTCCCGGCATCTTCATGAGGTTGTAGGCAGGGTGAGTCGCTGCCTTGAACTTGGCCAGGGCCGGGTACCGGAGGATGGCGTTGTACGGGAGGCTGATGCGGGCGATGTCGAAGTCGATAAGCTCGGTGCGGTAGTTGTCGCGGGTGCCGAAGGTGACGGGGAGGCGGATCTGCCCGAGGGGGTTGGTGGAGCCGTTGACGACTCCAGAGAAGGGCTTCGTGTGGCGGAGCCGGCCACGGGGCACATGAAGCAAGCCGAATGCTTCCACCGAGAGCACGTTGAGGCCGGCTCCTCCGTCGATGAGGGTCTTGGTGACCGCCACGTTGCAAATGGTGGGGGTGCAGAGCATCGGCAGAGCACCGGCGCCGGCTGTGACTACGGGGTGGTCCCCGGAGTCGAAGGTGAGATCGGCCTTGGGCGCCGCCCAACCCGGCGGCGCCGCCCGCTGCACATGGGTGGCACCCGCCTGGTGAAAGAACTGCTTGATGTGGCGATCCGAGGGTGGTGCCTGCGAGCCGCCGAGGATGGCTACGACGGCGTAAGGTGCCGGCACCGCGAATTGCGTGACGAAAAGGCCGTGCAGCTCCTCCCAGGAAGCCACTGAGGATTCCGGCAGGCCCAGGAGCCAAGCGCGCGGCGCGCCTGTGAGGGCCATGGGAAGCCAATTCGCCATGACCTTGCCGTCGCCGTTGGCCGCCAGAACCGCCTCCTCATACGCCTGGAGAAACCCCACAGGGTCTGCTGCACTGTCGTAGCGAGGCGGCACCTCCGGCCTGAACTTGGGCGGCCACTACACTCGCCTAAAGGCGGGGGTGAAGGCCCGGAGACCCACGGCGCCTCCGTGCGCGCCCGTCGATCCAATCGGAGAAGAGGCGCCCGCCATGAGAGCTGAATGGCGAGGGCAGAGTGCGGCGGACGGAGAGGCAAAGCTTCGACGCACCCCTACCTGGCGCGCCAAACGTTGGATTTCGGGTTCCGCAAACCCTTGAGAGGTTCGAACTATGGGGTGCGTGCGAAGAACTCGTCCTCCCCAGTCTGCATACTCGCTAATCTCACAGCCTAGCTCGATGAACTGTAAGGAAAAGAGACACGACAATTTACCCAGGTTCGGGTAACCTTGCGGTGTAAAACCCTACTCCTGCTTTGTGGTGGATTGGCCTCGAGGGGCTGAGGATGAACTAGTACAGTGGCGAACAACCTCAGGAGGAGAGGTGTTCTTGAGCTCGAGTGAGCTGGTGGAGTGAGGGTGATCTGAATGATCTGTCTGGGGGTCCGATGTGAACTCTTCCGATCCCCCTCTACGGTGGTGGCTAAGTCCTATTTATTGTGGCCCTGGTCCTCTTCCCAAATGAAAGGCGGGAAGGGATCCCACAACGGCCAAATTTGAAGGGAGACAACTAGTACATGCTATCCTGACAAAAGTAGTCTTCGCCTGCAAAAGCCTCTGGTTGTGACGCCGTGGTGGGCTCGGTGATGACCTTCGTCGTGCCGTCCTGGCGGTCCTAGTCTTGTTGCACGGGAATGGAAACCTTTGGCTGATTCCTCGGGACTCCGCGCCTGCGCTTGCCTCTTTAGCACCAAAGAGGAAACTGGTACACTGCGCCCGCTGGCGCCCGCCTGGCCTTGGTCGTCATGGCTCACGTCATCCGGACCTCACGAGGTGAGGCTTGCATAGAGATCTCCGCTCCTCGGGAGCCAGCTTGAGGAGGCCGCTCCTCGTGGAGGTCTTGGTGTCATCTGCCTCGCGAGGCTTGGCCCCTCGCGAGGGTCTTGAGTTGTTGTCGCTGAAGCTGGGCCGTACCAGGCCGTCGATGGAGCCACGCTGTGGGCCGCAGGCAGGCAAGTCTGGGTACCCCCGTTCCCAGAATGCCGACAAGCTTTTTCTGGCGCCGTTGCCGAGGAGCTGAGCACTTTTGGGCCTTGCCTTGAGTTTTGAGTTATTTTGAGATCTAATGGTTTTTGCAGGCAAAGAGCGGCCATGGTCTTTCAAGAACAACTTTATTAGGTAGGTGCCGAGTTAGTATCAGGACCGGCTCGAGGAGAGAACTACATTATAATTGGTCCTAACCTACCTGGTAAAGTATATGAGATAAACCCTCGGTTAATTCCTATGATAAAAGAAAATGTATTCCGAGGTGATGCAACTGAATGTCCTTAGGAGCATATTAACAATTTTGATCTTGAATGAGAAACCCTTCAGTTGCAGGAGTTAAGTAATGACGAGCTCAAAGCAGAAGTGTTTCCCCATTCTCTCCAGGGAGCAGCAAAAAAATGGCTAAGATGTCAACATATAATTACCTTGAGTAGTTGGCCAAAATTAAGGACTGCTTTTTCCTCTCGTTACTAACCTCAAGGGAAATTATATACAATCAGGAGGAAGATAAGGAGTTTTGGATAGCGGGAAGGTGAGAAACTAGTATAAGCATATATATATATATATATATAAATATATATATATATATATAGGACAACACTATTCTAATCCTATTCTAATCCAACTCTCCCTATATAGGCGCGATGGGGATCCTCCCGAACTCCCGAACCGGTGGAAAGAAAAAGAAAAAAATGGCCACCCACCCAACCACCCACGATCTCTTCCCTTCCCTAATCTCCCGACTCCCTCTCCTCCCGTGGATCGCGCCGGTTCCCTCCACCTGCTTCCAGCGCACCTCCGGCCCCCTCCATCTGCTTCCACCGCCGCGCCGCCAACCGGCGCCGCCGCCCCTGATCTGCGCCCAACCGGGGTCGCCGCCCCCGATCTGTGCCCAACCGGGGTCGCCGACGCCCTGCCCCCAATCGGCGCCGCGGCCCCCACCCTGCCCCCAACTACGCTCGTCACCGTCGGCTGCCCGGATCCCCGCCGCGGGAGGATACCACGCGCCTCCGCTGGGCCCTGCTACCTCCGCCTCCTCCCAGTGGTACTCCTCCATGGACGGAGCACCTGGATCTGGTGACGCTACGAACCACCGGAGCTCACGCCTTGCTCCTGCCGCCTTGGCCGCCACATCCACTGGTGCCCATCGGCCATGGATGGTGTCCGCTGCCTCCTCAACAAAACTGTAGGATCCTGCACCCCTCTGTACACCTCCCCAATTCTTCTTGAGCGCTCAGATGGAGAGAAAAAGGAGATCCACCTAGCCTTTGAAGTTCGGCCGGTGAGCCTGTGCAGTCCGACGACGCGTGCATGCTTGTGTTCGGTCATCTCACATCAATGGTCAGTGTGGAAAACAAACGCATAGACGGAGTCTCCCATATGCAGGCACACAGCTACCCAATGAAGCCTCTACGTGTATAATTCAGAGTTGCCTAGTGCTTCATTCTATGTTTCTTAACTGAACATTTGTGACACGCATGTGTGCCCTTGCCACTGATGTGTGTGTATGTCATGCAATGTAGCTAGCGCCCGAACATGCTTCTTACTTTATTGTATGTGCAAATGGTGGTTGCCTGCTTCTTGTTCTGTTCTTTGATTGTTGTACGTCTGCACTTTGCTTCAAAAATTGTCGCCGCGCCGTCGATGTCCACAACAGCCGCCCCTCCACTTAACTATGCTGGTCGCCGCCCCAATTGTCGCCACGCTGAGCCTTCCCCTCCCTGTGTTTTTGTGTGTTTGTGCCAAAAAAATGGGTGGTTTTATTTACTTTTTGTGTATATAAGAGAAAGAGAAAGAAGTTCAAATATAAGAAATGAAAAAGCTCAAAATATGTAACACAGTAAAAATGTTCGTGTACAAAATTCGCGTGCAGAAATAAAATGTAAATTCACAATGAAATTCATGTATAAAAAAGTTGAAGTTCACATAGAGTAAAAAGGTGCATTTATGTAAAAGATGTACTGAAAAGTACATGTTCTCTAATTCCTGATACTTTTATGGTTGTCCCCGAGGAGTAAAACGCAGAGCTCACACGTAACATAATGATAATTAAAAAAAATGTTCAAGTATTGTTCTCCAGAAAAGTTCATGCATATAATAAAACCGAATTTTTTGTTGCTAGAAGTTCAAGTGCTTGTGCCGGGAAAATTTAGAAATTCTTCTAAGAGAGGTTCACCGTGTATTTAGATGTCCAAAACACATAAAAAAAATGTTGTTTTTGGTGTTTTAAAATAATTCTCTCAAACCAGAGAGAAGTTCAAAGTGATAACAACCGGAAGTTCACGTACTGCATGGTGTGTGTTTCGTATGAGAAAAATACAATAGGTAAATCTTTTGTTGCTAGAAGTTCAAGTGCTCGTCCCGGGAAAGTTTAGAAATTCTTCTGAGAGAGGTTCACCGTGTATTTAGATGTCCAAAACACATAAAAAAATGTTGTTTTTGGTGTTTTAAAATAATTCTCTCAAACCAGAGAGAAGTTCAAAGTGATAACAACCGGAAGTTCACGTACTGCATGGTGTGTGTTTCGTATGAGAAAAATACAATAAAAATGTAAAAAAATTGTTGCTAGAAGTTCAAGTGCTCGTCTAGGAAAAGTTTAGAAATTCTTCTGAGAGAGGTTCACCATGTATTTAGATGTCCAAAACACATAAAAATATGTTGTTTTTGGTGTTTTAAAATAATTCTCTCAAATCAGAGAGAAGTTCAAAGTGATAACAACCGGAGTTCACGTATTGCATGGTGTGTGTTTCGTATGAGAAAAATACAATAAAAATGTAAATCTTTTGTTGCTAGAAGTTCAAGTGCTCGTCCCGGGAAATTTTAGAAATTCTTCTGAGAGAGGTTCACCATGTATTTAGATGTCCAAAACACATAAAAATATGTTGTTTTTGGTGTTTTAAAATAATTCTCTTAAACCAGAGAGAAGTTCAAAGTGATAACAAGCGGAAGTTCACGTACTGCATGGTGTGTGTTTCTATATATAGAATAACACTGTTCTGATCCTGGGATCAGAATAGTTATTCTGATCACGTCGCCCTATATAGCGAGCGATGAGCTTTTTCCCGAACTCGCGGAAACGGTAGCGAGAAAAGAAAAAAAAGGAAAAAACCACTCCCGATCCCCATCGCCCCCAACCTCCTGCCCCACCCCAAATCCCCCTCGCCCCGCGCCGCCGCGTGATCTCCCCCCCCCCCAAAGCCCCCGGGGCGCCCCGCGACGTGCCCGCTGCCCGCCGCCGTGCGACTTACCCGGACACCACGCCGCCTGGATCTGGGCGGTACAGCCACACCTCTGCCTCCTACCTTCGCCCCGACCACCTCCGCCGCCCTCTCCACCCCCGACCGCCTCTGAAGCAACGCCGCCCCCCGTCCTCCCGCAACCCAGACCGGCGCCGCCCTCATTAACTCCACGCGCCACCACCCCTATCAACCCACGCAGCGACCGGCGCCGTCATGCCCCTGCACCCAAATCCAGCTGTGGCCATCGTCGAGCAGGCAGACGGCGAATGCCACCCTGGCCATCTCCCACGCAGCGGAGGCCGGACCCTTCTCCCACCAGATGCAGCGGCGACCGGACCCTTCACCGCTCTCCTTCCTCCAAGATCCAGGCGCGGGCCCCAACCCCTTGTGCTACCAGATCCTGGGGTCGCCGGTGGACCACGACGCCGTCAGCCTCCCCCTCCCGACGAGCTCGTCCGGCAAGGCGACGACTATGGCGACGCCATCCTCTCCAGATGGTCCCCTCTCCAGACGGTTCCACTTCGCCTGATCCACCAGTTCACCTCGAACAGGATGGAAAGGTCGCCGGTTCACCCCGATTCAGCTAGTGTCTTCTTCATCCCCATATTCTTCTTCTCTTCTCTCTTTACAAGTTGTTTTGCAAACCTTTTTTGAGTTCTGTTCTTTGTCACAGTGACACTACTCTCTAATTAGTTTTGTGACTAACAAGAAAAAAGCGCCTGAAGATACTGGTTCTTCCATCGCTGTCAAAGAAAAGGGTGCTCCCCGATCCACACATTTCTCTGCTTAAGTCTGTTTCTCTAAGACAGATAGCGAGAGAAGTTCATCCTGGCAGTCAATGTCGTTCAATGTGTATGTTAAAAGAAGGGGCGAAAACAACATGTGTCCAGGAGCATCAGTGCGTGGGAAAAAAAAGTAATCATAGAGTTCAAAAAAGCAAAAATGTCATGATCAAAACATTGTACAACATGTCCTAGGGGAAAATTTTTCATGTTCTAACAGAAAAAAACATTGCTCTAAAACATCATGTTGTATAGTTTCTTGCTCTGAATTATTTCCTGAAGTTCAACAATACGTATGGATGTAAAACTAGTGTTTTTTGATATGTTGGTTTCAATAGAAAAACTACAAAACAAAGAAGCCCAAGTAAGTTCAAATACTAGAACAAAAAGAAGTCCAACAAAGGAGAAAAAGAACACAAAACATACACGCCATGAAAAATAAGAAGAAAACAAAGCCTCGCCCAGAAAAATGTGAACTCCGAAAGTTTAAGAAAAGAAAGAAGTTCAATTTAAAAAAATAACAAAGTAATTTAACTTACATAAAAAATGGGCATTCCCTATTTGATGTTTCTAAAAAAATAAAAAAATTGCTTTTCTAAATGAAAAAACCTAGAAGTTCAAATTAGAATAACAGAGCATTTCATTTTCATCGTTAAACGAAGAAGCTCGAATTAAACTAACAAAGTAGTTCAATCTTAATTAAAAAAATGATGTTTTTAATGGTTCGTGTCGGTGCTTGATGTTGACTGTATTTTCCGCATTTCTAAAAAAATGTAGAAGTTCAAATCAAAATACCCGAGCGATTCGATGTTTATATAAAACTCAGATATTTTAAGTTACTAAAGTAGAAAGTAATAAGTTCAATTTAAAATAATGGAGAAGTTCGATCTTTATAAACCAAGAAGAAAAAGAACCCTCACCGATAAAAATGTTAACTCTAGACGTTCAGATTTAAGTAAAATGGGTAGATCAAAGCAAATGTTGGGTGTTTTAAAATAATTCTCTCATTCCATTACAAATTTGAAACAAAAATGCTCTATCTGAAAATAGTTCCTCCTACATGGGGTGTGTTTCATATACGAAAAAAGGAATAAAAAGTCAAAGTCTAAAAAGATATGGAAGTTCAAATTTAAATAAGTGAGTGATTCGATGTTTATTACATAACAAGGACTTTTCCCCTATACAAATGAATAACAGCAAAAAGTCCTAATTAAAAAAATGAAGTTATTTGATGTTTATAAAAATCTTAGATTTTCCCCGATACTAAAGATTAAAACCACGAAGTTCGATTTTAAAAAACAGAGTAGTTCAATGCATATTAAAAACTCAATTTTTTCTCTTTACTAAATAATAAAACCAAAGAAGTTCAACTTTTAAAAGCAGAGCGTTTGATATTTATTTGAAAAACTCAGTTTTTTTCGGTTACTAAAGAATAATACCAATAAGATCTATTCGAAATAACGAAGAAGTTCAATGTTTCTAACAAAACTCCATTTTTCACATTTCTAAAAAAAGTTAGAGCGGTTCGATGTCTATAAAAAACTCAGATTTTTTTTCGTTACTAAAGTGAAATAGAGAGAAGTTCAAATAGACAACAGACGAAAGTTCACGTACTGCATGGTGTGTGTTTCGTATGAGAAAATACGTGTAAAAAGGTGAAGTCCAAAAATTTTGTTGCTAGAAGTTCAAGCGCACAGACCGGGAAAATTCAAAAAGTTCCTCTTGTTCAACAAGTTTCCACAACGGAACCTCAAATTAAAATAACAAAAAAAAGTTTAGAAAATTTAATTAGTAAATGGATTTCCCCGTTTCTATAAGAAACCTAGAAGTTCAAATTAAATTAATGGAACGGTTCAATGTTTATTAAAAACTCAGATTCTAACCGCTAATAGAAAATAAAACCAACGTGAGGTTCGAATTAAAATAACATGGAAGTTTGGAGTTTATTAAAACCTAAGATTTGCATGTTCTAAAAACAAAAACAAAAACCAATGCCATTTTGGCATTTTTAAAACCAACTCATAAAAATGAAAAACATTTCTTGCTAGAAGTTCAAGTGCTCGACGAGGGAAAGTTGGAAATTGCTACCCACTTTATGCACACATAATTCTCTCTCCCGTTTGTGTCTATGTTTTTACAAATAAATCAAAATTTAAAAAAATGTGGAGGGGGTCCAATATTTATGACAAAACTAGGATATTTTGATGCTAAAAGAAATAAACCAAGAAGTCCAAATTACAAAATAGAGAAGTTTGATATTTATAAAGAAACTCAGATTTTCCTTGTTAGTAAAGAATAAAAATGACGAAGTTCAAATTAAAATAGAGGAGTAGTTCGATGTATACGGGAAACTCAAATTATTACTGTCTCGAAAGAAAAATAAAACTATGAAGTGCAATTTAAAAAAAGAATGTTTGATGCTTATTTAAAAACATATTTCCTTTCTAAGAATATTACTAAGAAGTTGAAATTAAAATAACAAAGAAGTTCGAAGTATATAAAAAACTCAGATTTGTTGCAAGAAGTTCATGTGCACCTCCGTGCACGGTTCAGAATTTATATTGCGGGACGTCCGACCTCCAATTACATGTTTTAAAATGGCAAAAAATGACGTCCGACCTTCATTTGCGTGTAATTCGACGTATACACAAAAATGCGACAGAAGTTCATAGTGAAAACAAAAAGAAGTTCAAGTACTGCAAGGAATGTATTTCAGATGAGAATAAAAAGTATAGAAAAATAAAAGCTTAAAAGGTTTGTTGAAAGAAGTTCAAGTGCTCTTTCCGGGGAAGTTCAAAAATTCTTGCGAGAGAGGTTCACCTTGTATTTCCATGTTCGAAAACACTAAAAAGAAATTGTTTTTTTCCGTTTTAAAATAATTCTCTCAATCCACAAAGAAGTTCAGTTATTATTTGAGATCAATTTGATTTCAAAAAGAAAATAAAAAATTCAAATTATAAAAATGGAAAAAGTTCATGTACTACATGGTGTGTGTTTAATATGAGAAAAATGAATTAAAAGGCAAGGTCCAATTTTCTTGTTGTTATAAGTTCAAGTCCTCGGTCGGAGAAAGTTAAAAAAAATATTGTGAGAGAGGTTTGTACAGAAGGAATATCATTTGTGTAACACTGACGAATGGATGAGAAAATTACAAACGAAAATACGTCACAGAAGTTCAACGTGAAAACAGCAGGAAGTTCAACTATTACACTGAATGAATTTCAGATGAAAAACTTTTAAAATCGTCGCGAGTATGAAAAAATGATCAACACGGGAAAGTTGCGTGTTTACAGCAGCTTTCCATCGGTATATCACTTGCTCAATTCCGGTGAGTGGATGAAGAGCGACGAGCAAAAAAAGCACGTGAAAAACAGAGTGAAGTTCAAGTAGACATGCCGAGAAGTTCAAGTTCTTCACGCGGTGCATTTTCGAAGAATCTGTTTCGCGATAAAGGCAGAACACATGATCTCACTGTTTTCAAAATTACTTGAAAACGGCTAGGAATCAGAGCAAACCATCTACATGAAAAAGTTTCGCATTTTCCGTAGCTTTTCAATGGTATATTATTTGCCCCATTCCGATAAAGTTTGTAGAAATTACGGGCAAAAAACATTTTTGGCCATTTTCAAAATTGACTTAAAACCGTAAAGATTTGGGAGAAACAATATATACGAAAAAGTTTCGCATTTGTTCAAGCTTTGCAACGCCATATCATTTGCTGCATTCGGACATACGGTTAAAAAATTAGCTTGAAAATACAAACTCGGTGGAACTTGTACAGTTTTCTAAATTACTTTTAAACCGTTCAAAATTAGAAATACATTTCAACATGAAAAAGTAGCGCATTTTCATAAGCTTTCCAACGCCATATTATTTGCCTCAATTGGATTAGCCGTTTAGAAGTGACATCGAAAATACAAACTCGGCTGTTCGGTTTGTGAAATTTTATGATTTTCGAAATTACTCTTTAACCATAGGGAATTAGAGAAAACTTTCAACATGTGGAAGGAGCGGTTTTGCAGCAGCTTTCCAACGCCATATTATTTGCCTCATTCCGATAAACGGTTTAGAAATGCGATCGAAAATACGATTCACATTTTTTGTATGAAGGAAAAACGGTTTTCAAAACTGCTCTTAAACCGCTTACATTTTGCCAAAAATTCAACTTGGGTCATGATACTCGTGTCCATAGCTTTCCAACGGTATATCGCAAGCCCCATTTGGGCAATGTTGGCGGAAGTTCAACCTAGCACTTGGAGAAGTTCAGGTCGAACAACTCAGGCAGTAAAATTGCAACAGACGCATGTTCATCACGACCCGAGAGCAAAATCCACCAATGAGCGAGATTCCTATTTAAAACAGGCATTTAGTTGCTAAAAACTGTTTGGAGATTACACTTACATCACATAGAACATGACTGACCAAAATAATTCGCGCGGGGAGACACGGTTGCGAAGATAGCCCGAAGGTCGGGTTCCTACAGAGGGCAGTTCAGGCGTGTAACTCAGGAAGTTCAGGTTGTGATATATATATATATACCGTGAAATACTTCTCACTTGCCCTGAACATCATTATCCTGACTTTTTAGTAGTCAACTAATTTTATGGTGGGCTCAATCCACAAAGTAAACAAGCTTTGGATCTTGCCTCAAAGGTTCCTTTTTGGGGATCGAGATATCAGATGCTTGGAACTTACTTGACAGGATGAGGTACAATGCTGAGAATTGGTACCTTTGTTTGAAGGAAAAGAGTAAGGTTGATCTTGTTTATGATAGCATTAAATCTTTCCTTAGAACTTCAAAATTAAAAGATTTATGTCATGAGCTAAATATTGGAACTGACCCCATGCTGCATGTTTTGAAAGATTTTTCTAAGTTCTTAAACCTGCCAGAGGAGAAGTATTTAAAATTCAGCAGGGAGTCTAAGGCTATTCCAATGGTGGAAGCTATTAAGAAAAATACTACTCCGCCTAAAAATTGAAGAGAAGCTTATTGCAAGCCCAATGGTAAAAAACTGGTAAGTACACCCTTGGAAAAGGAGAAGAAGAAAGTCAAGATGGAACAATGCGGGATTTCACCCTATGTCAATATTAAAAGAACTTGCTATACCTATACTGGTGGTGAATAAAGAAGTTTATTTAGATAGAGATACCACTTCTTATCTAAAAGGATGTACCGAAGGTAAAAATGCAGGTAAGCACATTTTAACATGTTCCTTTGGATGTAAGGCATATTTTGGATTATGTGACCCCTGTTCACCGGTTAATATTATTCCTTATAATCTTTATGCTAAGATTTATGATGAGATTGCTCCTTGCAGCCTTGAGCCTACTGACGTCATTATCAAGCTTGCAGATAAAACCGAAAGCAATCCCTGCGGTATCCTCAAAGATATCAATATAATAATAGGGTCTCTCATTTACCCCATTGATATTTATGTACTAATGATCTCCGAGGATAAAGATTGCCCTATTGTTCTTGGAACCTCCTTTTTGAATGTTGCAGGAGCTTATATAAAGAAGAGATCTATCTCCATGAAGTGGGGAGATGAAATGATAAAGTTCCCATTCTCCTCTATGTTAAGCAAGCCATATGAAGAGGAAGCTCGGGATAATGAGGAGCATGAATTAAACCAACTATCTAAAATCCATCTCCAAACGTCAGATGATGAAGTTGAATGGGTATTGGTAAGTCCAGGATCTTTATATGAATATGAAGAAAAGGAGGAGATTGAGATGATAATGGATGCTACACCAATAGTATGCCTGCGCTGTAATAAAGTTTATGAAGCACTCGAGAGAAAGGGAGACGAAGATTTACCTCCTCCAACTTTAAAACCACTACCCAATTGGGGTTGAGGTATGAGTGTATGGATAATATAGAGAGATTTCCTATTATTGTTAATGCTGAACTTTCAGGTAAAGACAAAGAAAAACTCTTAGCAGTACCGAGTAAGCATGGAAAAGCTTTGGGTTATTCAATCCGGGATGTAAATGGAATACATCCTTCTATATATTATCATGCAATACCTATTGAAGAGGGGCTAAGCCAGTTATTGAGAGCCAGAGGAGACTTCATCTAGCATCCAAGAACGTGGTAAGAAAAGAGGTAATACGGCTCCTTGATGCAGGGATGATATATCCCATATCAGATAGCAAATGGGTAAGTCTGGTCCATTGCATTCCAAAGAATGTAGAGGTTTCCTTAGTAACTAACGAGAAAATGACCTAGTCCCCACTAGGGCGGTTATTGGATATGGAATGTGTGTTGATTTCAGGAAATTAAATAAATATACGAAGAAGCATCACTACCCGTTGCCATTTATAAGTGAGATATTGGAGAGATTGGCTAACAATTCTTATTTGGGATTTCTATTCCTATGCCCCTGGTTCCTTAGTTGTACTCATTCATCCCCGCGCTCTTAACTTTTGCTCACTTTTCCCCACTCCCTTGTACGAAACCCTCATAAATGGTCACAACGGTTGATGCCGTCGGGTCAATGCTTTGACTGTTAACACTAATGAGTGGGGCCGTGTCAGAACGGGTCCTCCTTTGACCGCTATGACATGTGGAGCCGCATTGATACATGTCAGATGGGCTAGTCTGAACCTCGAGCTTGAGCCACTACAGCACAGCGCTGTCCGTCACTGCCGTGCCCTCCACCCCCTAACCCTATTCCCCTACGCCGCCATCGTGCCCTCCACCCTCTAACCCTATTCCCCTCCGCTGCCATCGTGCCCTCCACCCTCTAACCCCCATTCCGCCTCCGTTGCCGTCGTGCAGCCTCCGCCGCCGTCGTGCCCTCCAACCTCTAACCCCATTCCGCCTCCGCCGCCATCGTGCCCTCCGCCAGATCTACCCCCACATCCCCATCTGGATTAGGGGAGGGTTAAGCAGCGATGTCGGGGGAGCAGGCTCTCATGACCGTCGACCGTGGAGAGGATTGGGTTGAATCGGCAGCAGATAACTCATGGATTACACCTAGGTAAGCGTTGATGCCTCTCTAATTGATTTGTTGATTCGTAAATTCGGTCCTATTTGACCGCTAGTCGCGTGAACCAATTTTGCTGAATTGTTCCCGGCCTAACTGCAACCTTTATTTGAATTGAATAGGATTGATCCTGCGCTTGCTTTTCGGCTGGAGGTTATGATGGAAGTTAGTGTGCTGCATGGTAGAAAACCGCATATGATTACTGGATTTTTCTATCCGAAGGTGGTAGAAACAAGTATGTTGTTCAAAGATTTGCTCGCGGCGCTCCAAAATTCTTCATATGGGTGGTGCCCTGCCGTTGCTGTTGAATTAAAAAAATTCAACAATACAGAGCAAAAATTTCTCCCACTAACTTGCGATGAGCATCTGGGATTGGTCTTTACTTTGAATGCTGAAAGCCACTTCAGTAAAATCCTTATCGAGGTGCTTCAGCCACGCAATGAACATGACAAGTGGAAGGGTGTTCAGAAATCTTCTGTCTCTACTAATAGCGAGCGCCCCGGCACTCCTTGTAGGTCGAAACCAAGCAGAGCTAGTGGTTCTGAAAGTCACAATATGTGTGCTGCCGCTTCTTGTGCCGCTTCTCCTGTCGCTGCGGCTGCCGATGTAGAGCAAGATGCAGAGCCAGATGAAGAGGTGCCTCGAAATGATGATGAGGATGAGAATATGTTCCCTGATCTTGTAGATAATATCAGTAAACAAGCAATGGAAGATGAATATCAAGAGGGACCTATCAGTCGTGCTAGATTTGATGACACTGACAATGAAGAGAGGCGGGAGAACATCGACATCTTAGTTTTAGATGAATATGATGGTGAGGACAAGCCAACAATTGAGTGGAACAGGGAAGATCCTCAGCTAGTTGTCGGCACCATATTCCAGTCGATGGTGGACAGTCGTAATGTAGTGACTACATACTGCATTCTCACTAAAAATACATATGTGATTGATATGAGTGAGCCAACAAGGTTCACTGTTCATTGCCCATATGATAGATGTAGATGGAGGTTGCATGCATCACATATGTTGAGGAGCAAGTTCATTCAGGTTTGTGTATTTCATTTTATATTGATTCATTTTATTTTCCGATCATTGTGTAATGTTTTCTTAACTATATTTTCTTTGGGTCCCATTTTGTTTCAGATAAAAAAGAACCCACACCAGCACATTTGTCAAGTCGGAGGGGGAGGAGGGAAGGCTAAAACAAAGCTAGCAAAGACTAGGTGGGTGGCAGATGCAATTTTGGATTGGTTGAGAGAAACACCAATACTTGGTCCAACAGCACTCCATGGGAAGCTATTTGAGAAGGACAAGATTGATATACCTTACATGAGGACTTTCTATGCTAAGGAAATGGCTCTTGATAGAATTAATGGTCCTTGGAATGAGAGCTTTCAATTGCTCTACACATTTAAATCTAAAGTGGAAGCTGCTAGTCCAGGGAGTGTTGTAGAGATTAACAAGCGTACAGTTACATACAAAATAAAAGGGAAGTCATTTCAGAAGGAGTGCTTCAGGAGGGCTTTTGTTTGTTTCATGGCTTGTTGGCAGGGGTTTCTTGATGGTTGCAGGCCCTATTTGGCTGTTGATGCAACTACTTTGAATGGAAGGTGGAGAGAATAACTAGTGGCAGCTTCTGAAGTTGATGGACACAACTGGCTATTCCCAGTTGCATTTGGTGTGGTGGAGGCAGAGTCTGAGGAAAGTTGGGTCTGGTTTCTGCAGCAGTTGCGCAACCTTATAGGTACACCCCCAGGTTTAGCTATACACACAGATGCTTGCAAGGGTTTGGAGAGTGTAGTGGAAATTGTATTCCCTGGAGTGGAGCATAGGGAATGTATGCGACACCTAACATAGAATTTCAGAAACAAATTCAAAGGTAAAGTTTATGATGAGAACTTATGGCCTGCATCATACACATGCAATGAGAGGAAGCATGAGCATCATTTGAGAGTGTTGTATGCTCACAATCCTCTGGTGAAGGAGTACCTAGGTGCACATCATGGAAAGTTGTGGTCAAGAAGCAAATTCAATGAAATCTGCAAAGTAGACTATGTGACCAGTAACCTGGCAGAGTGTTTGAATAGAAAGATCAAGACATTGAAAGGGCTTCTGATATGGCAAATATTTGATAAGATTCAGCAGCTGACCATGATAAATATGGCTCTTCACAAAAGAATTGCAGAAACAGAATATGTTGGCCATCTTATGCTCCCATCTCTTATTAAGGCATTGCATACCAAGGCAAGAGGACTAAACATGAAATGCATTCAAGCGGCGACACACGAGGATGAGGTAACATATACTAACAGTAAAAACGGGGAATGGAGATATCCAGTTAACCTAGCAACTAGGGAATGTAGTTGTAGGCAATGGCAGCTCAGTGGGAAGCCATGCATACATGCCCTACATCTGATGACTGTTATAGGTGGTGAAGATGGTGAAGTTGATCAATACATCTCTGAATATTTTTCTGTTGCCAAATTCAGGGCTGCTTATGCTTCTAATGTGCCTGCACTCTTGGGAAAAGACCAATGGAACATAGTAGATCCAGGGTTCAAACTACATTCTCCTGTACTGGCTAGACCACCAGGAAGACCAAGGAAGAACAGGATCAGAAGAGGTGAAGAGGGTCGTGTAAAAAGACAGCATAAGTGCAAGAAATGTGGAACCCTAGGGCACATTGCTAGGCTATGTACCAATCCAGTGGATGCTTCATTTGGAGAAGAGGAACAATGGGCAGCAACAAATGCAGAGGAGAATGCAGCATTAGAGCAGATTGAAGCTAATACAAAGGAGAATGAAGCAGCAAAGCAGATTGCAGCTAATGCAGAGGAGAATGAAGCAACTAAATTAGCACTGCCGGCAGCTTGGTATGTGTGCAACAACCTTCCCTTTTTGTGCATTTCTTCTCTTTTTATCGATGGCTTATTATCTTTTTTCTGTTTGACCTACCTCTAGGAAAAGGAGAGAAAAGGCCAAGAGAGAAAGAATTTGAAGAATATGAAGCCATGGCTTATGAAGGTTTTGAACCCCGTCAACTAGCCAGTGCAAGTTCTCCATCAGCACCTCGACATACACCAGCTGAAGTGAAGATCAAAAGGAAGAAGAAAAAGGTGGATATCCCACCTAGGGAAACCAGGAGCAAGGCTGTTAAGCCGTCTCGGAACACAAGGAGCAAGGCAAAGATGTGAATTTTGAATGTTGAATGCAAGTTGTAAACTTTGAACTTTAAGGATTTGTACTAAGGTTTCTGTCGTCAATTTGAACAACTGTGAAAACTTGTAAGGTTTAATAATGCTATTTGTACTTTGATGTGAAATTTGAGGCAGAATTTGAATTTTAAGCAAAATTTGTATTTTAGGCAACACTTGAACTCCATTGCCCTGTGGTGTGATGTTGCAATGTTTGCTGAACTATATAAATGTTAGGTGATCAAGCCGGTCTATTTTGCGTGGTAAAATTTATAGTCATGGGAAATGTGCTCCAAATGAGCTCCGAAGCTAGGGTAAACAACCCCATTTGTAATTAAGTTTTTTTGGACCTACTCTAAATGAGCCAAATATTTTTTATTAACACATATTCAATCTATATAGTGTAGATTCAAAGTCTCACTATTTATTGAATTAATCTTCATTTTTTTTACATTTTTTTAAAAAATGTGCTTCAATAGAAAACCATTAAAACACGTTTAAAATATGAAAATGGAAAACTAAGTTCAGATCCTTCTTATTCACTTTGAAATGAAGCTTTGGTGATTTTTTTGGTTTTTTTAAATTTTTCAAAAACCTAAACCCTACCTCCTCTCCTTGACTCTCTGCAACGTTGTACGTGCTAGCTCATATGTGTGAAGGTTTTTTCATGAAAATGTCCATAGAACAAGTTTATGATTTTTTGTTGGTAACATGTCATATAAGACAACATTGTGCGCAGGTTTTATATTTTTTTGATTTTTTTAAATTAATGGTGCTCATTTGACCACGATCATGCCAGCTAGGTTTTTTTGAAAATGACCATAGACCAAGTTTAGTATTTTTCCTCATTAATGTGTCTTATAAAATGACGAATGATGAAGGATTCATATTTTTTGGATTTTTTAAATTAGTTATGCTCAGTTGAATATTTGTCAAACCCTAGATAACCCCGTTGACCAACTCAAAACCCCTCTAAACCCTGCGGGGTTTCACCTAACCCTAGCTCCAAACATTAGCCGTCGGATCATACCCTAGCGCCAAGCGACAGCCCTTAGATATGGTCTTCTAGAAGGAATTCCGAGGCCAGGCTACGTGCAGGCTCCGCGCCGTTGGATCACATGGATGGCTCCGCATCGTTGGATCCTTGGGCAATCTGCAAGAGGCGATCCGCAAGAGGTTGGTTGTTGTCGGTGCAACGAACATTTACGTTCGTTGCCCGGACTTACACATTGGCGTGCTGGCGTCGCATGTCCAGCACCAACATGCAAAACAAGACCAAACCAGAAGAACCGCTCTTCGTGAGATCGAGGAGCGGATCAGGAAGACCAAGTCAAGAAAGACAGAAGAATGCCACCTTGGGATGGCCTCCCTTGCAGGGCAGGGGAGCCTGGCCAGGTCGAGGCCACCCAAAGGACAAGTCCAAGATTTCCCCGGTAGGCTTGCCGGGTCCGCCAAGCGCAAGGAATCCCGCCAAGGCACCACCGCTCCACCACACAGCAACGCAAATCACTTATCAGTGTGGTGTCGAGCCCACAAGTGATTAAATGGCCTCCACTAAGCATGTGGCGGCCCATTGGAAGACAAACTACCCTCATATGACACCCGTCCAGAGGCTTGTCAAGGAGATAAACAGAAGATGATTAAGCGGCATGGCAGGCTTGCTGGGCTTTGCCCTTAGCACGACACCTAGCAGTGCATTTAATGCACTTTGTCCTAACTGTCAGAGTTAGGTATGATAGCACTGTTAGCTATCTAATCATAGGATAAAATATTGTTTTGACATTGTGGTTACCCCTTGAACTATAAAAGGAGGTCCGAGGATACCTAGCAAAGGATTCGGAACCTTGCACACTTGTACGCGCGTAGCCACTCTCCCCGAGGCCACTGGTGATCCTTTCTTGTATTGTATCTGCGTCGGTATTTTCCCCAAGGAGGAAGGGATGATGCACTATAGCGAAGGTAGGTATTTCCATCAGTTATGAAACCAAGGTTATCGAACCAGTAGGAGAACCAAGAAACACTATGTAAACGGTACCTGCACACAAAGAACAAATACTTGCAACCCGACGCAAAAGAGGGGTTGTCAATCCCTCTCGGGTAAAACATTGGTAAAGTGGTATATTGGTAGATGCAAATAAAATAAAAGCAAATTAGATTCAGCGAGATATTTTTGGGGTTTTGATAATATAGACCTAAAAATAAAAGATACAAAGAAATAAAAAGACAAATAGCAATATAGATCTGAAGATAAATGATGAGGAAATAGACCCGGGGGCCGTAGATTTCACTAGTGGCTTCTCTCAAGAAAATAGCATATGGTGGGTAAACAAATTACTGTTGGGCAATTGACAAAACCTCAAATAATTATGATGATATCCAGGCAATGATCATTATATAGGCATCACGTCCAAGATTAGTAGACCGACTCCTGTCTGCATCTACTACTATTACTCCACACATCAACCGCTATCCAGCATGCATCTAGTGTATTAAGTTCATGGAGAAACAGAGTAATGAAATAAGAACGATGACATGATGTAGACAAGATCTATTCATGTAGGAATAGAGCCCATCTTGTTATCCTTAATAGCAACAATCAATACGTGTCTTGCTGCCCCTTCTGTCACTAGGAAAGAACACCGCATGACCGAATCCATCACAAAGCACCTCTTCCCATGGCAAGAAAAATCGATCTAGTCGGCCTAACTAAACCAAAGATTCGAAGAAGAAATACAAGGATATAAGTAATCATGCATATAAGAGATCAAAGAAACTCAAATAACTTTCATGGATAAAAAGATCTGATCATAAACTCAAAGTTCATCGGATCCCAACAAAAACACTGCAAAAAGAGTTACATCAAATAGATCTCCAAGAGACCATAGTATTGAGAATCAAAAGAGAGAGAGGAAGCCATCTAGCTACTAACTACGGACCCGTAGGTCTACAATGAACTACGCACGCATCATTGGAGAGGCACCAATGAGGATGATGAACCCCTCTGTCGTGGGAAAGCACGGCCACCTATGGGGCCATGAGCCCCTTTTGGTTCGGCGGGGGGATGGGCACATTGCACAAAGAGCGGAGAAGCATCACACAGTGCGGCAGAGATCACACGGGTAGTTTTTACCCAGGTTCGGGCCACCGTGAGGCGTAAAACCCTACTCCTGCTTTGGTGGATTGATGGTGGAAAAATGGTGGATGAATGCAGCGCTCTTGCCCGGCAAGGTTGCCTCGGGGCGGGAGCAGCTACGCGTGTATGAGTGTGTAAGGGTCTGGATCAGCCAACCCTTTCTATGGTCGCCATGGGCCTCCTTTTATAGATCAAGGGGTGACCACAGTGGCAAATTAGTCATGACATACAGATTAGATAGCAAACAGTGCTACCATACCTAACTCTGCAGGCTGACAGAGCGCATTAAATGCACCGCTCAACGTCACATCTCAGCTTGTTCGGCAGGCCCTGCCAGGCTGTTTTGCCAGCTTCGCGCCTGCTTGCTTGACACGTCTCAGGACAGGTGTCGCCTGGGGGTATTTTCTGTAGGAAGCGGATGCCATGTGGCAAATAGCAGCCACTTAGTCACTTTGGAGCTTGACACCACACTGATCGACGACGTGCGTCATGATGAGGTGGTGCGGTGGAGTGGTTTGCCTCCGTAAGCCCCGGCAGGCCTGCCGGGATGATCCTGAGACTCGCTTCCAGGGGTAACTCCATCCCTGTCAGGCTCGCCTGCCCGGCAGAGGAGGTTCTTCCCTTAGCGATATCTTGCTTCTCTGGCTCATCTTGGTCTTCTTGATCTGCACTTTGGTCCTGCCAAAGAATTGATCCCTCGTGTTTTGATCTGACCTTGGTGTTGTAATCTTGCCCTTGGGCCTGTGCACAGTCTAGGCAGCAGACCCAGGGTTTGTTGCACCGACAGGAGCCCCCTGTAATAGGGAGCTGACGAAGTGCACAGTCTAGGCAACTGTGATCTCATGGGCTTGGAAGTAGTGGCGCAGTTTCCTTGAGGCCACGATAAGGCCAAAAATCAACTTTTGCACACCAGAGTACCTGGATCTAGCCCCCTGTAACAAGGAGCTGACGAAGTACACTTGGCGCTGCACCACTTTCTTCCTTGTCGCGTCCTTGGGGTTGCCTTCGCTGCCGGGCTGTTCTCTCTCTCTCTTTCCTGGACGGGACACTAGCTGAGGTTGCTGCTTCCTCTACTTCCCGTTGCGCCACTAGTGCTGCACTAACTACTTGATTGGTAGCCGCCAGATATAGCAGCAACAGCTCTTGTGGTCTGGGAGCAACCAAAGTGAGCACAGAGGACAAGTAGGCCTTCAAATCTCGCAGTGCTGCGTCTGCTTCCGGGGTCCACTTCATGGGTCCTGCCTTCTTCAAAATTTTGAAGAACGGCAAGGCGCATTTGGCGGACTTGGAGATGAATCTGCTAAGCGCGGCAACGCACCCCGTCAAACGCCTCACATCCTTAACTGTCTTGGGTGCTTGAAACTACTCGATAGCCTTGATCTTATCTGGGTTGGCTTCGATCCCGCGGTGGGACACAAAGAAACCAAGTAGCTTGCCGGAGGGAACACCAAACACACACTTCTCTGGGTTCAGCTTCAAGTTGATCTTGTGCAGATTAGCAAATGTTTCTTCAAAATCTCGGATGAGGGTTGATCTGTCCTTGGTCTTGACCACAATATCATCCATATAAGCTTCAATGTTCCTGTGCAACTGTGGTTCAAAACCAACCTGGACCGCTCTTGCAAAAGTGGACCCGGCACTCTTCAACCCAAAAGGCATGCGCACAAAGCAGTACGTGCCGCATGGGGTGATGAATGAGGTCTTTTCTTCATCTTCCTTGGACATAAAGATCTGATGATATCCAGAGTATGCATCCAGAAAGGATAGCAAATCATACCCGGAAGAGGAATCCACGATTTGGTAGATGCGCGGCAAGGGGAATGGGTCCTTCGAGCATGCCTTGTTCAGATCCGTGAAATCTACGCAAAGCCTCCATTTCCCATTAGCCTTGCGCACAACCACTGGGTTTGCTAACCATGTTGGATGTAGTACTCCTCTGACCAGACTAGCTGCCTCAAGTTTCTTGATTTCTTCGGCAATGAACTGCTGCCGCTCGAAGGCTTGCTTCTGGACCTTTTGCTTGACGGGTCGGGCATGTGGGCAGACAACAAGGTGGCGCTCGATTACCTCCCTGGGAACACCGGGGATATCAGATGGTTGCCAGGCAAACACATCGATATTCGCCCGCAGGAAGGCAATGAGCGCGCTTTCCTATTTGTCATCAAGGGTGGAACTGATAGTAAAAGTATTATCAGCGCTAACCAGCCCTGCCGGGACCTTTTTACATGGGGTGCAGCAGCCTTGGACTTCTTGCTGTTGGAACTTTCCGGCACGTCATCCACAGGCATAGCATACCCCGAAGAGGTACGCTTCCCGGACTCATTGCTGGTGTCTCTGCTAGCCTTCTTTTTTCCTTTGATTTCCTCGGCGGGAACTGTGGCTTCCGCGGCCTCTGCCGCGACTGCGTCCCGGTACATCTTATCCACACAAATAATTGCATCCTTCTTGTCCGATGGGATGGAAATGACACCCACTGGCCCTGGCATCTTCAAAGTGTTGTAGGCATAGTGGGATGCCGCCATAAATTTTGCCAAAGCTGGGCGTCCAAGGATTCCATTATATGGCAGGGGGAGGTCGACCACATCAAACACAACCTTCTCAGTCTGGTAGTTCAACTCCCCCCAAATGTCACTGGCAACATAATCTTTCCCATAGGATGACTCCTACCGGGATTGACTCCTTGAAATATGCCGGTAACCTTAAGCTCTTCCTCTGCTATCTGGAGTTTGCTAATAACCTTTGGGGAAATTAGATTCAACCCGGTCCCGCCGTCAACCAACATCTTTGTGACTTTGAGGTTGCGAATCGTTGGTGAGACCAACAACGGCAAGCACCCTACCGCAGTGGTGCGGTCAGGATGGTCCTCTTCATCAAAGATGATGGGCGTGCGTGACCACTTGAGCGGCTTCCGAGAATCTGCCACTGGCTCCATGGCATTGACCTCACGCGCCCACTGTTTAAGTTGGCAGTGAGAGGAGTGCAAAGATGCACCCCCGTCAATACACAGGGCTTCATTGGCCTTCTAGAATTCCTGCTCGCTGGCTTCCTCTTCATCCCCTCCATCACTCTCAGCATTGCAATCCTCCTTCTCTCGGCCCCTGGTGGGTTTTCCTTGGTTCCGAGGAGCCTTGCCTGGGCGATTTGCTTCATCACCCCAGCCCTTCCCGCCAGTACCATTCTGACCTTTTTCCTTATCACGCTTCTCATACTCAGCCCTCTACTTCTTGATGAGCTGCTCAACCTGGTGACACTCTTGGAGATCGTGGCCCTTGGTCCGATGAATCTTGTAATACGGCCCATCGCCTTTCCCAGCCTTCTCGGCAGCCACAGCCTCCCGGCAGCCAGTGCACGCGGCAACTTCCTTGCCGGGGGCTTCGGTCTTAGCCTTCTTGCCGGTACTAGGCGTGCCCGATCTTTGCGCTTCTTGTTGCGCTTCTTGTTCTTCTTCTTCTAACTGGTGGACTCGTCATCCTCCTCTGAGTCGATGTCAACGCAATCTTCCTCTCCAGGGAGTTTCCTTCCTTCCTCCACCCGAGCACATTTGTCCACCAAGGTGTAAAGCTCCTTCACAGTCTTGGGCAACCGAACGTTCATCTTGGAACGTATCCTGCGGTTGCGCACGTTGGATTGGAAGGCAACTATCACAGCTGCCGGGTGGATATCTGGGATATTTCTGTGTACTCGGCTGAATCTCTGCAAGTATTTTCGCAGAGTCTCTCCTTCTTTCTGCTGGAGAAGCTACAAATCGCTGGGCCGCCCTGGTTCTTGATGGCCACCCGTGAAGGCACCAATGAACTCATGGCATAGGTCAGCCCAGGTCGAAATGGAGTTCTCCGGCAGGTGCATCAGCCAAGACCTCACATTTGACTTGAGTGCCAAAGGGAAGTAATTGGCGAATACCTTCTCATCTCTTCCCCCGGCAGCTTGAACAGCGATGGTGTAGATGCTCAAGAACTCTGTCGGGTTCAGCCTCCCATCATACTTCTCTGGAATCTCTGGCTTGAACATGCGATCGGATGGCCAACGGACTTGCTGCAGCTCACGGGTGAAAGCAGGGCACCCAACCTCGAAAGGCAGGTACCCGCCATCTCCGAGTGCGGGTTTGTCGACGTCGAGAACATCGCACCCATTGGACCGGCGATGGTTGTCGCGGTGTCGCTCGATGACTACGCGCGCGCCTTCCCTCCGCCCATCCTCCGGGGCTCGTCGTTGGCCTGGACACGCTCGAGGGTCAGAAGAGGCCATCGAGACGTCATCTGGTTCTTGGTTTCGCGGCTCCCGCGCTGGCTCCCGTGGTGGGGATTGCACCGTGGTGGTGGCCCCTTCCGTACGGCAAGCAGCACGGGCCATCGTCGCTACTTGGGGAGGCCGTGGCGGGCCAGCTCTCTGTGATCCTCCTGCCTCGGCAAAGCCAATCAGGCTTTGGATGGTGGCTTGCCACTCATCCATCTAATCGGCTGCCGGCGGGAATCTCAATAGTAGTTGAGCCCGTGCCATGGCCTTTGCGGCAGTGATCGGCATATGTGATGATGATGTAGATCGCGGTGTCGCTCGGCTCCGGACAGTGCTGGTAGCGACCGCGCCGCGCCCTTGTGGTTGCGAACCAGCCGTTTGGATGGCATGGTGACGCGGTGGGGGTGCTTGAAGGCCAGTGGCTCCGTTGGGCACAGTAACTGGGTCAGCTCGTTCCGGAGGCGGCGCACACCCCGCGGTCGCGCCCGCAGCGGGGGCGGCTGTAGGGTTGCGATTCACCCCAGAACGAGCGCCACCACTGCGGCTGTGCCCTTCGGCGAGGACAAGAGGTGTAGGCAGAATAAGCCCTTCACTCGTACCTCGTGGAGCATGGCCGCCGGGATGTTGCTGATGCTGTCCTTCCCCGGTGCCTCCCGTCCCTGCTTCGGCCGTGGGGGAGGTGGTGACAACGCCGCCTGCGCTGACCACATCCCCTGCAGCGTCCACACCCTCGCACGTCCCCGCATTCCCCGTGACGTCGGCGGTCGCGGGCGCCGGAGCCTTCGAGGTGGACGGGTGATTTGCGGCTCCGGACTTCTTCTTGGGCGCCATAGTTGATGACGCCATCAATGACGAGAATGGCGATGAAGATGACACGCTATTGATGTTCTCGGGTTCGCGCAAGTGATCACCCTACATGGCATGCTAAAGATGTCATGGGAAACCACGGCCACCTATGGGGCCATGAGCCCCTTTTGGTTCGGCAGGGTGAGGGGCACGTTCCACAAAGAGCGGAGAAGCGTCACACAGCGCGACAGAGATCACACGGGCAGTTTTTACCCAGGTTCGGGCCGCCGTGAGGTGTAAAACCCTACTCCTGCTTTGGTGGATTGATGGTGGAAAAATGGTGGATGAACGCATCGCTCTTGCCTGGCAAGGTCGCCTTGGGGCGAGAGCAGCTACGCGCATATGAGTGTGTAAGGGTCCGGATCAGCCAACCCTTTCTACGGTCGCCATGGGCCTACTTTTATAGATCAAGGGGTCCCCACAGTGGCAAATCAGTCATTACATACCAATTAGATAGCAAATAGTGCTATCATACCTAACTATGCAGGCTGACAGAGCGCATTAAATGCGCCGCTCAACGTCACATCTCAGCTTGTCCGGCAGGCCCTGCCGGGCAGTTTTGCCAGCTTCGCGCCTGCTTGCTAGACACGTCTCAGGACAGGTGTCGCCTGGGGGTATTTTCTGTAGGAAGCGGCTGCCATGTGGCAAATAGTAGCCACTTAGTCACTTTGGAGCTTGACACCGCACTGATCGATGACATGCGCCGTGATGAGGTGGTGCGGTGGAGTGGTTTGCCTCCGTAAGCCCCAGCAGGCCTGCCAGGACGATCCTGAGACTCGCTTCTGAGGGTAACTCCATCCCTGTCAGGCTCGCTTGCCCGACAGAGGAGGTTCTTCCCTTAGCGATATCTTGCTTCTCTGGCTCATCTTGGTCTTCTTGATCTGCACTTTGGTCCTGCCAAAGAATTGATCCCTCATGTTTTGATCTGACCTTGGTGTTGTAATCTTGCCCTTGGGCCTGTGCATAGTCTGGGCAACGGACCCAGGGTTTGTTGCACCGACACCCTCCGTGATGGTGTCTAGATTGGATTTGGTGTTTCTGGAACTTGCGGTGGCTGGAATTGTGTTTCGTCGACTCCACTAGGGTTTTTGGATTTTCGGGGTATTTATAGTGTAAAGAGGTGGTGCGGGAGGTGGCCCAGGTGGGCACAACCCACCAGGGCGCGGCTGGGCCCCTAAGCACGCCCAGGTGGGTTGTGCTCCCCTCGGAGCCCCCCTCTGGTACTTCTTTGGCCCAAGAGGTGTCTTCTGGTCCAGAAAAATTCTCCAAAAAGTTTCGCTGCGTTTGGACTCCGTTTGGTATTGATTTTCTGCGAAGTAAAAAATAAGAAAAAAACAACAACTAGCACTGGGCACTATGTCAATAGGTTACTCCCAAAAAATGATATAAAGTTGCTATAAAATGATTGTAAAGCATCCAAGAATGATAATATAATAGCATGGAACAATAAAAAATTATAGATACGTTGGAGACGTATCAGCATCCCCTAGCTTAATTCCTACTCGTCCTCGAGCAGGTAAATGATAAAAATAGAATTTTTGATGTGTAATGCTGCCTAACATGTTCATCACATATTCTTTCCTTTTGTAGCATGGACATTTGGACTTTTATATGGTTCAAAGCAATAGTCTTGTTTTGACATGAAGATTTAAATACTCAAGCATATCAACAAGCAACCATGTCTTTCAAAATATCAACACTAAAGCAAGTTATCCCTAGCCCATCATGCTCAATCATTGATCCATTCATGAAACACACTCGCATATTAGCTACACCCAATGCTCAAGTACGATCATAGTGCTCCTTAGTTGGTGCTCTATAAGAGAAGATGGAGACTCAAAAATAAAAATTGCATAAAGTAAATAGAAAGGCCCTTCGCAGAGGGAAGTAGGGATTTGTAGAGGTGCCAGAGCTCAAAGCAAAAAAGAGAGATAAAACATTTTGGGTGGCATGCTTTTCCTATCAATGAAAATGATCGAGTAGTTCCCAATACTTTCCATGCTATATACATCATAGGCGGTTCCCAAATAGAAAATAAAGTTTATTCCTTTTTCCACCATTCTTTCACATTCCACGGCTAGGCGTATCCACGGGCGCCGTCCATACCAACACTTTCCAAGGAATTTCTTATTTGACAACATAAAGTAAATTCATTTTTCATTTCGGGACTAGGAATCCCTAATACCTTTGTCGTACTCTCGTGCAATGACAAGTGAATAAACACTCATCTTGATAATAACACATGTAGCATGGAAAAATATCAGCCACCCCCTACCGTTTCATGAGTGGTACGAGCACACAAAAGGGAAATTTATTTTGAGAATTAGAGATGGCACATACAAATTTTCTTAGAACGGCACTGAAATACCACATATAGGTAGGTATGGTGGACTCATATGGCAAAACTGGGTTTAAGGATTTTGGATGCACGAGTAGTAATCCTACTTAGTACAAGTGAAGGCTAGCAAAAAGATTGAGAAGCATCCAACCAAGAAACAAAAAATCACATAAGTGACCATTAAACATAACTAACATCGAATAATGCACTACAAGTAGGATGTAATTTCATTGCATAACTACTGACTTTTGTGCTTGCATATGGAATCACAAACCTTAACACCAATATTCTTACTAAAGCACAATTACTCACCAACATGACTCACATATCACTATCATCATATCTCAAAACTATTACAAAGAATCAAGTTTATTTTGTCCAATGGTCTTCATGAAAGTTTTTATTATATCCCTCTTGAATATCTATCATTTTGGGACTAGCTTAATATGTTGCTTTTGATAGCTCAAATAAATTTAAGTGAAGAACATGAGCATAAAAAATTTTCATCTCTCAAAATAATATAAGTGAAGCATGAGAGAATTTCTTTAAAAATTACTAACTCTCAAATAAATCTAAGTGAACCATGAGAGCATTTCTTCAAAAATAGTAAAGCACATCGTGCTCAAAAAGATATAAGTGAAGCACTAGAGCAATTCCATAGCTCAAAGAATTTAAGTGAAGCACATAGAGCAATTCTAACAAATCGTAGTATAATTTTGGCTCTCTCAAATAGGTGTGTTCAGCAAGGATACTTGACACAAAACAAAAAACAAAACAAGCAAAGAGTCATATACTACAAGACGCTCCAAGCAAAACTCATGGTATGTGACGAATAAAAATATAGCTCCAAGTAAAATACCGATGGTCGTTAGAAGAAAGAGGGGATGCCACTCGAGGCATCCCCTAGCTTAGTTGCTTCTTAATCCTTGAATATTACCTTGGGGTGCGGTAGCATCCCCAAGCTTAAGCTCTTCTTACTCCTTATTCCTTTATCCATCGTGATCTCACACAAAACTTGAAAACTTCAATCACACAAAACTTAACAAAACCTTCGTGAGATCTGTTAGTATAACAAAGCAAATCACCACTCTAAGTACTGTTGCAAACCCATTCATATTTTAGTATTGCATTATATATACTGTATTCCAACTTTGCAATTGCTCATACCCCCCGATAAATTCCATAGATTCATCAAAATATGCAGACAATGCAAAGAAAACAGAATCTGCCAAAAACAGAACAGTCTGTAGCAATCTAAAAACTTCGTATACTTATGTAACCCCAAAAGTTCTGAAACATTAGGACAACGTAGGAAATTTGTATATCAATCTTAATTAAAAAATCAGAATTTTTTGTCACTTCTGTGAATTTTGAAAATTATATTTACTGGATGTAAAACTTTCTGTTTTCCAACAAGATCAAATCAACTATACCCAACATGATCCCAAAGGCTTTGCTTGGCCCAAACACTAATTAAAACATAAAAACACAATCAAAACAGAGGCATAATTGTGCAAACACTCAAGAACAGAAAGAAAAAGGCAAAAATAAATTTTATTCATTGGGTTGCCTCCCAACAAGCGTTATCGTTTTACGCCCCTAGCTAGGCATAAAGCGTAGATCTAAGTGTCGTCATCTTTAGTTCTAGATCCATAGGATGCCCTCATGATTGATTCATATGGTGGCTTAATTATTGTTCTAGGGAAGTGTTCCATACCCTTTCTTAGTGGAAATTGAAATTTAATATTATATTGCCTTCTTTCATATCAATCATGGCACCTATAGTGCGTAAAAATGGTCTACCAAGTATAATACGACAAGATGGATTGCAATCAATATCAAGAACAATAAAATCTATGGGCACATAATTCCTATTTGCAAGAATAAGAACATCATTAATTCTTCCCATAGGCTTTTTAATAGTGGAACCTGCCAAGTGCAAATTTAAAAACACTCTTCAATATCAGTAAGACCAAGCACATCACGTAAAGACTTCGGAATTGTGGAAACACTAGCACCCAAGTCACATAAAGCAAAACACTCATATTTTTTAATCTTGACTTTGATGGTGGGTTCCCATTCATCATGTAATTTTCTAGGAATTGAGATCTCTAATTGCAACTTTTCTTCCAAAGCTTTCATCATGGCATCTACGATATGTTTAGTAAAAGCTTTATTTTGTTCATAAGCATGGGGTGAATTTATCATGGATTGCAACAAAGAAATTCATTTAATCAAAGAGCAACTATCATAATTAATGTCTTTGTAATCCAACAGAGTGGGCACATCACTAGTTAAATTTTTGACCTCTCCAAACCCACTTTTATCAAATTTTTCATCAAGATTTTCACCCTCTGAATTATCGGGACGCCTTCTAACTAAAGTAGACTCTTCTCCAGTCCCTTTATCATCAATTTTAATCTTACTAAACAAGGAATCAATAGAAGAAACACCAATCACTTTAAGATCTTCCTCATTTTTATCTTCTAACGAGATTTGTTTAGCGTCCATTTGATTTACTAAGGTAGCTTGTGCATCGGAAATTTTTCCTAGCAAACTTTCAGCAAAAGCATACTTAGATTGGAGATTGCAATCTTCTCAACTAATATCATCAAGTTGTTTTGTTATAGCATCCAGCACAACAGAATGTTCTTTAAGTTCTTCGGTAAAATATTTATTGTGCTCAAATTGTGTAGTCATATATTCCTTAGTACTTTTCTCAATTTGAAGCAAAATATTGGGGTAAGGAACATCGTAATATTTTCTTTGAGGCATCATGGCTACGCAAACAAGATTGCACACAAAAACAGATCTGACGAGAAAATGGCGAATGAAAAAGAGGGTGAATAAAACGGCAATTTTTTGTGAAGTGGGGGAGATGAAAACGAGAGGCAAATGGTAAATAATGTAAATTGCAAGGAGATGAGATTTGTGATTAGGAACCAGATAGGTGTTGATGATGTCTCCCCGGCAACGGCGCCAGAAATTCCCTTCGATGATCCATTCTAGTATTGTATCTGTGTCAGTATTTTCCCCAAGGAGGAAGGGATGATGCAGTACAGCGAAGGTAGGTATTTCCCTCAGTTATGAAACCAAGGTTATCGAACCAGTAGGAGAACCAAGGAACACTATGTAAATGGTACCTGAGCACAAAGAACAAATACTTGCAACCCGACGCAAAAGAGGGGTTGTCAATCCCTCTCTGGTAAAAGATTGGTAAAGTGATAGATTCTTAGATGCAAATAAAATTCAGCCCGGTATTTTTGGGTTTTTGATAATATAGATCTGAAAATAAAAGATGAAAATAAATAAAAAAACAAATAGCAATATAGATCTGAAGATAAATGATGAGGAAATAGACCCGGGGGTCGTAGATTTCACTAGTGGCTTCTCTCGAGAAAATAGCATACGGTGGGTAAACAAATTACTGTTGGGCAATTGATAGAACCTCAAATAATTATGACGATATCCACGCAATGATCATTATATAGGCATCACATCCAAGATTAGTAGACTGACTCCTGCCTGCATCTACTACTATTACTCCACACATCGACCGCTATCCAGAATGCATCTAGTGTATTAAGTTTATGGAGAAAGGGAGTAATGCAATAAGAACGATGACATGATGTAGACAAGATCTATTCATGTAGGAATAGACCCCATCTTGTTATCCTTAATAGCAATGATCAATACATGTCTTGCTGCCCCTTCTGTCACTGGGAAAGAACACCGCACGACTGAACCCATCACAAAGCACCTCTTCCCATGGCAAGAAAAATCGATCTAGTCGGCCTACCTAAACCAAAGATTCGAAGAAGAAATACGAGTCTATAAGTAATCATGCATATAAGAGATCAAAGAAACTCAAATAACTTTCATGGATAAAAAGATCTGATCATAAACTCAAAGTTCATCGGATCCCAATAAACACACTGCAAAAAGAGTTACATCAAATAGATCTCCAAGAGACCATTGTATTGAGAATCAAAAGAGAGAGAGGAAGCCATCTAGCTACTAACTACGGACCCGTAGGTCTACAATGAACTACTCACGCATCATCGGAGAGGCGCCAATGAGGATGATGAACCCCTCCGTGATGGTGTCTAGATTGGATCTGGTGTTTCTGGAACTTGCAGTGGCTGGAATTGTGTTTCGTCGACTCCCCTAGGGTTTTTGGATTTTTGGGGTATTTATAGAGCAAAGAGGCGGTGCGGGAGGCGGCCGAGGTCGGCACAACCCACCAGGGCGCGCCTGGGCCCCCAGGCGCGCCCAGGTGGATTGTGCTCCCCTCAGAGCCCCCCTCTGGCACTTCTTTGGCCCAACAGGTGTCTTCTGGTCTAGAAAAATTCTCCAAAAATTTTCACTGCGTTTTGACTCTGTTTGGTATTGATTTTCTGTGAAGTAAAATATAAGCAAAAAACAGCAACTGGCACTGGGCACTATGTCAATAGGTTAGTCCCAAAAATTGATATAAAGTTGCTACAAAATGATTGTAAAACATCCAAGAATGATGATATAACAGCATGGAACAATAACAAATTATAGATACGTTGGAAATGTATCAGCCACTTTGTCGGGCTTGAGTGCTGCGTGTTCATCATGTTCCTCCGTCCAATCCACCAAAGCAGGAGTAGGGTTTTACGTGCTATATCATGGCCTCCGCTCTTTGTGCAACGTGATCTCCCCCTTGCCGAACCATAAAGAGACTGATGGCCCCATAAGTGACCGTGTTCTCCCACGACATCTTTGGCTCGCCAGGTAAGGGGGATCGTTTCCGCAAACCCGAAGCTGCGAACAGCGCGTCGAACCTCATCATCGATCTTCATCATCGTCTTCTTCACCCATGGCACCCAAGAAGAAACCCGGTGCGGCCGCACACCCTTCCACTTCGAAGGCCATATCGCACGTGGCCGCGGACGCCGTAGGCGCCGCGTCAGCGCTGGGCGAGGCGGATGCCACGGGTGGTGCGGCCGGTGCAGGCGGTGCGGTCATTGTGTCCCCGATGGCTGAAGCAGGAGCAGGATGCACCGGGGGAGGGGCAACATCAACAACACCCTAGCGGGCATGAACCGCAAGCTGCGGATGGAGGGAACGTTCAGTCTCCACCACCCCGCCGCAATAGCGGGTGCAGCCGCAGCAACGCCGCCCGCTCTGGCGCGAGTCCTGACCCTCCAGCAGTGCCTGCCACGGGCGCGACCACAGGACACGCACCCCGCCCGAAGCAAGGCGAGCAAGATGGGGCGCCGAACGGGGTTGCCAATCCCTGTGCGTGATCCCCTCATCACCAGACTGCCTTGGCGACCGGTTCGCGATGGCGAGAACATGGCAACGCCCCTACTGGTCCTACCAGGAGTCGAGCAACATCGCGGTCTGCCTCATCAGCCATGCCGACCAGGGCTACGGAAGCCATGGTGCAGGCCCAACTTCTGCTAAGATTCCCACCGGCAGCTGATCAAATGGATCAGTGGAGGGCCACCATCCAGAGTTTGATCGGTTTCGCTGAAGCTGAAAAACCTCATCAGACAGAGCCATCGCGGTACCCGCGAACAACGATAGCAGCCCAGACTGCTGCCCATGTTGAGGGGGCCACACTAACGGTGCAGTCCCCTCTGCGGCAGCAAACCTAGAGGCAGCAGCAAGAGCAACATGTCCATGAACCCGACGAAGCATCGATGGCCTCTTCTGATTCGCGAGCCCGCCGGGATCAGCGGTGGGTCTTAGAGGATCGGCGGAGGGAAGATGCTCGTGCAACTATAGAGCGGCGCCGAGAGACTTGTCGTCAATCTGGCAGGCACAATGGGCCAGGCGTCGATGAACCCACGCCAAGTGATGGCGTGTATTTGCCCTACGAAGTTGGATGCCCTGCCTTCACTCGCGAGCTGTGGCCGGTCCGCTAGCCATCTGCCCGAGTCTTCAAGCCAGAGTTACCAGAGAAATACGATGGAAAGTTAAACCCGGCAGACTTCTTAAGCATTTACACAATTGCCGTTCAAGCCGCCGGTGGTAGGGATGAGAAGGTGTTCGCCAACTACTTCCCTTTGGCACTCAAGCCAAGTGTGAGGTCATGGTTGATGCACCTGCCGTAGAATTCCATTTCATAATGGGCTGACTTGTGCAATGAATTTGTTGGCGCCTTCACGGGTGGCCATCAAGAGCCCGGGCGGCCCAGTGACTTGGAAGTTCTTCCACAGAAGGAGGGGGAGAGCTTGCGCAAGTATATGTAGAGGTTCAGCCGAGTGCACTGCAACATTCCAGAAATACACCCCGCAGTCATGATTGCCGCATTCCATTCGAACATGCGCAACAGGAGGATATGTTCTAAGATGAACGTCTGGCTGCCCAAAACCGTCAATGAGTTGTATACCTTGGCGGAGAAATGTGCTCGGGCTGAGGAGGGAAGGCGACTTCCTAGGAAGGAGGAAGGAGCCGAGGTTGATTCAAACGACGATGACGAGGCCACTGGCCCAAAGAAAAAAGGCCGGCAATGCAATAAGAAACGCAAGGAGAAGTCAGTGTTGGCCGTTGAGGGCTCTGGCGATCTCAGCACCGGCAAGAAATCCAAAACCGAAGCCCCCGGCAAGGAAGCTGCTGCGTGCACTGATTGCTGAGAGGCTGCGGCGGCAAAGAAAGCTGGGAAGTCCAATGGGCCATACTACAAAATCCACCACACTAAAGGTCATGATCTCCAAGAATGCCACCAAGTTGAGCAGCTTGTTAAAAAGCAAAAGGCAGAATATGAGAAGCGTGACAGGGAGAAAGACCAAGAAGGTGCTGGCGGAAAAGGCCGTGGCAGTAGAGGGGGCCGCCGCGGCAAGGCCCCTCAGCAAAAAGAGAAGCCTCCTAGAGGCCGTGAGAAGAAAGAAGGGGATGACGAGAGTGATGATGGGGATGAAGAAGAAACCAGCGAACAAGAATTCCAGAGGCAACAGAAGCCATGTGTGTTGACGAGGGTTGTCGTGGTAAAATCTCGACAGATGCCAGGGGATGGCTTATCATGGTTGGGGCCATGAGATCGTCGTCGGGTCCTGGAAGCGGGAGTGGGCACAAGCTTGGACGAACACGAGAACTACCCAGGTTCAGGGCTCTCCTAAGAGATGAAACCCCTACTCCTGCTCTGCGGGGTCTCCGCATGATCACTATGAAGCAAAGAGTACAATGACGCTCCTAGAGCTGTTTGGCCCGAGGAGGAAGAAGGGCAAGGCTAGCTCTCTCCCCTCCCTGACTATGGTGTGTGTAGAACTGAAGTGGAACATGAGGGGAACCCTTTGCATGGGTGTGGCCTGGGGGTTTTTTATAGGCTAACCCCCCAGGGGTACAATGGTAATATGGCCGGGTGGTAGGCCCCGGCTACCAGCGTCCATGGGGGCCGGGTTCTCCGCCGCCTGTTGGGGCCCGCCTCTACTGGGCCCTGCCGGCTGCCGGGGAACCGGCCGACAGGTGTGGCTCGCAGCCTGCGGGCCCCGCTGACGGCTCTTCACTATGGTGCCGTCCGTGCTGACGGAGGCCGTGTCGGGCGCACCATGGCTACAACGCCGCGCCAGGCGGGTCGACGGCCGCCTGGCGGCGCCTTTTGTAGCCATGCGGCCGTGATTTGGGGGAGGCATGGCGCACTGTGGCCATGCCCCAGCTTGTCTCCTGGTCGGGCTCAAACTCCTAGGGAGGGGACGTGCCGCCTGCTAGGAGCCGGCCCGTACCCTCGCCGCCTTCTGGAGTGCGCCGTCTTCTGGGGTACGTCGCCTTCTGGAACGCGCCGTCTTCTAGGAGGTGGCCTTCTAGCTTCAACTGCTTTCTTGGGGCTTGCTGTCTTTTAGGAGGCAGCCCTCCGGTCCCGTCCGGCCCCGGAGGCCGGTCTTACGACCAGTCGGACTGAGGGGCTTGGCCAGCCCCGATGTCTTGAAATATGATTAAGTGCTGATGAGGCTACCCGGAGTCTACCCCCCAGACAGTAGTCCCCAAAGCTGGTGAGGTTCTACGGCTTTAGCAGTCGGATGGCCTCAGCAGTTTCCCCTTCGAGTGGTCTTCCGCCTTGTGCTCCATCCGGCTGGGAGGAGCCGGACGCTAGGAGCCGGCCGCGGCTGCGGCCGCCTGGTTGAATTCGAATCGACAGGCGGGAGTCGAGGCAGCGTCACCCGCCGCACGCACTCCACGCGGCGTCCGTAGGCTAGGCCGGCCTGCCATCCCACGCGCGCGATGAGACGTCGCCGCAGGCCGGGGCCCGCCGCTACAGGGCCTCGGCCCGCGCACGGATCCACTGCGGCCGAGGCGGGTGGTTGCCCTTCTGCGGCGCATTAACCGCGCCATAACCGTGCGGAATATGCGGGGTCGTGCGGGGCGTGGGGCGCAGTTAATCCTGCACCCCCACGTCGCCTCGGCTTCGCCTCCGCCGGCTATAAAGAGGGGGAAGAGAAGGAGGGGCGGCAGAACGCACGCACGCCCCCTCCCCACTCTCTCTTCTCCCTTCGCCATTGCTGCCGCGGTGCTGCTCCGCTGCCGCTGAAGTGCTTCCGTGGCTGCCTCCTGGGTCGCTGTTGCGTAGCCGCAGTCGCCGCACCGCCGAAGCAGCCACTCCGCCGCGGCCACCGTTGCGGCTCCGCTGCCTCGCATCGTCGCCGTGTTGCCCACCGTCTTCTTCTCCGTCGAGCTCCTCCTCGCCGTCCCCGCGCCATGGCGAAAAGCGGAAGGCTGGGGTCTAACGTCCACGATGACCATGTCGACTTCCTCCATGCGACGTGGAGGCTGCCTTGCTCCGACAACGTGGGCGTTCGCATCCCCCCTGAGCCGGAGATCTCGCCGCGGCCGGAGCCCGGTGAGTACGTTGTCTTCCACACTCACTTCCTCCGCGGCTTCGCGCTCCCGGCCAGCGGCTTCTTCCGCGAGTTTCTCCATTTCTACCGATTGCAGCCGCACCACCTCACCCCCAACACGGTGGTGTGCCTCTCCGTCTTTGTTACTTTCTGCGAGGGATACCTCGGCGTCTTGCCGACTATCGAGCTCTGGGGTAGGTTCTTCTACCTCAAGTTAGGTACGTCGGTGAAGGAGGAGCCGGCCCAGTGTGGGGCGTGTGTGGCCGTGAGGCGCTCAGGAGGTGGCACGCGCTTCTCGTCGATCCCTTTGCTCGAGTCGGCCAAGCTTTGGCAGAAGTCATACTTCTACGTCCGGAATCTCCGGAACGTCGACTACATCAACCTACCGGTCTTCGTGCCCGGGCCGCCTACTGGGCCACGCGACAACTAGCAACAGCAGCCGCCCAAGCGCCCCCTGCCAGGCCCCATCATTAGCGTCCTCGCCCGGCTGGAAGAGATGACAAGCCGGGAGGGGCTCAAGCCGGCCGACCTGCTAGCCGGCTTCATCATGCATTGGGTATCGCCGCTTCAGCTTCGGTGGCACCTCATCAGCCAGATGAGCGGCCACCGGGATCCATGCCGGATGTCCACCAAGGAGATGCCGAGGGTGGAGGTGGTCCGCCATGTCAATGACATCTCCAACTGCAAGCTCAGCGAGGCGGAGTGGCGTATCGGCAAGGAGCCCTATAGTCCGGCCAACCCCCCTACAGCGGAAAGTACCAGATCCAGCTGCTTTATTCACAATATTCTTCGTCGCTCCGTCTTGACCAGTCGGCTTTTTGTGGCAGCGCTTCGCGGGCCAAGGCACGCCGGCTCCTGGCCACGAGTGCATGTCGGACCGTGAGGATAGTGACGCCGAGGATCTCGAGCTAGGGGCAGCCGCCATGGAGGAAGGCGGTGATGAGGAGGTCACTGGAGGAGGCGGCGGAGGAGCGGGCGGCCCCGAGGCAGGCGGCTCCGCAGGAGGCGGCGGGGGAGCTGGCAGCCCCGAGGCAGGCGGCTCCGCAGGAGGCGGCGGGGGAGCTGGCGGCCTCGAAGCGGGCGGCTCCGCAGGAGGCGGCGGAGGAGGAATCGGCGATGTCCGGGCTTGGCCGGACGACGACGAGGAGCGACGCCCGCCTAGGGGGGGGGGCGCGGGAACAGGAGCCGGAACCTCTACGCCACGGTCGGCAGCCGCACCCGGTGGGCACAAGCGCCGCCTGGCGGGGAGGTATGGCAGCCACCCGGCCAAGAAGGCCAAACTGGCGCATGCCACCAGACGGCACGAGGCCTAGAAGGTGGCTGCCGCCCGGAAGGGGCCCAAACCCATGCCGCTCACGTCCGGGTAAGCGCACTTTTCGCTCTGACTTCATGTTTTCCCTCTTTCTTGGGGTGTTTCCTCATCATTGCTTTCTTGCTGAGCAGGATGGCCTTCGCCGTCACGCGGGCTTCATCCGCCTTGCTGATGGACTCAGTGGACGGCTCCGCGAGTACTCGGCGTTTGGATCCGGCTGCTGCCCTCCGGGAGGCGCAGGAGAGGAACGCTCGTGAAGCGCGCGAGGCGCAGGAGGCCGTGGAGAAGGCGCGGGCCGACGCCCAGGCGGAGGAGGCAGCGCAGGCAGAGGCCCGGGCCGCGACGGAAGTGAAGGCGGCGACGAAGGAGTAGGCGGAGGCCGCGACCAAGGCGCAGGCGGGGGCCGATGCCAGGGTGACGGCGGATCCGGCTGGTGCCGAGGTCCCGGAGACCGTCACCCTCGAATAGTCGGAGGTGGAGACGGCAGAGAACCAGACGCCGCCTGGGGCGGCCGGGGCTAACCAGTCGGTGCCGGAGCTTGTGGCCCCCGACACCGTCAACCCGGAGGTGGAGGAGCCCCAGCGCACGCCGAAAGCCGGCGGACGAGGAAGCGGCGAGCCCAACCAGCCGAAGGTACCACCAGCCAGCGCCGGGCAGGCAGCGCGCCAGGCCTTGGTGGCGCGCGCTCCTGCGGGCCGGCGTGCGACGCGGGCGACATCAGAGCCCAGGCGGCAGGTGGAGGCTGCGGCCTCGAGCTCGCGGGGAGCCGACGCCAGGGCCATGAGCGCCCCTCCTTCAGGCTGGGTGGAGGGGGTCGGCTCGGCCGCCTTGAACCTGGCGGTGCGCGACTGGAGGACCGGTTCCTCGCCCAGAACGCCACTCTGCAGAGGGCGAGGGAGGAGCTGTTGGCGACGCGGTCGGCCGTCCGGGTACGTACACCTTATTTTGCTATATATTTGTCTTGTAGTCTTCCGTGGGGGCGCGCCAGCGTACCCACTGGGTGTAGCCCCCGATTTCTGAGCCGGCTGCTGAGCAGGCGGGTTGGAACTCCAAGGTGTTCTTTTCTTTGGCTGAAATGCTTGCTGTTATTGCAGGATTACCACAACATGCGGGCGGCCGCGTACAATACACAAAACCAGACGCTCACCACCCGGACTACTGAGCTGGCTCAGAGCCGAAGTAAGTAAGCCGGCTTTCAGTGGGGGCGCGCCAGCACAACCACTGGGTGTAGCCCCCGAGATCCAGGCCGACTGTTGAGCAGTCGGGCCGAATCTTCTCTGGTAGGCTTGTTTTCGTTTTTGTCGAAGTAGATGATGATGATTTTTGTCTTCTTCTTGCAGCGGCCGCCGCCCAGTTGAGGGAGTGCGTGGCCGAGCTTGAGGGCCAGCTCTGGGTTTTGGTGCAGGAGCGCGACCAGGCGGCCCCCGAGTGCATCTCGGGGGACCTGAGGTCCTTACTTAATACAAAAGTTGGCGTGGTACATACACTCGCTTTAACTGTGAAACAGACGGAGTAGGTTCGCGTTCCATGGCCGCTCCATCTCTTCGCCGGCTATGCTTCATTTGCGTGCCCTGGGCTTTTGGGCGTCGATGAGGTAGTACGAGTCATTTCCCAAGGCCTTGCTGACGATGAAGGGGCCTTCCCAAGGTGCTGCGAGCTTGTGCTGGCCGGCTGATCGCTGGATCAGGCAGAGCACAAGGTCGCCTTCGCGGAATGTACGCGGCTTGACCTTCTTGTTGTGGTAGCGGTGCAGGCTTTGCTGGTAGATGGCGGACCGGCTGCACGCTAGCAGCCGGGCCTCTTCCAGCAGGTCGACGCCGTCTTCTCGTGCCTCCTTTGCTTCCGCCTCCATGTACATAGTGACGCGAGGCGAGTCAAACTCGATATCCATGGGGATGATAGCCTCGGCACCGTACACGAGGAAGAAGGGCGTAAAGCCGGTTGATCTATTGGGCATGGTCCGAAGACTCCAGAGGTCGGCCGGCAGCTCGTCGATCCAGCAGCCGGCCGATCGCTCCAGCGGCTCGATCAGGCGGGGCTTGATGCCGGACAGGATGAGGCCGTTTGCTCGCTCCACCTAGCCGTTTGACTGCGGATGGGCAACGGACGCTAGGTCCAGTCGGATAGCCTGTTTTGCGCAGAAATGGGCCAAGGCACCTTTGGCAAAGTTGGTGCCGTTGTCAGTGATGATGCTGTGTGGAACGCCGTATCGGACGGTGATGTCAGCGAAGAACATGACGGCAGTCGGACCGTTCAGCTTCTTGATTGGCTTGGCCTCTATCCACTTGGCGAATTTGTCCACGGCGACCAGCAAATGAGTCATGCCGCCGCGTGCCATCTTGAAAGGACCCACCATGTCCAAACCCCACACGGCAAATGGCCAGGTGATGGGGATGGTCTTGAGCACAGAGGCCGGCTGGTGTTGCTTGGTGCTGAACTTCTGGCACCCTTTGCACTTCTTGACTAACTCCTTGCCATTGTCCAATGCAGTCGGCTAGAAGAAACCATGGCGGAAAGCCTTGGCTACGAGGGACCTAGAGGCGGCATGGTGGCCACATTCGCCTTGGTGGATGTCTCTGAGGATCTCCATGCCCTTCTCCAGCTCCACACAGCGCTGATAAACGCCGGTCACGCTCCGCCTGGCGAGCTCTCTGTTGACGATGGTGTAGGCGCCAGCCTGGCGCTGGATCTGTCAGGCTAACACCTCGTCTGCTGGTAGCACGCGGCTTACCAGGTAGTCGCGGATGGGCTGTGCCCAAGATGGGGCCGCCACCAATGTGAAGACGGCAACTGGCACGAGGGTGGACGGGTTGGCAGGCGGCGGGCTGGAGCCGGCCGCTCCTGGTGGTGCCGATGAAGTCCCCGGGCCCACTGCTGAAGTCTATGGGCCGGCTGCTGGGGTCCCCGAGCCGGATCCGACTGCTCCGGGGTCAGCCGGCATGAAAATGGAGTCGGACTCTGGCGACGGCTTGATAGACGGCTTGCGCAGACATTCGAGGGAGACGCCGGCTGGTATGGCCTGCCGGGTGGAGCCAATGCGGGCAAGGGCGTCCGCTGCGTCGTTGTCGGCTCTTGGCACGTGGAGGAACTCGCACCCATCGAAGTGCCCGCTCATCTGCTGGACGAGGAAGCGGTAGCTTGCCATGTTGGCGTCCTTGGCATCCCAGTCACCGAACGACTGCTGGACCACCAAGTCCGAGTCACCGTAGCAGAGGATGCGGCGGATGCCGATCTCCTTGGCCAGTCGGAGCCCAAAGATGAGCGCCTCGTACTGGGCTACGTTGTTGGAGCCGGCGAAGTGGATCTGCAGCGTGTACTTTAGCTTGTCACCCTTGGGAGAGGTGAAGACGATGCCGGCCCCCAAGCCGGTGCGCATCTTTGAGCCGTCAAAGTGCATCTGCCAATGCGTAGAATCCGGCGCCGGCGGTAGGTATTGGGACTCGGCCCAGTCGACTAAGAAGTCAGCCAGCGCTTGGGACTTGATGGCGGTGTGGGGCTGGTAGAGGATGGTATGGGGAGCCAGCTCGATGGCCCACTTGGCCACCCGGCCTAAGGCATCTCTGTTACCCATGATCTCAGCTAGGGGGGCGGTGCAGACCACTGTGATGGAGTGCTCTTGGAAATTTTGCTTCAGCTTCTTGGCGGCAAAGTACACGCCATAGCACATCTTCTGGTAGTGGGGGTAGTTCTGCTTGGAGGCAGACAAGACCTCGCTCATATAGTACACTGGCCTCTGGACCGGCTGCACCTTGCCGACTTCTGGGCGCTCGACCACAATCACCGTGCTGATGACTCGGCTGGTGGCGGCGATGTAGAGGAGCATCGGTTCCTTGGCAGTCGGAGCCGCCAGGATAGGTGGCTTGGACATCATGCGCTTGAGCTGACGAAAAGCTTCGTCTGCCTGGTCGTTCCACTTGAAGCAAGTGGTTTTCTTCATGAGCTGGTACAGGGGGAGCGCCTTCTCGCCCAGCCGACTGATGAAGCGGCTGAGGGATGCCAGGCACCCGGTGAACTTTTGGACGTCACGCAGCTTGGAGGGTCTCTCCATCCGCTCGATGGCCTTGATCTTCACGGGGTTGCACTCGATGCCGTGTTCAGAGACAAGGAAACCGAGGAGCTGGCCGGCTGGCACTCCGAAGACGCACTTCTCCGGGTTGAGCTTGATTTGAAAACGGCGCAGATTTTCGAAGGTCTCCTTGAGATCCTCTAGGAGGGTGCCGCGCCTCTCCGTCTTCACCACAATGTCATCCACATAGACGTGGGTGTTGCGGCCGAGTTGCTTCAACAAGCACTTCTGCATGCATCGTTGGAAGGTAGCGCCGGCATTCCTCAGGCCGAACGTCATGGTGATGTAGCAGAAGGCGCCGAATGGTGTGATAAAGGCGGTCTTCAAGCGGTCGGCCGGATCTAGCTTGATCTGGTGGTAGCCGGAGTATGCGTCCAAGAAGGACAGTAGCTCGCAGCCGGTCGTGGAGTCTATCACTTGGTCGATCCGTGGTAGGGCAAACGGATCCTTGGGGCAGGCCTTGTTGAGGCTCGTGTAGTCGATACACATGCGCCACTTGTTATTCTTCTTCAAGACGAGGACTGGGTTGGCAAGCTAGTCTGGGTAGAACACTTCCATGATGAAGCCGGCTGCCAGAAGCCGAACGATTTCTTCGCCAACGATCCTTCTCTTCTCTTCTGATAGGCGGCGGAGGGGTTGCTTGACCGGCTTAGCTTCCTGCCTCACATGTAGTTTGTGCTCGGCGAAATCCGTCGGGACACCCGGCATGTCTTTGGGGGACCATGCGAAGATGTCTCAATTCTCACGGAGGAAATCGACGAGCTCGCCTTCCTATTTGCTGTTGAGGTTGGTCCCTACGATAGCAAACCTCTTCGGGTGCACTGGGTCTAAGGAGATCTTCTTGGTTTCCTTGGCCGGCTAGAAGGAGGCCCTTGCTTCCGTCTCCTTGGGATCAGTCGGCATGGCCGGCTTCTCGCTGGCCATGGCTACCATCCGGTCAAGGAGATGCTTTTCTTGAGCGATGACGAGGGACTCGGCCAGCTGGCTGCTGGCGGCGGCGCAGTCCAGCGACTTCTGGTAGTCGCCGGCAATAGTGATGATGCCCTTGGTACCCGGCATCTTGGTCTTCAGGTAGGCGTAGTGCGGGACCATCATGAATTTGGCCAGCGCCGGGCGGCCCAAGAGCGCGTGGTAGGGGCTGTCCAGGTCGACCACCTCGAACCAGATTGGCTCGCGGCGGAAGTGGTTCTTGTCGCCGAACAGGAAATCGATCTTGATCTTGCCGATTGGAGAGCAGGAAAGGCTGGGAACTATGCCGTGGAAGACAGTCCGGCTGGGCTGAAGCTGCTTGACCTTGATGGCCAACCGCTCCATGGTCTCGCGGTATAGGATGTTGATGCTGCTGCCACCATCTATCAGAACTCGGCTGAAGCGGCAAGTCCGCCTCTCCGTTGAGAAGGTTGAGTCCAGCACCAAGGCGTATGCACCTGGCGAAGGCATCACGGCCGGGTGGTCAGCTTGGCTCCAGGTGATGGGCCTCTCGGACCAGTGCATGAAGGTGGGGACCCTGGGCTGACAGCATTCACCTCGCGGTGCTGCTGCTGTCTGCTGTGCTTGTCGTCGGCTTCGCTCATGAAGACGACATAGGTGGCATTCTCTTCGGGGAACTCATCTTGAAGCATGCCGGCAGCTCAGGCCGGTTGCTGAACAGCCGGGGCTACCTGGCTGGCTGGCGGAGGAGGCGGCAGGGCCTCGCCCTTGGCAATCCGGGCGAGCCAGTTGCACTTCCGGGTGGTGTGGTTGGACGGCTTCGCGCCGCTATGGAACTTGCACGGGGCATCGACGGCTTGTTCAAAGGAGAAGGCAGGCTGCCAGGCACCCTTGCCGCCCCGCTGACGCTTGGGGCCGGGCTGCCCGGCCGGCTGCTGATCCTCGACAGCAGCCACCTGCCGGCTGTTTGAAGTCGGCTGCGGGGCCTTGCGCTTGTTGTCGTTCGGTTGTTGGCGCCGGCTGGTGTCATCAGCCGGAGTTTGGGAACCCGGCTGGACCACCCTGCCGGCCGCGTCAACCCGGATCTCCAACTTCATGGAGGAGTCGGTGGTGGCGTACTTGTCGGCCACGACCAGGAGCTCGTCCAAGGTAGCCGGCTCGTCGCACAAGAGCTTGTGCTTGAGCAGAGTGCCCTCTCTGCACCCGGTGGTGAAGTACTCGATGGCCTGCACCTCGTGGACCCCCTCGCAGGAGTTTCGCAGCTTGCCCCAACGTGTCAGGTAGTCACGAGTAGACTCGGTTGGCCCCTGAACGCACATGGAGAGCTAGTGTGGCTTGGGGGGCCGCTTGTTCGTACTGGTGAAGTTGCGGACGAAGGCATCACTGAAATCTATCCAGCTGTTGATGCTGTTGGGCTTGAGGCTGTTCAGCCACGTCCGGGCCGTGCCCTGAAGCATGAGCGGGACGTGGTTGACTGCGACGCGCTTGTTGCCGTTGGCCATGCCGACTGCTGTGGAGTAGTCGATCAGCCAGTCTTCCGGCTTCATGACGCCGTTGTACTTGGGCGTGTCTCTGGGGAGCGTGAACCCTCTGGGAAAGGGCTCATCACGGATGCGGGGGCCGAAGCAGGCTGGCCCGATTGTGCGTTCCTCTTCCAACAACTAGGACCGAGCCAGCTCCTCGATCCGATGGCGTGCGTCGTTTTCGCCGACTGCTTCACGGGGGCCAAGCCGGCCACCGAGCGTCGGGTGACCAGGCGGCGGCGCGAGAGTGGCCGCCCTCTCCCTCCAAGGGGGCAAGCGCTCTTCCGGCCGGCGTCGAGGCTCCGGGCTCTGGAGCACGTTGTGGCTGCCCGCTATCGTGCGGCGCGCGTGCTGGCTGTTGCTAGCAGCCTGCTCTGGGTCTCGTGGCTGCCTGCGGCCTCCGCCGCTAGGGGACCGAGAGGTCGCGCCGTTCTCGTGACGGGGCACATGGGTGTCGACCCGTCGGCCTGCTCCCACCGCACGGTTGCCCGTGTCCTGCTACTCGTTCGCAGCGTCGATGAGCTGCTGGAGGCGCTCTAGTTGCTCGCGGAGCTCGTCGCCCTGCAAGTGCTTGAGCTCATCTGCGGCCACCTGGGCGGCACGCATGTTCTGTGCTGGGGTCTCGTAGACCGGGCGTTCAACCCCCAGCATGCTGGCAATCGCAGCGCCGCGTTGCCGGATGGCACCGGCCCAGCTAGGCTCAGCCACGGTTGGCGTCCCACCGACCACGCGGTCGATCTCGCGCTGAGTAGCTTCAGCGCGGTGCTTCAGCGCCGCCATCTTGGAGGCGCTGTCGAAAAGCTTGACGCTGAACTCCTCCAGCTCCTCTTGGCTGGCGCCAAGGGGAGGAGGCGTCGCCAGGGCATGTATGGTTGCGTCCAGCGGATCCTGGTTGGATCCGCCAGTGCCCAGGCCATCGCCGATGACCATCACCTCCGCGAAGGTGCCAGCGTCGCGCGTGCCGACAGGAGCGTCGCAGGCGGTGGGAGTGAGGGGATCGTCGACGATCTCCACGTAGCTGGGGAAATCGTCGGTGGAGGCCGTGTCGACGAGAGCGAGCTTACCGAAGAGCTCGGTGAGGGAGTCGGCCGCTCGTGCGTCGGCGGCGGGCTCATCAAAGAGGCTGAGCTCGCTGAAGAGGCCGGTGAGGTGACCCACGGGGAAGACGGCTCCCGTGTCGGGCGATGCGCCAAGGCCGGCACAGGCGGGTGCATCGGGCCGGCTGATCTCGCCAGCCGTGGCACACTCGCCAGAGAGGAACAAGGTTCCCGTCCAGAACGTGTCTCCGGCCGACGTCGCCGCTGGCCCCACGATGGGCACCAACTGTCGTGGTAAAATCTTGACAGATGCCAGGGGATGGCTTATCATGGTTGGGGCCATGAGATCGTCGTCGGGTCCTGGAAGCGGGAGTGGGCACAAGCTCGGACGGACACGAGAACTACCCAGGTTCAGGGCTCTCCTAAGAGATGAAACCCCTACTCCTGCTCCGCGGGGTCTTGGCATGATCACTATGAAGCAAAGAGTACAAAGACGCTCCAAGAGCTGTTCGGCCAAAGGAGGAAGAAGGGCAAGGCTAGCTCTCTCCCCTCCCTGATTATGGTGTGTGTAGAACTGAAGTGGAACATGAGGGGAAACCTTTGCATGGGTGTGGCTTGGGGGGTTTTATAGGCTAACCCCCCCAGGGGGTACAATGGTAATATGGCCGGGTGGTAGGCCCCGGCTGCCAGCGTCCATGGGGGCCGGGTTCTCCGCCGGCTGTTGGGGCCCGCCTCTGCTGGGCCCTGCCGGCTGCCGGGGAACCGGCTGACAGGTGGGGCCCACCGCCAGTGGGCCCCGCTGACGGCTCTTCACTGTGGTGCCATCCGTGCTGACGGAGGCCGTGTCGGGCGCGCCATGGCTACAGCACCGCACCGGGCGGGTCGGCGGCCACCTGGCGGCGCCTACTGTAGCCATGCTGCCGTGATTTGGGGGAGGCATGGCGCACTGTGGCCATGCCCCAGCTTGTCTCCTGGTCGGGCTCAAACTCCTAGGGAGGGGACATGCCGCCTGCTAGGAGCCGGCCCGTACCCTCGCCGCCTTCTGGAGTGCGCCATTTTCCGGGGTACGTCGCCTTCTAGAACGCGTTGTCTTCTAGGAGGCGGCCTTCTAGCTTCAACCGCTTTGTTTGGGCCCGCCGTCTTTTAGGAGGCAGCCCTCCGGTCCCGTCCGGCCCTTGAGGCCGGTCTTACGACCAGTCGGACTGAGGGGCTTGGCCAGCCCCGCTGTCTTGAAATATGATTAAGTGCTGATGAGGCTACCCGGGGTCTATCCCCCCGACAAGGGTGCATCTTTGCACTCCTCTTACCGCTAGCTCAAGCATTTGTCGCGTGAGGTCAATGTCGTGGAGCCAACTGAGGACTCCCAGAAGCCTCTCAAGTGGTCCCGCACGCCTATCATCTTTGATGAAGAGGACCACCCTGACCGCAGTACAGCGGTAGGGTGTTTGCCGTTGTTAGTTTCACCAACAATTCGCAACCTTAAAGTCACAAGGATGCTAGTTGACGGCGGGGCTGGGCTGAATCTGATCTGCCCCAAAGTGGTCAGCAAGCTACAGATCCCTGATGAAGAGCTCAAGGTTACTCACACGTTCCAAGGAATCAACCCTGGTAGGAGCCATCCGAAGGGGAAGATTACATTACCGGTAACGTTTGGTGGAGAGCTGAACTACCAGACCGAGAAGGTAGTGTTTGACGTTGTTGAACTTCCCTTGCCGTACAATGGGATTCTTGGTCGTCCAGCTCTGGCGAAGTTCATGGCAGCATCCCACTATGCCTACAACACTTTGAATATCCCTGGACCGATAGGCGTTATCTCCATCCCATCAGACAAGAAAGATGCAATCATATGTATGGACAAGATGTATCAAGATGTAGTAGTAGCTGAGGTTGCAGAAGCCACAGCTCCCGCCAAGGAAACAAAGAAGGGAAAGGAGGCTAGCAAAGATGCCGGCAAGGAATCCGGGAAGTGCGCCTCCCCGGAGTGCGCTACACCTGTTGATGACTTGCGGGAGAGTTTCACTAGTAAGAGATCTAAAGTTGCTTCACCTGCTGTGAAGAAGGTCCCAGCAAGGCAGGATGGCGCTGACAGTACATTCACCATTGGCGCCACCCTTGATGACAAATAGGAAAGCGCGCTCGTTGCCTTCCTGCGGGCGAATGTCAATGTGTTTGCTTGGCAACCATCTGACATCCCCAGTGTTCCCAGGGAGGTAATCAAGCACCACCTTGCTGTCTGTCCTCACGCCCAGCCCGTCAAGCAAAAGGTTAGAAAGCAAGCTTTAGAATGGCAGCAGTTCATTACCGAGGAGATTAAGAAACTTCAAGCAGCTGGTTTGGTCAGTGGAGTGCTGCATCCGACATGGTTAGCAAACCCGGTGGTAGTGCGCAAGGCAAATGGGAAATGGAGGCTCTGCATTGACATCACAGACCTGAACAAGGCGTGCCCGAAGGACCCTTTCCCCTTGCCGCGCATTGATCTGATTGTAGATTCCACTTCTGGGTGTGATCTGCTCTCCTTTTTGGATGCGTACTCTGGGTATCATCAGATATTCATGTCTAAGGAAGACGAAGAGAAGACCGTGTTCATAACTCCATGTGGCACGTACTGCTTCATGCGTATGCCTTTCGGGTTAAAGAGCACTGGATCCACTTTTGCAAGGGCAGTACAAATTGGTTGTCAGCCTCAGTTGCACAGGAATGTGGAAGCTTATATGGATGATATAGTAGTCAAGACCAAGGACAGATCAACACTCATTCAAGATTTGGAAGAGACCTTTACAAACTTGCGCAAGATCAACTTGAAGTTAAACCCTGAGAAGTGTGTGTTTGGTGTTCCCTCCGGCAAGCTACTTGGTTTCTTTGTATCTCGCCGGGGGATAGAAGCCAACCCTGACAAAATCAGAGCAATCGAGCAAATCCAAGCACCCAGGACTGTCAAGGATGTGAGATGTTTGACTGGATGCGTTGCTGCATTAAGCAGGTTCATTTCCAAGTCTGCCGAGCGTGCCTTGCCTTTCTTCAAAATTCTGAAGAAGGCAGGCCTGATGAAGTGGACCTCGGAGGCGGAAGCAACGCTACAAGACCTGAAGGCCTACCTTTCCTCTGCTCCCACCTTAGTCGCTCCTAAACCATAAGAACTGCTGCTGCTATACTTAGGAGCAATGAACCAAGTGGTTAGTGTAGTGCTAGTGGCGCAGCGGGAAGTAGATGAGGAAGCAGCTGCGGCAACTGTTCCCTCCGGAGATGAAACTGAGCCAGTCGGGCAGGATTGGACACAGATCAAGGAAAAGCAGAGCAAGTTAGTGAAGGCAATACCAGAACCACGGCAAAGAAGAAAGTGGTTCTGCGGCCAGTGTACTTTGTCAGCTCCTCGTTACAGGGGGCTAGATCAAGGTACTCTGGAGTGCAAAAGCTGATCTTCAGCCTTATCATGGCCTCGAGGAAACTACGCCACTACTTCCAAGCCCACGAGATCACTGTTGTTACCTGTTTCCCGCTGTGGCGCATACTGAGGAACCCCGAAGCCACTGGCAGGATAGTTGAGTGGGCACTAGAGCTGTCTAGCTTTGGCCTGAAATACGAAAGTACCTCAACCATTCAAAGCAGAGCATTGGCAGAGTTCATTGTAGAATGGACGCCCACTCCAGATGAAGAAATACCAGAGATGGTTATCCCCGGCAAGGAAGCGCCTCAGGAGTGGATCATGCATTTTGATGGTGCTTTCTCGTTACAGGGCGCTGGGGCTGGTGTGCTCCTTGTTGCACCCACTGGAGAGCATCTCAAGTATGTGGTTCAGATGCACTTTCCTTGGGAAAAGGCCACCAACAACATTGCCGAGTATGAGGGGCTCCTTGCTGGACTCAGGATCGCGGTGGAGTTGGGAATCAAGAAATTGATCATCCGCGGAGACTCACAGCTCATGGTAAGATAGGTCAATAAGTATTACCAGAGTCCATTGATGGAGGCATATGTAGAGGAAGTGAGAAAGTTGGAGGAGCACTTTGATGGATTACAAACAGAGCATGTACCACGTGCGAAGAATAGCATTGCTGATCATCTATCAAAGTGCGCTGCAGAAAAGCTCCCTATGGAACCAGGAACTTTTGTCCTTCACCTAACTCAACCTTCAGTATCCCCTTCAATGATGACCAGAAAAAGGAGAAAGTTGGACTCCGACAAGTATCTCCCAGCAGGGCATCCCGAGGCCGCTGGTAGATAGGCTGCCGGGAACAACTCAACTTTGGTTGGTGAGCAACACTCTCCCGCGGAACCACAAGTTCTTGCGGTCGAGGTGAGCGCTTCCACGAATGAAGAGGTGCCGCTAGTTCTTGTTGTCGAGCCTCAGGCCCCAACTTGGGCACAGTGCATAGTCCACTACCTTCAAACAGGAGAACTTCCTGAAGAGCAAGAAGAAGCTGAAAGAGTAGCCCGAAGGTCAAATATGTACCGGTTTGTCGATGGCACACTGTACAAAAAAGACCAAACGGTGTGAAATTGAAGTTCATTTGCCGGGAAGATGGGCAGAAGCTGCTAGCAGAGATACACAAGGGCGTGTGCGGCTCCCACATTGGATCAAGAGCCCTGGTTTGAAAAGCTTTCTGGCAGGGTTTCTACTGGCCCACAGCCCTCCAAGAGCAACAGAGCTATTCACCAAATGTGAAGCCTGCCAGTTCCACTCCAAGAACATCCATCAACCAGCTCAAGCTCTCCAGATGATCCCTTTATCCTGGCCATTTTCGGTCTGGGGCTCGATATCTTGGGCCCCTTTCCCCGTGCTACTGGGGGCTTTGAATTCTTGTACGTTGCGATCGACAAGTTTACAAAGTGGCCGGAAGTGGAGCCAGTGAGGAAGGTAAACGCACAATCAGCTATCAAGTTCTTGAAAGGATTGGTGTGCCGTTTTGCAGTACCCGCCAGAGTGATCACCGATAATGGCACCGAATTCACAAGCCGCACCTTCATGCAGTACATCCAAAACCTTGGGAGCAGGGTCTCCTTTGCCTCTATTGCTCATCCCCGGAGCAATGGGCAAGCTGAGAGGATGAATGCTGAAGTGCTGCGTGGACTCAAGACAAGAACATTTGATTAGTTGAAGAAATGCGGAAGACACTGTATCGATGAGCTGCTAACGGTTCTTTGGTCCCTCTGTACGACACCAAATCGAGCCACCGGCCAGACTCCCTTCTCCCTAGTGTATGGGGCAGAAGCAGTGCTCCCCACGGAACTCACATACGGGTCACCTCGAGTATTTGCCTACGATGAAGTAGAGCAAGAGCAGCTTAGGCATGGCGATGCCTTGCTCCTCGAGGAAGATCGTCTCCGGGCCGCTGTGCGTGTTGCACGCTACCAGCAAGCCTTGCACCGCTATCATAGCCGCAGGGTCCATGCCCGGAGCCTTGAGGAAGGCGACCTTGTTCTTAGGCGTGTTCAGTCCGCCAAGGGTTCCAATAAGTTGACGCAGAAGTGGGAAGGCCCTTACCGGGTAGTATGAGTCACTAGACCTGGCGCAGTCCATCTGGAGACCGAAGATGGCATTAAAGTGCAAAACTCATGGAATATTGAGAATCTTCGCAAGTTCTACCCATAAGGCACGGCTGCCAGGCTCTGCCCCGGTAGCGACCTTTTGTACAAGCCTTGCCGATGTGCATGTAACTCTTTGTACAAAGCCAGGCACAGACCCTGTGCAAAGATAATAAAACAAAGCGATGGCGCATAAAAACTTGCATGCATGGTTATCTTAGCATAAATCTGCCATGATCATTTAGGAAAGGTCATATGCTGCTTTTCCCCTGTCTAACTGCAGGGCCCCTGCCGTGGATAAAATCCCAAGGAGGAAAAGTGAGAGCAGGCTTGTGTATTGACGCCTGACAGCATAAATCAGATAAGTTCCCATTCCATCCCTAGTGTACCTTCGTGTGAAAAACTTGTGCGTAGAAAGACCTTGTCACCTTTAAAGTTTGTGCTCCCATCCTCGGATTTGAAGGTTACTTCAATCAGGGTGGTCATAGTAGCATTTGGAGAAAGGATTGACAAGGGGCCGGTGCTCTTCCATGCTCCTATCTGGCCAGGCTGAGCCCTGCGGCGGCAACGGAAGGGACCGGGAGGATGGCTTGCCGGAAAACCTTGTTTACTTAAGAGTATAGAGGATTTGTCCCGCAGCATGGACATAATACATGCACAAGCACCCAGCAAGAATTTATTTTTCATATATACGCGGATAAACAAGTACTAATCATACAGAGTACAAACATGGGTGGGAGGGTACATAATTTAAACTAAAGTTTGGCGGATGCCTACATGTTTTAGACTAAAAAAAGATAAGTGCCTCGTAATGCCTTTCTTGTCCCTCTCCTCCTAGGAGCTACGATGGGAGGTGAAGAAGGCAAAAGGAGCGCCTGGGCAGAAGCCCAGCCTGATCCCGTCAGGGCCCGCGGGACGCAGCCTGACAAGATTAGGAGGGCGGGGCCAAAGACAACAGATGGAGAGAGCGGCTAGGCGATGCCCTGGTCACCACCGCCAGGACCAGCAGGACATGACAGGAGGGACATCGGCAGGGAAGACAAAACCGAAGTCCACGGGGAAGCCTGCCGGGGTGCAGCTGGAGGAGGCGAAGACGTCCACACCCAACACCCCGGCAAATCACTCTGGCGCTCAGCTGTAGTCCGAGCAGCCGTCCTCCCGCTCGGCGCCGTCGTCATCGCCATCGCTGTCCTCTTTGTTGCTGTCGCTCGAGGAGGAGCTTTTGTCGTCGTTCGAGCTCTCCACGCAACACCCTATGCGAGCACCCGAACGCCCGAAGACCTTAATGGAGCAGGTTTGCCTCCATTAATTTGAAATGGAGAACATGACCTGCCGCCAAGCTATGGGCACGTGCAAAGGTTTTCCAGCCATGCCGAAGGAGCATGACGTGAGGTGCAGGGAACTCCACGTCCGCCCGCATGTTGCCATAACAGCAACCCCTCATGTGCAGCTTCAATCCTGGTGGCTGTTCTACCTCCATCACCGTTGCGAAAGGGTTAGGGAGTCGAAGGCGGCTGCGCGGGGGCCCGCGCAGCTTGACAATGAACTCCAATGGTTGGTTCCCTATGTGGCCCTCCATCAGAGCCAGGGCGACCGGGGGAGGAGTGACCAGAGCGTCACCGCGTCCTCCTCGGCCCCGAGCGCCATGACGGCCACGCCCACGCCCTGCGACACCAATTCATGCGCTGGGGCAGGAAGGCGCTGCCGAGAAGAAACTCACGTCGCTGCCACTGGAGCACGACCACGTCCTCTTCCCCTTGCCATAGTGGAAGAAAAGACGCGAGAAGAAGAAGGAGGGGATGTGTGTGGGTGAGCCCTCCGCCCGCGCCTCCTTTTATAAGGGAGCATGGCCGAGGGCTAGCTCCTCACCACCCAGGAGGCAGCCGACCCACTCCACCAATCCAGTCCCTCTGCGTCGCTAACGATGTCCGGAATCAAGACCGCCCTCCTACGCCTATCCACGGCGTCAAGCTTTCTGCCATGGCACTCATTCCCGCACCCTACGCATCCGCCACCAACCCCACGCAATGCATGCAGAGTACATGGCGGAAACGGCATGAGTAGTGGGACGAGTAAAATGGTAGTTACCTCCCTGTGAATGTGGGAGACCCACAGATCAGGACGTTGGTTGCCCCACGTCGTTCTGCATGACTCACGGGAGAAATAGGAAACTGATTCAATCACAAGTTAATGAAGAAGCAAGGAGAACCTCAAGGGAGGCTTAAATCCCATAGTGGCATGGCTCAGGTGCTCGCCTGTGTGGTTGTCTGGGCCTACCCAAATGATGCTCGGCAGCATGTATGGGCTAGGCTCGGGGGCTCCTGTCGGTGCAACGAACATTTACGTTCGTTGCCCGGACTTACACACAGGCGTGCTGGCGTCACATGTCCAGCACCAACATGCAAAACAAGAACAAACCAAAGGAACCGCTCTTCATGAGATTGAGGAGCGGATCAGGAAGACCAAGTCAAGCAAGACAGAAGAATGCAACCTTGGGAGGGCCTCCCTTGCCAGGCAGGAGAGCCCGGCCAGGTCGAGGCCACCCCAAGGACAAGTCCAAGATTTCCCCGGCAGGCTTGCCGGGTCCGCCAAGCGCAAGGAATCCCATGAAGGCACCACCGCTCCACCACACAGCAACGCAAATCACTTATCCGTGCGGTGTCGAGCCCACAAGTGATTAAGTGGCCTCCACTAAGCACATGGCGGCCCTTTGGAAGACAAACTACCCTCATATGACACCCGTCTAGAGGCGTCTCAAGCAGATAAACATAAGATGATTAAGCGGCGCAGCAGGCTTGCCGGGCTTCGCCCTCAGCACGACACCTAGCAGTGAATTTAATGCACTTAGTCCTAACTGCCGGAGTTAAGTATGATAGCACTGTTAGCTATCTAATCACAGGATAAAAGACTGTTTTGCCATTGTGGTTACCCCTTGAACTATAAAAGGAGGTCCGAGGCTACCTAGCGAAGGATTTGGACCCTTGCACACTTGTACGCGCGTAGCCACTCTCCCCGAGGCCACTTTATCGGGCTTGAGTGCTGCGCGTTCATCGTGTTCCTCCATCCAATACACGAAAGCAGGAGTAGGGTTTTATGCTTCACAGCGGCCCGAACCTGGGTAAAAACCACCAGTGTCAACCTCGCCGTGCTGTATCATGGCCTCCGCTCTTTGTGCAACATGATCTCCCCCTTGCCAAACCACAAAGGGGCCGATGGCCCCATAGGTGATCGTGTTCTCCCACGACAGTTGTGCTCGCCCACCATTGCCTCCCCTTTCTTCTGCTTCTTCTTCTGCGGCGACCAGAAGAGCCACTCGTCTGCTTCTTCTTCTCCGGCGACGAGATATGTCGAGCCCCACTTCAGCCTCCCGCCCCTCGTGGCCCCAGTATGGTCCACTTCCCATGGAGCGATATCCTGACTGCCCACGCACTGCACCACTAAAAAGGTTGACTTCGAGGGAGGACTAGAATGGCAACTTTGGGCGCGAGTTCGTGAAATGCGAGAGCAAGCCAGAGGGGCAGGTTAGATCTCATGATTTTTCTCTGATTTCTTTTTCTCTTTGCTTCTAATTGTTTTTCGTTGGATCTGGGATTTAGGGTTCATGATTTCATTTCAGATCGTGAAGAAATGCACACATTTTGAATGGCTGGATGACTATGTTCGGAGGCTTCAAGGGAAGGGCTTGCTTCAATTCAATGGGGCCGCAACCCGGGAGCTCAATCTGCCGTCAGCCACTCAGAATTTGGTCTCTAAAAGTGCTGCTCCGACAGTTGGGGATGCGGATCTGAAGGGGGAATTATAGAATATGAACAAGAACTTGAGGCAGATAATTCAATTGAACAAGCAGGCGAATCTGATAGCTTTAGGATTTTATTTTTGTATAGTTGCTCTAGGATTTGCTTACTTGTTGGTCATCACTTGTTAGAGATGTTATTTGTGTCGTGTCATGTGCTCTAGGATTTGCTTAAGGGTTTGTGGATCATGTGCTCTCTATGTTGCTTAATTTGTGGATCATGTGCTCTCTATGTTGCTTAAACTATGTCTCTATCTCCATCTCTAAATCTTTGTAGGTGTTATTTTTTAACACTTTTAGTTTCGTCAGACAACACCGAGCGCAAGAGAAAAAAATGTAGTTCTTGGGCCCAAAATGAAACCAAGCTCTGGTTGAGCCGTCCATTGCGTTGATTGTCGGAGGCCCAGAAAGATAAAAGAGGCCTAGAAAATAGTGCATGCACTGGCTCTGTTTTTCCCCTATTTTTTGCTTGATTGTTTTGCTTGCACCTACAGAGATTGAGTGCATGTTGGTTACATTACAAAAAATAGGTTACATCATTTGAAATTACACAACAATTGATATTACCACCAACAAGTCAACAATTAGCATTTTGTTTCATGCAATATGGCCACCAACAAGTAAAAAATGGGCTACCCTTCAAAAATTATTTTCATCATGCCAAATGGCCACAAACTATTCAAAAATTAGCTTATTTTTGTTCATACAATATAGGTATCCTACAATATATATGGCCACCAACAATTCAAAAAATTTAGCTTCTTTTTCTTCTTCTTTTCAACAACAACATGGCTCATTTTTCTAGCTTTAGTTTCCTTTTTGACACCTCAACTAGTCCATTAGCCGCCCGTGCCAAAACTTGGAACCAATAAAACCTAAAATATAAGGGCCAAAATTATTTTCATCATGCCAAATGGACACAAAATATTCAAAATTATCTTCTTTTTGTTCATACAATATATAGGGCCACGAACAATTCGAAAATTTTAGCTTTTTTCCTTCTTCTTTTCAACATCAACATGGCTCATTTTTCTAGCTTTAGTTTCCTTTTTGACACCTCAACTAGTCCTTTAGCCGCGCGTGTCAAAACTTGACCCTAAAATATAAGGGCCAAAATACAAATATTACACAACATGAATATAACAAGCCGAATGGGCTACCCTCCAACCATTTTTACAAGGCTAACCCCAAAACATGGAGGGAGTGACATTTTTCCATTGTTTTTACAAAAAGTTTTTTTTTTAAATATCCAATGCTTGCTGGTTTTCATTGAGGGATACCCTTTCATTGATTTAGCAGAAGGAGAAGTTACAAAAAGGTTGGAAGAGAGTTTACATGTAGCCGTCTAGGGATCGGCTACGACACCATATCCATCTAGCGATATCTCATGTCAAATAAGGGCACAACCAATGACATATAAAAGTAGCAAGCAAAACACAGATAACCAACGACATATCAAATAAAAGTAGCAAGCATAACATGTTCTTACATAAAACATGATAGGGTTCCCAACATGATATAACACGACAGAGATAAAAAGTTCACGGTACAACCAACGACATAATTAAGATAGAAATATATAAAAAGCCCTAACATCGGCAAGACAAGCTTTACGAGACCGGGCCTTCACCACCATCTTCACTGTGCCTCCTCTTCACTGCTTCTCCTCCATGCCGTCCTCGCCGAGGTAGTAGGGGAGGCTGTGCATACAGTTGATACGTCCATTTTGCATGATGCTTTTATGTTGATATTTATAGCATTATGGGCCGTTATTACACAATTTGGTACAATACTTATGCCTTTTCTCTCTTATTTTACAAGGTTTCCGGAAAGAGGGAGAATGCCGGCAGTTGGAATTCTAGACCGGAAAGGAGCAAATCTGAGAGACCTATTCTGCACAACTCCAAAAGTCCTAAAAATTTATGAAGAATTATTTTGGAATATATAAGAATTATTGGGTGAAATAAATACCAGAGGGGACCCACCAAGTGGCCACAAGCCTGGGGGCGCGCACCTAGGGCTTGTGGGCCCCCTGGCAGGTCTCCCGTGTCCATCTTCTGCTATATGGAGGGTTTTTACCTGGAAAAAACCATAAGGAATCTTTCGGGATAATGCGCCGCCGTCTCGAGGCGGAACCTGGGCTGAAGCAATCTAGGGCTCCGGCGGAGCTGTTCTACCGAGGAAACTTCCCTTCGGGAAGGGGAAATCGAAGCCATCGTCATCACCAATGATCCTCCCATCATGAGGGGGTCAATCTCATCAACATCTTCATCAGCACCATCTCATCTCCAAACCCTAGTTCATCTCTTGTATTCAATATTTGTCCCAAAACCTCAGATTGGTACCTGTGGGTTGCTAGTAGTGTGGATTACTCCTTGTAGTTGATGCTAGTTGGTTTATTTGGTGGAAGATCATATGTTCAGATCCTTAATGATATTCAATACCCCTCTGATCTTGAACATGAACATGCTTTGTGAGTAGTTACATTTCTTGCTGAGGACATGGGAGAAGTCTTGTTATAAGTAATCATGTGAATTTCGTATTCGTTCGATATTTTGATGAGATGTATGTTGTCTTTCCTCTAGTGGTGTTATGTGAACATCGACTACATGATACTTCAACATGATTTGGGCCTAGGGGAAGGAATTGGGAAGTAATAAGTAGATGATGGGTTGCTAGAGTGACAGAAGCTTAAACCCTAGTTTATGCGTTGCTTCGTAAGGGGCTGATTTGGATCCATATGTCTCATGCTATGGTTAGATTTATCTTAATTCTTCTTTCGTAGTTGCGGATGCTTGCGAGAGGGGTTAATCATAAGTGGGAGGCTTGTACAAGTAAGGACAGCACCCAATCACCGGTCCACCCACATATCAAATTATCAAAGTAAAAAAACATGAATCATATGAGCATGATGAAAACTAACTTGACGATAATTCCCATGTGTCCTCGGGAGCGCTTTGCTTTATATAAGAGTTCGTCCAGGCTTGTCCTTTTCTACAAAAAGGATTGGGCCACCTTCCTGCACCTTTGTTACACTTGTCACTTGTTACCCGTTACGAATTATCTTATCACAAAACTATCTGTTACAGATAATTTCAGGTCTTGCAGAGAATAACTTGCTAAAAACCGCTTGTCATTTCCTTCTGCTTCTCGTTGGGTTCGACACTCTTACTTATCGAAAGGACTACAATAGATCCCCTATACTTGTGGGTCATCAAGACTCTTTTTTGGCGCCGTTGCCGGGGAGTGAAGTGCCTTTGGTAACTGGAATTTTGTAAGGAACAATTTATATAGTGTGCTAAAATTTACTGTCACTTGTTACTATGAAAAATCATACTTTGAGGGGTTTGTTCGGGGTATCTTCACCTCGACCGGAAGAACAAAGAGTTGGTCCTCAACCTACTGAACCTATTGAAAATATTTATTATGAAATTTCTTCAGGTATGATAGAGAAACTGCTAGCTAATCTTTATGCAGGAGATGGAACACTACATCCTGATATGCATCTAATCTATGTGGATGAAGTTGTGGATTATTTAAGCTTGCAGGTTTGCCCGAGGATGAAGTCAAGAAGAAGGTCTTCCGTTTATCTTTGAAGGAGAAGGCATTGATATGGTATAGGCTATGCGATGATATGGGACTTGGAATTACAACCGATTGAAATTGGAATTTCATCAGAAGTTTTATCCTATGCGTCTGGTTCATCGTGATCGGAATTATATATATAATTTTTGGCCTCGTGAAGGAGAAAGTATCGCTCAAGCTTGGGGAGGCTCAAGTTAATGTTATATTCATGCCCCAATCATGAGCTCTCAAGAGAAATTATTATTCAGAATTTTTATGCTCGACTTTCTCGTAATGATCAATCCATGCTCGATACTTCTTGTACTGGTTCTTTTATGAAGAACACTATTGCATTTAAATGGGATCTCTTGGAAAGAATTAAATGCAACTCTGAAGATTGGGAGCTCGACGAAGGTAAGGAGTTAGGTATAAACCTTAAGTTTGATTGTGTTAAATCTTTTATGGATACCGATGCTTTTCGTGAATTTAGCACTAAATATGGACTTGGCTTTGAGATAGTAGCTTCTTTTTGTCAATCATTTGCAACTTATGTTGATCTCCCTAAGGAGAAGTGGTTTAAATATCATCCTCCCATTGAAGTAAAAATAGTAGAACCCATGAAAGCTGAAGAGGAAAATGTTACTTATAATGTTGATCCTGTTATTCCTACTGCTTATATTGAGAAGCCACCTTTTCCTGTTAGGATAAAGAAACATGCTAAAACTTCAGCCGTAGTCTATAAGAGTTATACTAGAACACCTACACCCCCTGAACAAATTAAAGTTGAACCTAGTATTGCTAAATATCTCTTGGTCGATAATATTGATGGGCATGTTATTTATTTCTGTGATGAAGCTGCTAGAATTGCTAAACCTGATGAAGAAGATAAACATAGCCCTATTGTTGGCATGCCTGTTGTTTCAAAATAGGAGATCATTGTTATCTTGGCTTATGTGATTTGGGTGCTAGTGTAAGTGCAATTCCCTATACTTTGTGTCAAGAAATTATGAATGATATTGCATCTGCTGAAATATAAGATATTGATGTTACTATTAAGCTTGCCAACAGAGATACTATTTCACCAATTGGGATTGTTAGAGATGTTGAAGTCTTGTGTGGGAAAATAAAATATCCTACTGATTTTCTAGTTCTTGGTTCCCCGCAAGATGATTTTTGTTCCATTATATTTGGCAGACCTTTCTTAAACATCGTTAATGGTAACATAGATTGTGAGAAATAGATAGTTAGTGTAAGTTTTGGGGATGTGTCACATGAGTTTAATTTCTCCAAATTTCGTAGACAACCCCATGACAAAGAATTGCCTAGTAAGGATGAAATTATTGGTCTTGCTTCTATTGCCGTGCCTCTTACTGGTCCTTTAGAACAATATTTGCTAGACCATGAAAATGATATGTTCATGCATGAAATTAAGGAATTAGATGAGATCTTCTTTAAACAAATGCCAGTTTTGAAACACAACTTGCCTATTGAGACTCTTGGAGATCCTCTACCACCCAAGAGTGATCCCGTCTTTGATCTTAAACAAGTACCTGATACTTTGATATATGCTTATCTTGATGAAAAGAAGATATATCCTGTTATTATTAGTGTTAACCTTTCAGAGCATGAAGAAAAGAAATTATTGAAAACTCTGAAGAAGCACCGTGCCACTATTGGATATACTCTTGATGATCTTAAGGGCATAAGTCCCACCCTATGTCAGCACAAAATTAATATGGAGCCAGATGCTAAACCAGTTGTTGATCATCAATGACGGTTGAATCCAAAAATGAAAGAAGTGGTAAGAAATAAAATATTAAAGCTTCTGGAAGCAGGTATAATTTATCCTATTGCTAATAGTAGATGGGTAAGTCATGTTCATTGTGTCCCTAAGAAAGGAGGTATTAGTGTTGTGCCTAATGATAAAAAATGAATTGATCCCACAAATAATTGTCACGGGTTATAGAATGGTAATTGATTTTAGAAAATTAAATAAGGCTACTAGGAAAGATCATTACCCTTTACCTTTTATTGATCAAATGCTAGAAAGACTATCAAAACATATACACTTTTGCTTTCTAGATGGTTTTTCTGGTTTTTCCCAAATACCTGTGTCACAAGAGGATCAAGAAAAAACTACTTTTACTTGCCCTTTCGGTACCTTTGCTTATAGACGTATGCCTTTTGGTTTATGTAATGCACCTGCTACCTTTCAAAGATGTATGACTGCTATATTCTCTTACCCTTGTGAAAAGATTGTTGAGGTTTTCATGGATGATTTCTCCGTTTACGGAACTTCTTTTGATGATTGCTTAAGCAACCTTAATCAAGTTTTGCAGAAGAAACTAACCTTGTCTTGAATTGGGAGAAGTGCCACTTTGTGGTTAATGAAGGTATTGTCTTGGGGCATAAAATTTCCGAAAGAGGTATTGAAGTTGATAAAGCTAAAGTTGATGCCATTGAAAAAATGCCATGTCCTAAAGATATCAAAGGTATAAGAAGTTTCATTGGTCATACCGATTTCTATATGCGATTTATTAAAGACTTCTCTAAAGTTTCTCGGCCTCTGACTAATCTCTTGCAAAAAGATGTTCCATTTGTTTTTGATGATGATTGTGTAGAAGCATGTGAAATACTTAAGAAAGCCTTGATTTCTGCACCTATCATTCAACCACCTGATTGGAACCTACCCTTTGAAATTATGTGTGATGCTAGTGATTATGATGTTGGTGTTGTTCTAGGACAAAGAGTTGATAAGAAATTAAATGTTATCCATTATGCTAGTAAAACTCTAGACAATGCTAAAAGGAATTATGCTACTACTCAAAAAGAATTTTTAGCAATTGTGTTCGCTTGTGATAAATTCAGATCTTATATTGTTGATTCCAAAGTTACTGTTCACGCCGATCATGCTGCTATTAAATACCTTATGGAAAATAAAGATGCTAAACCTAGACTCATTAGGTGGGTTCTCTTGCTACAAGAATTTGATTTACATATTATTGATAGAAAGGGAGGTGAGAACCCCGTAGCAGACAACTTGTCTAGGTTAGAAAATGTTCTTGATGACCCACTACCTATTGATGATAGATTTCCTGATGAACAATTAGCTTTCATAAATGCTTCTCGTAGTACACCGTGGTATGCAGACTATGCGAATTATATTGTTGCTAGATTTATATCCCCTAGTTTTACATACCAACAAAATAAAAAGTTTTTCTATGATTTGAGACATTACTTCTGGGATGACCCACACCTTTATAAAGAAGGAGTATATGGTGTTCTTGGACGTTGTGTACCCTAGCATGAACATGAATAGATCCTACGAAAGTGTCACTCTGAGGCCTACGAAGGAAACCATGCTGGTGATAGAACTGCACACAAGGTACTACAATCTGGTTTTTAATGGCCGACTCTTTTCAAGGATGCTCGTAAGTTTGTCTTGTCTTGTGATGAATGTCAAAGAATTGGTAATATTAGAAGACGTCATGAAATGAATTATTCACTTGTTATTGAACCATTTGATGTTTGGGGATTTGATTATATGGGGCCTTTTCCTTCCTCTAATGGGTATACACATATTTTGGTTGCTGTTGATTATATTACTAAGTGGGTAGAAGCTATTCCAACTAGTAGCGCTGATCATAACACTTCCATTAAAATGCTTAAAGAAGTTATTTTCCCGAGGTTTGGAGTCCCTAGATATTTAATGACTGATGGTGGTTCACACTTTATTCATGGTGCTTTTCGTAAATTGCTTGCTAAGTATGATGTTAAGCACAGAATTGCATCTCCATATCATCCTCAATCTAGTGGTCAATTCGAATTCAGTAATAGAGAAATAAAATTGATCTTGCAAAAGACTGTTAATAGATCTAGGAAGAATTGGTCTAAGAAACTTGATGATGTATTATGGGCTTACATAATTGCTTATAAGAATCCTATGGGTATGTCTCCATATAAAATGGTTTATAGAAAAGCTTGTCACTTACCTCTTGAACTAGAACATAAAGCTTATTGGGCAATTAAAGAGCTCAACTATGATTTCAAACTTGGCGATGAGAAGAGGTTATTTGACATTAGCGCACTTGATGAATGGAGAACCCAAGCCTATGAGAATGCCAAATTGTTTAAAGAAAAAGTTAAGAGATGGCATGATAAAAGGATACAAAAGCGTGAATTCAATGCAGCTGACTATGTCTTGCTATACAATTCTCGTTTAAGATTTTTTGCAGGAAAGCTTCTCTCTAAGTGGGAAGGACCATACATTGTTGAGGAAGTTTATCGTTCCAGTGCCATCAAGATCAACAATGCCGAAGGCAATAACCCGAAGGTGGTAAACGGGCAAAGAATCAAACATTATATCTCAAGTACTCCCATAAATGTTGAAACCAATATTATTAATACCATAACACCGGAGGAGTACATAAGGGAAACTTTCCAGAATGTTCCAGACTCCGAAAAGGAATAGGTATGTGATACGGTAAGTAAGACGACTCCAAAAGTTTTCCAGAAGCAATTTTACTCCATTTTGTAATATTTAAAAATTAGGAAAATAAAAAGTAGTCCGAAAAGTGCACGAAGAGGCGACAAGCCTTGGGGGCGCGCCTCCCAGGCTTGTGGCCACCTTGTGTGCCCTCCGGACTCCGTTTTCTTGTAGTACACTCCTTTTGGTCGGTAAAAATTCATTATATAATCTCCCGAAGGTTTTGACCACCGTACCACAGCAATATCCTCTGTTCTTGTTTCAAGCTGGTTTTGTGCCAGATCTGAAAATATGTCGTCCCAAGATTCAGAAGGGGAGAGCTATGTCGCTGATTATATAGCAAACCCAAATTAAAGGTTTATGGGGAGGTGAATGATTACGGCTGGACCACAGAAGAGAAGGAAGACTTCTACATGGAGAAACAAGGGATGAAAGCTCTGATGAAGATGAAGATCCACTACCTCAACCTAGAGATATGCACGTGGAATTCAAGAAGTCAAGCCTTCCTAAGGTCCCATCTATTCCATCCCGTTTTCTGCAGGAAAGTAAGGCAGCATTATGCAAAAGGATATTGAAGCTGGAGCTTGACAACGGTGATCTAAGGGAGGAAAATTTTAGCCTCAGACGCAAGCTGGAAAAGAAGAATGCAACTCCGTCATCACCACCCCCGAAGAAGGAGATTTGAGTACATGGGTATGGGCACTCCCCTTGGCTTTCGCCAAGCTTGGGGGATGTGCCCCGGTATCGTATCACCATCATATCTTTACCTTTATCGTTTTTCTTAGTTCGATCCTTTTGGTTTTATCATTACCTAGTAGAATAAAAGTTTTTAGTATGATCTAGCTTTGAGTTTTGCTTTGTGTTCCCTCTATGTAATCGAGTCCGATAGTTATATAATAAAGATTAGTTTTGAGTTGAGGGCTTTGCTTTCTTGCTATGATCTTGAGAGAAAAAAGAATAAAAGAGAAATAAAAGATTATATATTGATCCTATGGGAAGTGACGACCTCACATATAAGAATTATGTCACATGAAACTTTTTGGGAGTTGACAAACATAGTTTTGGTCATTGTTGCAATTAATAGGAAGTAATAAAGAAAGAGAGGTCTCACATATAAATACACTATCTTGGACATCTTTTGTGATTGTGAGCACTCATTAAAATATTATATGCTAAAAGCTTGATGTTGGGCAAGGAAGACAAGGTAATGGGTTATGTTTCTTTATATCCAAATAGAAGTTATATTGTCATGGATACTCCAACATGTTGAGCTTGCTTCTCATCCTATGCTAGCCAAATCTTTTGCACCAAGTAGAGATACTACTTGTGCATCCAAAATCCCTTAACCCAGTTTTGCCATGAGAGTCCACCATACCTACCCATGGATTGAGTAAGATCCTTCAAGTAAGTTGTCATCGGTGCAAGCAATAAAAATTGCTCTTTAAATATGTATGATCTATTAGTGTGAAGAAAATAAGCTTTATACGAACTTGTGATATGGAAGAAATAAAAGCGATGGACTGCATAATAAAGTTCTTTATCACAAGGGGCAATATAAAGTGACGTTCTTTTGCATTAAGATTTTGTGCATCCAACCATAAAAGCGCATGACAACCTCTGCTTCCTTCTGCGAAGGGCCTATCTTTTATTTTATTTCCTACCCTTATACAAGAGTCATGGTGATCATCACCTCTTCTTTTTATAGCTTTTCTTTTTGGCAAGCACTATATGTTTGGGAAGATCCATATATATATATATATATATATATATATATATAATGTTTTTATTTCATACTTTACCTTGTGAACGAATTGTTACTTTGGCATAAGAAGTTATATGATATTATGTTGCTGTTCTAAAGATGATCATGATGCCTTCATGTCCGTAGTTTATTTTATTGATACCTCTATCTCTAAACATGTGGACATGATTATCGATTTCGGTTTCTGCTTGAGGACAAGCGAGGTCTAAGCTTGGGGGAGTTGATACGTCCATTTTGCATCATGCTTTTATGTTGATATTTATGGCATTATGTGTTGTTATTACACATTTTGGTACAATACTTATGCTTTTTCTCTCTTATTTTACAAGGTTTACACAAAGAGGGAGAATGCCGGCAGCTGGAATTCTGGACCGGAAAGGAGCAAATCTGAGAGACCTATTCTGTACAACTCCAAAAGTCCTAAAAAATTACGGAGAATTATTTTGGAATATATAAGAATTATTGGGTGAAGAAAATACCAGAGGGGACCCACCAGGTGGCCACAAGCCTGGGGGCGCGCCCTACCCCCCTGGGTGCACCCCTAGGGCTTGTGGACCCCCTGGCAGGTCTCCGGTGTCCATCTTCTGCTATATGGAGGGTTTTACCTGGAAAAAATCATAAGGAAGCTTTCAGGACGAAGCGCCGCCGTCTCGAGGAGGAACCTAGGCAGAAGCAATCTAGGGCTCCGACGGAGCTGTTCTGCCGGGGAAACTTCCCTTCGGGAGGGGGAAATCAAAGCCATCGTCATCACCAACGATCCTCTCATCGAGAGGGGGTCAATCTCCATCAACATCTTCATTAGCACCATCTCCTATCCAAACCCTAGTTCATCTCTTGTATTCAATATTTGTCCCAAAACCTCATATTGGTACCTGTGGGTTGCTAGTAGTGTTGATTACTCCTTGTAGTTGATGCTAGTTGGTTTATTTGGTGGAAGATCATATGTTCAAATCCTTAATGATATTCAATAACCCTCTGATCTTGAACATGAAAATGGTTTGTGATTAGTTACGTTTGTTCCTGAGGACATGGGAGAAGTCTTGTTATAAGTAAACATGTGAATTTGGTATCACTACAAAAAAAGACACATCCGTGACATTTTGGCCTGAACAAATTTTTTTTGACACTTCTATGACGATAATTGTGACAAAAACACGTATCATCATAGATGTGGTGGGCTCCTACTTCTATGACAAAAACTCATGACAAAAAATGGGCTTTTTGTCCTGGGCGGGCCGGAGACGCAGCTGCATGACATTCTTTGGGCCGTCCATGACGGAAAAAATTGTGGTAGAAGCGAGGGCGAGGAAAATATCGGGGAGTTCCCGGTTATGGTGGGTGGTCGGGGCCGAGCGATGCACGGAGGTTTGCGCGTTTTCTCTTGTATACGTACGCGCGTGTGCGCGAGGCGTTGGGCTCTAACTGAACCCGAGTGAGGCGTTCACTTACTGAACCCGAGCGATTGCACTAGCTATGTTACTGAACCCAAGAGATCGATCCCTTGGCTGTTAACTGAACCCGAGCAATTCATTCGCTGCTGACTGAACCCGAGCGATTCCTTCGCTGCTGCTGCTAACTGAACCCGAGCGGTCGATCACTGCTGCTGCTTACTGAAGCCGATTGAGCCCCCGTGCGAGACATAGCCAGCCGGTGTTGGGTTGCCTCTCGACGAACAGTTATCATTGCTACCGTGCGTGCAGTACGTAGAACGAGTCGAGCCGGTTGGTTGGCTGTGGATGAACAGTTCCCGGTGGGGGTTGGATGAACAGGACCCCGTGGTAGTAGGCCATTGCCGCTGGATGAACAGGACCCCGAGGAGGCCGCCGCACCTAGCCGGTTGGGGGTGGATGAACAGGACCCCGTGGAGGCTCTATGAATAGTAGCCGGTGGAGGCTGGATGAACAGTAGCCCGTGGGTGAACAGTAGCCCATGGAGGCTGGAGGAGCTCGACGGTGGATGAACAGTAGCCCATGGAGGCTGGAGCGAGGTAGTAGATGGTGGATGAACAGGACCCTGTTTCGACCGTAGGCGCTCCAACACAAGTCCGTTTCCTCCGTTTTGCGGTACGCCACACCCCTCCCGATCAACTGGACCCCGTTTCGACCGTAGGCACTCGAACACAAGTCCGTTTCCTCCGTTTTGCGGTACGCCAGACCCTTCCCGATGAACAGGACCTCGTTTCGACCGTACGCGGTCGAACAGAAGGCCCGTTTCCTCTATTCTGCGGTACGCCAGACCTTGTTTCGGCTGTTCCGTCCAAGCCGGTTGGCTCCCGATGAACATGACGTATTCCGTTGCCTCCCGATGAACACGATGCATTCCGTTGCCTCCCCATGAACACGACACAGTTTCTCCATTCCGACCCAGCTGGCTGGCTTCCTATGAATAGGACGCCATTGCTGCCGTCCATTGCCTCTCCATGTACACGAGCCCTGACCGTACATATGCGCGAGTACGCGTTTGAGACCCCGCCCGTATGTACGTACATGGCCGTATTTTTTGGCATCTGGCTGTACATATGTGTACACGGTTTTGACTAGACTGCCTGAACTGCTACCGCTCCTTACTCGGCCACGGTTCATCGTGGCAGACAGACCGATCGACCAGTATGTACACAGATAACGCTACGTACGCTTCGATCGAGTGGGTCCCAGCTGTCAGGGAGGACAAGGAGGCACTTCCTTGTGTGCAAAGATGTTGTTGGTGAGTCCCAGCTGTCAGGGGCAGGCATAAGGAGGCACTTCCTTCCTTGCGAAGATATACGTGGTGGGTCCTAGCTTTTAGGGGGAGGAATAATTTTACTTTCGCATAATAAGGAGGCGGTTGCCTGCGTGCATCCATGGACTTGGTGCGTCCCCACTGTCAGCCTCTCCACGTACAGTCCTCTTTCGATGACTCTCGTTTGTTGACCACGCCGCGCCGAGCGCACCAAGGCGATGGACGACAGCGAGGCCCTAGACGTCAATGAGCCGGTGATGGGAAGATGCGGCAGTGGAGTCGCAGACGGAGAGGTGTACAAGGGTTTACTGGTTCTAGTGCGGCGTGGTTCTGCAGTCGGCGAAGAATAACAGGAGGTGTGGAGCAGTGGAGGGATCGCTTGGCCGGCGGTGGGGTAGCGCTTCGCAGCGAAGCATGCTAAGTAGAGCTGCTAGCAGCCGTAGGCAGGAGCAGGTGGTCCCGGCATCGCTAGAGGAAGAAGACGAGAGATTGAAGATGAATGCCGGCCATTGGATGTAAATCCAATAGCTATCGATGTCAGAATCATTTGTTGACTAAGTTGACAAGGCCTTGCATTGGCTTCGACCTATTGGCCCACATTTCAGCCTCCAAAAATGTCGCACATATTCAACCCATTTTTTTAGAATTTACAGTCCATTCGCTGTGCTGGGTGAACAAATAATGTAGCGTCCATGCGGCCCATTTATTTTTTTCTAAAAAACTACAGCCCATTTGCACTTTCTAGAAATACACGAATTTGCTGGCCTGGGTGAACAAATAATGTAGCGTCCATGCGGCCCATTTATTTTTTTCTAAAAAAACTACAGCACATTTGCACTTTCTAGAAATACACGAATTTGCTGGCCTGGGTGAACAAATAATGTAGCGTCCATGCGGCCCATTTATTTTTTTTTTCTAAAAAATTACAGCCTATTTGCACTTTCTCGAAATACACGATTTTGCTGGGCTGGTTCTAAATATAATGTTGGATTGGGCGCAGCAATGTTATCAAAAAATAAACAGGGGCTGAGCATTTTGTTATACATATATTTCAATAATAAGTGCTTTATTTACATTGGTCCTTAAATCGTACCAAGCTTTTGTACACAATCACCTGTATTTTCATTGACCTTAAGTAAAAAAACCAGGATTTTATTGTTAAACATTTATTTTTATTAGTTCATAATACATGGGATATTTATTTTCTTATATATGTAAGTATCTATTAAATATATGATGATAATAACAATAATATATAATAACATATAAAATAATATAAATATATATAATTTAGTTAGAAGGGAAACATAAGTTGGACCTGGCTTTCCTATTCTTATATAGCAAAATAGAACAGACCTCTGCGTTTTCTTCAAAAAAAAAATTTGGCTGCGGATGTTTAAGAAAAAATAAAACCTAGGATAAGAGGGCCATAGGCCGGTCGATACATGACGGCCCTCAAGAAAGTACAAACCGGCATGTCGTGGGCTGCACATGTTAAAAAAGAAAGCATAGACTGGGTAGCCCGCAACCCAGCTGATACTTGTTGGGCCACTGATAATAAATGATACATGCCAGCTCCCCGATGACTAGTTTCCTTGTAAATTTATCTCCTTTAGTAACTATGTTGACAAACCCGAGGCCCCCAACGTCAGTATAGCATTAGGAGGAAGTATTTTTTTCAATGAGGCACTTGCTTGCGTACGGCCATGGACCTGGTGGGTCCCGATTGTCGGCCTCTCCACGTACAATCCTCTCTAGATTCCTCTCGGTTGTTGAGCATTTCCACAATGGCAGACAGCGGCGTCGCGGCAAGAGCACAAAGGCGGAGGATGATGTCCAGGCCCTGGACGAGAACGCACGGGAGCCGGGGAAGACGTGCTACAGTAGTGGGAGATGTTGTGCCTAATTTCGATCGAAAGTACTGGAGTAGCCCAGTGGCCAAGTTCCACTCCCCAATCGTTGCTCCGTCCGGGTTCGATTCCACCTGATTCAGTGGAAATATCCACAAATTTTTGCCTCTGGCTCTGACATGTGGGTGCCCATTGTCATCTACGCACACCACCTCCAACACACTCAACATTGTGTGGGCATTTTGAAAATAGCATATCTTTTTGACTGTGCATCATATGAAGATGTGCTATGCATGAATGTAGATCAGCATGATGTTAAGTGGCTGGTAATTCCATTTTCGACCATGAATAAAACTTCCAACATGATGTTATCCCTTTTTGAAAAGGGCGTGTTAATATAAATGCTCTACCTCGGAAACTTGCAGTTTCTTATCTAAAACTGAAACTTGCAGTTTCTTCTCTGAGAATCACATTGTCTGCACTTTTATATGAAACTACATATTTTAAAGTGCTAAAAATAGATCTCTAGAATTCATAAAATACTTCATATGCTCAATACTGCAAATCTAAAATTAAAAAGACATTCATATCTGAAAGTACTCTCAAATCTGAAACACAAAACACAATTCATAACCTGCAAATACTGACAACCCTAAGCTCCTCCTCAAACTATTTTTCTCCTCTTGCAGTTGGGTTCGGTCGATGAAGACTCCACCAGCTCGCTCTGCCACGGCACGCTGACAAACGGCACCGTGTAGATGCTCGATCCTTCAATCTCGGGTGCATGCTCCATCTTGGATCGATACTCCCACCACCGCAGCCTCATGATCAAATCCGGTGAATCTGATTGCTCCATGGCCCAGAGGAGCAACTCTATGTACTCCCGCGTGACTCCCTCCCAGTGTATCGCCTCCTTTTTGCTCTTTTCCAGATATTTGGCCATCACTTTCATCGTCGCCGCTAATTGCTCCGGGTTGTCAAACCAAAGACTGTATCTCCAACATCCTAGCTAGCTTCACAGGGTCACCACCTGCGAGCCACACATATCGGTTGTACTCCTCCATCGATCTACTTCTCCATAGCACCTTCACTTGCCAGCGGTGGTTTTTGAATGGAAGAGGAGAGCAGCGGCACTGGTTTTGGATTAGAACGGGAGAGGAGCGGCGGTTGTTTTGAAATGGAAGACGAGAGGAGCGGCGCTGGTTTTGGATTGGAACAGGAGAGGAGCGGCGGTGGTTTTGAAATGGAAGAGGAGAGGAGCGGCGCTGGTTTTGGATTGGAACAGGAGAGGAGCGGCGGTGGTTTAAGAGGAGAGGAGCGGCGCTGGTCTTGGAAGTATTTTTTTTGTTTTGCGTATTTTGGGTCAAAGTTTGACCACGTACTGTATTTGACAAGCAAAATGTGAATGCATGTCATCAAAAATTGTATCGTTTGGTTCGTATCTGAATGTACTTCCAAATTATATTATTTTTGCAACATATAACATATATTTTATTTGTTAAAATCATGGTCAAATATGACCCAGAATACAAGTGAGACTAGTTAATGTGGGGTCGCTTTCTTAATTGAAGGGTAAATTGATTTTGATTTTGATCCATTCATTGCGCGCCGGCCCTCTCGTCCAATCCTAAATCGCTGCCGTACACTCTTCTCCCTCTTCTCCATTGCAAAACCGGGTTGAGATCCTCTGCAGTACCATATGGTGCTGTCGTGCAGATGACATGTGGGGCCGGGTCCACACGGCAGTGACCGTACTGCATGGTGCGCTACTGCAGAGATCCTAACCAAAACCACCCCCTCTCCTCTCCATCATCTCCATTCCAAAACCACCGTCTGGCCTCTCCCTCTTATACATTGCAAAACCACCCCCTCTCCTCTCCATCTTCTCCATCGCAAAACCACCGTCTCGCCTCTCCCTCTTCTCCATTGCAAGACCACCGTCTCTCCTCCCATCTTCCAAAGCTAACACCGGACCTCTCAGAAGGTCATATATGGAGAGGATGCTGCAGTGAATCAGGCAGATCGCCGGCGGCGACCAGGCAAAGTTAGGCAGGTTGAAGGAGATCCTTACTTGGTTTGAAAACGAGTGGGAGATTTCAAAGACGGTGAGGGCCATGTGGCTATGTATGCGAAAGAGCGAGACGGCAGAGATGAGGGCGGCGATGTACTCCCCGGCGGCAGTCCCGCCGCAATCCTTCGAGTTCATCGAGTATCTCCTCTGGGCGATGGAGCAGACAGATTCGCCCGACGTGAAAGTCAGGCGGAGGTGGTGGGCGTACAGGTCGAAGGTTGAGCATCCAGAGGATAACGAATCGATCGAGTACGGTGTGCCGTTCGTGAGGGTGCAGTGCCAGCCGGAGCCACGGGAGTATTCGTTCTCCCACCGCAAGAGGAGGCCGGATGGCACGACATCGCTTCCCCACCATTCTCCACAGTTCCCTCGCCGCTCGCCTTGTTTCAACGGCGGCGGTAGGGTTTAAGGTAAGCTTCGCACTAACCTAATCTTTCATCTGCTCATGCTTACAATTAGTGTGGCGGCTAATGAAAATCATGCTTACAATCAGTCTCCGAGTACTACGCCAATCACCCTAAAATAGCTCTGGACCAAAATTAAAGTTGTGACACTGTGTAAAAATAAAGAAAAATCGATTGGTGCTTCTTTCAGAAAAGAGTACTCCCTAGAAAAGTGCCAATATAAGCTACTAATATTTGATTAGAGCATTTGCTGCCGAGAAAGATCCGTCCACAGAGAGCGCCAATGCTTAAATGGAGCATGGTTGGTGTAGGTAATTTTTACTTGGCACCTCGCACTCTGCATGTATGCCGGTTCCATCCGTACATTTGTGGAGTTCCACCAAAATGCAACTGAATAACCCTGTTTGCACAGATAATGAAAAAGCGTGATTACATTTATAGGGCACTAGTTGATGAAACATACACTAATAAATAGAAGAAACTTCATTTTCTTAATGGGAAAATATTGCGATAGTATCACAGTATGCCATGCTGCGAGGGCGAGATGGGCCCTGCGACGCCTCATACGGTAGGCCTCATGCTGGAAATTGACCCAATTCTCCCCGACACACCTTCTGCCAGTGATGAACATCAGTGTACAGCGGTAGTACAAGGAGGGGCCTTGAGACATTCCAATCTCTATTTTTGTGCAGATCAACTAAAATTAAGCACCTCAGTTTCAGAAACACTTAAACATTAACAATGGGACTAGTTGATGAAACATATACTAACAAAGAGAAGCTCTTTCTTTATCTACATTGGAAATGAAATGATAGAGAGGACACTCGCTCTATTTTAACTGTATTATTACTTCATTTTATCAGTGGCACTAGGGTCGAGCAGGTGGCAAGCGAGGTCTACCGTGCGTCGCAAGGATGGAGGCCGGGGGTGCTTATACTGGGATGCTGAAGCTGGCTCTTTCAGTCCCTACACTACAAAAAAAGACACATCCGTCACATTTGGGCTAAACGAAATTTTTTCCTGTCATGCTTATGACACTTCTATGACGATAATTGTGACAAAACCCGGTATCATCATAGATGTGGTGGGCTCCTTCTTCTATGACAAAAAATCATGACAGAAAATGGGCTTTTCGTCCTGGGCGGGCCGGAGACGCAGCTGCATGACATTCTTTGGGCTGTCCATGACGGAAAAAACTATGGTAGAAGCGAGGGCGAGGAAAATATCGGGGAGTTCCCGGTTATGGTGGGTGGTCGGGGCCGAGCGATGCACAGAGGGATTATGCGTTTTTCTCGTACACGTACGCGCGTGGGTGCGAGCTGTTGGGCTCTAACTGAACCCCAGCGAGGTGTTCGCCTACTGAACCCGAGCGATTGCACTGCAGGCTACGTGATACTGGACCTGAGCGATCGATTGATCTGGCTATTAACTAAACCTAATCGAGCGATTCCTTCGCTACTACTGCTAACTGAAGCCGATCGAACCTGCTGCATCTTGATGAACAGTGAGCATTGTTGGGGGTTGGATGAATAGTTCCCGGTGGGGGTTGGATGAACAGGACCCCGTGGTAGTAGAGGCCGTTGCCGCTGGATGAATAGGACCCCGATCGAGCCGGTTGGGGGTGGATGAACAGGACCCCGTGGAGGGCTGGATGAATAGCAGCCGGTGGAGGGCTGGTTGAACAGTAGCCGGTGGAGGGCTGGATGAACAGTAGCCCATGGAGGGGTGGTTGAACAGGACCCCGTGGAGAGGGCTGGTTGAACAGTAGCCGGTGGAGGAGTGGTGGAAGCTAGATGAACAGGAGCCCGTGGATGAACAGCAGCTGGTGAAGGCAGGAGGGAGACGCCATGGATGAACAGTCGCAGGTGGACGCTGGAGGAGGTCGACGGTGGATGAACAGTAGCCCGTGGAGGCTGGAGCGAGGCAGTAGACGTTGGATGAACAGTAGCCCGTGGAGTCCCGTTTTGCGGTACGCCACACCCCTCCCGATGAACAGGACCCCCGTTTTGACCGTAAGAGGTCGAAGAGAAGTCCGTTTCCTCTGTTTTGCAGTACGCCACACCCCTCACGATCAATAGGACCCCGTTTTGACCGTAGGCAATGAAACACAAGTCCGTTTCCTCCGTTTTGCGGTACGCCAGACCCCTCCCGGTAAACAGGATCCCGTTTCAACCATAGGCGGTCGAACACAAGGCCGTTTCCTCCGTTCTGCGGTACGACAGGCCTCGTTTTGGCTGTTCCGTCCAAGCCGGTTGGCTCCTGATGAGCACGACGCATTTCGTTGCCTCCCGATGAACACGACGCAGTTTCTCCGTTCCGACCCAGCCGGTTGGCTGCCGATGAACAGGACGCCGTCGCTGCCTCTCCATGTACACGAGCCCTGGCCGTACATATGCACGAGTAGGCATTCGAGACCCCGCCTGTATGTACGTACGTTGCCGTGTTTACTTTCTTGCACCCTGGCTGTACGTACGTGTACATGATATTGATGGGACTGCGTGACATGCTACGTCCGCGCCTCTACTACGACACGTGCCCTTCCTTACTCGGCCATGGTTCATTGCTGCAGCCTGCAGACAGACCGATCGACCAGTATGTACGTACATGTTTGCGACCAGAATGACAACGCTACATACACTTTGACTAGGTGGGTCCCGAATGTCAGGGAGGATAAGGAGGCATTTCCTTGCGTGCTAAGATGTAGCTGGTGGGTCCCAGTAGTCAGGGGGGAAACTTTTTTTCACGAAATACGGTGGCCCGTCCGGTGGGTCCCTGCTGTCAGGTGGAGGAATCATTATTTTGCGCGTAATAAGGAGGCACTTCCTTGCTGCGGTCGTGGACCCAGCTGTCAGCCTCTCCACGTACAGTACTCTTCCGATGGAATTCGTTCCTTGACCACATTGACCACGCTGCGCCGAGAGCACCAAGGCGGTGGATGACGGCGAGGCCTAGGAAGGGGACGACGCAGAGCCGGGGAAGACGTGGCAGTGGATGCCCACGCGGAGATGAGTACGAGGCTTGACTGGTTCGGCTGCGGTGTGAGGCTGTCGTCACCGCAGAATAACAGGGTTTGTGGGTGAGTAGAGGGATGGCCTGGCCAGCGTTGGGAGTAGTAGGGGGCGGTGAGGCCTCCGCGGCAGCACAGACGGCCACGGGAGGCAGGAGCACGCGGTGGTTTGGACGGCTGGAGCAAGAAAATCAGAGGTTGAAGAAGCAGGACGACCGTTGGATGTTAACAATCCAACGGTCACTGGTGATAGAATCGTTTGTTAACTAAGTTGACAACGCCCTCCGTACGCCTCAACTTAGTAGGTCCACAAGTCAGCCTCCAAATCTGGTGGGCCCCAGCTGTCATGGAGAGCACTCGTTATTTTTAGCTTAATAAGGAGGCACTTCCTTCCGGGCCAAGATATAGCTGGTGGGTCCCAGCTGTCATTGGGAGGATTCATTCTTTTTGGCGTAATAAGGAGGTACTTGCTTGCGTGCGGCCATGGACCATGTGGGTCCCAACTGTCAGCCTCTCCATGTACATCCCTCTTCCGATGTTGTCGTTTGTTGACAATGTTGACCACGCCATGCCGAGAACACCAGCGCGATGGACGACGGCGAGACCAAGGAAGGGAATGACCCGAAGGCGGCAAAGCCACAGCAGTGGAGGGATGTGGGTGAGTAGAGGGATGGCCTGCCAGCGGTGGGAGTAGTAGGGGGCGGTGAGGCCTGCGCGGCTGCACAGCCGGCCACGGGAGGCGGGAGTAGGCGGTCTTGCCGGCGCTGGATTTGGCAGCTGGAGCAACAAGATCAGAGATTGAAGAAGCACGATGGTCGTTGGATTGACATCCAACGGTTATGTCTGCTAGAATCGTTTGTTGACGTATATAATAAGTAAAAAAAATCTTTCATACGCGTCAACTTAATAGACCCACAAGTCAGACCATTACCTATTTTTTAATAATTTACAGCTCATTGCAACTTCTTATGCAATTTATTGCAGTCCATTTTTTTTGTTGGCTAGGGCCAGGGTTAAAAATTTAAACGAAATTTCGCATATTTCTGTGGGGTCCAAACTATTTTTAATACCGAAATGTCGAGCCAGATTTAAATTACTTTGAAGATATATTTAAATTAGGTTCAAGCCCAGTGAAATTGGAATCTGAAAATGTGAAAAAATTCAGAAATTATAAAGTAATTGCCAATTTGTCGTCTATTTTTTTATATTTACAGCCCATTTCATATTACTTTCAATATTTGCAGCCGTCTTGGAAGAGTTGCAGCCCATCAGGGCGTAGAAAAATAAGTAGGCCTGGATTGGGTATTCTTCAGAAAAAATAAATTGGGCTCATTTTCACAAAGAAAAAATAGCTGGGCTGGTCATGTGGTGAACGTAAAATATAAGCCTGGGCTAGATGGGCCACAGCCTAGTTGAAACCCTGCTCCGTCTCAACAATAACAAAAAAAATACTGCTCGAGCAGCTACGTCCCAGGTGTCAGCCAATCTTGTGCTGTTCTCTTGTCTATTGACTATATACGCTGACAATGTCGTGGGTCCCAGATGTCAGGAAACCACTAGGAGGAAGCATTTTCTTTTTCTATACGCTGACAATGGAGTATATATAACAAAAAATGTGGAACTTCCTTATGTACGGCCATGGACATGGTGGGCCCCTACTGTCATCCTCTCCACGTACAGTCCTCTCCCGATTCCTCTTGTTTGTTGACCATGTTGACAACGTGAGAGGGCGGCACCGCGGCGAGTGCACCAAAGCGCATGGAGGACAACAGTGAGGCCTCGGACGTCGGCGTTAACGATTTAGGAGATGATGGGGCGGTGATGCGTGCGCTGAGGCACAGCCAGCCGTTGGAGGCGGAAGCAGGCGGCCCCGCTGGCGCTGGTTTGGTTTTGGCGGCTGGAGGAAGACAGGACTGAAGAAACACGACAGACTGTAAAAGCAGCAGGAGTACTTAACAACCTTAACTGAAACCAGCAGGGGCACTTAACAACCATAGCTGAAAGCAGTATGAGTACTTATACAGGTTCAACTGTACAAAGCACACCTCGAACAGTGCTACTTTGCCTACAGTTAACCAAGGGTGAGGCCACCAAGCCCCAGGACAAGGCCCAGGCGCAACCCCGCGCATCCACAACCTTCTGAAAGCGGCTTCATCTCGCAATGTGGTCAATAAACAGGATATTCACTTTAGAGCCATGAAAAGCATGAGCATAACCTTCTGTCCTATTCTCCATGATGGATGGGCCTTCATTATTTGAGACCACCCATGAATAAGTATCTTTTCACCTCCAAGGGGAATGGAGTAGGTCGACATAAACATCATGTTGTGACCAAGCGCAAGTCTGACATGACCATGGTCAGGCATCTGTATAGGAACAATAGAACTGGGCAGTTTCTGTTTCAAGAAGAACACAACTGTAAAACTGTGTATAAGCAAGAGTTTATGAATAACATATATAACAGAAAACAGCTCGTACCATAAGTTTCTCGACACAGTTGGACCTGTTCAACGTGTGCAGCAGTGGCACACATATCCCACATGGCCTTCCACCATTGAAACACCCCACAAGGACCTGAAGACGATCAATAAAGTGTAGAAACTTGTGGATGTCGTCCCAGTCAACTTCAGTGCCATCAGTAACAGTCGAGTTCTTATAGAATAACAAATGAGTAGCATGCTTAACTTCGAAATAACCTACACGTTCCACCAATTATAAGAAATATTAGTTAGTAGTAGCATCTTCATGAGAGAAGGGAATCACAAATCGTTGCTACTTCTAAAGTTAAATTGTGATTAGTTAGACATGATAGGTGGATTAAGAAGTAATCGAGGCAACAAGCAAGAACCAGATACAAAACTAACATGGATGAACTACTGGAACGATGTCGGGGTGGAAGATCATAGTGAAGATGAGACCAGGTTCTGCTATTTCCATCAACATTCATGCGCCAACTTTCAGTCCGTAACACTTGAGAAAGTTTATCCAAGTTCGGCCATAAAAAAAGCAGCGATCTTCTTGGTTCATGAACCCAACTCGGAACTTATATCCATGGCTTGTCTTCAATGTGACCATTAAACTGGTGTATTTAGTTATGGCAAGGCCAACCATCTTGAGTACATGTGTTCTGGCAGAGCAAGGAATGCACTGCAGGAAAAATAATATGAGAACACAATGTATTCGCTATCCAAATCTAGAAATAATTTCCTCCTTCACGTCAGTGTATACCATGGTACTAGTACCTTTTATCCAAATATAGCAATCCAAATTTCCAAATTAGTCGACAGCATGTTCAAAAAACCCCACCCTCCAGGATAGAAAAGAGGATTCTAGGAACATACTATGCGCGTTTTAAAATCATGTGTTAGGATGAGAAGGAACAAGTGTGGCATCTCGCCGAGGGCGCCGAAACCTGTAGGGTCCTCGCACTTTGGGCACTGCAAATGAAACACACTAGATTCAGTAGGAAGAAAAATGCATCAATGGCGGCTGCTACCATCCTAGGATTACCCGTGACCAAGGGACTTGGATTTATCGGGGATGGATGAAGAATTCGTACCTGGTTCTCCATGAGAAAACCCTATGCAATCGCCGAGAGGGGGTTTTCTCTGAACAACCAGGCGAGGGAGAAGGGGATTCAGGCCCAGTGAAATATTGCTGCTTCGCCTGTCCAGCTTACTGCTAAAGCTGGAAAGGTGGGGTTTTTGTGATTTGACGGCTCATTGGGCATTACTGCGGCGCTACGACCGGGGTAAGTCTACCATGTAGTTGTGCACTCTAATTTGGTGCATGGCACATGGACCCCGTTGCCGGATGCCCCACATATTAGCGAAAGGAAGTAGAAAGGCAGGAGTAACTAGTTACACATAAATATATTTCTGACAGAGAGATACTCCCTCTGTAAAGAAATATAAAAGTCTTTTATGTCAGAACTTTATACATAAGAAAAATCAAGGGGAATATATATAACATAATATGGGGGTTCAGCTGAGAATATAATACTCAGACAGGCTCACGGTTCTGGATTTTGGGCCACAGGCCGGTGGGCCTGCATGTTTGGGGGCCCATGTGTTCTAACTCAGCGCATTTCATATTGCAAGCGATCGGTACGGCGCTGGTTTTAGATGTTGTCGCAAGGCGAATACAGAAAATTGAATAAAGCATGGCAGCTGTTAGAATGAAATCGAACAACAGTTCCTAACCAGTAATCAGAGTTGCAATTCTTTCACGATATCCTACGTGATAAATAATACTGTCGTACTACTTATACACACAGGACACTTGTTTCACCATGCCATATTATTACATCAAAATCTCTCGGAGCATAGATCAGTTCGGCAGTTGCGTGCCGCTACTGAAGAATTTCAAAGTTGATTTGGACCAGCTCTCCTTGCCGAGAAAGTTCGATTTTGACATCATCCCCTACCGCAAGATTTGATTTAGATTTGAACCTTGACCATCCGTTAGCATCAATCATCATGCGACCATCCTTTGTACTTATGGTATATTGAGCAGGTTCATTCACACCGAGGTTGCGCATGGTAAGAGAAACTTGGCCACGGTCGCCCGGATTGTTGAACGACTCCCTTGTTGCTCTAGGAATTCTCTGTTTGCAAACAAGAAGACATACACAAATAGTTAGATCAACACAGTGAATCATGTGAAACAACATGGAAAGAAAAAAGAACGAAGCACTTGGGCGGCCAATGCTTACCAAGAAGGTGGAGATGTCGGTTTTTGTAAGAACTTTGGTATATGCAGTGCGAACTGCAACCCAGTCTGTTGCCGGTGCAACTGCTGGTTCCGTTGCCGCTGCACGGGCCAGAGCAGATGCAAGTGCAACTTCCAGTGTTGGTGCAGGTGCCGGAACCATTCCTGGTGCCCGTGCCGGTGCGACTGGTAGTGCCGCTGCTGCTACCGGAGATGGTGCTCCTAGTGGAGCTGGTGCCGGTGTCGGTGCAGGTGCCGGTGTCGATGCCTGATCCTCTGGTAGATCAGCCTGATCCGCTAACGTGGTCGGTGCCCAATCCTCAGGTGGATTAGACTGAGCTGTTGCCACTGTCAGTGCTAGAGCAAGTGCCGTCGGAGAAGGTGCCGGTGATCGATCCGTTGCTGAAGGTGGTACCGATGTGCGAGATAGCAGCGATCGTCTCTGGTCTGCTATGATCAGCTTTCTAACTTGACAAGGCTCCGTGACCTTGATCCAGTCTTTTTCTTCATTTCTTTTAAATGCGAGAAGGACTAATTGTGGCATCTTTGTTAAACCAAACTGCAGTTCATCATAGGGCTTCAGATTGTACTCAGACAACAGACTGATCCAATTGTGTCCAGTAATATAAGTGATGGACAGCGCCTTCGTTACTGACACGACATAAGAAGTGAAACCTAGAAAAATAACCATCATAGAGCAAACCAAACGGTTTATTCTATGACGAATGTCACATTGCAAAACCAGCATCGTTAAATTGCAGCAAAAGTAAGAAAACATGACATTAAATCAATAAGATTTAGACAGTAAATCAATAAGATTTACTTGATTTGACACGAGTGAATCCTTACCAGGAAATCACTATGTTCAAGTTCTAAACAGAAGATTGATCGCCCAATTACGTGTGGCATGAAGGGCCCCCACTTACTCCCTCAAGCAAGACAGTCCAAAGGTCGTGACAAATCATATGGACCGAACATCCATGGGACTAGAAATCCTGGTGGGTGCGATAAACCCTGCAGTGCATACAGATATCGGAGTGTAACCATAATTGATAAACCGTCCTCACAAAAAAGATGATCTGGATACTTCAAAATATACAGACTGAATTGAGTGGACAGACATTAACATAGACTATTCTCAGGACTCACCACACAACAAAAGCGGCAGTACTAAACAATAAAGGGTTCACACACACAAATCAAGTACTGAACAATAGTACTTCATACAGACAAGCAAAGTTGCACTAATTAAACTCTGCAAACTATTTCTTGCCACCGACCTACGGGATGAACCCTGCATAACTGACTAGGCCATGGACTTCGTGAGAGATCTCTACCAGCAACAGCACCATCTCCTCAACCTTGGAGAACCTAACGGAGTGGTCTTTCCGCTCATAAACATTACGATGAAGACAGTCCGCATCAGATTTGTCGGGAAGCTTTACAAGAACCACACCCTTCGTAATCGAAGGCACAGCCAGGAAATTGTTGTGGTGAAGTACACCCTCGAGAACACGCCTGACAACAATGCTACATGAAAACACTAGTTCAGGACACGTGGCGACAAGGACACATCAGCTGGATAGTTTAGCAGTAGAACTCATCCTCAGGTCTTCCAGTTCACACGGCATGACTTTGAGAACTTCATCTCCACTGCGGACCTGGTTCTAATTCAAACAGAAACCAAATATTTTATTACTACCTCCGTTCAGAAATATAAGATGATTTTTGATATTTTACTCCATATAAGACTACATATACGCACAGAAATGAGTGAACAAAGACACTAGAACATGTTTCAAAGGCATGAGAGTAGAGGGATTACTTGCAATATCCATAACACAAGTTACTGAGGCTAATATACTCTCTTCCATGGTAGCATTGATGTTCATAAAGTAGTTGAAAGTAATCTATAAGAAATCAGTGTCAACCTCTCACATGTTTTGGTCAAAAGAGGAATTTAGAACCGTCATTTGGCACACAAAAATCACATGCAAGATCACCCAGAAAGTTGTACTACTAGTACTAGTACTGCGTGTTAGATGAAAAAACACGATCAAGATCGAGAAAAAGATCGTCAAGAAGAGATATTACCTGGACTTGCTTAATGAGGGATCCCGGAGAGGGGGCCTTGGACAGGGCGATGGCCTTGAGCTTGTCTGCGGTAGTCTCGGCGGGGGAGCTTCCGCTTCTTCGTACCCTGAGCCTCAACAGTTTTGGCCAGAGCCATAGACATCACTTCGGTCGGTGCTCCAGGGTCCATCAAGAAACTGTCTAATAGAAATAAAAGAAAAGAAACCATAATCACAAACCCAAAAGAAGAACAGAGAGGGAGTTATAGGATCAGTCTCGGGGTTGCAAGACCGGGCCTTGGCCAGAATCAACACCATTGATGCGCTCACCTTTCCTTCTTTGGGAGAGAAGAACAATGGCAGAAGCAGGTCGGGGTTTTCTTGAAGAAATGAGGAACAAGATGAGGGAGAAACGAGTTGGGGTTTTCTTCAAGAGAGGAAGCTGAGGGAGAAGAGTGAAATGATGGTTGCTTCGTCCGTCCAACTTACTGCTGGAAAGGTGGGGGTTTTGTGATTTGACAGCTCATTGGGCATTACTGCGCACTTCGATCGGGGTAGTCTATCGTGCAGTTGGGCACTCTAGTACGGAGTAATTTAGTGCATGACTAGTGGACCCCGATGCTGGCTGTCCCACACGTCGGCGAAAGTGAGTAGAAAGGTTCTCGACGACCGTCGAGGAGGATCCGCATGGTAGAGTGTGTCCACTGTTTCTGAAAAAAAAAAATGATTACAGCAAGCGTCTCCACTCTTACGACGGAGGAGTGCGAAACACGGCAGCCACTTGAACTTACACAGTGCTCCTACTACTAGGCATGTGCAGTGGTTCATACGTCAGTACTACATAATCTTGTTGCTAGTGTAGTAAGATATGACAATAACAAATGATGTTTGTGCGCATGTCAACTATATGAACAGTAATGTAACATAGTACCCCTTTTTTGACTGTCCGGTCGAGAATGAATGGTGAGATCAATGTTAACAGAACTAGGTCTACAGCGCACGGAGAGTACGGTGCTACAGTACTCCACGGAACATGAACCATATGAAGCACGAATCAATGTTAGGTAGGGTGTATGAAGGGTGCATGGTATGGGAGCAAAAATTCCCTTCTCGACCCACTTTTGGGTGTTTGGCAGAGTGCATGAAGGGTGCATGAGTCCACACTAGTAGGTTAACACAAATACACTAGGAGCATGCATGAAGAGGGGTACTGAGGTGAGCATGCACGACGAGGGAACAACTATATTGAGATGAGAATGCAACCAAACACACCCACACGCTTTGTGCTACAGTGACTGATCTGCATCATCTGAGTTTGATCCAATGGTCATGTTGCGCCGAGACATGGACATGCCCATGCAGAGGACGCCTAAACACCACCAAAGTCCCTCTGCTTCTTGAGGCACACGATGTTGGTGATGCAGGGTGCCACCGCCCGCAGAGCCCGCTCCCGGTCGACCGGAGCCAGCTCGTCAAAGACGGCGTCCAATGGCACGAATGGATTCCGGTGACGGAGCCCTGAGAGGATTCGCCTGGCAATGGTGATGGCAGCCCGCAACCCCTCCTTGTCCAGCTCCGCCCCCACCATCGCGCGGAGACGGCTCAGCTCCTCAGAGATATAGGTGAAGAAGGAGATTAGGTCAGGAAGCCGCAGCTCGTTGAAGTCGACGGGGTAGTCGAACGGGTTTAGCCCGACGCCTGGCATGGTCGCGCTGGCACGACGGTAGGCATCGCGCAGCCGCAACACGTGCGTGGCAACATGGTCCAACAAGTGGCTGAGGCGATCCTGGACCTCGTCATGATTGGCCCGCTCACGCTCCAGCCGGATCGCCTGACTGCCTATCGTATCTCCCGCATTCTGCAGCAACGCCGCCGACGCCTTGAGCATCTTTGTGGTGGACGCCTGCCGCTTTTGAAGCTCCGTGAACTCCCGCACATAAAGGAGGAGCATGGCACTCCTCTCCTCCTTGAGCTCATGGAGCTCCACGTCCTTGGCCTTGAGCTCCGCATCCTTGGCCTGGAGCTCCTGTGTCAGGCGCCTCATCTCAGACTCCGTGATCTGGTGCGCCGCCATGGAACCAGGTAGAAGCAATGGGAGAGAGGAAGCAAAGGGGGCGAAATGGCTGAAAGGCAATGCAATCTACGGGAAGGTGGAGGGAGCCAGCCGAGGAGCGGGGTGAATCTTTTGGTTTTCACCATGGGAAAACACCAGTCGACGACTTTTCACATCAGGGAGCAGTGGGTTTTACAGGCGGAGTCATCATGACTAATTGCTGCCGCGCCTGCTCCCGTCAATCAAAAAATTAAAAATCCTACCGCGCCTGCCGCACCCAAAGACCAGAGCAACGCCGTGGTTGATATTTAAATTTACCTGCCGGCAAGGAGATAAAAAAGGGGTGAAAAAACAAATGTGGCGGCAGCCTAGCTAATCGGTCGCACTAGCCCAACTTGCTAGCCACCGTGCTTCACTGATGTACTCGATGGGAAAGGTGGTCTTTCATGATTTGATGACTCATTTACTTGCTTTGGCGCTACGACCGAGGAGGACCCAGAAAACGCGCGGTAGGGCGTCCCACGTCTCGTCAAGGAAGAAAATATGCGTGCACCACCCGGGAGGACCCCGAAACCGCGTGGTAGGGTGTGCCACGTCTCGGCACGGAGGAAAAATGTGCGTGTAAAAATATACTGTATCAGATGTACTACCTATGGTTCAACCTCGGGACCCAGCCAGTCGGTCGAAAACACCCCACTAGCCACAGAGCTTCATCATGCTAATGTGGCACGGAGGATATGTGTGGTTAGCTCCGTCTCGACCAGCCACAACATCTCTTGTTCTAGGCGATTCTTCTATTTTCCAATCTTTTTTTAGTTATAATAACACCATGGCAAGCTAGCGCCGCTCTTCGTGTGTGCCCGTGCGTCTAAAGGTTAGACAATGGAGAGGAGAGAGAGATCGCAGACATGGGACCCACCAGTAAGTGAGTCAACGGTCATGCACGTGTTGATGAGCCACTCCCTCTACTCTACTCAACGTAATACTGTATAAAATAAAATTATGGGACAAAGCCAACAACCGTTGTTGTTTCAGGCTATTGACTTACACTTTGTAGTCCAGGTTGCCAGTTCGAATCTCGTCTTTCAGATTTGTTAGTTTTAGGTCCAAATTTGATCAATGACAAGTGGGACCCCCGTGTGTTGTTCCGATATTTCAGTGTAGGATGGTTTTTTTGAACAAACACTTTGCGCGGTTAGACAAGTAACGGCACGAGTTACACGTATTTTGCAAGTTTAGGAACAAAAATGACAGCGGCATAGAATATCACATCCACCCCGCAGCTTAGATGCTATGGTGATACGAGTTTTTACGTCGTTGGAACTGAGATCCAATGGCTTGGGAGTAGTCTTTGTAATTATGCGCAATTTCCAAACTCTCCAAGGGTTTTTTTGCAAATAAAACATTCAGGCCTCGTGTGTGCCGCTGCATCTTGGATCCACTGGCTCCCAGTTGGTCATATTAGGTGCTCCCCATAGCCTAATTAGCCGCAACGGTGATACGAGCATCTAGGTTGTATGATCTGTGATCAGATGCCACATCCGTAGTACTTGTACTTTCTGCGCAATTCCCAAACTCTCTCAGGCGTATATTGCAAAAACATTCAAACCTCCTACTATGAGCCGTTAGATCTCCGAGAACTCGTATCACCATATAATCTACGGTGCGGGAGCACCTCATATTCTCCCGTGCGAGAAAACATCAGGTGCTCTCGCAGCTTGGATGCTACGGTGATATGAGCTTCGAGGTCGTTTGATCTGAGATCCAATGGCATCTGAGCAGTCTTTGTGCTTGTAAGCAGTGGACGAACTCTTTGGAGATTTTTCTACAAAACACATTCGAACCACCGAGGAGTTGTTGGATCACAGATCCAACGGCTCCGAAGAGCTTGTATCACCAAAGCATCTAAGGTGTGGTAGCACATGATATTCTTACATACAGGTGATTATGAGGTCCTCCTTCATCTTAGATGCTACGGTGATACGAGCTTCGAGGTCGTTGGATATGGGATCCAAGGGCATCTGAGTAGTTTTTGTACAAATTGTGTGCAATTCTCAAACTCATTAAGGTTTCCTGTAAAAATATTAAGACATCCTGTGAGCTGCTATATCTCAGATCTACAAGCTCCAAGCAAATCGTATCAGCATATAGCATCTATGGTGTGGGGGCACATGATATTCTCCCAGGGAGGGGGGGGGGTTGCACAACCAATCGGTGTTTGGGAGGGTGGGGACAAATATAATGTTCAAATAATATAATCTAACCAATCCTAAATAGAGCTTCACAATTTTATCTAAGGTCGAGGGGTTAACCCCCAACAATCTTCATAGGTCCGCCTAAACACAACATTTGCATGTATGTAGTACTAGACTTAATATTCATGCTTCAGTTTCCTGTTCATTTTAAATATTGAATTGAGGACCATGCATGTCTTATATTTTACTCCCTTCATTCCTAAATATTAGTCTTTTTAGAGATTTCAAATGGACTGCCACATACGGATGTATATAGACATATTTTAGAGTATAGATTCACTCATTTTGCTCCGTACGTAGTCACTTGTTGAAATCTCTAAAAGACAAATATTTACGAACAGAGGGAGTATTTTTGAATTCGTGTCATGCATGCATGGTTTGGAAAAATAGATGCACTATACTTACTGGATTGTTGTTGTATTCATGTGTGTGTGTGGTCATATGCTTGATACATACAAAGTTTTCTCACCACCATAACGTTCATCTTTTAAATTTGAATTTGCAATGAAAAACTTACTAGGGATACCATGAAATGTGAAATCCACATTGAGATCACTATATCACAAACTCACTCTAATTCAAGAACTCGTCATAAATCAATTACCACATTGAGATTACTATTTGCAAGGAAAATACGGGCATTGTAATACATATAGATTTGTTCGACAATTTAAAAGATTCCTTTCGTACTCTCGAATGGTAGCACCCAACGGCGTACCAGCCAGACCCGGGCTCGTGTTGATCCTCAAAAAAAAACCTAGGCTCGTGTCCTTCTGGTGGCGTGCGTGGTACGCACATTAGCCAACCCCAACCAGTTGAGCCTCCGCATTTCGAGTCGAAATATCAGGCGGCCAGAATTCCAGCCCTAGGAAATTCCCCTCATGTCCCCGGTCCATAATGACTACCGATGAACAATGGAGGGATGCTTTAGTAACTAGACAATGTTACCTACCATGCCGAGCATGGTTTGATTCCCTCGGTCCCCGCTACCCAAGGTCACCCGTCAACTCCATTGCCAAGTACTAATAGGAGTACTACACCAGGATGAGCACAGAATTGAGCCCCGTTTGTTCCTGCCTAGTACTTGAGTTAATATATCAGGCAATGCACTGGTACGGAGGGATTATCCTTTTACTCTGCATATATAACTTGTCTGAAGTCGAACTAAGCAAAATGTTTAACCAAATCCTTTCTTAAGAAATATTAACATCTACAACAGTAAAGATGTACCGCTTGAAAATTTATTGCATGATGCAGGTTATGATATTGTTTCGAATCCTGGATTTTAAATTTCAGAAAATCCAAAAGTGACCAGAAATTCATGAAACTCAGCATGGTCTCGTGATATGGCACAAATATTCCTACGTAATTTTTTTCGTCAATTTGAGACAAGCTGCTTATGAGAAGTTGCACAAATGAAGAGCCAAGGTATTTTGGAACAAAGACCTGTCACGTTAAGGCGAACGCTTTCACTATTCAAACCGTGAGCGTTTACGTGCCGCCACAAGTCCCGCTTCTCATCGGCAGGTGCCGTTCGAGCAAGCGTGTGAGTCGACGGGCGGCGTGCGAGCAGACCGCTGCGTTGGCTGACCAGGAGGCGTGCGAGCAGGCCGCTGCGCAGGCTCACCGGGAGGCGAGCCCTTTGACCAGGCTCTGCCGCCCACCTTCGTCCCAACTGCCCCCACTTTTAATGGCACTGGCGCCGCAGTTTAAATCACCCCCGCACTACCCGGTATCGCTACAATGTTCTCTCTTCCACTCCAATTCTCCTGTCGTCTACCTCCAACCAGCCTGACCTAACCGTACGCCATGCCGCATCACGATGGTCTGGCCTTAGTCTTCCAGTTTCCGGAGGAAGACACCTAGCCGGAGTCTCAAGAACATAAGGCGCTTTGGGACGAGCTTGAACTGGCCTTGCGGGAAGACGCCACGCCTGTCCCCGTTCCCGTTCCGGCTCCCGTCGGCCCGACTGCGCCAGTGCCCATCCTCGTGGCATTGATGGGCTGGGAGCAGCACATTTGTCGCCGAGCTTGATGCCACGGGGTTCCATGAGGTCCCCGCCGACTTTCACGCACCCGTGCACCTGCCAACGCATGCGCCTGCGCGTGCACTGATGCGCGGGCCGGTGCCGGTGCCCGTGCACATGAATGTCTCCGCCGTGCCGTTGCCAGCGCCTGTCCCCGCGCGGGTGCCAGTGCCCCCCTCAGCGGCATGGATGGCCACCGTCGACCGCTTCCTTGCACCAACGCCAAATGCCTCCTCCCGCCAGTTGACTCGCTCCTAGAGACCGAAGTCCAGAACATTTTGGCCTTCCTTGAAGCTAGGGCCAACGTCCAGGAGTATGCCAACAAAGGCGCAAGACGCCGCCGTCGCCGTCGCTGTCGGTCAGTGGCCAATGACACACAGAGCACGGCAGAGGAGCTGCTTCCCACCGCAAGACGCCCCCGTCGCTGTCGCGTAATCTAAATTTGCCATGAAAAACATTTGGATTGTCATGCTTAAAATCCGAATGTTTATCATTTCCGTTTATTTTAGATCGGTCGTCGTATGAATGTAAAGTCGGAGTCAGACTGAATGAAATCTATGGTTTGATCAATTGAATGTTCTGCTAGAGCCGTATCAAATTAAATATAAAACGTCATCAAGCCACATGTATTCCTTCTCATCGCAAACATTTCATATTAAATACCACGTCAATTCCAAATATTTTCTTAGGGAAGTCAATTCCAAATACTTGTAGGGCGCGACCAGTCCCCTTGTTCAAGCACTAGGCGATACATCTATTTATCAACGCATTTAATTATTACGAAGTAGTAGATAAATAGTACTAGATAACTTGTCAGTCACAGTCACTTTTGTTCCTAAACTTGTTACATGTATAATCTATATCTATACCATCTATACCAAAGGGGCAGATCCAATTAATCTCGGCCATCAAATCATGTCAATCCAACGACCTAGACTGCTTCAATGTCGAGCGCTCAACACGTTTAGCGTGCAGTTAATTTCATGCCAAAAATAGTGCTAATCACATAATAACACGCAAATAATATCCTACTTAATATCCGCATGCACTTAATATACTTCCAAATTAACGTGCATTGCACGTACACATTGACTAGTACTACTAGTACGTGAAACTGGTGCCATAACTTGTGAACGCGTCCAGATATGGTCAACGGCCACATCGCCTGCGAGTTCTTCGTGTTTGCCCGTGCGTCTAAACGTAGAAGGGGAGGAGAGAGAGAGAGAGCAGACATGGAACCCACCAGTAAGTGAAGGCGAATAGTATGTGCTAACGAGCCGGTCCCACTAATGTACTAAAAATAATATTAAAACATGTTATCCATTAAATAGGCTGTGGTAATATAAAAACATTATATCAACAAAGGGGGGTACAACAAACATTGATGTACTATGTTGCCTATTGACGTGTGGCTTGAAGGCCCTGGTCGCATGTTCGATCCTCGTCCTTTTTAATTTTTAATTTATATATGGGTCCAAATTTGTTTCATGACAGGTGGGCCCCTCGGTGTGTAGTTTGTAGCACTTTAATTTGTGGGTCGAAATTTGTTCCATTACAGGTGGACTATCGGTGTGTAGTTTTGTAGCTTATTTGTAATAATTAAAGAGAACAACAGAGTTTTTTGCAAAAATACCATGGTGCGACATTGAAGGTGAGAAAGGACGTGCGAGAGAGCGATGACCGAGCCAGGGGGAAATCAATTGGGGGAGGTGCGGGGGTTGCAATGTTGTTTGGAGTAGTTGTGGGCCGAATGTTACCAAAATACAATCTAAACCCACCGGAATAAATGCCTTCACAAATTAATCCAAGGTTGGAGTCCCCCTCGCAATGTAAATAGCTCTGGCTCTGCGAGGGATGGAGAGGTAGCTTCAATGTGTGGAAGATACGGCGTGAGAAAGCGAGGTCAATCGAGACACGGATAGATAGAGAGACAAAGTGAGTGTGGTCCGGCATTCGTTGAAAAGATATATGTGCTCTGGAGAGATATTGTCCGATTGAGCTTTTGGGTAGGGGGAGGGCTGTAAGATAGAGCTTGAGAGATGATCCAGTCACAGACATGTAGATATATTTTGTGCGTGGGAGGAAGCAAGGTCAATCGATTACATATATAAAGGGAGAGAGATTGAGCGAGTGTGGGTCGTCGTGCGATCGAAAGAGTGAGACGGGTTGGAGAGTGACCTAGATAGACAATGTGCGTGAGAGAGTATACAATATGAATATGTCAAATTGGGCTCAAACATGGAGATATATCGTTTGTGTCCGAGAAAGAGCGAGGTCAATCGAGACATACAGAGAGAGAGAGAGAGAGAGAGATTGAGCGAGCGTGGCCCGCCATGAGGTCGAAAGAGTGGGGGCGGCTTGGATGGACTGACCTAGATAGACAATCTGCGTGAGAGAGTGGAGTGTGTCGATCGAGGCCCGAACAGGGAGATATATCATTTGTGTGTGAAAGAAAGCGAGGTTAATCGAGACTTAGATAAAGAGAGTGAGATTGAGCGAGTGTGGCCCACCGTGCGGAAGAAAGAGTGAGACAGTCTCGAGAGAGTGACCTAGATAGACAACGTCCGTGCGTGCGCAGGAGAGGGGGGGTCTAGATAGACAGTGCATGTATCTAGCAAGAGAGGGTGGGAGGGAGAGAGAGCTCGGCATGGAGTGCAACGGCGGGTGTGTGAGGTAGATACATTTGGTAACAGAGTGGAAAAAGGGTTTGTGTAGTTGAGAGAATTAGAGATCGAAAACATGGAGAGAAAGAATGAATGCGTGTCGAAAACCGATAGCTTCCTAAGGTGGTTAGGAGAGGAAGATTGATCGATACAGGAAGTATGTAGCGTGTGTGCCGAGGGGGGGGGGCTAAAAACAACATTTGAATGTAGATAGTACAAGACTTAATATTGACGTTTCAATTTAGTGTACATTGTAAGATTTGAATTGAGGACCATGCATATGGCTTCCGTAATTATTTCGAATTCGTGCCATACTAGGTTTGGAAAAGTTGACATTGACTCCATTGTTGTGCTATTTTATTGGTCGTATGTTTGAATCCATCCAAAGTTTTCTCACTACCATGGTTTTCATCATATACATATGAATTTGTATTAAAAAATTAGTGTGGATACCGTGAAATGCAAAATCCTCTTTAGAATTGGAGATCGCTATGTGACACACACTGTAATTCAAATAAATGCTCATTAATTAATTTATAGTATCTCGTTTCGAATGACTAATTATTTGCAAGGAAAACATGGGCATGGTAATACATACAGATTCGTTTGCAAATGAAAGAAGATTCATTTGCATTCTCAAATGTAGGCGCACCAGGCAGACCAGGGTCGTGATGTGGTCGTCGCGTGTGTCGTACGGACGCTAGCACCCAGCCACCCCCCCTCCCCCCCCCCCCCCCCCCCCCCCCCCCCCCCCCCACACACAAAAAAAGAATGACGACAAAATAAGTTCGCGCTTCCACGTTTCGGATTGAAATATCTAGCGGCCCCAATTCCAGCCCTGCAAAATCTCCCTTCTCCACCGTCCCCTTCCGCGCCCAGAGCGCTCAAATCCCTAATTCGCCACCAACCCAAGCAAAGTTCGAATCGCCCCTCGTCTCGTCTCTTTCCCCACCTCTGTGCCGGACGACGACGACGAAGACGACGGTCGCGCTTCACCACCGCACCGGAGCTACCTCATCTATGCCCTCATCCACCGCACCGGGTGGTCCACCGACAACGTCGGCCGCCGCAACCGACGTGCCTCATAGACACCGACTTCCACCGCATCAGGTGCGCTTCACCGACACCGTCTCCCACCTCACCGGGGCTACTTCACTGAGCACATCGTCGCACCTCCGCCCCCCGAGGCCGTTGGGGCTTCACCAACGGTCTAGTCCACCGCATCGTAGCGCTCCGCTGCCACTCAAGATCTGCATCCGTGCACGGCCAGCCAAGGCTAGCGCATCACCCTCAACGTCTCTAAAGTGACCCGCACTCTAGCTAGGCGAGCATGCCCAAACGCCGGCCCGAACTAGGTATCCACATATCACTCCCTTGTGCATTGTTCCGACGATGTTTGGATATCCTTTCACTGCTCTCATAGCTTACACGCCTATGCAACTCTGACTTTAACTCTTGTTTCTTCTGGAGATATCATCTGAAACAAGCAAAACCATTTTTTAGCGAAGCATGACGGCGCTACGGGATCTGGTACACATCCTACACACCGGTATAACCTTGTAAGTACCTGTCCTCTGGTACAACAGAGAGGTTAATTCCTCTTATTTGATCAACCATTCGCCGTGTCAAAAATGCAGAGGGGGATGCAAGGAGCACAAGGCCTGCACATCCAAGCAAGTGGTAACATGGACTTGTACATGGAACATCCCAAGCGCAAGCAGAGCTATAGTGAGCCTGTACAATGAGCTAGCGTAAGTCCCTGCATTTCATTTAATTCGTACTGGCCTGCGTATATGATTTGTGTGCAGTGGCGGATCCACGAATTCAAGTTACTAGGGGCGAAAATTTAACTTAAAAAATACGAAGGCACTTGCACTCTAGAAATCAACATAACTTGAGAAATGTGAAGCTACATGCACTTTGAAAACCAGCTAATGATCTAAAGTAGTTCCAGATTATAAAACACTAAATGATGTAAGCACCAAAAAACACAAAATGCAACATGGTGTACAAGGACTACTAACATGGTCTGTACCTGCTTGAATTATTTGTTCTCTGGCTGAAAATATCGAAGTGTAATTGCACCTATAACCAGTGCGCAAACTGCATATCAATATATCTATCCTGCACAAGTATGCCAATAGTTTCAAACAACAGATTAGAAAAGTATTTATGCTATGTTGTCATGATCGGGGACTTTCTGGTAGATGGCCTCGATGTTTCCTCAAGCCATGAAAATGTACTATAATTTGCTTGTCATCAATGCATGCAAATCTCTATGTCTCTCTCAACATAGTAGATCATCATTAGACACTAAATCCTTCAATGGGAACTTGCAAAATGCTTGCATTAGATCCCTCATTAGACACTATATGTTCATCACCAGGAGCATGTAAAATGTTTGCATCAAATCCTTCATTAGCAGTCTGTTCATTAGACACTTCAGGCTCAAGAACAACATGAGCTTGTATGTTTGCACCGGAAACTTGATTAGATACATCAGGTTTAGTCAGTTCAGTATAGATTGGGGAAGTTATAAAATAAGCAGAAATTGGTTTCATTTTCTCATAGATTCCCTACATACAAGCAGTTTTACAACACCGTAAGGTTTAACTATTGGCCAGAAATTGAACAGTTGAATTAGATATAATCAGGGATGTGATGTACCTGCTTGTTGCGCATGCTACTCTTGCTAGCTGCGACTGTCCGTTTGCGCAAGCTCGATGCCATGCCCATGCTGCCGCCGCTGCCTCCCACGTAGGCTACACCCAGGGTTGGATCTTCATATTCTTGTCCTTCCATTCCCTTGAAGCCCGGCGACCAGCGTCCAACGAGGGCGTGAGGAAGTGCTGTGTCGGTCTGTCCAGCGGCGGCTAGGTTAGGAGCAAACCAGACTAGAGGCTGGAGCGAACGAGTTGGGATTTTTCCTGCTGTCGATCGATATGGGAGGCGCTCGTTTGGGCCGCGAGCCTGCTATAGGGCCTGCCTTAAACTTACGTTATTGGCCCATCCAAATTGAAACGTTTTTCTTTATTTTTTACATTTCCTGCTCGTGCGTTGGGACGAACAAAACTAGCCTGGGCCAACCTGGAAGACTCAAACTAGGTGCACACTTTCCAGCCACCCGAGGCGGCCGCCCATACCAGCCCCTACGGTGGCGTCGCCCCTTTTTGCGTGTATGATTGGGGTAGTGAAAAATATTCCAGTGGCGCTTTTGATTTACCCACAGAATGGTTGAATTGCTTGTTTCTATGAACTGAGTTTGCCAATAATGTGAAGGATGCCAGTCTTTTCATCCTATTGTAGATTGCTTAGATCTCGATATGCCAAATGTAATCGCATGAAATATACAGTAAAAGCTAGTGTGATGTGTGTGGCTACAACTAGTCTGACAACCCGTCCTCATATAACATATCAAGGACGCACCATCTTATCAGATTAACCATTCGACTTACCAATGCGGTGTGGGAAGAAAGAAGTATTGGGACTGCGTATCCAAGCAATTGATGCCATGGACTCCTTCGTAGAACCTTGAAAGCGAAAAAGAAGTTGCAGTGTGCCTGTACAAAGAGGTAGCATAAGTTCAGTTACCTGCTTCTCGGAATTTTAGTTAGCCACTTATTGCAAAATTGTTCAATTATGTTGCTTGGCTTAATTTAGTTTGCTACTGATTACATAATGCCATAGCCTGTTAATCCTATTATAGACTGCGCCTATCTATGTGTTTGATCCTTACTATTAAGAATTACCTGTTTGCCTGAACTTAAATAGCTACTTAAGCACGTAGATAGCTGGTCATATGTACTTCTAGGGTGCAGCAGAATTCATGTGTAACTTATGTTCTGATACCCTGTTTGTTTAAATGGTTTGCTGTTATCACTTTTAGCACTAGTAATGTTTGCATGTTCATAGATAGACAACTGTCAGGTTTATATGAGGGACACCGTCTTTTTAACTTATATATATATGTGTTGGAATCATTTTGCTTACATCAAAGAAATTTACAGATGTCTGTGTTGCTGGTAAACGGTACCGACTTGTTACTTTAATACGTTGCCAAGAACTTGTTAGTTTTACTAGTTCATGTGTAATTAAATACATTGCCAAAACTGGTTAGTTTTACTAGTTTGATGTTAGTTTCTTATGGCTCTTGCAACACTTTATTTATGATTGCTAACATTCAAGTTTGCAGGATCCAACTGAAACTCCGTTGGCACAACAGGTATGTTTTCAGAAAGTTCCTTGTTTACCTGGTTTGCTGCTGTAACTTGTTGTTGTAATCATCTTACCAACTTCAAGTTTTCAGGATCAAATTGGAAGTCCAATTGCACAGCAGGTACATTTTCAAAAATATATTTGTGTAACAGGTTTGCTGTTGTAACTTGTTGCTCTAATCAAGTTACTGACTACTCAACTTTTCAGGATCCAAGAGAAACTCCAATGCCACAACAGGTTCCTTTTGCAAAACTTGTTTGTTTAACTGCTTTGCTGCTACAACCGGTTGCTCTAATCACATTGCTGGCTACTCAACTTTTCAGGATCCAAGAGAAACTCCAATGCCACAATAGGTACCTTTTGTAAAACTTGTTTGTTTAACTGCTTTGCTGCTGCAACTGGTTACAATGATGTTAATAACTACTTTTTAGCATCCTATTGAAACTCTTTAATTCCTTGTTTGTTTAACTGGTTTGCTATTATAACTCCCAGTTGAGATGTTTTGCTAACTTCAACTTTTCGGAATCCAATCGGAACTTTAATGGTGAAACAGGTTAGCCCAAGATCAAAGAGCAAGGTCCCCATTGACGTTGTATCATCCCACAACAGTGCCACCAGCCCAATCATGCATCATGAATTGCCAACTGCTGATGCTCTAGAGGCTAAACTATTGGTAGAAAGAGATTCTACTTCTGCACTTAGAGATGAAGTTGACATGTTGAGAAAGCAAACAACACAATCACAAGCAGTACTCAAGACAACCATTAAATATTTGGTGGATTTCAAAACAAAGCAAGCTGAGACTGACCGCATTGTTAAGGTCCTGAAGGAAAAAACGAAATTAAATTCCCACTTGGTAAATCATAGGTGAAATGTTCTTTCCATCGTTGAATAACCTTTGTGTTGTTTGTTCATGTAATCGATCAAACCATTTGTTTTAGAGATCATGTAATAATTGTTTTTTTTGTTTTTTGGTTTGTAATTTTTTTAGCACAAGTCTGTATTAATTGATAACACTCTAAGACATTTCATTTTGATTGCTGTGCCAGACCTACAAATATGCCAATCGGGCTGAATGTGCATTCAGCAATAATAGTAGTATAGATGGTCCTTAAGTGGCACGCATCTGAAAGGGCCAAGATGCTGTACTAGCTTCGCTAAAAAAAGGTTGCTCTTCTAGCAAAAAAGGTATAGTGGCCTGGCTTATGTATGTTAGTTGATATTATTGATCCATAAGTGTTTATATGTCTGTTAGTTTTGTACATTATTGGTTGGTTGACTCGGTATTTGAATCTTGATACATCGCTTGTGTACATATCTAAATGTGAGTACACATTATGCTGCGTGTGACACTTGAGTTGGACATAAAGTGGTTTCAAATATTCGAAGTCACCTTAAACTGGATTCTAGCTTCTGAATTCGAGTATCGGCATTTGTAAATCATATTCATATATGACAGTGGAATACATCTTTGTCGTGCTTTTGAAGATATATAAAAACACATAGAATGATTTATAAAGATTCGTATAGGACTACAAAATGTATTCGAATTTAGTTGCCAGGGTAAACGTGGATGCTTATTCTCCCAAAATTCGAAAGAAGCGGCAAAATGTCCACTCCCACGTCAGCTGCCCGAAGCCAGTGTTTGGGAGATGGAAATTACTGTCTACCCCTTACACGGACAATTCATCGGCCCGATTTGCACAACTCTCAATAGGGGTAGGTTAGTAACTTTAATTAGACGTGACACGACCGCCTCTGAGCCCATTCCGACACGTTGGGCGCCAAACATGGGCGGCAAAACACATTTGATTCAAGCTCGTCTGAAAGACCGCTGTCTCTCCCTCCATTTCCCCATTCATACACGATGGGCGGCAAAACAAACACAACTCAGCCGAAATCGATGTAGGCAAATATTTTCAATAGGGGCAGGTTTGTAACTTCACTCAGACGTGACACAACCGCCCTACCTGTCAGCCCCGTTCATACACCATGGGCGCCAACCGTGGGCACCAAGACACCCTCTCCTCGCCCGAAAGCGCTCTGTGCAAATATTGGGGAGATGCGAGATTACCGTCCTATCCCCAACCGACGAGACGTCCAAATTTTAAACAGGGGCTAAGTTCGTAACTTTCCCATATTTCAGACAGGCGCGTCCCAAAAACATGGTTCCCCGTACCTCTCCCTCCATTTTCCCATTCATACACCGTCCGCGCTAGAACACCATCCCACACCAGCCTCCTCCGTCCGCCACCCCATCCATCGCCGCGGTCCTCCACCCCATCCATCGCCACCGTCCTCCACCATGCTGGAGCGCCTACCAAGACCGCGTCGTCCACTGCTAGAGATGGACGTTTCTCATCCACGGCGATGGACCAGGAGCCTTGCATCGCGTCCTCTCGCTTCATCGGTGCCGTCGTCCTCTTTGCCGGGGCCGCTCACACGACCTTCTCGTCCACCGCAACGGGACTTATCCCCCGATGCACCCGTCTACCGTCGTAGATCTGCTTCAACGCCACCGACAGCCATCGCACCCCCGATGCCTACACGGCGCTGCAAGAGAGGTGGTACTTCATATCTGCTCAACTTTTTGATCTCAACCAGAAAATAGATCGTAACTTGGTTACTGTACTTTCTTTTCAGCTCTTAGAATTTAGTTCTTAGTTTGAAGCAAACAATGGATGCTAAATAGCATTTCTGTGGTTTGCAGCTTTAAATCTGCCATCGCATAGTCATAATAGGGTTTAATTGATCATGCTTAGGGTTTAATTGATCATCTTGGTTCCGTGGTGGTTTCTTTAATAGAAATCGGAGGGGAAACCCTCTTTTGCTCAAAAAAATGCTTAGGGTTTCCCCCTTTTATGATGACTATACGATCAGCATACGTGCTTCGTGTCATAATAGCACTGCTCCACCCATCATGCTAAACAAGCTTAGTTGTTCAAATACGAATCTGATATTATTAAAACAGAGTCGTTTAATTGGTCAGCTAAATGTTCCTAATTTAGTTTCGAAAATGCATGTACGCCACTCGGGTGTGTATCTACAGGGTGCTCATGGTGGGCCGCGGCCCACCCTAGGATTTTGGGTCGGCCCAGGCCCTGATTCCCCTCTGTTCTGCTGCGCTTCCGATCTCTACACGCCCCCAGCCGCCTGCCTCGCCAGCGACTTGCCGTCCCCGGACAGCATGACTCTAGGAGGAGACGCCGGACTAATAGGAGGTCAGGAGCCGCTCCCCCAATAGCGTCACCGCTGCCCGGGCGCGCCGCCGTGCCTACCTTCCCAGTCCGTTCAGGGCTCAGGCGTGCAGCAGCCACTAAGCCAACCTGATTTATCCTGAGATACATCCTCAACACTCAGCAGCCACTCCTCATCACCCATTTTCTAAATGATTCATTACTCATTAGGCAGGACTGTCATTAGGGTTTGTTGTGTACTAAGTGCTACCTACACTTAATGGTTCAGATGTATTTCAGTAATCTTTAGTACCTGTAAAGTTCACAGGGTTTGAAAATTCCGGCCCTACGAACAGACACTAGTCATTTTGGATTGTTGGTCATAGTGACATTGACCCAGATTACTACTGCAGGCCAGGTTTGTTGACAATTTTACTTGTCTTTCTTACTCATTCGATATGATATCCAATTATTAAGTGCTAGACCAACTTCTTGATTCAGATTTTGGACGGTCTCTTACTGCAGTTACAATTCTGCATACTTGTCCTAGTCAGCTCACAAGTAATGATTGATTCACTACAATTAGGCTTGCCTTGTCATATTTGTTGTCAATATTCTTTTAGGGTGGACCACCCTATTTCAAAATACTAGAACCGCAGACATGAGTGAATAGTATTTCTCTGTGTGATCTCTTCCATCATGTGTGGGCAACGAACACTGCATTGTATAGAAAGAAAGTGTCATTTCCACCTTTTACATAGACTACGATCTTTTACATGGAATACAATCTGCCTACTTGCTTTGTGTCGCACTACCAGCACTCCACCCTTGAAGCTAAACATTATGCCACTCATAATTCCTTAGTTTATTTGTTCAAATACGAATTTGATATGATTCTAATGTTCCTACTTCAGTTTTGAAATGTGTGTCTGCCTGTTTTATAGAGACATAAGAGGTTTGTATTTCTATGTGTGGTCTGGTCAGCACGGTTGGGGGGTGAACTTTGCATATGCAGGGGTTTATAGGGAGACACTCTTCGAGTTGAATCCGCAATGCATTCCATAGATAATCTGACTACTTTTTATGTTTTCATGAATCTCAGATACTGAACAGCATCATAATGATTATGAGCTTGCGGGCATGAAAAGAATAAAGCAGAACAATGCCATGGCTGTCAAACTTGGCATTAAGGGACTGAAATCAAGTCTGGATGTAATGCAATGCAAACGCTCTCCACCTACAGATTCATGCTCAGAATATGATCCTAACAGTGATTCTGAGCTAGAGGGAGACCTAAGTCAATGTAGCTCCATAGTGGAGGAGTCAGAGGCAGATGCCCTATCATATTCACCCATCAAGGTGCTTGCTCTAACTTTCCAAGGTTATATTGGTCGCACATATCTTGCAACTGATGCTTTGCATTGCTTCTACTTTGTTGCACTGCCATTAGCTTAGTTTACACATCGTGTATGTGAATACGCCCTGCCTATCCATTTTCAGTACATATTCCATCTATCATCATACCATATTTGTTCATTCAAATGTTGTTCTTGTGTATCAGACATTAAAAAGGAAGAGGGCGATTGCTGATCGCGGAGGAGGAAGTAGTTTCATGCATGCGAAGTAGGCAAAAAACATGCTCATTTATACTCCCTCCATCCTTAAAAGAGTGTACTACTTCCAACTTTGTTGGAAAGTCAAACTTGTTTATGTTAGACCGTATTTATACAATAATAGACCAACATTTATGCCATCAAATTAGTAGCATTAGATTCATGATAAAATAAATTTTCATCATATACCTATTTGGTTTCACAAGCATTGATATATTTTTGCACAAACTCGGTCAAACTTTGAGATAGTTTGACCCTCCAACAAAGTTGGAAGTACACTCTTTCAAGGACGAAGGGAGTAGCCGTCTGAAATCTCCAAGGGCGCGACCGCGTGAGCGAGGCAACGGTCATGGTAGGCGCAACCATGATACGGGCTGCTGACAGCCCTTGGATCTGAGATCGAACGGTCGCATGCTAAGTTGCTGAAAATTTGCAAAATAACCCTCCAGGATAGGATATTCACCCATAGGTCTAGAATCACGCCATGCAACCGTTCGATCTCAGATCCAAGGGCTCTTGGAAGCCCGTATCATGGGAGCATGGAAAGCTTCGTATCACCTGTAATTTTCTCGATGATTGACGTGCGAACATGCAGATGCATGAAGCCATTTAATTGGGCATCTAGTAGACATGACATCTAATTGGGCCCCCATAGTACTGTACATGACTCCATTTATCCACCAGGCAAACCACTACCCTGCCGTTCGCATGCCCCACTCAGCATTTTTACAATCAGAAAACCGCTAGCAGTTCGCTCCTACTCGTCCCCGGCCGTCCTTTAACATTACGGCAGTTCCCTCCTAGTCGTCCCGTCCTTTCACATTACAGCAGTTCCAGTAATTCTAACCCTCCTCCCAAATCCATGGAATCCCAAATCTCCATGATCGGCGGTGAGTACAAGGTTAGAACCATGATCGGCGATGAGTTCGACATCATCTACACTCGTTCTTCCGCGATGGTGAAATGATGCATTGCTCGCTTCATAGGCATGTTTGAAAAGTCAAATGGTGATGAGTGGGTCGGTGGGCTAGATGTTGAGTACACCACAGTCCTGGGAAAAGAGAAGAATCTAAAGGAGGAAGAGAGGAAGAAGCCCGCCGTGATCCAGGTTTGCGTGCATAACTTGTGCTTGGTCTACCACATATGCCATGCCGACATTGAGTGCGAGGATTTTAAGAACTTCCTCGCGGGCGGCAAATTCAAATTCGTTATTGTAGACTTTACAAGCGACAGAAGAGTCCTGGATCAGATAGGCCTCGTTGTAGGCCAGCCCTTCGACCTCCACAAGAATGGGCTGGTGTCCTCCTGTCAGCCTTCACTGCTGACCCTGGTAGGAGCCATGGTTGATCCTTCGTACGGTAAACTGAAGAAACCTCCGCCCAAGTTTCATCTTGCATGGTAGTGGAATGTACTAGATAGATACCACATCCAGTACGCTGCAATGGATGCCTACCTTTGTTTTAATATCTACAAGGGTTGGATGAAGAGCGAGAGCCAAGTGTGCGGTTCAAGCAAAGAAGTGTCGGCCAAGAGGAAGAGGGACAAGGACGAAGTCGAGCACATGGACGAGGAGTCCGAGTAAGGTGGCAGAGTCATTGCTCATGGTGGTTCTAACGCAGTGTCTACCAGATTAGTTGCTTAGTTTAATTTCAGGGTGCTTAGTTTTATTTGAGGGGTGTGTTGTGCTGAGCCCCCAGCAGAACTATGTTATGCTCCTTCTCGTTACTTTAACTCTTCAGTACGTACATACTAGTATTTCTTACAGTTCATCTTGTAGTTGGTATTACTACCACTCGTTTCTTCACATTATATACGTACTATATATGATATGGCCAACATCATACTACTCCTTTTCGATTTATAGGGCTTATCTCAAAATTTTAGGTTTCCCATTTTATAAGTCTCAATAAGATTGTTCCCCATCACATGTTCAGATTTCAAGGTGCATTAATTCATTGCATGCAAGGATTAAGAGAAAATTGACCAATGCATGTACTTCATGCATGCATGCATTGCAATTAATGCATTGGTAAACACAAATCTTTGAGGAAAACAAGCGCATTAATTGAGTGCTTTTACAAACTACAAAAAATATTCCACCACTCATCATCTACCTTGGTTGGTGAGATTTTTGGATTGAGACCTATAAACCAAAAAGGAGGTAGTATTGGCTATACTATAACCACGCTCTAAGCATGGCACATATGCAGAACACTTAAATGAGATAAGTAAATTAAAAAAACTTAAATGAGACAAGTTTACCCAAAGCATGAAGGAGTTTAGTTGTCAAAGAATTAAATACGTATGCTAATTTCTTTAATAGACTTTAGCACCCTATCTACGCACGTACTAGCTTTTTTAATAGTACTGTATGTATAATTTGGCGACGAGCGCTCTCTATATGTACCACCTTTTTTCTTTAATTTCATATTGTTAGTTTTGCTCCATGGCGCAATCCATCGATACTAGTACTATTGTAAAAAAGTACATTTAAAAGGCTAGAGGGCGGGGCAGTCTTGCTTGGTCGGTTTCACGAGAGGCGAGGGCCTTTGTGATTTGACAGCTCATTACTGCTGGAAGGTGGGGCCTTGTGATTTGATTGCTCGTATAAATGTGGCCGACGACCTGAGGAGGAGCAAAGAACCATGCGGTATACACAAGTTTCCCATTGGAGTAGGACTAGTACGATGGAGGAGCGCGAAAAACGGCAGCCCAGTGCGATATGGTGATCCCACGGAGCCGCTCATCGTTAGCATTGTTCTATTCGTGCCTCGCAGAGAACATGACACATGCGGCGAAACACCCGAAGCAAAAGAAGAAACACGAGAGCAAAAGAAGAAGGAAGATTGCCCCCCCCCCCCCCCAAAAAAGAAGGAAGACACAGACACAAGTCTGGGGCGCTGCTCTGTACTTCATGAAGAGTTGACTGCGGAGTCCTAACTGCTTCTTCATCGCCTCCACGACCTTCATCTCCTCACTCGTCCCCTCCGCCATCTTCTTCATTCTATCCATGACGTGGGATTTCTCGACGCGAGCCTTCATCATCTCTTCCACGGCCGCATTACGTACCTTGCAGCAGCCGGGTGCTCGATGCGGAGCTTCGCCAACTCCTCCTTCTGTTCCATGATGAGGGCGTGCAGCATCTTCACCGAGGAACTACTCTTATCATGCAGCTTCTTCCAGCCGGCGTTCTCCTCCTTCAACAGGTCGAGCTCGTAGCAGAGCTTCGCCTTGTCCTCCTGAAGTTGCAGGATTTCGCCGGTCACCTTCTTACCCGAGGCAATGCTCTCCTTTAGCTGCATCACCAAGCCGGCGGTCAACTCCTCCCGTTTATTGAGCTCAGTGGGCATGTCGTCGAGGCTCTCCTTCAGTAGCTCCACCAAGCCATTGATGAACTCCTTCTGCTTATTGAGCTGATAGGGCATGTCATTGAGGGATAACGACTCTAGCACCGCCAGCTCGGCATGTTCGCCTCCGCGGCTAGGGCGCTCCTGGGAGCCCTCGCCTGCCCGTGAGTGATCTTTCGAGGTCTCTGCGAGGCGGCGGGCCCTCTCTTTTTTTCCCGTGGCCTTGGTTGCCACTCCCTTGCTACGAGTAGTTCTCGACCTAGAGCTCTGCACACCGGCCATGGCAAGGACGGACGAACAAGAAAGACTTATGAGGAGGAAGGTAGAGTGATTTTCGGCTAGGTAGTTCCCCTTTTTATAATCTAGTACTAGCACTAGTACTACTAAAACCTGCATAGTGGGAACACGTTCAGGTTTCATACATACTAGGTGTGAGCAGGTTTGCACTTAATTATAGCATGGTAGTACTACTTTGGAATGTGATGGGAACAAGCTAAAGATTAATTGATAGTTTTTTTCGAGGCCCGAAACGGCTCCCGATGAGTTTCCTGGAACACAAATTTCAAGTACTACTGCTCAAATGCGGTCGCACAAGTCAGTGATGTAACTGGTCGTACATGTCAGACCAAGCCGATGCGTGTCGCGGGTCCAACCGACCGTCTGTTGGTGCGACCGACTGTAAGTATTACACGATGGAGACTTCTGGTTGTGGCTTCGGGTGATTGTCACGACCAAGCATTCAAAAACTAGTGATAAATAAATTACCGTCTTTTTCCAAACGACCAAGTATTTTCACAGGAATACAATACATACAGATGGAGTGATTGTCATGGTTGCAAACCGCCATGGCGCCACAAGTTCACTGTAGCAGCAATCGAGTAGGTCACTACATTACTGGCGGGGAGGGAGGGCAGCTAACCTCGCCTATGATGCATGCCCACTGGTGCCGCCGCAGCTGGTCCCGCGATTTGGCCTCTCCTACCGCCCATTTGAACAGTTGCACCGGCTGCTCATGCCATTCCGCAGGCATGCGCGTTCTTTCCTCCGCAGTCGACTCCGTGAATATGATCTCTGCCATTGGCCCCAGCTCAAAATCAACGCGACGCTGCCAGATGCTGACATCCCTCCGCATCTCTCCCCTGAGATCGACTTGCGCCTCCGCCTTGTGCTTCGCAGGCGCAACTCCTTCGAACTTGTGTCGAATCGATGCGACGCTTCCTCGATCCGATTTGCCCTTGCTTCCCACCACCTAAAACACAGCCCTGGCATGTCCTCCGGCGTCACCGATCTGTGATTCTAGAGCAATGGATCCCCTCTGAAACACATGTGGGTTTTGCTCAAAGGCGGCAGTGTTGTGGGCCGCAACGAGAGGGCAGCCCGCGGGATCCTGGGATCTAAGGGATTATCCATGGCGGGATCCGGTGGGCGAGGCGGGGAGGCGAGCGTAGGCGCTGGGAGAGCCCTACGAGGCTAAGATAAAGATAGAACTACTTCACTCCGTCCATATTTAAATACAAAGGCCACCAATAGTAACCCAGGCAAAAATTGATCATGCTGCCTGCGTCCTGGTTTATTGGCCCCCTTTTTATTTTGTGCCAATTGTTGACCCAAAATTTAACTAAGAAAATGTTAATGCATGTCACCAAAAATTATATCATTGGAATCACATTTGAACATAGTTTTCGATTACATTAATTTTTATGACATGCATAAATATTGTGTTACTTAAAATTATGGTCAAAAATTGGCACAAAATACAAAGGAGACCAATGGAAGTAGCAACCCATGGTTTAACTACTCGCATGCACGCAGTGGAGTAGTAATGTCATTCTCAACTACTTCCTCCCTCACGTCCACTCAATTTGCATGCACTGTATTAATTGACCATCAATGAAGTGAACGACTTTACACGCGTCAAATTATCACATGGGGTGGATCTTCGTACAAAAATGCGTCCCACCGTGTACCGCGTGTGCGTGCGAGGGAATGAGTGCATGCGTGCACATCTTCGCTTCGGGCACGTACCTCTAGTGTGCGTGAGAGAGGACGAGTACATTCTTCTGGAACCAGCAGCACGTCATTGTGATAAATCCACACAAGGAAGTTGCGACAACGCCTCCACATGTGCCACGTGGCTTCATGGATGCCCCCGCATCATTTCAATCATAATATATTAACTCAAAAGGGAGAGACACTATGTAGCATGCCATTGGAATTCTAATTTGCGTGTTTTTGCACATACTGGAAGTACTAGTAAGGTACACGTGCATTGCACGCATGAGATTTGGCAACCCAATTATGAATAAATACAACACTATAGCATGTAAGCTTTGAGTCATATATGCATGATGTAGACGTTCGTTTAATTCTTATAGTTCATCTCATTCAAAATCAATTAGTTTTTATAAAAAAGTTAACTATTTTATGATTCATGGAATTGTGCGTTGTAAAGCATAAAGTAAAAAACAAATAATGGCAATTCAACTAGAAAAAAAGTTTGGACAATTGTGATACGGAAGATTCTAGAACAAAGGAGAAGTACTTGTGTTTTGAGGTTTGTGCATTATGCTTAAGTTCAACCATGGAGTCTTCTAGATTGTACATGTGGCAGAATCTGGTGGAATGTAGATGATATCCAACGGCCAGTAGTGCTCAGATTTGCCATCTCTGCACCGTCGGATTGGCTTCATCCAACGACCATCTTTCATATTTATTCGCACACTATATAGGGGTGTAGATTTAGATATAGATATAGAGGTATAGATATAGACTAGTGGCACGTCATCTAAGTCCTTTCTACACGCTCATTTTTTGTACAAATGTGCTCCACTGTGTACCCGCGCGTTTGTATGTGGGAACGAGTGCGTGTGTGCACCTCTTCTCTTTCGCACACGTAGTCCGTGTGTGTGAGAGATACTAAGATATGGTGAGGGAATATGTGTCAATGCAATTTGTGTGAAGGAGAGGCCTATATACATACATGTATGTGCATGGGGCCGGGGTGATATATGAGAAGGGAGGGGATGGGTCGACCGCGCGAGATATCGATAGAGACATATAGAGGGAAGAGCTCTACGAGCGTACAAGCACTGGGATATGGGGGGGGCTGGAAGATGGTGCGAGGGGCCAAGTGGAGGGAGACTATGAAGGAGTGCACAAGTGCGAGATCGATATTTAAGGAGAGGGGGCGAGAACGTGCACGGTTGCACGCAGTGGCGGAGCCATGACAAATAAATGAGCTAGGGGGCCAAGCATTGCTAATCCTTTACGGGGAGGGATAATTCATCAACATAAACCATTTTACCAGCAATTGATCTACTAATCACATTCATATTAGCCTCAATATATAGTGATGTTAGGGGGGCCAGGGCCCATGCTACCCCCTGTCTTCGCCACTGTGCGCGCGTCTGAGAGATGAAGCAGAAGGCATGGATGATGAGAGGGAGACGATGGATATATAATGTGGGTGTATTAGCTATGTAGTCCTATATAGAGAGGTATAGATTGATCGATGTGTACGTGGGAAAGAGGGTGAGACCTGACTAGGTATATAGATCGATCGGTTTGTGTGGAAAACTGGAAAAGACCTAGCTATATATATAGACACATAGAGGAACATCGATCATTGCACATGCATGTGAGAGATAAAGAATGCCCGAAGTGATGAAGAGGGGGAGGTGTGTGTGTGTGCATGCATGGGAGACCGAACTGAAGAAAAAGATTGCACACGTGGGATGGATAATGCCAAGTGGTAGTGGGTGTGCATGCATGCACAAGAGAAAGTTAGTGGTACAATTATAAAGAGAAGACGACTGTGTGGGTGTAAAAGACTAGGTGAGGTCATAATCAATGTAAAGTTGAATTCAAATATTTGGATAAGAGATCATGATGTTTGAAACCCATGCATGCATATATATAACTTAGATATGCGTGGTGTGGTTTGGAAACAAGCATGCTATACTGTGTACACATTGAACAAGGTCGGACTGATTTGAATTTGAGATACCGATGGCAGGCATCATTTGGCCACATTGCATCCATGCATGGACACACTATTCAAATTGGAGATGATGGCTGGCTTTCGCATCACATATCTATACCCCTATATAGTGTGCGAATAACTTTGAAAGATGATCATTGGATGAAGCCAATCCGACGGTGCAGAGATGGCAAATCTGAGCACTACTGGCCGTTGGATATCATCTACATTCCACCAGATTTTGCCACATGTACAATCTAGAAGACTCCATGGTTGAACTTAAGAACAAGGCCCAAACCTCAAAACACAAGCACTTCTCCTTTGTTCTAGAATCTTCCGTATCATAATTGCCTAGTTTTTTTTTCTAGTTGAATTGCCATTATTTGTTTTTACTTTATGCTTTACAATGCACAATTCCATGAATCATAAAATAGATTAGCTTTTTTATAAAAACTAATTGATTTTGAATGAGATGAACTATAAGAATTAAACGAACATCTACATTATGCATATATGACTCAAAGCTTACATGCTATAATGTGGTATTTATTCATAATTTGGTTGCCAAATCTCATGCGTGCAATGCACGTGTACCTTACTAGTCTAAATGGTGTGTGTGTGTGTGTCTGTGTGTGTGTGGTGTGTGTGTTAAACACATTGTACGTAGTATCATACATGGTTTAGATTCCGAACATCTAGCTAGAGCATACATGTAGTATGATTTGAATTCAACATAAAATGGATACATATATTTGAATTCGAGATCATATGTACATGTAGTTCATATTTATATGGGAATTTACTACTCCTATATTCATGTCATGTGTTGTGAAGATAATATTTAGATGGTTCTATAACTAACCCGAGTACAATCCCATTCAAACAGGGAAAATGTACTCAAATTTAGTCCATATGCTAGACAACACGAATTGTTTTTTTATTGTTGAGGGAAGTGCAAATTGATTTGGTACTCTACACGTTAAGCTTGTTGTCCCAATTTTTTTAGTTTTTTGTTGTTGTATTTGAATGCATTTCTAGTAATATAGTAAAACGGGACATGGCTCTCTCTAGTGGGGTGCGAATTGTCTTTTTTTTGTACACGTTAAGCTTGTTCTCCCAAAATTTCAAGCCGCACCTTGTTATGCCGAAATTTCAAGCTAGCATCTCTGTCTATCGTGCTGCGAAACTCCTGCCTCTTCAACCCGTGCCTTGTTACCCCCAAATTTTAAGATATCTCTTTGTCTCGTTGTGCTCTGAAAACTCCCTCCATCTCAACCCGCGCCTTGCTATCCCAAAATTACAACGAGCACGAAAACTCCCACATCCTGCGAAATCCCGACACGCGAAATTCCCATGATATCCCTGAACCGAAAGAACTGCCTAGCTCAAATTGGTGGGGGTACTTTCGTAACTTACCCCACATTTCGGACAAGCGCGTCCCTAAGCCATTATTTCCCCCTCCCATCCCCTCCGCCCCCCATTCGTACACCGAGGCCGCGAAAACGCGCGAAGCCCCACACCCTCCTCTGTCCGCCACCCAGCTGGAGCCTCTTCCCCGATGACGTCGTCCACAGCAACACCTCGACGTCCCTCATCCACCGCACTGGATGAGGATCCGTCGTCGATCTTGTCGTCTCACCGGTTCAGCCACCCTGTCCTCCACCTCCAAGGAGCTGCCCCGTGTTCCCCTCGTCTTTCGCACCACCTCCATTCCCACACCGCCGTCTTCACCTGCACCATCGGAAGAGCAGCATCGTCACCGATTCCTCGGATGAAGCTGAGGCCTAATCGGTGCCACAAAAGAGGTTCTACACTAATCGCTGCATTTTCTTCTTGATTCGATCTCACGGTGCTGCCGGCGCTCGGTCCCGAGCCGACATGGCGTGGCTCCATCTACGGTGGCGTCGCCGGCCACTTCCTCCACAACATCGCTCCCTCGGCGGCGATGTCCACATCAGTAGGAGCTGCTGCTGCTTTGGCTCTCGCTTGCGCTACTGCTCTGCTCTTGCTCTCAGTCCCCTGCCTGGTCTGCTCTTGCTCTTGCTCTTGCTCGCGCTGCTGCTCTCACTCTTGCTCCTGTTCTTGCTGCTACTCTACTCTTGCTCGCGCTGCTGCTGCACGAGCAGCGGATCCTGCTCTCGCTCGAGCCCCTGTAGCTGCTACCCGAGATGCTGCTACACGACCAGCTGCCCCGGCTCTCGCACGCGATGCTGCTCTGGGCGCTGCTGCTGTTGCTACTGCTTTTCTGCTACTAGTGCGTTCAGTTTCGACAGTAAAATTCAGTTTCGACAGTAAAATTCAGTTTCGATAGTTAAATTCAGTTTCGACAGTTAAATTCAGAGATGAGCGGCTGATGTATTTTACATCTAGCACTTTGTGGTTATGTATTTTACATCATCTATTGGAGATGCTATTAGAATTCCACTCAGGTTAATGTTGTCTCTCTTGTCCTGCTTCAGCCTCGCCGTCGTACAACTCACCGGAGCTGCTCCAAGGACGAAACCCTCCATCACAGCGGAGCAGTACCCTCGGCTCCATCTCCAGACGCCTAAGATCTTCTTCCCCTCCTCCGACAGCCACATTAGCCAGAGCATCCTCACCGACCAACCCAATCATGCCGAGATCGACATGGCTTCGCCAAAGAGGTTGTACACTTGTTGCATCGCTTTTTTACTCTACATGTTATATATATTGTCCACTGACCACACGTAGTAATGTGAAATATGATTAGTTTCTCCTACTATATGATAAGCAGGGAGGTACCAGGCAACTTAGCTATCCGTGATGGACTCTCTTGAACGCCATCATTATTTATTTCTGCGCGTTTTAGCTGTTCATTTGTAGATGGGCCTTGCAGTTGAGCTAGTAGGGCAGTGGCCTGGGTCCAAAGTAGTAGAAGTAGCACAAAAACATTTTTTGAGTGTAGGCTTTTCCCTGTTCAAGCCTGCCTACTAGAATCGCCAGTGCTTGAAAGGAAAAGTGAAGGAAAAACATAGGAATTGGAAAGTTTCCTATGGTACTACTATTCATGCATTTGGTTCAAAGGAATGGAGCAAAGGAAAACTGTAGGATTTGTTCCTTTAGTGTCTCGTTGAAAGAAAAACCGTAGGAATTTTAATATCCACTTGTCCTCCTTTTCAAATTCCTATTCATGAAGCACAAGACTAAGACATAGTAGCATAATAGCATTATAACCGTACATTTTCTTGTCGTTTGACTTAATCTCACCATGCTTCTTTGCATCCTGTGATCTTCCAATTCTTGTGAACCAAACACCCAGATTGGCAAAAATCCTGTGTTTTTGCACGTGCATTCCTATCCTATTCCTGTGTATTTCCTATCCCTGCACTGTTAGAATCCTCCAATTCAAACAAGCCCTTATAGAATTACTTCTGTTACAAATATGTGTCAAAGAATATCTTGTGTGGTTTGTCCCGCCCCTGCTGCGTTGTGGTCCACCCCAGCTCAGCTGCTCCAACGATGGAAGGGTTCACCACAGCAGGGATCCACCCTCCAGACTGTCTTTCGCCGCCCCAGATCTTCTTCCCCACCGCCAGCAGCCACAACAACTGCATTACCATCATCAACTGAGCAGATGACCTTGAGGACTACACGGGTCCGCAAGAGAGGTCGCACTCTTTCGTGTATGCTTATGTTATGCATCGCTTAACATGATGACATGCTACTTTATCATCCTGTTCACCGATTAGACTCTGAGTCAGGTCCAAACTAATGCTCAAACTTGAGTTTTTAAATGGTTGTGGGGTACATATTGGGGCAGCAATCAATACTATATGTCTACTATCTGGTTAATCTCGGGTGTCTACTATGAGTTTCATGTTGGGTGGAAACAAACATTAAAGGAGCCATTATCTCTATTTTTTAACTGAAGCTATTATCTGCCTGCTATCATTGGTTTTGGGTCTATCCACAGTTTGCTACCATCACACTGGATTTGTGCATGCACTCCTTACATAATCTCACTATGTTTTATTCCTATGCATGTCAGTTATTGTCCACAATGGTACTGAAAATGTAGAGCAAAAGAGATGAGCCTTGTGTGGTAATAAAATTTCATGCAGATGTCGCTCCATGGTGGGCGCAAAAGCAACGCCCCCTCCCCCCATTCCAGACTGTAATCAAGAGGAAGATAACTGTTCAGAGGGGGATTCAGAGGGAGCAGACAACTCCTATTTACCCCCTGAGGTCTTTTGCTGTAACATGGCATGCTGATGTTGGTCATATCATGCATATGGTGCCTTGCATTGCTTACTTTATACATAAAATATGTCATCTGCTTAGTTTAGACATGCATTGTGTGAATGCCATCTGTTTAGTTTCTATATCATATATGTGAATCATGCAATGCCATCTTGTTTAGCCAGGCATCATATATGTGAATTTTGCAATGCCATCCTGGTTAGACAATCATCTTATATGTGAATTATATCATGCCGTCCTTTTTTATTACGTATTAAATTTGTTAACAATTTTAGTACATTCAATTACTCTTCCTGTGCATCAGCCATTCGACACGGTCATGGAAAAATCTGGAGTGAAAACAAGGTCTTCAGAGCAGACAATGCTACCTGCTGAAGCAGATATCTTGCTGGTTACAGATAGCTCCTCAGAGGAGGATTCAGAGGCAGATGACCAGTCCTATTTTCCCCCTGAGGTGTATGCTCAAACTTGGCAGGGTTATATTACTCATATCATGCATATGTTGTCTTACAATGCTTAGTTTTTACACCATATACACAATATTGAATGCCATCTGCTTAGTTGACACATCATATATGCGATTGCCCTCTGCTCACTTGCTTAGTATATAAATCATATATTTGAATTATATCATGCCATAATGTTTACATAGACAGCATGTATCTGAATTATGGCATGCCAACCCATTTTCTAAAGACATAATATAGTTATATCATCTCATCCTATTTACATAGTCATCATATTTTGAATTATGTCATTCTATCCGTGAATTATATCATGCCATCATGTTTCCATCGACGGCATGTTTGTGAATTATGGCATGCCAACCACTTTAATAGACACATCGTATAGTTATATCATGTCATCCTGTTTACATAGTCATCATATTTTGAAGTATGTCATTCTATCCTGTTTAGTTAGCCATCATATATGTGAAATTGTGTCATGCTGTCCTGTTTAATTAGCCATCATATATGTGAAATTATGTCATGCTATCCTGTTTGGTTAGACAACATAAATGTGAATTATTTCATGCCATGTTTTCTTCCCTACTATCCATTGCACCTGTCTATCTTACAATGTCTGTACATTCAATTACTTTTCTTGTTTATCAGCCATTTGAATTGGAGGGGGTGATGACAGTATCTATGGGAGTAAAAACACGTTCTTCAGAAAAGATCGTGCTACCCGTCAATGCAGATAGAACCACGGTTGTACTTGCCCAAGAACTAGCCCCACCACACATAACCCAGACTCACGCAGATTGTACCCCTACCCAGTTGGACAGAGAACTAGCTACACCCCTTCTAACCCCAACCCCAGCAGATAGTAACCCAGTTCCAGTTGACACATCACCGTCTCCACCACAGAGCACCCAAACATGAGCAGTTAGTAAGGCAACTACAGTGCCCAAAGCACGAGGACCACCACTCCGAACCCCAAGTCAACCCTTAAAGCAGAAGAAGAATTGTTATCAGGTCAGGTTCCGTAGCTATGGTTCATACTCCTTTGCTCTTGCATCATTGTATTTACTCATACCAACTAATTTCAAATTTGAAGGATGCAATTGAAACTCCAATGGCGCAACAGGTATGTTTTAAACCTGTTTCTTTAACGTGTTTACTGTTGTAACTTGCTCTATGTTGATTTCAGTTTCAATTGAATAAACAATTATGTTCTCATGCCATGCACACTACAAGTGTTGTTAGTGCTGTGTAGTTTCTCACACTTATATTCTGTCTATGCTGCTTTGTCTTAAACAAATATGGTTTGAACTATCTCTATCTTGATTTGGCAACATAAACAAGAATGATATAGACCATACAGTGACCATACTACATAGATATATGTTTGTTTTATGCTGTTATCCCGTCCACCTTACTACTGAACTGGTTTACCAAAATGAGTTTCATATACAACATGGTAAACCTGTGATGTGTCTGCTTGTTTCTCTTTTAGACAACAAAAACAAAAACAAAGCCTTTAGTCCCAAACAAGTTGGGGTAGGCTAGAGGTGAAACCTATAAGATCTCACGACCAACTCATGGCTCTGGCACATGGATAGCAAGCTTCCACGCCCTGTCCATAACTAGTTCTTTGGTGATACTCCAATCCTTCAGGTCTCTCTTAACGGACTCCTCCCATGTCAAATTCGGTCTACCCCGACCTTTCTTGACATTCTCCGCACGCTTTAGCCGTCCGCTATGCATTGGAGCTTCTGGGGGCCTGCGCTGAATATACCCAAACCATCTCAGACGATTTTGGACAAGCTTCTCTTCAATTGGTGCAGACAAAATATTGGAGAAGAGTACCCCGTTATGCAATGGTAAAGGAAGTAATGCAGATAAGGTTCAAGATAGTGAGACATCCCCGTTGGTCTCCAAGAAAGCTGATAAAAACTATCTTGAATACAGTGAGACAACCCCAAAGTCCTGTCTTGATGTAGTGTTCAAGTTACTGGCCACTACTGCTGGCACCAGCTCTTCGAACTCGCTGCCTGAATCAGTCCAGCTTCTTGAGTCTCAACTTCAAGTTGAAAGACATCGATCAGATGTGCTACGACAGGAAGCCGAAGGACTGAGGAAGTCCCTGCAGAATTCAGATGCATACTTTCTGGTGCAACAGCAAGCGCTGGAGGATTTAAGCGTCAAACAAGAGAAAGCTAATAAGCTTGCTAAGCGTCTTGCCAGCATGGTGGATACCCAGGATATTGTTTCTTAGGCTCTTGTGAAGTGGTTTCAGTGCTGGACTTGTTTTGCTGCGGCGTTTATTTGCACTGGTCGCCAACTTTGACAAATAGTGTATGTAATATGCTGCTTTGTTCCCCATATTTGCATTGGTGGCGAACTTTGATGCCCAGTGGATGTAATATGTGTAATAGTCGTGATAGCCTAGCGTAAGTTGCTTGCTTATTTATTTCCTGGTTGTCTTGTTTGTTTGTTTGCTTGTAGTCAGTGCAGTTCCCTTTCCGCGGTTTGCTAGTGGCCGCAATAACCTATTTTTTAAAACTAGGCCGCAATAACCATGGTCTACATATCTACTGTAGTGACCATGGGCCTTCTATGGGCCGTAGAAACAATGGGCCTTCTACAGGCCGTAGAATCAATGGGCCTTCTACGGGCCGTATGATCGATTGGCCAAACATGTGCCAATAACGGACCGCATTATGTGCCGTAAATGGGCTAGAGTGGGAATCGTCTGTTCATGGGCCAACCATAACGGGCCGTTAATAGGCTGATGAGTATAACGGGCTTGTTTCTATAGACAGGCATAACGGGTCATTAATGGACCGTATTTGATGATGCTATGAAAACGGCCCAACGGTTTAACGGGCCGACTTTAACCACGGGCTGAATTTGGCCCACAACCGGAACATGCCAGTAACGGACCGTAAGTAATCGAATGTTGCAAATCAGCCCAAGAATAAATGGGCCCTGAGAAGGCCGAAAGATAACACGGGCTGGAAAACGGCCCAATGGAATAATGGGCCGTTAATGGGTATAAAGTGATACACTATTCATTACGGCCCAGTTTCACCATGGGCTGCTAATGGGCCAAGAGTTACAAAGGGCCTCATATGGGCCGAAAGACGGCATGGGCTATACATGGTCCGGAAGTTACAACGGACTGGAATCATATTGGACAGCCCTGATGATGCTATTGGGCCTAATTCGGATAGGCCATAATGGGCCGTGAGTTAGCGGGCTGTAAATGGGCTATATGCGAACAGGCCGCTAACAGGCTTTAACTGGGCCAGCCGTTACCTTTTGACCAGGTCAAACGGGCCAGACTTTTAACCTAATGGGCCACTCTTGGGCCAAGCCACTTGTCGACGTACCATAGGCTCGTCCCGTCCACTCGCTTGATGACACCTGTCCCAACCAGGAGCTGACACGTGGATACTAAGGCGAATCAGAATTTTACACGTGGAAAATCCCCATTGGTCCAGGTGGTTAACGGGTTATCGGATCCAAACCGGAACCCGATAGCTTAACAGCGACCCATTACAGTGGATGTCGCGTGTCGGTTACCCTTGACGAAAGCACTTCCATGACGCGCTATTTATCGTCATGGAAGTGGACACTTCCGTGATGATAATTTTGTTATTGTCAAGGAATACTTCTACGATAGCACAGGTATGACTATCTTGATTCTGTCATAAAATCGTCATGGATGTACATGCATGACAGAAAACGTGACCTACTGTGACGAACACGTATCATCACGAAAGTGTATTTTTTTGTAGTGTATTCATTTGATATTTTGATGAGATGTATGTTGTCTTTCCTCTAGTGGTGTTATGTGAACATCGACTACATGACACTTCACCATGATTTGGGCCTAGGGGAAGGCATTGGGAAGTAATAAGTAGATGATGGGTTGCTAGAGTGACAGAAGCTTAAACCCTAGTTTATGCGTTGCTTCGTAAGGGGCTGATTTGGATCCATATGTTTCATGCTATGGTTACATTTATCTTAATTATTCTTTGGTAGTTGCGGATGCTTGCGAGAGGGGTTAATCATAAGTGGGAGGCTTGTCCAAGTAAGGACAACACCCAAGCACCGGTCCACCCACATATCAAATTTTCAAAGTAACGAACACGAATCATATGAGCATGATGAAAACTAACTTGACGATAATTCCCACGTGTCCTCGGGAGCGCTTTGCTTTATATAAGAGTTCGTCCAGGCTTGTCCTTTGCTACAAAAAGGATTGGGCCATCTTGTTGCACCTTTGTTACACTGGTCACTTGTTACCCGTTACGAATTATCTTATCACAAAACTATCTATTACCGATAATTTCAGTGCTTGCACAGAATACCTTGCTGAAAACTGCTTGTCATTTCCTTCTACTCCTCATTGGGTTCGACACTCTTACTTATCGAAAGGACTATGATAGATCCCCTGTACTGGTGGGTCATCAACCGTTGTGGGTGGGGAAGGTGCAATCAAAGTCCGTGAAGATGTTGTAGGTGGTGAATGCGATGAACTCGCACCCACACCAAAACACCTTGCCGAGGAGGTAGTACGCATCAAATCTGTTGGTGAAGTTGGCAATGAGCCCTATCGGCAGAGTGCTGGACTTTGGACGCACTTCCTCTAGTCGGAACATCACCGGCGAGCCCGCCGGGAGGTGGGCGAAGCCCGCATCGAGGAACCACTAGGCAAACTCCTTTGCACCCTGTTGTCGCTTGAACTATGTCGGTATTTCCCCAAAGAGGAAGGGATAATGCAGCATAGCTACGGTAGGTATTTCCCTCAGTTATGAAACCAAGGTATCAACCCAGTAAGAGAACCAAGCAACACTATGTGTAAGAGCTGAAGTTTTATAAGGATAATGTTGACCCAGCTGATATGACCCCTCTGAAGAAGCCCACCACTGAGCAAGATCCTTTGTTGAAATTTAAGTCAGCTGATGATACCAAACAGGTTGACTTTGTCCCTGGCGACTCATCTCAGCAGTTCACAGTGGGGGCTAATATGGATCCTAAATAGGAAAGCGCGCTCATCGAGTTCATCTGTGAGAACCAGGACATCTTTGCATGGAAGCCTTCTGACATGCCGGGTGTACCGAGAGAATTCGCTAAGCACACTCTTAATGTGGATCCTAAGTTTAAGCCAGTCAAGCAGTTCCTTCATCGTTTCAATGAAGAGCGACGTAAGGCTATTGGAGAAGAGGTGGCCCGGCTCTTGGCGGCTGGGTTTATCATGGAAGTTTTTCACCCTGAGTGGTTGGCTAACCCTGTGCTCGTACTTAAGAAGAACGGCACATGGCGTATGTGTGTTGATTACATAGATCTTAACAAGGCTTGTCCAGCTGATCCATTTGCTCTCCCTGTATTGACCAGATCATTGATGCAACGGCGGGTTATGAGAGCTTATGCTTCCTGGATGCTTATTCTGGTTATTATCAAATCAAGATGGCAGTCAAAGACCAAGATAAGACGTCCTTTATCATACCTTTTGGAGCTTTCTCCTATGTTTCTATGCCTTTCAGGGTCAAGAGTGCTCAGGCGACTTATCAGTGCTATGTTTAGAATTGTTTTCACAGTCAGATTGGGCGCAACGTTCATGCTTATGTGGATGATATCATGGTCAAGTCAAGGAAGAAGGAGACTCTTTTGGATGATTTGAAAGAAACTTTTGACAATCTCCGGGTCTACAAAATGATGCTTAACCCGGCCAAGTATGTCTTTGGTGTACCTGCAGGTAAACTGTTAGGGTTCCTGGTCTCAGAATGGGGCATTGAAGCTAACCCGGAGAAGATAAAAGCTATAACTTCACTTTCTAAGCCGGCGTGTGTTAATGACGTCAAACATTTGGCGGGTCGTATTGCGGCTCTGAGCCGGTTCATAAGTCACTTGGGAGAGAAGGCAATTCCTCTATATCAGATGATGAAGAAGACAGAACATTTTGTCTGGAGTCACGCTGCCAATGAGGCGTTCGAGGCGCTCAAGAAACAGTTGGCTGAGCCGCCCGTCCTAGCTGCTCCTATTGACAAAGAGCCTTTGCTCCTGTACGTGGCTGCTAATAACAAGGCGGTCAGTGTGGAAGTTGTTGTGGAGTGCAAGGAGGTGGGTAAGGAGTACCCAGTTCAGCGGCAGGCTTATTATGTCAGTGAGGTGTTGACTGAGTCCAAGCCACTATATCCACATTGGCAGAAATTGGTCTTTGGAGTGTTCATGGCGAGTTGCAAGCTGAAGCATTATTTTCTTGGTCATCCTATTGCCGTGGTCAGCTCTGCTCCTTTAGGAGATATTATTCAAAATAGAGAAGCCACGGGTCGGGTTGCTAAGTGGGCAATTGAGCTTGGGCCTCATAATTTGAAGTATGTGCCAAGAACAGGCATCAAGTCTCAAGCTTTGGTGGATTTCATCAATGATTGGACAGAGTTGCAGACACCTGAGGAGAAACCTGACAACACATATTGGACAATGCACTTTGATGGGTCCAAACAGTTGGAGGGCTCGGGGGCTGGAGTTATTTTGACTTCCTCACGAGGTGACAAATTTTGTTATGTTTTAAGGCTAATGTTTCCTTGTACTAACAGTGCAGCTGAGTATGAAGCTTTACTCCATGGCCTTCGTATGGCAAAAGAGATGATCTTAAGCCGGGTCAGGTGCCTGGGCGACTCAGACCTTGTGGCTTAGCAAGTCTCAGGCAAGTGGGACTCTAAAGACCCGCTCAAGGCAGCTTATCGCCTGGCGGTTGATAACATTGCTGGTCACTTTAAGGGATATCAGGTGGATCACCTTGATCGACGGAAGAACGAGGCGGCTGATGCATTGTCGCGGCTTGGGTCTCAACGTAAGCCGGTGCCTCCTAATGTGTTCCTCGATGTTTTACACAATCCCTCTGTCAAGTTGCCGTCTGAAGAAGACCTTGCTATCCCTGACCCGGAGGCGCAGTTGGTGGTGGCTCTTCATGCTATTCCTGACTGGACGCTGCCTTATTTGGCTTATATGACCCGGGGCGAGTTACCCGAGGATGAAACTTTTGCATGACAGATTATCAAGAGATCTAAGTCTATGACCATTATCAACGGCGAGTTACACCAATGCAGTGTAACAGGCGTGTTCCAACGCTGTATTTCTCCTGAGGAGGGCCATGAAATTTTACGAGAAATTCATGAAGGCGATTGTTGTCATCATGCCGGCTCAAAATAATTGGTAGCCAAAGCTTTCCGTCATGGGTTTTACTGGTTAAAAACTCATGCTGATGCGGAGGATATTGTTAGCAAGTGCGACGGGTGTCAGAAATTCTCCAGACGAGCTCATGTGCCGGCTCAGGAATTGCGGATGATTCCAATAACTTGGCCGTTTGCAGTCTGGGGGCTTGATATGGTTGGACCGTTCAAGAGGTTGAGGATAAGAAGACCCTCCTTCTGGTGGCGGTTGACAAGTTTACCAAGTGGGTTGAGGCAGAGCCAGTTAGCAAGTGTGATGCGGCGACTGCAGTTCAGTTTGTTAAAAAGCTGATCTTCCACTTTGGTTATCCTCATAGTATTATCACTGACAATGGCACTAATCTGTCCAAAGGAGCTATGAAGGAGTTTTGTCAAAGAGAGCATATCCGTCTTGATGTTTCTTCTGTGGCTCATCCATAGTCTAATGGTCAAGCGGAGCAGGCTAATCAAGAAATTTGGAGAGGTATTAAGCCCCGGCTTATGGTTCCTTTGGAGCGAATGCCGGGTTGTTGGGTTGAAGAGCTTCCTTCAGTACTTTGGAGTATCAGAACTACCCCCAACAGATCAACAGCCTATACGCCTTTCTTCATGGTTTATGGTGCAGAGGCGGTTCTCCCAGCAATATCCGTCATGACTCGGCTTACGTTGAAGCTGATAATGAGATGGCGCGTCATAATGCACTTGATGCTTTGGATGAGGAACGTGATCTTGCAGCAGCCCGTTCGGCGATTTATCAACAAGACCTGCTTCGCTATTATAGCCGCAGGGTCAAGACTTGGGCATTTCAAGAGGGCGACTTAGTGCTCCGACTGATTCAAGATCAATCAGATATGCATAAGTTGTCCCCACCTTGGGAAGGACCTTTTGTGGTTAGCAAGAATCTCAACAATGGCTCGTATTATCTCATTGATATACGTGAGCGCAAGAAATCACATACCTCTGAGCAGGAGACCAATAGGCCATGGAACATTGCTCATCTTCGGCCTTACTACACTTGAGTTATTGGCTCTCATCATTGTATATATCTTCATTGATGTACATACCTTTCTTATAAATAATAAAGCCGGCATCCCCAAAATTCGGGGTCTCTGTCGTTTCATCTCAACAATTCATGAGCAAGAGTAATTGTTGATTCATCACAAGGTCATTTGGGGGCTTCCTGCTCTATGAGCATAGTGTATAACCCTCTTGGCCGGCTTTTATGCCATGTTAGGTCACTTGGGGGCTTCCTGCTCTATGAGCATAGCGTATAACCCTCTTGATCGGCTTTTATGCCATGTTAGGTCACTTGGGGGCTTCCTGCTCTATGAGCATAGCGTATAACCCTCTTGATCATCTTTTATGCCATGTTAGGTGGGGGCTTCCTGCTCTATGAGCATAGCGTATAACCCTCTTGATCGGCTTTTATGCCATGTTTTAGGTTGTTTGGGGGCTTCCTACTCAATGAGTATAGCGTATAACCCATTTTGACCGGCTTTTATGCCATGGCTGGGTTAAACTGCCTGTTTGCAACTTGCTACTCCGCCAGGTGACCCGCCGTACTCTTGACAGTTAAGATTTTAAAGACCCTGAACTCGTCAAGGTTAAAACGGCGGCTTATGTCACGTGAGAGCCAGGTTACAGTGAGCTAGGATAAACCTACCTGTCTGTTGTAGTCTCTCCGCTATGTGGCCCGTTCATACTCTTAACAGTTAATCTTTCAATAAGACCCTGAACTAGTTAAGGTTTAAATGACGGATTTATGTCACATGAGAGCCGGCTTTTGGGGTTAAAGGCTTTCATGCCAAACTTCTTTGAAGCAAAACCTTGATCTTTTTCAAAAATCAATCTATTTTGGTTGTGCTTTATAAGCCGGCTTAACAAGTATTTGAGTTTATGCATACTCTTTGTTTTTGTTTTTGCAGAAACCTATTACAGAGGAGAAGTCATCGGATCATGCTAATCCAGGTTATATTGTTCTATGTTGAGCTTATTGCGGCTATAAGCCGCCCAGGTGATCTTTTCAAGAAATTGGATATGACTATAAGTCGCCCTGGTTGTTGAGTTATTTAACCCGCCCTGGGTGGTGATCATAAGTGGCTAGTATGAGGTACTGTTGGATCTTTCACAGATTATATATCAAGCTTTCAAGGGAAGTTTAGCAATGTTGAAAGATCAGATGTCCATATATATGACAAACTTAAGGAGATTAAGTCATTGCAGCACAGTTGATAAGAACATGCACGAAGGCATGACAGGGCGGATAATTGTTTTTCGGCTACCTATTACAAGGCTTTAGCTGAGCCCAATTTTTTTTCAACCAAGTGTTTTTGGAGTTATATCACTCCGTTGAGCCGGCCTCTGTGCCATCTGGGTTATGAGTAGATGGGTCTGCGTCTTCATGGCGCCTTGAGCTTTAAGCCCCCAAATCATCCTGTGCCGGCTCTTCATCGATAGCCATCTGGAGATTGGTCGAGGTCCAGTCGATGCCGGTTCAAGCTTCAAATGTTGCTTCATCGTTAATTATAATAGAAGGATCGAGATCAAGAGCGAAGATATGCTTATGCCTTGGCGGGGTAAGGTCTGTAACAGCATGTGATGGTAGCTTAATCTTAGCATTGTTGCTATCATAAGCTGGCTGGTACTTGTTCAAGTCCAGCTCCTTCACAAGCTTACAGGCCAAAGGCCACATCTCTCTAATGCATTTGTTGAAGTCCTCTTCTTCAAAGATTGACCCATCATCTTTTAGTTCCAGACACCGGGCGGTCATTTCTTCCGGGTCTAACTCTGATTGCCAAGCCTTGGCCTGGCTTAGAGCAATAATGGCTCCTACACAGGTGGCTGATAATTCATGTTCTTCAATTTGAGCTGGCACCATGGACAGAGTAGCCAGCACAGTCTTGATGAGGATTGGAGGTTTTTGCCACCTGATAAGGCCACAAGGCTGCGCAATGTTCCAGCATATAACTGCTCAGTCAATGAATAAGCCGCCTTCAACTTTAGCAGCATGTTTTGAGCAAGACTGGAACTCCTGGGGCCTGTTAAAGAGTCACCAAGCGGGTTAGGGATTACATGGTATGAGTGGCCAAGAGTGTTAAAGAAATATCAAAACAGATGATGAGTTGCATATTACGCTTAGCAAAGATGGCGGCTGACATTTGAGAGATATGTTGCTTTAAGCCGGCTAACTCTTCAGTTACCGGTTTAAGCTCAGCCTCAGCATCTTCTGCTCTTTTTATCAGTGCAGTCTTGTTAGTCTGCCAGGCGGTTCTTTCCGCATCAAAACACGCCTTGATATTTTCAATTTCTTCCAATGAAGTTTTCAGCTTTGACTCGGCCTTAGAAGTTTCAACTTGCTGCAGTTCTATATTCTTCTTTAAATCACCAAGCTGCGACTCTTTTACATTCAAAGCTTCCTGAAATAGGAGATTGCAATAGTGGTTACCACACAATGAACAGTTTCATTATCATACAGTTATTCAAGTCCCAAGCACATTGCAAGCAATATACTTGGCACTTGGGGGCTAATGTAGGTCATTTCAATCTCTATTATGACCCAGTTCATTTCATTTCATTAAGTTAAGCCGGCCCTTGGGGGCTACATATTTGGTTTTCTCAAGTGGTTAAGACCCGGCTCATCTTATCAAGTTAAGCCGGCCCTTGGGGGCTAAAATTTGGTTTTCTCAAGTGGTTAAGACCCGGCTCATCTTATCAAGTTAAGCTGGCCCTTGGGGGCTACACTTTGGAAATTTTCACAAGTCTCAAGCATACTCAATATGGTTCCTATACTTCAGATTTGGGGGCTAGCATGGATATATGTATATGCACAAGGCTAAAGGGGGGTTGGATATCTTCATACCTCATATTTCTACTTCATCAATTGGACTAACCTGGCCTCCATGTCCCGGCTTGTCTGAAGGCGGCTCAAATATCCCGCGTATACATCACCTGCACTGAATGAGGAATAGCTCTCCAGATCCAGTTTGGCTTTGCCTTTCTCCAAGGATGGTGATTCTTCTTTGGTACTATTATTGGTAAGCATAGTTGAGGCTCCTGGCACTGTATAAGCCTTCCCAGTGACAGTAATATCATCAGAATTCTTCTCAGGAGAGATCTCTTCAGTTGGCTTCAGAGGAGTCGGTGATTTAGGACTTGGCGGGTCATGACTGGCGGCCGGATTAACCTCAGTATCCATTGGTTCAAAGAGTGCAGCGTCAGTTTGTGGTGACGGATCATTGACTGGTTCTTCGGGATCTTGAATTTCTGTTGCTTGCTTTTCCGGCTCAGAAACCTCGGGGGCTTTGGAAGAATCGCCCACCTTCTGCTTCTTGCCAGTCTTGGCTTTGGCCTTGTGATAAAAATAGCAAGGCTTATGAGTATATCACCACAAGTCTTTTATCAACAAATAAAAGTACTTACCCCTGGGAAACAATGAAGGCAGGCATTTGAGTTCCACTTGAGTCGCTAGACGATGGTGGCGTCCCCTGATAGTTTGAGTCAAAAGAGTTAAGAGGTGGACGCATGAGGCCGACTTGTGGAAGAGATAGAGTCGGGCTATGTGGCACCTCATTTTGACGCTTTCGAGGAGCTGGCGTGTTGGTAAGCTGGACACAAGTTCTTCAGTTCCATCACTCCGGGTCTTACATCTGAATTCGTTCTACTGTTTCTTCAAAAGAAAGTCGGGGTCTAAGTGACCAAGAGGATGAAAAAATCTCACTTTCCGGATGACCCGCCGAGTTTTCTTTCTTGGCAAGGGTTCTGAGTCGGATGAGACAGGGATTACCTCTGCTTTGGGGGCATGGCTTGTCTCCACGTCATCCTGAGAGAAATCGGCATCAATAAGTTGCATAAAAAGAAGACCAAGGGAGTCAAGTTCTACCTCCGTGTCATCTAGCTCAAGAAGTTCTTCTACCGTTTGTTTCTTACAGTGGCCTGTAACACGGATCTTCCCCTTAGGCTTCTTGGTTGGCAGGACAGCTTGCAGTTTCTTCTTCCAGAAGGGAGAGTCGGCCTATATACATACGAGCAGTAAGTTAAAATGATGTGAAAGATAAGAGATAGATAAATAGGTTGAAGATTTGATCAAATTGCTTACAGGAGGAGCTGGATTAAGAGTGCAGAAAGGATTCAGTCCCACTTTGCTGCAGTTTTCAAGAGACTCGCCAAGAAGTGTCTTCACTGAGTCATTAATCTCTTTATCACTCAGGCGTGTTGGGTTGAAACGCTGCGAGTCTTTCGGGTCACCACTGTATTTACACATTAAGTCGGCGCACCGGCTCAATGGTAAGATTCTCCATGCGACCCAGCAGCGGACCAGATTGACTCCAGTTAAGCCATTGGCAATCAAGGCCCTTACTTTTGAAAAAGTGGAGGCAAAATTGGCGCGCTCTGCAGCAGTTAATCAACCTGGAAGCACGCTGGTGGTGGTAAGCTGGAAGGGACGGAAACCTGGCAAGGGGTTCTCTCCAGCTGGGGAAGTGTCCCTACAATAAAACTAGGTATAATTCCAGTCTTTGGGATGACTGGGCAGGGCAGCTGGAGGAAAGGTTACGTCTCTTCGTATTTGGATAGAAACACCTCCGAGTTCAAGACTGGGCCCATCTGACATCTCAGTCTGGCGGTTGATATAAAAATAGTCTCTGAATAGGTCAACAGAGGGTTCTTCCCCAAGCTACACTTCACAGAACACTTGAAAGTTGTATCTGTTGGAAACAGAATTAGGACCAATGTCTTGTGGATGAAGATTATAGAAATGCAGAACATCCCGGAAGAATTTTGACCCGGGCGGTGAGAAGCCGCGGAGGAGGTGGTCCATGAAAACTACAACTTCACCCTCTTGCGGCTGAGGGGGAAATTCGGAGCCTGGAACCCGCCAGTTGATGACCTCCTTTGCAGGTAAAACTCCCATGGTCACATAATCATTGGGTATATCCTCTGTGACTCGGGTGGCAATCCAATCACAAGAGGTGGGTGCTTTAGTCATGATGAGCCGAAATAACAAGCTGCAACAAAAGAATAAGGATGCGGCGGATTAAACTTACTATGGGATTATAAGCCGCCCCCGTCATGGAACGGAGTAATCAACAGGTTATGAAAGCATGGCGGGTTAAGTATGAGCCGGCAATATGTTGGCGGGTTAAGTGAAAGAAGCTTCTTTGGAATTCTTGGTGGGTTAAAAATTCATTATTAAATCGCCCGAACAGATCCAAGTTTGTTGAAATTTTGCTAAGTATGGGACAAACAGTTCTCACAACAGCACAGCTATGTTTACGGATCTACAAATGACTCAAAAAGAAAATAATTGCTAGACCTAACAGGGGTGGCAGTGAAAGAGCTAGTGAATTGTACACTATTTGGAAGGAAAAAGCAATCTGCATAAGATGTGAGGTGAAGGCTAAACTGCTTCCGCGTTTACTCCTACTTCGTTTTGGATCGAAATACACGTCCTAGCCAGAGAAAAAAGATGAACTGCGAAGAACGCCGATGAACTTCATGAACTCGGGTGCCCTAATGTGGATCTGAGAACGGGGGAAAGGATACCTGACAGTGTTGATGACGAGCAGACGAGCGCCGCCGATTTCTGGTCACAACAGGTCGATGCAGCGGCCTGGATGGAGTTGCCAGTGAAGCTCGGCTGGGGCGGCGGAGCTCCGGTCGTGACGAACGGCGCAAGCAAGAAGAAGAGGAGGAGACGGGGGTAAAAAGTGAAAAGACAGGCTCCCCGTCCCTATTTCTAAGGAAAAGTGAAACAGTAAATGGCATGCCCGAAGATTGAGGAGGCGTTATAATTATCTTAATAGAGGAGGCGCCTCGATTCTCGGAACGGCTGATTAATGCAAAAAGATCCGTTGTGATGTCATAAGTTTTTTCTAGATTTATTTCACATGACGTCATGGCGGGTTGTGAAGGTCTGTTCAAGGTCGAGCTTTAAAAGAGCTGAAGAAGACTCGCCAACCATAAGATGAAGATTGACATGACCAAGTTCAAATCAATCTGGGGCCTAATGTAGGGGATATAACCCCATGGTGTGACCTGCCCAGGAGGAGCCGGGTTACACTGTTGGCGACTCAGAGAGAAAGCCTAAGTACACCCAAGAAACCAGTTATAGAAATCGGAGGGCAACTTACGTGGTAAACCGCCGGAGGCCCAAGCCCAGAAGATGGTGCGAGACCCGGCGTTGTAAGCCGCCAAATGGTGACTTGCCTAGCAAGGCAAGGGGACTTAGAACTAGAGTCGGTTACATTGTATGACCCGACCTGGACTCTTGTAAGCCCAGGGCCTCGACCTACGTATATAAAGGCGAAACCCTGCGGAGGGTTAACTCAAGTTACAATCAATCGATAGCTAGGTTAAGCGATTCCGCTCCCTTGTAATTGATACCCAAGTCATAATCAACAAGAGCAGGAGTAGGCTTTTACCTCCACCGTGTGGGGCCGAACCTAGGTAAATCCGTGTCACTCGTCCCGCTCAACCCTTTTAAGCTAACCTACGTTGCGATGGCTCCACACCTAAGTCCTTTCACAAGGGCATCTGCCGTGACAAAACCACGACACTATGTAAACGGTAACTACACACAAAGAACAAATACTTGCAACCCGACGCTTATGAGGGGTTGTCAGTCCCTCTACCTTACAATTTTGCTAGATACAAAACAATAAAATAAATAATATATATACAAAAAATAAAGATTTTGATGAAACGGCGCCAGAAATTTTCAAGTTGACAGGATAAAATTTGTGTAGATTGGATAAATAGATCTCGATAAAACATGAAATAAAATAAATGATAAAAAGTGCAGCAAGGTATTTTTGGGTTTTTGGAATAATATATCTAAAAACGAAAGCAAATAAAAATAGATCTCAAAGCAAATATGATGGAGAATAGACCCGGCGGCAGTAGATTTCACTAGTGGCTTCTCTCGAGAAAATAGCACACGGTGGGTAAACAAATTACTGTTGGGCAATTGATAGAAGATCGAATAATTATGACGATATCCCAGGCAATGATCATTATATAGGCATCACGTCCAAGATTAGTAGACCGACTCCTGCCTGCATCTACTACTATTACTCCACACATCGACCGTTATCCAGCATGCATCTAGTGTATTAAGTTCATGGAGAAATGGAGTAATGCAATAAGAATGATGACATGATGTAGACGAGATCTATTCATGTAGGAATAGCCCTCATCTTGTTATCCCTAATAGCAATGATACATGCGTGTCTTGCTGCCCCTTCTGTCACTGGGAAAGAACACCGCACGATCGAACCCATCACAAAGCACCTCTTCCGATGGCAAGAAAAATCGATCTTGTTGGCCTAACTAAACCAAAGATTCGAACAAGAAATACGAGGCTATAAGTAATCATGCATATAAGAGATCAAAGAAGACTCAAATAATATTCATGGATATAGATCTGATCATAAACTCAAAGTTCATCGGATCCCAACAAACACACCGCAAAAAGAGTTACATCAAATAGATCTCCAAGAGACCATTGTATTGAGAATCAAAAAGAGAGAAGAAGCCATCTAGCTACTGCCTACGGACCCATAGGTCTATGATGAACTACTAACGCATCATCGGAGAGGCACCAATGAGGATGATGAACTCCTCCGTGATGTGTCTAGATTGGATCTGGTGGTTCTGGAACTTGCGGCAACTAGAATTGTATTTCGTCGACTCCCCTAGGGTTTTTGGAATATTAGGGTATTTATAGGGTGAAGAGGCAGTGCAGGAGGCCACCAAGGTGGGCACAATCCACCTGGGCACGCATGGGCCCCCAGGCGCGCCCTGGTGGGTTGTGCTCCCCTCGGAGCCCCCCTGTGGTACTTCTTTGGCCCATGTTGTGTCTTCTGGTCCATAAAAATTCTCCAAAAAGTTTCACTGCATTTGGACTCCATTTGGTACTGATATTCTACGAAGTAAAAAACAAGCAAAAAACATAAACTGGCACTGGGCACTATGTCAATAGGTTAGTCCCAAAAAATGATATAAAGTTGCTATAAAATGATTGTAAAACATCCAAGAATGATAATATAACAGCATGGAACAATCAAAAATTATAGATACGTTGGAGACGTATCAGCATCCCCAAGCTTAATTCCTGCTCGTCCTCGAGTAGGTAAATGATAAAAACAGAATTTTTGATGTGGCATGCTGCCTAACATGTTCATCACAAATTCTTTTCTTTTGTAGCATGGACATATGGACTTTTATATGGTTCAAAGCAATAGTCTAGTTTTGACATGAAGATTCAAATACTCAAGCATATCAACAAGCAACCATGTCTTTCAAAATATCAACACTAAAGAAAGTTATCCCTATCCCATCATGCGCAATCATTGATCCATTCATGAAACACACTCGCATATTAGCTACATCCAATGCTCAAGTACGATCATAGTGCCCCTTAGTTGGTGCTTTATAAGAGAAGATGGAGACTCAAATAAAAAATAAAAAATGCATAAAGTAAATAGATAGGCCCTTCGCAGAGGGAAGTAGCGATTTGTAGAGGTGCCAAAGCTCAAAGCTTAAATTTAGAGATAAAATTTTTGAGAGGCATACTTTTCCCGTCAACGAAAATGACCGAGTAATTCCCAACACTTTCCATGCTAGATATATCATAGGCGGTTCCCAAACAGAAAATAAAGTTTATTCCTTTTTCCACCATTCTTTCACAATCCATGGCTAGCCGTATCCACGGGTGCCCTCCATACCAACACTTTCCAAGGAATTTATTTTTTGACAGCATAAAGTAAATTTCTTTTTTATTTCAGGACTGGGCATCCCAATTACCGCCGTACTCTCGTGCAATGACAAGTGAATAAACACTCATCTTGAGAATAACACATCTAGCATGGAAAATATTGGCCACCCCCTGCCGCTTCATGAGCGGTAGGAGCACACAAAAAGGAAAATTATTTTCAAAATTAGAGATGGCACATACAAATTTGCTTAGAACGGCACAGGAATACCGCGTATAGGTAGGTATGGTGGACTCATAAGGCAAAACTGGGTTTAAAGAGTTTGGATGCATAAGTAGTATTTCTACTTAGTACAAGTGGAGGCTAGCAAAAGATTGAGAAGTAACCAACCAAGAAACGAAAAATCACATAAGCGAGCATTAAGCATAACTAACACCGAATAATGCACCACAAGTAGGATGTAATTTCATTGCATAACTATTGACTTTTGTGCTTGCATAGGGAATCACAAACCTTAACACCAATATTCTTACTAAAGCATAATTACTCACCAACATGACTCACATATTACTATCATCATATCTCAAAACTATTACAAGGAATCAAGTTTATTTTATCCAATGATCTTCATGAAAGTTTTTATTATATCCCTCTTAAATATCTATCACTTTGGGACTAGTTTCATATATTGCCATTGCTTTTGACAAGCTCAAACAAATCTGAGTGAAGAACATGAGCATAAAGATTTTCATCTCTCAAAATAATATAAGTGAAGAATGAGAGAATTTCTTCAAAATTACTAACTCTCAAATAAATCTAAGTGAAGCATGAGAGCATTTCTTCAAAAATAATAAAGCACACCATGCTCAAAAAGATATAAGTGAAGCACTAGAGCAATTCCATAGCTCAAAAAATTTAAGTGAAGCATAAAGAGCAATTCTAACAAATCATAGCATAATTTTGGCTCCCTCAAATAGGTGTCTGCACAAGGATACTTGTGAAAAACTAAAAAAACAAGCAAAGACTCATATGATACAAGACGCTCCAAGCAAAACTCATGATATGTGACGAATAAAAATATAGCTCCAAGTAAAATACCGATGGTCTATAGAAGAAAGTGGGGATGCCACTCGGGGCATCCCTAAGCTTAGTTGCTTTTTTCTCCTTGAATATTAACTTGGGGTACCCTGGGGCATCCCCAAGCTTAGGTTGTTCTTACTCCTTATTCCTTCATCCATCGTCATCTCACCCAAAACTTGAAAACTTCAATCACACAAAACTTAACAAAACCTTCGTGAGATCCGTTAGTATAAGAAAACCAATCTTCACTTTAAGTACTGTTGCAAACCCATTCATATTTTATTATTGAATTATACCTACTGTATTCTAACTTTACCATGGCTTATACCCCCCTGATACAATCCATAGATTCATCAAAATAAGCACGCAATGCAACGAAAACAGAATCTGTCAAAAACAGAATAGTTTGTAAAGACGTGAATTTTACCCATACTTTTGTCACTCCAAAAATTCTGAAACTTTAGGAAAACGTAGGCAATTTGTATATCAATCTTGTGTAAAAAATTCAGAGCTTTTCATCGCTTCTGTGAATCTCTAAACTTATTTTACAGGATGCAAAAGTTTCTATTTTCCAAGAAGATCAAATCAACTATCACCCAACGTGATCCCAAAGGCGTTACTTCGCACAAACACTAATTAAAACATAAAAACACAATAATAACAGAGGAATAATTGTGAAAACACTCAAAAATAGAAAGAAAAAGGCAAAAATAAATTTTATTCATTGGGTTGCCTCCCAACAAGCGCTATCGTTTTACGCCCCTAGCTAGGCATAATGCATAGATTCGAGTATTGTCATCTTTAGTTTTTGATCCATAGGTTGCCCTCATAATTGATTCATATGGTGGCCTAATTCTTTGTTCTAGGGAAGTGTTCCATGCCCTTTCTTAGTGGAAATTGAAACTTAATATTGCCTTCTTTCATATCAATCACGGCACCTATAGTGCGTAAAAATGGTCTACCAAGAATAATTGAACAAGACGGATTGCAATCAATATCAAGAACAATAAAATCTGTGGGCACATAATTCCTATTTGAAAGAATAAGAGCATCATTAATAATTCCCAAAGGCTTTTTAATAGAAGAATCTGCCAAGTGCAAATTTAAAGAACACTCTTCAATATTAGTAAGACCAAGCACATCACATAAAGATTTCGGAATTGTGGAAACACTAGCACCCAAATCACATAAAGCAAAACACTCATAATTTTTAATCTTGACTTTGATGGTAGGTTCCCATTCATCATGCAATTTTCTAGGAATTGAAACTTCTAATTCCAACTTTTCTTCAAAAGCTTTCATCATAACATCAACACTATGTTTAGTAAAAGCTTTATTTTGTTCATAAGCATGGGGTGAATTTATCATGGATTGCAACAAAGAAACACATTCAATCAAAGAGAAACTATCATAATTAAAGTCTTTGTAATCCAAAAGAGTGGGTGCATCACTAGTTAAAGTTTTGACCTCTCCTAACCCACTTTTATCAATTTTTTCATCAAGATTTTCACCCTCCAAATTATCGGGACACCTTCTAGCTAAAGTTGACTCTTCTCCAGTCCCTTTATCATCAATCTTAACTATGCTAAACAAGGAATAAATAGAGGAAACACCAATCACTTTAAGATCTTCATCATCTTTATGAAAGCAATCACTAGAAAATGCCCTTTCTAAAAATTCTCTTTTAGCTCTAAGCATGGCGGTTCTTTTCTCACTTTCATCCATAGAAACATATAAAGCCTCAATTGATTCATCAACCTTGGGTACAAATATTTTCAACTTGAGATTTTCTACATCATGAGAAATTCTATCAATGCTTCTAGACATATCATCAATCTTATTCAACTTTTCTTCAGTATTGAAAGCTTTTTGCGATTTGATAAAGTCTTTAATATTATTCTCAAGATCAGAGGTGTTCCTATTATTATTGTAAGAGGAATTAACATAGGAATTGCCATAATTATTAGAGGAATTTCCAGGAAAAGGCCTAGGATTAAAATTACCTCTATAAGCATTGTTATTGAAATTGTTTCGCGAGATAAAATTCACATCTACGGCATCACTATTTTTCTCAATCAAAGTAGACAAAGGCACATCATTAAGATCAATAGGAGCATTTTTATTAGCAACCAATTTCATAAGAGCATCAACTTTTTCACTCAAAGAATTAATTTCTTCAACCGAATTAACTTTTTTACTAGTGGGTGCTCTTTCGGTATGCCATTGTGAATAATTTGCCATGATATTATCTAGCAATTTAGTAGCTTCACCCAAAGTAATTTCCATAAAAGTACCACCCGCGGTGGAATCTAAAAGATTTCTAGAAACAAAGTTCAATCCCGCATAAAAAATTTGTATGATCATCCAAAGATTTAAACCATGAGTAGGACAATTTCTTAGCATCAATTTCATTCTTTCCCAAGATGGTGCAAGATGTTCATGCTCATGTTGCTTAAAATTCATGATTTGAGTTCTAAGGGAAATAATTTTCACAGGCAGAAAATACTTAGTAATAAAAGCATCTTTGCACTTATCCCAAGAATCAATACTATTGCGAGGCAAAGAAGAAAACCAAATTTTTGCACGATCCCTCAAAGAGAAAGGAAATAATTTAACTTCACAATATCATTGTCCACATCTTTTTCTTTTGCATATCACACAATTCTATGAATGTGTTTAGATGGGACGCGGCATCCTCATTAGGAGTACTGGAAAATTGATCTTTCATAACAAGATTCAACAAAGCGGCATTAATATCACTAGATTCCGCACTAGTGGCGGGAGGAGCAATCGGAGTGCTAATAAAATCATTATTATTGGTATTAGAAAAATCACACAACTTGGTGTTTTCTTGAGTCATCGTGACTACGCAAACAAGATTGCACACAAAAACAGATCTGGCGAGAAAACGATTATGAAGTGGGGGAGATGAAAACGAGAGGCAAATGGCAAATAATGTAAATCGCAAGGAGATGAGATTTGTGATTAGGAACCTGATAGATGTTGATGATGTCTCCCCGGCAACGATGCCAGAAATTCCTTTTGATGTTGCTTGAACTACGTCAGTATTTCCCCAAAGAGGAAGGGATGATGCAGCACAGCTACGGTAGGTATTTCCCTCAGTTATGAAACCAAGGTATCAATCAAGTAGGAGAACCAAGCAACACTATGTAAACAGTACCTTCACACAAAGAACAAATACTTGCAACCCGACGCTTATGATGGGTTGTCAATCCCTCTACGGGTAACGGCGCCAGATATTGTCAAGTTGACGGGATAAAATTTGTTTAGATTGGATAAATAGATCTTGATAAAACGCGAAATAAAAAAATGATAAAAAAGTGCAGCAAGGTATTTTTGGGTTTTTGGAATAATAGATCTGATAATGAAAGCAAATAAAAATAGATCTCGAAGCAAATATGATGGAGAATAGACTCGGCGGCCGTAAATTTCACTAGTGGCTTCTCTCGAGAAAATAGCACACGATGGGTAAACGAATTACTATTGGGCAATTGATAGAATATCGAATAACTATGACGATATCCAAGGCAATGATCATTATATAGGCATCATGTCCAAGATTAGTAGACCGACTCCTACCTGCATCTACTATTATTACTCCAGACATCGACCGCTATCCAGCATGCATCTAGTGTATTAAGTTCATGGAGAAACGGAGTAATGCAATAAGAACGATGACATGATGTAGACGAGATTTATTCATGTAGGAATAGCCCCCATCTTGTTATCCTTAATAGCAACAATACATGCGTGTCTTGCTGCCCTTTCTGTCACTAGGAAAGAACACCGGACGATCGAACCCATCACAAAGCACCTCTTCCCATGGCAAGAAAAATCGATCTAGTTGGCCTAACTAAACCAAAGATCTGAAGAAGAAATACGAGGCTATAAGTAATCATGCATATAAGAGATCAAAGACGACTCAAATAATATTCATGGATATAGATCTGATCATAAACTCAAAGTTCATCGGATCCCAACAAACACACCACAAAAAGAGTTACATCAAATAGATCTCCAAGAGACCATTGTATTGAGAATCAAAAAGAGAGAAGAAGCCATCTAGCTACTGGTCCATAAAAATTCTCCAAAAAGTTTCACTGCATTTGGACTCCGTTTGGCACTGATATTCTGTGAACTAAAAAACAAGCAAAAAACAGCAACTGGAACTGAGAACTATGTCAATAGGTTAGTCCCAAAAGATGATATAAAGTTACTATAATGATTCTAAAATATCCAAGAATGATAACATAACAGCATGGAACAATAAAAAATTATAGATGCGTTGGAGACGTATCACACCCCTCCAGTGTGAGATCGCCCACACGCGGCACGACGACACCGGTGGAGTACTGCCTCTCCGGCCCGGTCGGGAGCAGCTGGAAGGTGGGGCCATTGTACTGCATCCTCACCTCGCTTTGAGAGTGCTCTGGATTTGGTTGAAGAAGAGAAGGGGCGATGTAAATGGATGTGTGGAGAATAGGTGGAGGGGTTGGTGGTTAAAATAAGGGGAGTGGCACCGGCCGCGCTCTAGATTTGCTATGTTCAAACGAGCCGCGTCGATCGATATGCCACTTTAATTGCCAGCCGGTTTTAATTCCACACTGAATCGATGCGAGTGGATCAAAAAGGCTGAAAAAATGCTCTAAATTAAGGAGACACGCGTGCGAGAAGAGACGAACCAGAGGCAGCGACCATCACTGCGTCCGTGGCGGCTCGCGTGTAGGAAATAGGCTCGGTCAGCGCATCGTGGCGGCGGGCATCGGCGCATGCAGGCAGGCTAGCTGAGTGCATGCATAGTAGGCTAGCTGGATATGTCGTGCATGCATAGCAGGCTTCTGTTGTGGCGGCACGTGCAGGCCTTTCATGCAACGGCCCAACAGTCTAAAGAAACCACGGTCCAATGGTCGAATAGTGCCATCGTCCGACGTGGCCCCAATTGTTAGGTCCAACGGGCGACACAGTCCAGCGCGACCCCACTCGTCAGAGTTAACGGTCGAAGCATTGACCTGACGGCATCCACCGTTTGTGACCATTTCTGAGGGTTTCGGACAAGAGAGTGGGGAAAAGTGAGCAAAAGTTAAGAGCATGGGGATGAATGAGTACGACTAAGGAACCAGGGGCACAGATGTAAAAAACCCTTCTTATTTTTGTTACCTTGATGGATATTATGGGTTCTCTCAAATACCAATCCGACCTGAAGGTCAAGAAAAGACCACCTTCACTTGCCCGTATGGTACATATGCATATCGCAGAATGCCATTTGGGGACCGCCCTCATTTCAAAAATGCATATCTAAAATCTTTCCTCATTACATTGAAAAGATTGTTGAAGTGTTCATAGACAGTTTTTCTGTTCAAGGCACATCCACTGATAACTATCTCTATAATCTAACAAAGGTTTTGCAGAGATGTGAGGAACCAGGTTTGGTGCAGAACTGGGAGAAGAGCCACTTCATGGTCACTGAAGGTGTTGTGCTGGGACATAGAGTCTCAAGGAAGACCATTGAGATAGACCAAGATAGAATTGAGGTAATAGAAAACTTACCTTACCCGCAAGATGCAAAAGGTATGCAAACTTTTATGGGACATGCTAGTTTCTATAAAAGATTTATCAAAGACTTCTCCAAAATATCTAAACCTCTAGTTGACCTGTTGCACAAAGACGTGCCTCATTCTTTTGATAAGATATGTGTGCAGGCTTATGAGAAATTAAGAGATGCCTTGATCACAGCCCCCATCGTCCAACCTCCAAAGTGGGATGAGCCCTTCGAGATCATGTGTGATGCTAGAAATCATGTTGTTGGAGCTGTTCTAGGAGAGCGAGCTGATAAAAAAGTTAATGTGATATTTTATGCTAGCAGGAGTTTGGATGAAGACCAAGTACATTTGGCAACTACCGAAAAAGAATTGGTAGCTATTGTTTTTGCTTGTGACAAATTTCATTCCTATATTATTAATTCAAAAGTTATAGTCCACACTGATCACCGTGCTTTACATTACCTCCTTGCAAAGAAGGACGCTAAACCCGGTTGATTAGGTGTATATTACTACTTCAGGAATTTGATTTACAGATATAGACCACAAAGGGGAGGACGACCCGGTAGCAGACCACATATCACGCATGGAAAGAATACCTTATGATCCAGTACCTATAAATGAATCCTTTCTAGGTGAGAGTTTGGCTATGATTAAAAAGGTAGAACCTTGGTTTGCAGATTATGCTAACTTTCTTGTAGGAAAGTACATGCCGCCCGATATGAGTTATCATCAAAGGAAAAAGTTCTTTAGTGATTTGAAGTATTACTTTTGGGATGACCCATTTCTCTATCGGCATGGACCAGATGACATGATAAGGCATTGTGTTCCATAACATGAAATGAATACTATATTGGAGGGGTGCCATAGTAGCCCCTATGCAGGACACCATGCTAGAGATAGGACCGCCGCTAGGACCACCGCCAAGGTGTTTCAATCAGGATTTTACTGGCCTAGACTCTTTAGTGATGCTCACAGGTTTGTTAAAAATTGTGACGTGTGTCAACGCATAGGTAATGTTGGAAGGAGACAAGAAATGCCTATGAACTATAATCTAGTTTGTGAACCTTTTGATGTCGGGGCATTGGACTATTTAGCGCCTTTTCCTGTCTCAGATGGGTAAACTCGTATTCTTGTGGCTATAGATTATGTTACAAAATGGGTTGAAGCTCTTCCAACCAAGCATGCAGACGCGGCTACATCGTTGAAGATGATAAAGGACATCATTTTACCCAGGTTTGGAGTTCCGAAAATTCTTATTACTGATGAAGGATCTCATTTTATATAGGGAATATTCGGAAGAGTACTTCGTAAGTATGGGGTGCTCACCGAATATCTTCACCCTATCATCCACAAACTAGTGGGCAGGTAGAATTTCCTAACAGGAAAATAAAGACAATTCTGCAAAAGACAGTGCAGAAGTCCAGAAAAGATTGGGCAGCAAAGCTAAATGAGACACTCTGGGCATACCGCACCGCCTACAAGAATCCCATGTGGATGTCACCATACAAAATGGTGTACGGTAAGGCTTGTCATCTACCTTCAGGACTTGAGCATAAAGCTTTTTGGGCGATCAACAATATCAATCTTAATCTTAAAGAAGCTGGAGAAAAAAGGTTGATAGATATACATGTTGTAGGTGAACTTCGCAACAGTGCTTATGAGAGTGCCAGGCGGTTGAAAGAAAAATTTAAGATGTGGTATGATCGTAAGATACTAAAACGAACTTTCCTGTGGGGGACAAGGTCCTCCTATTTAACTCTCGTCTCAAGTTGTTTCCAAGAAAGCTTAGGTCTCGCTGGGAAGGGCCTTATGAGATAGAAGAGGTGTACAACTCTGGAGCTGTTCATCTTAAAGGAGGAAAGAACAGTCCTTGGATCATGAATGGACAACTCTTAAAGACATACCTTGCTGACAAACAAAAGCAAGAGCGGGATGTAGAAGAGGTAAGTATCCTCATGATCAAGCAAGCCGAAGCCCTCAGTAAGGGACAATGAATATAGATCGGCACTCCGGTAAGATGTATGTGAATAAATAGATAGAAATTATTTGTGTTTTAACAGTTTTGTTAAGTCTCGCATCTCGGAAGTTGGAATTTTCACCTCTAGTTGGAAGCTTTGGCACTAATCTTTTAGGAGCAAAAACTTTCTAAGGAAGAAACTGGCACGGCAACCAATAGATCCAAAGACGGACTTCCAAATGACCGTGAGCGCCCGTTTTGGCAGTCGCATGAAGTAAGGACGAGAAAGCTGAAGGAGGTAGAGGCAAAGACGGCATCTCCAACAGACACGAGCGCCCGTTTCGGTGGTTGTTTGGAATGCTCTCAGCAAACGTCACAAACATAGAGCCAACGACGGTGTTCCAAATGACCAGATGCACCCGTATAAGTGGTTGATTTGTCCCTTCTCCGCAGCAGGTAAAAATAGAGAGGAATGTATGATCCAGTGGCAGGTAAAATGACCAGCCATGCAAGCGCACGCGCCCGCATGGAAGGCCGTCTTTGATCCTGCTGGCGTGATTCCCTCCCAATTTAGTTTTGATTTCTTTCTAACTAACTCTTTATCCCTTATCTCATAATTACCTACAGGATTAGCCTTCATAAAATGGCAGAAGGGACGTCCATAAACTTAAAACCATCTAATCTCTCATTTCCTTTGCATCCCATCTCCTCCAATAACTTTTTAGTAGCAGAAACAAGCACGATCGCCGCCATGAGCAAGACCTCATTGACCTGCACTCGCATCATCCCCTTCCCCAACTAGGATGATGTTGTGCCCTCGGGGTGGGAAGAACTGAGGAAGCTTAGCATCATGGAGGATCCTCGTGAGGAGAAGAAGGGGATGGAGGAGAAGGTCGAGGTGGTGAAGATCAAGGATGAAGAAGCCAAAGAGGGAGATGATGACACTATTCCAGATGGGTACCCTCCTAATCCTTATCAATTCAATGTCCATGGATCTATTCCATTATATCCTCTAGGGCCTCCTCAATCTGAGTGGGAAAGGAGCCACCAACTCCAGAGGAGATGAAGGAAAAGATTCGGGAATTGGAGAAAGTTTCTAAGGCTTGTGATAGTGTGATCAGAGATGGGATTGATTCTTACTCGTTGATGAGTAAAGATTTGGAGGCACGAGTTGATGGCCTTCTTCATAAGGTCAGTCTTATGATTGAGGCCCTTAACAATAACACTACGCAACTTGAGTTTTTGACCCAGGTTGTATATGACCAGTAAGGTGTGATTGAGGGAATGAAGAAGAACCTCAAGAGCATCTACACTGCATTCCAAGATTCCCAGGAGTGAGCACATAACGCTTAGTACCTGGATCTCCCCGGCTTGTTTGTAAGCTTGGAGGAGATTTATGTGCACTTTGTATCTTTACCTTATTCAATTTTCTTCTCGCAAAATACGATTAGGATTTATTTCCATTAAAGTTGAACCATCATTTTTCTCTTAAATAATGGATGATCCCTTCCAATAAGTTTGGGGATATCTTGATGTGTGAGATCATTGCTTTCTTTTAAAGAATGTGCTTGATGGTTGATGTGACCTAAATAATTAGTGCATATTTATTTGTCTGGTGATTATAAGTCCCCCACGTCTTATTTGTAATTTTTTTAGGGGAGATGAAACAACTATATATGCTAGCTCATTTAAGGTTTCAACTTACTTAAGGGTAAGTAAATAAGTTAACCCTCTGTTAAAAATAATTTGGGAAATGAAGTCTCTCTGAGAAATAAGGCTGGCTTACACTTAAAGTTTTTCTTTAGCCCTCATATGATTCAATGAGGAGAGACAGAGCCCTTACATAATAAAAACTTTCTACGAGAAAAATAAGGAAAAGAAAACTGCTTGCCCAGTTGAAACAACAACGAACTAGGATATGAAGTTGTTACTTGTCCTTAGTAAAATTAAATGATAGGATGTGGATGTCTGCATGATCATCACCAGAGTAAGTATGGACCATTGTTTACCATGCATACTTATCAACAAGCGTCCCTCTTGGGAGTAATGGACTCATACCTTTTGATATATGTATCTTATAAACACAAGACTGACCTCATTTTTACAAGTGATGGTACTTTATCAGGGATGAGCAAGACATAAGCTTGGGGGAGTTGATGAGTCCAATTTACGTGATGTTTTTTCCTTTATATTTTGTGCCTACATGGTAGGCTTTTTGGAATTTTACCGCATTCGCGCACTTCTTTTTGTTGATGTTCCTTCTGGTGACGTCTTTTGGGAGCAATAATCATTTTATAGATAAACCACCTAAATATGCCAGTGGAATCATGTATTAAAGCAGATAGACACATTCCATAGAAAAACCAAGCAAGAGGGCCAAAGAAATAGCCATCATTGCGCTTCCAGAGCGAACGACGGAGTTCCATGCGACCGCACGTGCTCGCATGAGTGGTCGTTTGGCGCGCCGCCGCCTCCAGGAGATCAACTATTTTCACCCCATGGAAATGGGTCAGGGAGAGGACGGACAGAGACTCCAGAAACTCGTCCACAAGAGAAGAACCCTAGCCTCCTGATCCCATCCGGAGGGAGGATCGATCGGGAGAAGAGGGAGATTCCTCTCACCACAAGAGGAATGGCATCATCATCAACATCTACATCACCACCATCTTCATCATCATCATCCACATCCTTATCATCTGCAACATCAAGAACCCCAGTGGATCCGTCGGTGTATCGGTTGAATCACTTGTCCATGTATCCCATTACCATCCCCATGCATGATGCTTGTTGTTCTTATGTGTGAGTAGACCCCTAGTTCTCGGGGATATGGATGAACCTTGGTATGTGTAGGATATGAAATGTATAATGTGGATATGAGATCACCTATTGAATGCTTAGTTTAATAACTTCGTGAATGTTGTGAAGGGGCCCCACTCAACATTTTTGCCTTCGTAGGCCATGAAGTATATCACTGTCTTTCAATAGGTTTAGGATGTGGAGGTAATTCGAGGTGACAATAAAAGCCTACGGCTCCTAACCTTTACAAGTGACTGGGGATCATGGAGAATCCTTAGTGAGGCCGCGTCCACGGGATGAACACTTAATTGTCATGAGCTGTAACCTTCTGGAGGAGGCTATGACGGTGGCGTGCGTGGCACAAAGTCTACCATGAGTAGAACGTGTTCTGTACCCGGCTCCGCCTAGCATAATCGTCAATAGTGGCTAAAGTATCCATCCCATGCTATGCTTATGCATAGTAGTACTAGAAACATACCAATGGGGATTCTAGATTCCTAGAGAACGCCTTTTTAATTTTGTTGTTTCACAGTTTTTTACTGTCCTTGCCTTTATTTTATTTTCATGCTATTTAGTTACACGTCACCGTTTTGCTCAATCCTTATTTAAATCTGCCCTCACTCCATTCCATGTCTACAATTATCTGCAGGCACAAAGCTATATAATTCTTCAAAGGGCAAAAGCCTAATTCCTGTGCTCCCTGTAGGATCGATACTCTTACTTCGAAAAGGCTACAACTAAACCATGTGCACTTGCAGGCTATCAGCAGGTATAATGTACTCCTTCCAGTTGGTTTTTATGGGCATCTAATTTCTGACTTGATAGCCAACCTCTAAACTAAGTTTTCCTGCTTGCAGAGGGTTAATAGGCTTGTTTGCTCTCTCCATGAAGTAAGCCTTCATCTTACTTCCTGTCCTTTCAAAAAAAATTCTAAACCATGTGAACAAGTAGGTCCATGCTCACCTCGCCTCTTCATCTCCTTGGAACGGTTTTTTCTTTCTGCTGGATGTTGTTGTGTGCAGATGCCCATATCCTGGTTTACTTGTCCAGGATCAACTGCTTCATGATTTCCATCTGAATTGTCTATAGGGGAGTTGCTATCAAGAGAGGTCAGATTTTTGCTGGCGTGAGCTGCAAATCTTGTGTCAGTTCCTCGTCATCATGATGTTTAGGCATCTGGGAATCATATAGGGCATCGTCTATGGCTGCTCTAGAGGTTGTATGTACAGGAGTTGGACGAACAGTAACGTTAGTTTGCTTCTCTTGTGTTGCCTGAAAGACAGGAGTGTACTTAAACACCAACGTGATGCAGCTACAAGATGTTGTAAAATTAAAATGTACTAGAAATGTATATTTTGGTACCTCAACTGCATGGGGCAACTCTGGGGCATCATCACCTCCCTCTGGATTATTGTCACCTTCTTCATCATCCTTTTCCTGTTCAAAACCCTCTGCCTCATATACAGGGTCGTTTGCTAACTCTTTCTCCTCCTGCAAATCACATTTTTTGTTTGCTTTACCCTTTTTTCTATGTCTTTCCAGCAACTTTAGAAGCACCATATACAAATTTGTATGCAAGTTCAAAGATATCCCCTATAACTGCATTTGAATCCATTCCATTCTCCTTAAAAAAATTGACATACGGATAGCATTCTCCCTTATGTTTTGTTGCCTCCTTTTCTCGTACTCATTTGGTGTGTCGGGTGTAGCAACTGTAGAACAAAGATGAAACAACGACATCTATAAAAGAATCAACAAAGGTAATGTAATCACTAGAATACGGAATACAGATGTGAAATGATGTTCTTCCCAAACTTGGAACTACGTTTAATCATGTTTTGAATTGACTAGACAAAGTAAACTGAATTGTAAATGCTTGTACAGTGCCTAAATTGTAATAATTCGGAGGAACACAACATTATTAACAGCATGCGAACAAATCTAGAACATGCATGCAAGAAAGACTCGGATACGAACCCTATGGTTGAACTCGTGTGGGGTTATCCATGGACTTCCTGAATACTAGCGGATAAATCGAACATGTCTACATATACATACGCCCAGAAGGATCGTTAGTAGATGGGGTAGTGAGGGGGGGAGATGATTATTACCTGTCCATTTACGATTAGTTTTTGGCTTCAGCATGACAGGATCCTTGCGGACCTTGCCGCTTTAAAGGTTGTCTGCCGTCATGTCGGTCGACCGCGATGGTGAGGGAAACCGACACCGCTGGGACGGTTCGAGGTTTGGAGGAGAAGTGCGGGAGGAGAGGGTGGAGGGAAATTATGACTGAGGTTTACTGATGGCAACAAACGAGGTATTTATTGATGGTGGGGGGAATTTAGTGCGGACCCTTTTGGAAATGTAGGCGGGAAGGGAAAATAGTCAGGGAGCGAGAAAATGGAGGAAACCAAAAAAATTCAGCGTACACACTATTTTTTGTAACAGAGACAGGACAGCTTTCAAAAAGATCATGACCACTTTCATAAATAACATGAACACTTTCAGAAAAAACGTGAACACTTTCAGAAATACGATTTGGACACTTGTACACGCATAAGTTTAATGTTCTGATCTTCTTTGTGCATGCATGTGTTGGTTTGATGCGCCATATTCTTTTCGTGAAGAAGGCTCAACTTAATTGGGCATTGTATTGGTGTACTCAGATTTGAATCAGGGCATGTTGATCGATGCATACATGCATGTGTGCGTTTAATTTGCACAAAACAGCCCTCTTTTTTTCATTGTAGTGAGCAGTCACTTGCTTTAGTTATGTCACTTCAAGAATGGTTGAGTCTAGACATGTACATTTTGTTCTGAGTACGACATGCATCTTCTTATGGTGAAGAAGCCTCTAGTGAATGGGCATCATTTGGTTGTACTTCGATTTGAATCTGGACATGTTGATCGATGCATACATGCATGTGTGCATTTAATTTGCACAAGCCAACCCTTAATTATTTTCTACTGAGCAGTCACTTGCCTTGACCATGTTCTATGTATGACATGTTCTTTTGGTGAACAAGCCCCAAGTGAATTGGGCATTCTTTGGTTGTACTTCGACTTCAGTCCCGACATGTTGATCAATGCATACATGTGTGTGTTTAATTTGCACAAGCCAACCCTAAAAAAATGTGATGTCCAGTCACGTCAAGAATGGTTGACTGTAGACATGTCTTGTGTTCTGCGTACGACGTGTTCTTTTGGTGAAGAAGCCTCTAGTGAATTGGGCATTGTGTGGTTGTACTTCAATTTGAATCCGGACATGTTGATCGATGCATACATGTGTGTGTTTAATTTGCACAAGCCAACCCTAAAATTTGTTTTGTAGTGAGCTGTATGTTGCCTTGACCATGTCGCTTCAAGAATGGTTGACTCTAGACATGTGTTGTGTTCTACGTACGACATGTTCTGTTGGTGAACAAGCCTTAAGTGAATTGGGCATCATTTGGTTGCACTTTGATTTGAATCCGAACATGTTGATTGATGCATACATGCATATTGCGTTTCATTTGCACAAGCCAACTCTCAAATTTGTTTTGTACTTAGTAGTCAGTTGCCTTGATCATGTCACTTCAAAAATGGTTGACTCTAGACATGTCTTGTGTTCTGTGTACGACATGTTCTGTGGGTGAAGAAGCCTCAAGTGAATTGGTCATCCTTTGGTCGTACATCGATTTGAATCCGGACATATCGATCGATGCATACATGCATGTGTGCATTTAATTTGCACAAACCAACCCTCAATCATTTTTTGTACTGACCAGTTACTTGCCTTGACCATGTCACTTCAAGAATAGTTCAGCCTAGACATGTATTTTGTTCTGCTTGTACGACATGTTCTTTTGGTGAAGAAGCCTCTAGTGAATTGGGCATTGTTTGGTTGTACTTTGATTTGAATCCGGACAAGTTGATTCATCCATACATGTGACATTGTGCATGTCAATTGAAATAATGGTGTTCATATATGTATATATTATACTATATATTTTATACATTACAAAATTTACACTACTCACAGAAAAACTTATAAAAAGTGAAGTAGTGAAAATAAATTATGGCCCTACGAATTCGAATCCAGGATCATTTCCGGATTGAAAAGTAATTTGAGGAAAAAACTAATTAAATACACTTTCCACCATCGGATGGAAGATGGACGGCCAAGCATCTATCTGCCTACTCACATTCCTTTGTAGTCAAACTTGACTGCGTTCACACAGTTCGATTACCCACTACTCCACACCATGCCACCACTCTTTAAATCAGCGGTTTCATCTCATTCACCATCGAATCCAATAAAACCCTCAATCCCCTTCTTCGGCGATGATGGTGCACACGATGCCTTCCTTCCCCCATATCTCTATGGCCGGCGGCAAGCCGCATAGGTCACCTCCGTCCCCCAACGTCAACCCGACCGGAACCAACCCCCCTCCTTCCTCTGACCCGGCACCAGCGGGTGCTGCGTCAGATCCCCCCCCCCCCCCACACACACACTAACTGCTCCTGCTCACGCACTCGGCTCTCCGTCGCAGAAAAGAAAATATGTGGTTGAGGAGGTGGAGGACACCGGCGGTGAACGTGCCGCACAACAGCGTCGCCTTGTTGAGTCAATCGAGGCGCCCGCCGAGGAGGTCCTTCGTGAAGCAGAGGAGGCAGGCCGTGACTGTGACCGCCTCCTGGCTTGCTTCAACGAGCTCCGGGCAAGAGCCCACCGCCAAGTGGAGAACATGCAATGTGAGGTTGACCGCGTCGGCCCAATATTAGATGAGATCCTCCGCGCCGTGGCTTACAATATCTCCAATGCGATGGCGCGCGCGGAGGAAATCATCCGGGAGGCTGAACGCGCGGCCAACAAGGCTATCTTGGAGGCGGGCATCAAGATATCCGCAGCCACATCGTATTCAGAAGACATGGTCCGCCAGGCATTCGCCGAAGTAGACGCCGCTAATAAGGTGCGCTACATCGACGAGGAGGATGACGGCGACGACGAGGAGGATGAGGGCAGCCAGGATGAGGAGGGAGCGTCGAGGACGAGGATGGTAGCGATGATGAGGAATAATTTCTAGTAGTTCTGTTAGGTTTCTAAGTACTATGTTTGATATTTATGTAAGTACTTTTGCTAAAATTGTAATGACATTAGTTACTATGTAGTATATGTTTTATGTAGTTCTACATGGAATCCAGTTAATTGATGTGCTACCATTCCTTCCATTTCTGGAAGTGACAACCCCATTTTTGCATCTAGTTTAGGCGGTGACCACTGCATTTTTGCATGCCACTCAGGTGGTCACCACGGCACTGGCATCCAGTTCAGGCGGTGACCATGCCATTTTGCATGCCATTCAGGTGGTCACCACGGCATTGGCATCCAGTTCAGGCGGTGACCACGCCATTTTGCATGCCATTCAGGTGGTCACCACGGCACTGGCATCCAATTCAGACAGTGACCACGCCATTTTTACAGGTAATGGCATCCGATTTGAAGTGGTGATCGTGGCCATGTGATGGCACCCTAGACTAATAGTAGCACACGACTACTAATGGAGGACATGGCATAAACTTGGTTCAAGTGTTAATATTGGATTATGATCCAACTGGTTAGGTGCAACTCCGTAAGTGCATTAGGTCGTTGGTTCAACTCCTGGATGTTAATTTTTTATGTTATTGATTTTTTTTTCATTTTTTTTTATGTCGTTGTCAAGTGGCCCCGCGTAGAGAGACATATAGTCACATCAATGACGGTGCCGCTCTTCTTTCACACTAAGCCATCTTCGCCCCCCATTTCTATCCCCAAATCCCCCATCTCATCACCAACTACCATGCGGGATTGTCGCCCCCTTCGCCACCTCTCATCTCCAAAGAAGATCGCCTTCGCCTACTGCCATTGTCGCGTCGACGACATCGAGAAACCCTTGGTAGGCCGACTCGTGGTCACAAAATGCAGATAAATACTTCTTTAGTATCTTTGGTTCTGGATTAAATCAACCGTGAATGTTGTGTGTGTACGGAATTGATTGTTTGGTTTCGCAGTGCCCAAAGTGTTTGGACACTAGGGGTTTGTGCGGAAATGGCCACATAATGTATGCCGAAACCTTCCTCGTAACACTTCCAGTTGGCTTTGAAGACAAGACAGTATGTTTTTTACATTGGATGTTCTTTCATTCATGGTATGCCTGAATTCATGTTAGTTACTTCATGAAACTGTACTAGTGGTCTATGATCTAGGACTTTGTTAAGGTGATGACCATGGTCGGCCTGCATGCAACTGACTAACAGTCAAATTGATATCTGAACATACATGCATGTTGTTTACATGATTGCTTCGTATTACAAAGGAGTAGTGATTGGATTTTAGATCATTCACATTGATTTCTGAAAAATCCTAACGATAGTTATCCATGCATAATTTATGAAACATGCTAAAAATAGAACAGTACGGTTTTATGAAATTTATGTCACATAGTGCACTTTTTAGTTAATGCTTGAATAGTGTCGTGGTTTTGTTACGGCAGATGTCCTAGTGTGAGGACTTAGACGTGAGGCCATCGCAAATGGTGATTAGCTTGTCGGGGTTGAGCGGGTCGAGAGACACGAGTTACCCAGGTTCGGCCCCTCACAGTGGAGGTAAAGACCTACTCCTGCTTTTCTGCTTATTGCTTGAGTATCGATTACAAGGGAGCGAATTCGCTTGACCTAGCTATCGATTGATTGTAACCTGATCTATCTACCCTGGGGACTCGCCTTTATATAAAGGTCAAGGCCCCGGGCTTACAAGAGTCAGGGTTCTGCTACGACCCGTGACGGTTGTCTTCTATCTCTGGGCTACAAGCCGGCCCATCTTGTGAGCTGCCCTTCCGGTCTTGTGTCTTTGATCGTCGTGGCCCATCTGAAGTCTAGCTCCAAGAGTCGCCAGCAATATGACCCGGCCTTCATACGGCGGGTTATATCATGGGGTTATATCCCCAATATTAGGCCCCAGGTTGATTTGAATTCATTCATGTCAATCTTCAATCCATCAGTCTGGCGAGTCTTATCTCTGAGTCTCTAAATCTCAGTTTGAAAAGATTGTATGACCCGCCCTATGAAATGATGACATCACTTTTGAAATTTCTGTGAATCCCTTAGGACATCATAATGAATCTTTATGCATATCCTCTTATCTCAAAAACCAAGGCGTCTTTCGCTCCAAAAGTTACTGCGCCCCCTCAATCTTCAAGCCTGCCATTTACTATTGCTTTTTCCTTATAAATACGCACGCTGGGGTCCCAATTTCATTTTTACCTTGCCCCCTCCGCTTCTTCTTCTTCCTCTTACTTCTCAAGCTTCTCGTGCCTGGACCGCCGCCGCCGACTGACCTTCATCAGCCGCTTCATGAGACTGCAACGCCGGACCAGCCTCGTCGGAGCTTCATCTGAACACCTCACCCACTGTTTACTAGATCCAGGTACATTGATTCCACTTTCCTAGATCTACACTGATCTCTTCATAGTTCGTCGGCGTTCATCTGTGTTCGTCAGAGTTCATCCATCTTACTATCACCGCTGCTAACCTTAGACATAGTTTAATGAATCTTCCCATAAAAATACGGCGGCGTGAGCATCGGCACCATTTCTGCATCTAGAACATTTGTAGATCTTCTCAAGAATCCGTAGGTTGTGCTACTACTATTCCAAAGCTCCGTCCTTAGGGTTAGCAATTTACTCTCCTTTTTGCTTCACCTGTAGATCCACAATTGTATCTGCTTTGGTCGAAACTTGTTTATCCCACACTTAGCAGAAAATTTAGCGATCCCCAACTTAGTTAACTCGCCTTCGTATCTTGGGCGGCTTATTAGTGTATTGTAACTCACCAGATATTTAGAAACTGCATTTGTTGCTAAGCTGGCTCCCTGTTTAGGGCGATTTATTCAATACGCCATCTCGTTCATATAACTGCAGTGGCAAGTTATTGCTTCATAAATAATTTGCCAGTTTATATTTCTGCAATTCTCCATATTATTTAGGTGGCTCAGTATGTCAAAAACCACCCTTTGCAATTGGGTGCCTTCCCAAGTCTCTGAGCTCATCCTTAAAGATTACCAAGATCAAGGTTTTCTTCTGGCTCAGGAAGATATTGGTTGGCGAGCCGGCCAAGGAGACGATGTTCCTTGACCCGGCGAAGGAGAAGTCGTGGTCTTCGTAGACCATGTCCTTAGAGGCTTCTGTCCGCCCGGGTCAAAGTTCTTTCGGGATGTCTTGAACTATTTTAACCTTCATCCTCAAGATCTGGGCCCAAACTCCATATCCAATATCTGTCACTTTCAAATCCTATGCGAAGCATATCTGCAAATAGAGCCCACTGTTCCCCTCTCCAAGGAATTTTTCTATATGAATCGTCAAACAGAGTGTGCAGACGGCCCGAGCCTAGAACTCGGTGGGATTTCAATCCAGAGACGTAGAGATGGATGTTTTCCTCCAGCTACCCTGCCAAGTCACCCGAAGGGATGGATCAAGACTTGGTTTTATTGCAAGAACATTGCCCCAGCCAACGAGAACCCTTTGCCGGGTTACAGGGTTGATCGCCTTCCCATGGACTTGGATCTTCCAAGCCGGATCATTCCAGAGGAGCAGGCTGAAGCCACCCCTGTCTATCCAAAACTGAGGGCCTTGCTGGCCAATGGCTTAACATGGGTTGATTTGACCCGGTGCTGGGTCACATGGAGAATCCTTCCTTTGAGCCGCCGCCCCAGCTTGATGTGTGAATATTCCGGTGACTCAAACGACCTTCAACGGTATAGCTCTGATGACTTATCCGTTGACGACATCAACAAAATTGTAAAGAGTCTGCTTGGGGATACTCAGGAAAACTGCAATAAGACGGGGCTGCTACCATTCTCCAAACTTAACCCGGCCCCTCCGGTAAGCATATTTTTCTATCCGGCTTGTAAATTCTTACTTTACTCAGCACTTCATTTTCTAATCTTTCTCAATCCTGCAGGCCAGCTCTCCTTTCTGGAATAAGAAGAGGAAGACTCACGCAGTCAAACGTAAGACTACACCGGCTCGGAAAAAGAATAAACAGGCTGCTGTGACTGAGCCGACAACCGTGGGTGAGTCGAAGGCTGACGAACAGTCAGAGGTAGAACTTGACTCCCTTGGCCATCTCTTTATTGAACTCGCTGACACCTCTTACTCTCAGGGCGACGCTGCCACAAGCCGGGCTGAGGAGGCTGAGGTAACTTCCATCTCTTCTAGCTCAGAACCTTTGTCCCCAAAGAAAATGGGGCAGGTTTTCCAGAAAGTAAAATTTTCTCATCCTGATGCTCACTTAGACCCAAAATTTCTTTTCAAGAAAACCCAGCATGAATCAAAGCACCAAACCCGTAGTGGCTCTGGCGAGCTGCTTGCCTACCTTATCTCGTGAGCCATCTGCTCGTAAACAACGCAATGAGGTGCCGCACAATCCAACTTCTTCTCTTCCACGAGCCGGACTTATTAGGCAACCTCTTAATCCCTCTGATTCCAATTATCAGGAGTCACCACCGTCTTCAGGAGATCCGTCCTCTACTCAGCTGCCGGCTTTGGTTATAAATCCAGGGTAAGGCTCTTTTAAATTAAACTTTGTAGTCATTAGCACATATAATTTTAACATGATATCTTCTTTGTAGAGCCAAAGCTAAGGCCAAGAAAAGGAAAGTGGGCGAGTCATTAACAACTCCTGACATTCCTGGGTCAGATGAACAAATCTTGGTAACCCCTGATGTGAATGCTGAAAAACCCGAAGACCAGCATGATAACCAGGGTGACCCGCCCCCGCAGTCTGACCCGGCAGCCACTGAGGCTGTGGATACAAATGCTAACCCGGCGGATGAGCTTAACCCACCAAGTCCCACTCTTGCTTCCAGCCCTGCGGAGGCAACTGAAGACATTCCCTCTCAAGAAAAGAACAATGAGGAGATTGCTATTACTGGGCCGGGTCATAAGACTCCAGACACCTCGAATGTGCTGACCAAACACATAGCTAAAGACGAGACACCCTTATTTGAAAAGGGCAAAGCAAAACTTGAGCTACCCAACTATGAGGAGTTCAGCGCAGAGGAGCTGCACATGGGATATTTAAGCCGCCTTTCTACCAGCCGTGAAATGGAAGCCGGCTTAGTGAGCATGATGAAACACAAGTATGAGGTATGACCAGATTGCCCACTCATCTATATTATATACCCATACGTAGCCCCCAAGGGTCGGGTTATCAAATCAATGATAAGCTGGGTCTTCAATGAAAAACCTTTAAAATAGAAGCCTGAGATAGCCTCCAAGGGCCAGTTTATCTCCCTGAGATGAACCGGGTCTTCTAATTGAATTAACTTGAAAGAAGCATCAAGTAGCCCCCAATTCTTAACCATAGGAATTCTTGAATATGTTTAAGACTATGGAATTTGAAAATCTTAGCCTGTAACCCCAAGGGTCAGCTCATCTTCGTGAGATGGGCCGGGTCTTCCACATCAATAAGGTTGAAAGAAACTGTCTGTATCCCCCAAGGGCCGACTCATTGTTATGAACTGACTCGGGTCTTGTATAGTTAAAGAAAAAATGGCATGCATTAGCCCCCAAGTGCTAAGTATATTGCTTGCAATCTGCTTGGGACTTGAATAGATTTATCATGCATAATATAGCCCCCAGGTGCCAGCTTGAATCAGCATAGCAGACCTGAAATCAATAGAATGACTCATAGAATAAAAATTACCTTATTTTTGCAGGAGGCTTTAAACATGGGCGAGTCAAACTTAGCCGGCTTAAAGAAGAGCTTGGAATCTGAACAGGCTGAATGCGCCAAGGCTGAATCAAGCCTGAAGTCTCCTGTGGAAGAACTGGAGAAGATCAAGGCGGATTTCGACGCAGAGAAATTCGCCTTTGAGACCGAAAAAACCGCTCTATTGAAACAAGCGCAAGATGCTGCAGACAAACTTAAACCGGTGGCTGAAGAATTGGCTGGCTTAAAACACCATATTTCTTAGATGACCAAAGTCGTCTTTGGTAAATAAAAACTTTCAATTAATAGAAATGACCCGCCTGGCGGCTTGAATGTTTGAATATAACTCGCCCGACGACTCTTGTTTGGGACATGTTGCAGGTGCCAGAAGCGCCAATCTTGGGTAGAACATGCTTATGAAGTTGAAAGCTGTGTATTCCTTATTGGAAACAATTATATGCTGGAAGTCTTCGCACTATTGTGACTGTATCAAGTGGAAGAAAGCTGCCACAGTTCATAAAAAATGTGTTGGATCAATTGTCAACCATTCCCAATGAAATTGACGAACTAACGATGTCAGCGGCCCGAGCAGGAGCAATAACCTCGCTAAGCCGGGCGAAAGCTTATTTAGCAGAGTTGGATCCTGAAGAAATGGCCGACGGGTTCCCTTAATACAAAGCTGACGGGTCTGAATTTACCCCGACGGATTATGCTCAATGTATCAAAGAAAAGCGAGTGCTGGCGTGTCAGCTTGTGCAAAACCTTGATTTGAAGAAGTACCAGTCGGCTTACGACAGCAATAACACGCGAATCAAGGCGCCTACATTTGATGTGGTGGACTTGACTCCGGAACGGCGTAAGCACATGTTTGCCCCTAATATCGATCCTTCTCCTATCATGAATGGTAAAGCCATATTTGAAGCCTTAACCGGTCTCAACTAGGATCTGGACAATCTTCAGATCGGAAACACAGAAGACCCGGCACAAGATGACCCAAGGACTTCAACTGCAGGGAGTCAGCATGAGTCTACCCCAGAGGGCCAGAACCTGAGCGGCATAGGGACATGCTTACAGGAGTAGTGTAACTCCTAAAAAACTTGGTTGAATTTTTTTTGGCCCAACTGAAGCCTTGTAATAGGCTTAGTAAACAGTTGGTTGCTATGTCGTGCCTTCGTGCATGTTTATTTGTTGTATGACCTGATAGCTCCATTGATAACCCGCCTTGGATGTTTTCTTGTGTCTTAGAAGCAACTTGTTCCAGCACAATCCTTTGAATAAGCAGTAAGCTCTTGGAGGTAAAAATAACCCAGCAATTTCACCAATTGGTGACTTATAGTCATGGTATAAAATAAACCACTATAGATTCATAACCCGGCGCTCATGGCCAATTGAAGCTCCATACTGATCAATGCTAACCCGGAATTCTTTTGACCCGGTGACTTAAAGTCTTTGCAATAATATGATCAAGAGCAAAAAATTCCTGCAATTACAGAAAAAAGCACAAATATATATATATATATATATATATATATATATATATATATATATATATATATATATCAAAGTAATTATAAGTCAGCTTTCGAGGCTCGACAAAAAAGACCGGCTTTCGAGGCTCAAGTCTTGCTTCAATGAAGCTTGGCATGATAGCCTTGGTTTATCCTCGCTTTCCGTAAGCCGGCTCTCACATGACTTAAGCCGTCGTTTTAACCTTGATCAGTTCAGGGTCATAAAGATTGACTGTCAAGAGTACGGCGGGTCAGCTTTTTGGAGTAGCATCAAGCAAATAGGCAGGTTTAACCAATATTGTGGCATTATTTGCTGGGTCAAGAGGGTGAGATAGCTAAACTCGGTGAGTTGGAAGCCCCCAAGTGACCTTATGATCAATTAATGAAAGACTCATGCACAATATATGAGATGAAACGATAGAGACCCCGAGTTTTGGGGATGCCAGCTTTATTACTTTGATCATAAAAGATATATACATGATGAAGGTATGTACAATGACGAGAGCTGGTGGCTCGGGTGTAGTAAGGCCGAAGATGAGCAATGTTCCAGGGCCTGTTTGTCTCCTCTTCAGAGGTACATGATTTTTTGTGTTCACGTATGTCGATGAGATAGTATGACCCATTGTTGAGGTTCTTACTGACCACAAAAGGCCCTTCCCAAGGAGGTGAATGCTTATGCATGCATGTCTAATCTTGAATCAGCCGGAGCACTAAGTCGCCCTCCTGGAAACTACGGCTTCGAATCCTGCGGTTATGATAGCGACGCAGGTCTTGCTGGTAAATCGCTGATCGAGCCGCCGCAGGGTCACATTCCTCCTCCAAGGCATCCAAAGCTTTCCCTCGTTATCTGTTTCAACGTAAGCCGCCACCCTGGGCGAGTCATGCCGGATGACACTTGGGAGAACCGCCTCTGCACCATAAACCATGAAGAAAGGCGTGTAACCGGTTGATCTGTTGGGGGTAGTTCTTATGCTCCAAAGCACTGTAGGAAGCTCTTGAACCCAACAACCTAGAGTATGCTCCAAAGGAACCATGAGCCGGGGCTTTATCCCTCGTAATATCTCTTGGTTAGCTTGTTCAGCTTGGCCATTGGACTGTGGATGAGCCACAGATGAAACATCAAGCCTGATATGTTCCCTTTGACAGAACTCTTGCATAGCACCCTTAGACAGATTTGTCCCATTATCAGTGATGATAATATGAGGATAACCAAAGCAGAAGATCAGCTTTTTAACAAACTGAACTGCAGTCGCCGCCTCACAATTGCTGACTGGCTCGGCCTCCACCCACTTTGTAAATTTGTCGACTGCAACCAAGAGATGAGTCTTCTTGTCCTTCAACCTCTTGAAGGGACTGACCATGTCAAGCCCCCAGACTGCAAACGGCCAGGTTATTGGAATCATCCGCAAATCCTGAGCCAGCACATGAGCCTACCGTGCAAATTTCTGACAACCGTCACACTTACGGACTATGTCCTCTACATCAGCGTGAGCTGTCAACCAGAAAAAACCGTGTCGAAAAGCCTTAGCCAGCAGAGATCTTGAGCCGGCATGATGACCATAGACGCCTGCATGAATTTCTTGAAGAATTTCTTGGCCTTCATCAGGGGAAACACAGTGTTGAAACACGCCAGTCACACTACATATGTGTAACTCGCCATTGACAATAGTCATGGACTTAGACCGCCTGATAATCTGTCGTGCCAAGTTTTCATCTTCTGGTAACTCGCCCCTAGTCAGGTAAGCCAAATAAGGTTGTGTCCAATCTGGAATAGCACGTAGAGCCACCACTAATTGCCCCTCCGGGTCAGGGCTGGCGAGGTCCTCCTCTGAAGGCAACTTGACAGAAGGGTTATGCAGGACATCAAGGAACACATTAGGGGGGGACCGGCTTACGCTGAGAACCCAGCCGAGACAAAGCATCATCTGCCTCATTAAGCCGTCGATCTATGTGATCCACTTGGTAACCTTTGAAGTGACCAGTGATATTAGTTGCTGCTTGACGGTAAGCTGCCATGAGCGGGTCTTTAGAGTCCCACTTTCCTGAAACTTGCTGTGCCACCAGGTCTGAGTCACTGAGACATCTAACCCGGCTCAAGTTTATCTCCTTAGCCATGTGAAGCCCATGGAGTAAAGCTTCATACTCAGCTGCATTGTTAGTACAAGGAAACATGAGCCTTAAGACATAACAAAATTTGTCACCTCGCGGAGATTCTAAAATGACACCAGTCCCCGAGCCTTCCAATTGCCTGGACCCATCAAAGTATATCGTCCAGTACGTATTGTCTGGCTTCTCCTCTGGCATTTGCAACTCTGTCTAGTCATTAATAAAATCCACTAATGCTTGAGACTTGATGGAAGTCCTGGGCACATATTTCAAATGATGTGGCCCCAACTCAATTGCCCACTTAGCAATTTTGTCAGTGGCTTCCTTGTTTTGAATGATATCCCCCAGAGGAGCAGAACTGACCACTATGATTAGATGCCCAAGAAAATAATGCTTCAACCTGCGGCTAGCCATGAACACCACAAACACCAACTTTTGCTAATGTGGGTATATTTGTTTAGACTCTCTCAAAACTTCGCTGACATAATAAGTCGGCCGCTGGACTGGATACTCTTTGCCGGCCTCCTTGCGCTCCATGACCACTGCCACACTCACGGCCTTGTTGTTAGCCACCACGTACAGGAGCAATGCTCTTTGATTGGAGCAGCCAAGATAGGTGGCTCGCCAGCTGCTTCTTAAGTGCCTCAAACGCCTCATTAGCTGCATCGCTCCAGACAAAATGATCAGTCTTTTTCATCATCTGGTACAGGGGAATCGCCTTCTCACCCAGGTGGCTTATAAACCGGCTCAGAGCTGCAATACGACCCGCCAGGCGCTGAACATCATTGATACAGGCTGGCTTAGACAAAGAGGTGATAGCCTCGATCTTCTCCGGTTAGCTTCGATGCCCCTTACTGAAACCAGAAAACCTAGCAACTTTCCTGCCGGTACACCAAAGACGCATTTGGCCGGGTTAAGCATCATCTTGTACACCCAAAGATTCTCAAAGGTCTCCTTCAGATCATCAAGCAAGGATTCCTTCTTCCTAGATTTTACCACAATGTCATCCACATAAGCATGAACATTGTGTCCAATCTGCCCATGAAAGCAATTCTGAACACATCGTTGGTAAGTCGCCTGAGCACTCTTAAGCCCAAAAGGCATAGAAACATAACAAAAAGCTCCAAAGGGTGTGATAAAGGTTGTCTTCTCTTGATCCTAAACTGCCATCTTGATCTGATGATAACCAGAATAAGCATCCAAGAAACACAAACTCTCACAACCCACTGTGGCATCAATAATCTGGTCAATACGAGGGAGAGCAAACGGATCAGCTAGGCATGCCTTATTAAGATCTGTGTAATCAACACACATACGCCAAGTGTCGTTCTTCTTGAGCACAAGCACAGGATTAGCCAACCACTAAGGGTGAAAAACTTTAATTATGAACCCGACAGCTCGGAGCCGGGCCACCTCTTCTCCAAAGCCTTACGCCTCTCCTTGTTAAAACAACGGAGGAACTGTCGAACGAGTTTCATTTTAGGATCCACATTGAGGTGGTGCTTAGCAAATTCTCTCGGTACACCAGGCATGTCAGAAGATTTCCATGCAAAGATGTCTCAATTCTCACGGATGAACTCGATGAGCGCGCTTTCCTATTTAGGATCCATACATGTCCCGGTGGTGAACTGTTGTGAAGAATCATCAGGGACGAAGTCAACTTGCTGTGTGTCCTTTGCCGACTTAAATTTGAGTGGAGGGTCCTTCTCGGTGGTGGGATTCTTCAGAGGGGTCATATCAGCCGGGTCAACATTATCCTTAAAAAATTTGAGCTCATCGGTAGCACAAGCCGCCTCTGCATAAGTAGCATCCCCCTCTTCACACTCCAAGGCTATCTTACGATTACCATGAACTGTAATTGTTCCTCATGGTCCTGGCATCTTAAGCTGCAGATAGATGTAACAAGGGTCAGCCATGAACTTGGCGTAAGCCGGCCGTCCAAACAACGCGTGATATGGACTCTTGATTTTAACCATCTCGAACCACAATGTCTCAGCCCTGTAATTATGCTCATCAACAAAAGCCACTTCCAGAGCACTCTTCTCCATAGGGTAAGCAGACTTGCCAGGGACAACTCCGTGAAAGATAGTAGAGGACGGCTTAAGATCCTTTTCTGTCAGATTCATCCGTCAAAAAGTGTCATAATACAATATGTTGATACTGCTTCCACCATCCATAAGTGCCTTTCTGAACTTATAACCGCCCACTTGAGGGGCTACCACCAGGGACGGATGACCCGGATCATCAACTCAAGGCAGGTGATCCGCCCGGCTCCACGTTATCATATGCTCTGACCACCTCAAATAATGTGGCACCGCCGGCTCAACCGTATTGACGGCCCGCTTATGGACCTTCCGGTCATGCTTGCACATGTTCGTAGTGAAAACATGATATTGGCCACTGTTAAGCTGCTTAGGATTACTCTGGTATCTTGACTGATTACTCTGCTGCTGATTACCATGCCCAGACTGCTGACTATGACCACCATGGTTCCCTTGGTCCTGATAACCAGAATTTGAGCCGCCGCCATCAAAGCCGACTCCCTGGAAACCTCCAGAGCCTGACCCGCTAGATGGCCCATTATTGTTGCCATGATGCTGAAAAGACTGGTTCCTATATTCTCGCATGATATAACAATCCTTCCAAGCATGACTAGACAGCCTGTTGGGATAGCTGTGCTTCGGACACGGCCCATTAAGGGCTTCCTCATAATTCTTGGGCTTACCCTCATTATAAGGTTGCTTGCCATTACGACGCTGGTTTTTATACCCAGTATTGGTGTTTGCTACCAAATCTGACCCGCCGTCGAGGTGCCTGCGCTTTCCACCATTACCATGGTTATTATGACTACCATTCTGCGCCAGGGCATACTGCTGCTGACCCTTACCACGCTGTTTTTCTTGCCCTTACCAGACTTATCCTCATCCAAATTAGGATCCTTTGTACCGTCAGGGTCAGCATATCTGGTAAGTACGTCCATGAGATTGCCCATATCCGTGCACTTGCGCTTAAGCCGCCCAAGTTTCTGCACAAGAGGCTGGAAGTGACAATTTTTCTCTAAGATCTACATAGCTTGAGCCGCCTGAATGCTATCGGAGGAGTGGATAATACTCGCAACCCAATGAGCCAATGATGGGCCGACTCATCCTCACGCTGCACACAGTGCTGCAAATCAACAACTGTCATCGGCTGCTTGCAGGTTCCTTGAAAATTCTTAATGAAGCGCTCCTTCAACTCCGCCCAGGTGTTGATAGAGTTGGGGTGCAGGTTCTTCAGCCAAGTGCGAGCCGGCCCCTCCAACATCATACTGAAATACTTAGCACAAACCGCATCACTGACGTCCAACATATCCATGGCCAGTTCACAACTCTCGATCCAATCCTCTGAGGGAGATCCTCCGTGTAGTTTGGCACCTTGCTAGGACCCTTAAAACCTTTAGGCATGCGCTCGTTCTGCAAAGCCGGCACTAGGCACGGCACTCCGATGGTTCTGGCACTTGACCTGGCTCCCACTAATGCTGATGGAACTATTGGGGGCGGCTGATAAGCCCCCTGGTTTATTGCTTCTACCTCTCGACAGGCCCTTGCACCGTCCACAATCACTTGAGCATCAGTACTTGGGTTAAGGGGTGGATTGTCCTGGGGCGGGTTACGGCATCGTTCACTGCTCAAAACCGCCAGCGACTCAGCGTGCCAGCTGTAGCTACGACTCGGCAGAGGTGTCGAATGAACACTATGCCAGCTGTAAGAGTAGTTGGCCTGCTGAGCAATTGTCGTTTGCAATAGCTCAATGGCGTTCCGGGTCTCAAGTGCGACCGGTGACTCGCCGGTGATAGGAATCGCATTAAGCCGGGTTGCCGCTGCTACCATGTTATCCACCGGGTTAGAGAAGTGACCCAGCGGTGTCGGGAAGTGCGGAGGTGGCATCCGAGCAAGGCAAGGGTCGGGGGCCGGCTCTAATTGGAGCTGCCAAGCCGCCACTCTGCTCCCTGGCGCGTTAGGGGTTAATTGGGGTATTACCAGTGCTCCTGAGTACTTGGGCCTGCCCCTGGCGTGTTGAACAAACGGGCAGGCTCATAACTTGTAGGCAGACGGCTCCGATACCTCCGCTGATGAACTGCGTTGGAAGCGTTCGGCTCAAGGTTTAGATGCCAAGCCTGCGCCTTCAGACGCTCCGCCTCTGCAGTAATCTGAGCTTGCAACTCGGCCGTCCGTGTGTTTTCAGCATTGATGTCCTCCTGGGTCTTGGCCGTCTGCTCCCGAATCTTTGCGATCTCCGCATTACGCTCTGCCCGATTTTTTGCAGTGACCTCGGTTGCCAGCAAGGTTGTCAGGGTGTTCATCAGCTCAGATAGAACTTGAGCCGGAGGCCTTGCTAAGCCGGATGCTGACGGATCTGTCATTGCTGTTGCCCCGGCCATTGTAGTGTTGAGAGCTGATGCCGTCCCTGCCATGAAGATGGTGGCTCGGCACGGCGGCTCGTAGGGGTCCGGAATAATGTCACCATCGGAACAGCCCCCAAGCCCGCCGTCTTGAAGCTAGTAGATTGAGTCTGCCTTGCCGGTCGAGGACTCATCGCCTGAGTAAACGAGAGTCTCTCCTCCAGACGCGGAGTTTTCCGCAAGTTCCACACCTTGTGTGTAACCAACAAAGACGTGCTTCCGGCCGGCTTGGATCCGGGCAGGTTGCGCGCACCAAGCCGGCTCGACGAGGTCGGTGTAGATGTCTGGCTCAGGCTCAGATCCGCCGATTTTGCCGATGAATACGTCGATTCCTCCGAAGGGGACCCAGTACCCGTACTCGATTGATTCGTCCTCGGGGCCCCAGCCAGCACCGTCGATGTAGAGCTTACCGCGGCGACTCTTGGTCATCCTGCCAACGACGTATCCCTCGATCCGTGGGAAACAACCCTTCAAGAACTCGAGACCACCGTGCCATGGCCCCACGGTGGGTGCCAACTATCGTGGTTTTGTCACGGCAGATGTCCTAGTGTGAGGACTTAGATGTGAGGCCATCGCAAACGGTGATTAGCTTGTCGGGGTTGAGCAGGTCGAGAGACACGAGTTACCCAAGTTCGGCCCCTCACAGTGGAGGTAAAGACCTACTCCTGCTTTTCTGCTTATTGCTTGAGTATCGATTACAAGGGAGCGAATTCCATCTCGACCTAGCTATCGATTGATTATAACCTGATATATCTGCCCTGGGGACTCGCCTTTATATACAAGTCAAGGCCCCGGGCTTACAAGAGTCCGGGTCGTGCTATGACCCTTGACTAAGTCCAACTCTAAGTCGCCTTTCTCCTTTAGCAACTCATCATGCGGCGGCTTATGCATCTGGGCCGTTACCGTCGTCTTCTATCTCCGGGCTACAAGCTGGCCCATCTTGTGAGCCGCCCTTCCGGTCTTGTGGTTTTGATCGTCGTGGCACATTTGAAGTCTAGCTCCAAGAGTCGCCAGCAATATGACCCGACCTTCATACGGCGGGTTATATCATGGGGTTATATCCCCAACAAATAGGCATAACAATCTCTTGGACATTCATCTAGTTGTTTTGTGCAAGTATGTAAAAAGAGCAAGTCATTGTTAAATTTGTGAACATGCTGATATAAGCCACTTTGAATTAATGGACAATTGGTATATGTACTTATTTATGACTTGCAAGCGTAAATATTCCAATCCTTCCATTTGTGCACAGTTCATCACCTGCTTTGTAAGAAAAAAAGTCATGATGAAGCTGGGCGTTTATTCATTTCAACACTCCGCTGATAAGCCTCTTCTTAAAACAAAGCATGGCTTTCTTTTCTTACCCCGTGAGCGTGAATGGGTGGATGGATGGATGTGTCTCCCTTTATATAGTGTGGGTAGCTTATACCCAAAGCTAGGTGGGTGAGAGTGGGCATGGTGGGTGGTGGCCCACCCACCAACTACACTATTGGAGATGTCATGCGAGGTGACGCGTGATGCAGGCTATAGTGCGCCACTATTGCTCAGCAGTGCATGGGTACAGCCGTCTTATCCATGTCGCGTCGGATGTGATGCTGTGGTCGACTCCACGTTGCAGGCCGACTGGAGCAGTCGGACGAGGAGCCGGCTGGAGCAGCCGGGTGGCGAGCCAGCCGAAGCACCCGGACTAAGGGGTGTTGGCCACGCCGATGTCTTGAAGCATTGTTTCGCTGTCTTTGGGGTACCCGGGGGTCATTCCCCCGACAGTAGCCTCCGAGCCTCCGGGCAACTTGGAAAAGTTGAGCGGAGGTTTTTTAGCGGCTGTTGATGTAGAAGATGTCGATGACGGCCGGTTGCGGACCGCAGCCGGCGCGGCTTGCTTCCGGCGGGGGCGGGCGAGCGCACCCGCGGGGTGTAAACTTTCGTGGTATTTTCGCGTGGGTGGCCAAGGGGCACCGCGTCACGGCAGATGCCACAGGGTGGCTTATCGCGGGTGGAGCAAGGCTACAGTGGAATATCCGGGACGGGTATGCGAATAGCACGCGGAGGTTTACTCAGGTTCGGGGCTCTCCGGAGAGATAATACCCTACTCCTGCATGTCTGTATATATGTGGTATATCTGCAGTACAGAGTGCTCCTGGAGCTGTATCTGAAAAGCTAGCTAGCTATGAGTATGCATGCGGCCTCGTGGCCGTGTGAGCCTGGCCATGTGTGTGTGTGGCGTGAGTGCTTGGGCATGCATGCCCGTGAGCGTGAATGGGTGGATGGATGGATGTGGCTCCCTTTATATAGTGTGGGTAGCTTACACCCAAAGCTAGGTGGGTGAGAGTGGGCATGGAGGGTGGTGGCCCACCCACCAACTACACTATTGGAGATGTCATGCGAGGTGACGCGTGATGCAGGCTATAGAGTGCCACTATTGCTCAGCAGTGCACGGGTACTGCCGTCTTGTCCATGTCGTGTCGGATGTGATTTTGCGGTCGACTCCGCGCAGCAGGCCGACTGGAGCACTCAGACGAGGAGCCGGCTGGAGCAGCCGGGTGGTGAGCCAGCCGGAGCAGCCGGACTGAGGGGTGTTGGCCACCCCGATGTCTTGAAGTGTTGTTTCGCCGTCTTTGGGGTACCCGGGGGTCATTCCCCCGACAGTAGCCTCCGAGCCTCCGGGCAACTTGGAAAAGTTGAGCGGAGGTTTTTTAGCGGGTGTTGATGTAGAAGATGTCGATGACGGCCGGCTGCGGACCGCAGCCGGCGCAGCTTGCTTCCGGCGGGGGCGCGCGAGCTCACCCGCTGGGTGTAAACTTTCGTGGTATTTTCGCGTGGGTGGCCAAGGGGCACCGTGTCATGGCAGATGCCATAGGGTGGCTTATCACGGGTGGAGCAAGGCTGCAGTGGAATATCCGGGACGGGTATGCGAATAGCACGCGGAGGTTTACCCAGGTTCGGGGCTCTCCAGAGAGATAATACCCTACTCCTGCATGTCTGTATATATGTGGTATATCTGCAGTACAGAGTGCTCCTGGAGCTGTATCTGAAAAGCTAGCTAGCTATGAGTATGTATGCGGCCTCGTGGCCGTGTGAGCCTGGCCATGTGTGTGTGGCGTGAGTGCTTGGGCATGCATACCCGTGAGCGTGAATGGGTGGATGGATGGATGTGGCACCCTTTTATATAGTGTGGGTAGCTTACACCCAAAGCTAGGTGGGTGAGAGTGGGCATGGTGGGTGGTGGCCCACCCACCAACTACACTATTGGAGATGTCATGCGAGGTGACGTGTGATGCAGACTATAGTGCGCCACTATTGCTCAGCAGTGCATGGGTACTGTCGTCTTGTCCATGTCGTGTCGGATGTGATGCTGCGGTCGACTCCGCGCAGCAGGCCGACTGGAGCAGTCGGACGAGGAGCCGGCTGGAGCAGCCGGGTGGCGAGCCAGCCGGATAGAGGGGTGTTGGCCACCCCGATGTCTTGAAGCATTGTTTCACCGTCTTTGGGGTACCCGGGGGTCATTCCCCCGACAGTAGCCTCCGAGCCTCCGGGCAACTCGGAAAAGTTGAGCGGAGGTTTTTTAGCGGGCGTTGATGTAGAAGATGTCGATGACGGCCGGCTGCGGGCCGCAGCCGGCGCAGCTTGCTTCCGGCGGGGGCGCGCGAGCGCACCCGCTGGGTGTAAAATGTCGTGGTATTTTCGCATGGGTGGCCAAGGGGCACCGCGTCACGGCAGATGCCACAGGGTGGCTTATCGCGGGTGGAGCAAGGCTGCAGTGGAATATCCGAGACGGGGATGCGAATAGCACGCGGAGGTTTACCCAGGTTTGGGGCTCTCCAGAGAGATAATACCCTACTCCTGCATGTCTGTATATATGTGGTGTATCTGCAGTACAGAGTGCTCCTGGAGCTGTATCTGAAAAGCTAGCTAGTTATGAGTATGCATGCGGCCTCGTGACCGTGTGAGCCTGGCCATGTGTGTGTGGCGTGAGTGCTTGGGCATGCATGCCCGTGAGCTTGAATGGGTGGATGGATGGATGTGGCTCCCTTTATATAGTGTGGGTAGCTTACACCCAAAGCTAGGTGGGTGAGAGTGGGCATGGTGGGTGGTGGCCCACCCACCAACTACACTATTGGAGATGTCATGCGAGGTGACGCGTGATGCAGACTATAGTGCGCCACTATTGCTCAGTATTGCACGGGTACTGCCGTCTTGTCCATGTCACGTCGGATGTGATTTTGCGGTCGACTCCGCGCAGCAGGCCGACTGGAGCAGTCAGACGAGGAGCCGGCTGGAGCAGCCGGGTGGCGAGCCAGCCGGAGCAGTCGGACTGAGGGGTGTTGACCAACCCGATGTCTTGAAGCGTTGTTTCGCCGTCTTTGGGGTACCCGAGGGTCATTCCCCCGACAGTAGCCTCCAAGCCTCCAGGCAACTTTGAAAAGTTGAGCGGAGGTTTTTTAGCAGGCGTTAATGTAGAAGATGTCGATGACGGACGACTGCAGACCGCAGCCAGCGTGGCTTGCTTCCGGCGGGGGCGCGCGAGCGCACCCGCTGGTTGTAGCCTCCGGGCAACTTGGAAAAGTTGGGCGGATGGTTTTCGCGGTTATTGGTGCAGTCGATGGCGTCGAGGGGCCGGTTGTAGCCGGCGGTGGGTGTACAACAGGCGCGGCATGTTCCCAGCGGGGGCGCGCTAGCGCACCCACTGGGTGTAGCCTCCGAGCCTCCGGGACAACTTGGAAAAGTTGGGCGGAGGGTCTTGTTGTTGACGATGAAGCCGAAGGCGACGTCGAGGGTGCCGGGCGCGGACACGGAGTCCGCCGGCTGATGGGCGCGGGGCCCTGCCGGGCGCGGACGCGGGGTCTGCCGGCTCCACCGACTGAAGCTGTCGGGCGCGGACGCGGGGTCCGCCGAGTGATGCTGTCGGGCGCGGACGCAGGGTCCGCCGACTGATGTTGTCGAGCGCGGACGCGGCGTCCGCCGACTGAAGCGGTCGGGCGCGGACGCGGGGTCTGCCGACTGATGTCGTCGGGCGCGGATGCCGGGTCAGCCAACTGATGTCGTCGGGCATGGACGCGGGGTCCTCCGACTGATGTTGTAGGGTGTGGACGCGGGGTCCGCTGACTGATGTCGTCGATGACAACCGGAGCGGCTTGCTTCCAGTGGGTGCGCGCCAGCGCACCCACTGTGTGTAGCCTCCGAGCCTCCGGGCGACTCGAAGAGTCGGGCGGAGGGTTTTTGCCTTTGATGTAGCAGATGGTGGCGTCGGAAATGCCGGTTGCATCCGGTGTCGGGCCTGCAACCAGCCTCCGAGCGAGGAGGCGGTTCCCCCCGGAGATGATCGTGCAAAAGACAAGATTAGTCTGCGCAGATATATCAAATGCTTGCTTTTAGCATTGCAAGTTTTATGCGGAGGGTGCCGACTTGGTTTCATCCGAGCCCCCTTCAATCTTTTTCATGTTCCCTCCGCTCTTTGGTTTGTGCTCTCGCAAGCCCGACAGCCGCGTGACGGTCTGTGGCTGAGAGTGGGCTGCGGAGTGAAGCGTACAGTACTCAGACTCTGGGAGCAGATTCGACCGAGCAGATACTCATAAAGCAAACGGACGGGTCGCCCGAACCATTTTCTCCCCAGACATTTTTCGTGTGCAGGTGGCCTTCAGCGTTTGCTCTTGCTAGCCGGACAGCCGCGCTGCGGTCTGTAGCTGAGATGAAGAGAGATCCTTCGGTACCGTGCACGCTACTAAGCCGTCTGCGCGAACGAACATCTCAGGCCAAGCGGCCAGCCCCCAGGCCAACACTAGCTGGCACCGGGGTGAACAGTAGTGCAACTGTAATAAAAGCGGAGGTGGTCCCTGAGTGTCGCTCGGGGTTATCCATGTTTGTGCGGTGCAAAATTACGCGGGTGAGGAGCTCACATTGCTTTGACCCGGACGAGGCGGAGGTTGACGAAGGCAGCCGGCGCGGCTTGGCGCTCGCGGAGCGCGCCGGCGCACCCGCTGGGTGTAGCCTTCGAGCCTTCGGGTGCTCGAAGGGGGTCCAGCCGGTCGAGCTCGACCGGCCAGGCGGTGGGGCGGGAAGCGGCCAAGCCGGCTTAGCACAGCCAGCCGTGCGGCGACGCGGACAGGGCGGGTCGCGGCTGGCCATCCGAGTGGCGAAGCAGGCGGACGGGCCAGCCGGACGTCTTTTTTTCTTCTTCTCTTTAGTCGGCTGTGAGCAGTCGAACGCACGTCTCTTCTTTTTTTTACCAGCCTGCATCTCTTTACTTCTTTTTTCAGCCGACATCCCACGTCTTTTTCTCTTTTCTGTGCCTGAGCAGCCGGCATCCGGGAGCTGGACAGGTCCGGGAGCTGGGCAGCCGGTGTCCGGGAGCTGGGGAGCCGGCGCGGTGCAGGCGAGCCGGCACGGAGGACCCGGGGGGAGGAGCCGGCTACTCGGGGCCGGCTAGGCGAGAACGCGGAGCCGGCGCGGAGGTCCCGGGGGGGAGGAGACAGAACGGCAGGGTCGAAGCGGCGCTCGGGGCACGGCCGCACTGCCGTGGAGGAAGCAGCGCTCGGGGGAGCAGAGGCGCCGCGCGCTGCGGGGCTCGGGCGCTCGGATGCATAGGAGGCCCGAGCGACATGGCTGGCCGGAGGCCGGGACGGCGGACGCGGGGCTTGGCGCGACAGGCTGTGTGCGGGGCGTGAGAGAGGCCCGCCAGCGCGCGAAGGGAGGGGCGGAGGAGGCTTGGGCGCGCGGTGCGCAGGCGCTAGGATGCGCAGGAGGCCTGAGCGGCGATGCGGAGCAGCGGAGCTTGTGGTCGAGGTCGCAGAGTAGCGCGCAGGGGCGGGGCGCGGACGCGCGGAGCCGTGGAGGCTGGGCGCGGCAATGCGGACGCGCGGGAGTGGACCGAGGGCGAACGGGGCCTTGCACGGGGGTGCAGCGGACGCGGCGAGCACACCGGGCGCGCGCGCGGGTGGAGCCGCGCCTGCGAGAGGCCCGCGGGGCACGCGGCCGGGGCGGCGACGGGGCGGGCTGGCAGCCGCCGCGGGTGGAGCTGGTGACGGGGACACTGACGAACCGGTGGGAGCGGCGAGGCACAGACAGCGGGGCAGCACGCAGCCGTGGGAGGGGTTGGAGCAGAGCTACAGGAAACCCGGTCCAGCGCGCGCGTGCGGGGTTGCACGGGAGGATGGAGAGGGCGAGGTGGGCACTCGGGGCCAAGGCAAGGATCTGTGGCGCGAGGGGATGCGGTGTCCGTGATGGCTGCTTGGGCGGAGCGAAGGAGGTAACCCGCAGCGTGCAAGAGCGGACGCCGGGGAGTTGCGGGCGCGGGTGCGAGTCACTGCGGCGACGAGGCGCGCCTGTGGAGGCGCTCGGGGCTGGCGGGCGGCCCGCCGCCCCGCACTCACTGGGGCTTGGAGGCCGCAAGGGCGTGCGAACAGTTGGCGAGGGCGAAGACCCTGCGGTGCTGGCGCTCGACAAAGCAGCCGGTGGCGCGGACTGGGGCGGCGCGCGCCTGCGGGAGCCGCGCAGCCGGCGTAGCCGGAGCAGCGAGCAGGCACGGCGAGACGTGGCGGTGGCCGTAGCCGCTACTGCAATGAGGCGGCGAGCAGAGGATGCGCGCGCGAGGAGCAGCACTAGTGCGGGGAGCGCGACAGTGGCCGGGGTGTGGACGATCGCGACAGAGCGAGATGCGGCGCAGGGGCGCGCGCGGCCTCGGCTGCGAACACAGGCGGAGGGACGACGGCGACGTCGTGGTGGTGGAGACGGAAAGGGTCCCGCCCGGGGCGAGTTGATGTTGATCCCTCGAGCGTGGCCGGAGAGGCGACGGCGACGTCGCGGCGATGATGGTGAAGATGGTCCCGCACAGACCGTGGTTCCAGTAGCAGCAAGCCCCACGGTGGGTGCCAACTGTCGTGGTATTTTCGCGTGGGTGGCCAAGGGGCACCGTGTCACGGCAGATGCCACAGGGTGGCTTATCGCGGGTGGTGCAAGGCTGCAGTGGAATATCCGGACGGGTATGCGAATAGCATGCGGAGGTTTACCCAGGTTCGGGGCTCTCGGGAGAGATAATAGCCCTACTTCTACATGTCTGTATATATGTGGTATATCTGCAGTACAGAGTGCTCCTGGAGCAGTATCTGAAAAGCTAGCTAGCTATGAGTATGCATGCGGCTTCGTGGCCGTGTCAGCCTGGCCATGTATGTGTGGCGTGAGTGCTTGGGCATGCATGCCCGTGAGCATGAATGGGTGGATGGATGGATGTGGCTCCCTTTATATAGTGTGGGTAGCTTACACCCAAAGCTAAGTGGGTGAGAGTGGGCATGGTGGGTGGTGGCCCACCCACCTACTACACTATTGGAGATGTCATGCGAGGTGACGCGTGATGCAGGCTATAGTGCGCCGCTATTGCTCAGCAGTGCACGGGTACTGCCGTCTTGTCCATGTCGCGTTGGATGTGATGCTGCGGTCGACTCCGCACAGCAGGCCGACTGGAGCAGTCGGACGAGGAGCCGTCTGGAGTAGCCGGGTGGCGAGCCAGCCGGAGCAGCCGGACTGAGGGGTGTTGGCCAACCCGATGTCTTGAAGCGTTGTTTCGCCGTCTTTGGGGTACCGGGGGTCATTCCCCCGACACACATGAACCAAGTTCTGGACCATACAAGGTACTGATTCACACTTTGACCGAGACCAACGTTAAGAAGAAACTGCTGGTAATAATTTTATTTGTTTCAGCCTTCATTGTACAACATTTGTTATTTAAAATATGCCATCATACCATCTAACAATTGTGTTAATGCTATTGAGACTGTCGGATTCAGGGCTCTGCAGACCCAAGAAGGTTCGAACTCTGGGGCGTGTGCGAAGAACTCAACCTCTCAAGCCTGCCAACTCATCGCCCCACGTCCTAGCTCGAGGAACAAGGAAGAAGATGAACACGACAGTTTACCCAGGTTCGGGCCACCTTGCGGTGTAATACCCTACTCCTGCTTTGTGGTGGATTTGCCTCACGAGGGGCTGAGGATGAACAAATACAGAGGATGAACAACCTCGTGAGGGCTCGGGGGTGAGAATGAGTCGACCCCTTCTACGGTGGTGGCTAACCTATATTTATAGTGTCCTTGGTCCTCTTCCCTCAAAACTTAGGCAGGAAGGGATCCCACAACGGCCAATTTGAAAGGGGACAAGTAGTACATCTTATCCTGACGAAAGGTGGTCTTCGCCTGCAAAGCTTCTGGCATGACGCTGCGGTGGGCTCGGTGATGACATCCGTCCTGCCATCCTGGTGGTCTTGGTCTCGTTGCACAGGAATGGAAACATTTGCCTGAGTCCTCGGGAACCAACGCCTGCGCTTGCCTCCTTAGCACCAAAGAGGAAACTGTCTTCTTTGCGCCCGCTGGCGCCCGCCTGCCCTTGGTCGTCATGGCTTGCGTCACCGCAACCTCATGAGGTTTGGGCACCTGCATAGGAATCTGCGCTCCTCAGGAGGCAGCCTAGGGAGGCCGCTCCCTTGGGAGGTCTTTGCGTCGTCTCCCTCGCGAGGCTTGGCCCCTCGCGAAGGTCTTGTCTTGGTAGTCTGGTAGATGGGCCGTACCAGGCCATCGATGAAGCCACGCCATGGGCCGCAGGCAGGCAAGTCTGGGTACCTTGGTTCCCAGAACACCGACAGTAGCCCCCGGGCCCAAGGCGCGCTCGGACTTGGCTTCGAGGCGAAGCCAAAGGGCAAGGGCGAAGTGCCGTGGGCCCCAATCGCCTGCAGACCAGGCTGACGCGTGGCACTTGATGGGACGTGGGCGCCTCCACTTCCCCATGCTGCCTCGGCAACTGCTCGACTTGACAACTGCCTGGGCTGACAAAAAGGCCATCATTGCTTGGAGCGCGAGAGGCCGGATGTTAGCCTTCCTTCGCCTATCAATGGGAGAGGGGGCGGAGCCCCCAGCTCATCTTCATCTTCTCGCCGCTCGCTCCTTCTTCTTCTTTGTCCCGCCATCTTGCCAGAGTATCCATGGCGCCAGTGAGGAGGTTCTCGGCTGCGGAGAAGGGAAAAGCCCCGCAGGAGGTACCAGGCTCGCCGCCGCCCAAGAGGGGCCACGGCCATCCCCGCAAGCATGCCACAATGCCAGCGGTGGCTCCCCGAGGGCGTGGGTGCACCCCTTCGAAGGCTGGCGCCGCCTTCGGCAATCATGGGGGCGCTCCCTCCCGCGGAGGGGGCTCCTGCGGCCAGGGTGGCCACGGCCAAGGAGGGAGGCATGCGACAGCCATTCGGCCACCGCGCCCGTGATCCCATTCAGCCGATGCGCCCTCGAAGTTCGTGGTGTGGGCGGAGAGGCCCGCGGGCGTCTGGTTCCAGCTCCCACGCTTCTTCGCAGGCGCGCTGCCGACCGGGGGACCTGGCGGCCTCTGGCTGCAGGCCAATGGCTGCTGCAGCAGGGCCTCGTGGGTGGAGGTCGAGGTCACCGCCACCGGCAACGTGTTCCTGAACCGCGGGTGGCAGCCGTTCGCTCGCGCACACGGCCTGCAGGGGAGGTGTACCCTCCACTTCAGGCATGGCGGCGCTGCGACCCTCTACGTCAGGGTCTTTGGGGAGGACGGCAGGTGCCTGGGGTGCTGCCCGGAGAGCGACAGTGATGATGATGGCATCCACCCCTCCGACGACGATGGCCGGAGGGGTGGTAGCATCTCTGGCGGTGAATTTGCCCTTGGCGACAGTCGCGATGCCTCCAGCAGCGGCGGCTCCTCCTCTGGGGAGAGCACGAGCGACGGCGACTACGATGAGCCGCCACGCTGCCGTGCTCGGACCGGGGAGGGCGATGAGCTGCCTCGCCGCCGTGCCCCAGTGAAGTAGGAGGAGGACTCCGACTGAGCGCGGGTGTTGCTGGAGCCGGGTCTCGGGAGCCACGGTGGTCGCGCGGCCGCTTTTGCTTCTTTCTTTTTCCTGCATCAAAAAAAAGTAGAAAGCCATGTCGGGGCATGTAATGAACCGTGGGGCTTGCGCCGTTATATTATCGTTTTTATATGGCGTCCTGACTTCCGTGTTGCTGCTAATTGACGGGTTCTTGCCGATCATGATTGGGATGACTTAGCTTAGTGTGCTTGCGGTAGATTCCCATGCCGCGGGAGCGTGCTTCCCTGGAGGTCGTACCTCCTGTGCGCACCTCGTTCTAGAGAGGTCCTACTAGGGGTTTCCTTTTTGAGGATCCGAAGGTCCTCAGGCCTCGGGAGGCATCCAGTGGCTGTGGGGTTAGGGGACCTCTGGAGGTGTCGTGCCCCGCGCGAGTCCCCGAGCAAGGGCCGCTGGTATGCCGTGTCGCGATGCCTGGAGGCACGGACTCAGGGGCGTGCATGCCCGTTGGCTCATTTGAGGGCGTCGCGCGAGGATTAAGACGCCAAAGGCCAGGACACCAAGGCTTTGGCGAGGTGTGTTCGCGGGCGAGCCCAATCGTACACACCGTGCCTAGCCCCCACGCATGAGACGCGCGAGGAAGAGCGACGGGCAACTGTCACTCTCCCTAAAACGAGACCTGAAAGAGCGAATGCTACGAGGAGAAAAAATTCCCAACCCTTTCAAATCAGGACGCGAGAACTTCAAATTTCATTCCAAGAAGTGGCAAATCGGCTACAGAAAGCAAGCAAAAAAGAACAGCCGTGTCCGACACCTATACTAGTCTTCTAGTCTTCCCGCCAGCGCGGAGCATGGGGCTTCCACTAGGACATGGGTGGGAGCCCCCGTGAGGCCCAGGGGCGGCACTCAGGAGACTCCGGGGCATGTATAGCCCCACTCATTATTACGTGAGAGTGTCACGGGCGGAGACTTGAGAGGCGCATGGCGCTTGTTGGTCACGGATAGAACTTCCGGAGGTGCTGGATGTTCCGGGCATTCTGGATGGGGACCCCGTCCTCTGTCTCCAGGCGTGCGGCGCCAGGCCTGGAGAGACGGGAGATCCTGAACGGGCCCTCCCACATAGGCGAGAGCTTATGAAGCCCCTCCCTGGAGAGCACCCATCTTAGCACGAGGTCACCCACCTCGAGGGTCCTGGAGCGGACGCTACGGCAGTGATACCGCTGCAACGCCTGCTGGTACCTCGCAGCACGGAGCAAGGCTTGGCGGCGGCCCTCCTCCCCAAGCACGAGGTCCATCCCCTGTGAGGCATCCTGGCGTGCCTCGTCAAATGCCAAGACCTGCATGGAGCGATGTTTGACCTCATGAGGGAGGACCGCCTCAGCCCCGTAGATGAGGAAGAACGGGGTCTCGCCGGTGACCTTAGTCGCGGTGGTGTGGATGGACCATAGCACGGACTGAAGCTCATCGAGCCAACCCCTGCCGCAGGCCTCGAGTTGCTTCTTGAAGCTCCTCGCCTTGAGGCCCCTCAGGACCTCCGCGTTGGCGTGTTCGGCTTGGCCGTTGCTCCTCGGGTGCGCCACCGAAGCGTAGCATATCTGCGTTCCAAGGTTAGCACAATATGTTTTGAAGAGGTTACTCGTGAATTGAGAGCCATTGTCAGTGATGATACGGTTGGGGACCCCAAAGCGGCTCACGAGGCCCTTGATGAACTTGACGGCCGAGCCCGTTGGGATGGTGCGCACGGGCTCCACCTCCGCCCACTTGGTGAACTTATCGATGGCGACGTAGAGGTAGCGGTAGCCCCCGGTCGCTCAGGGAAACGGGCCCAGGATATCCAGCCCCCAGACCGTGAACAGCCACGAGAGCGGAATGGTCTAGAGGCCCTGAGCGGGCTGGTGGATCTGCTTGGCATGGAATTCACAGGCCTCACAGGATCTCACTAGCTCAGTGGCATCATTGAGTGCCGTGGGCCAGTAGAAACCGCTGTGGAACGCCTTGCCCACGAAGGTGTGTGACGAAGAGTGATGCCCACAATCCCCGCCGTGGATGTCAGTTAACAGCTCGCGTCCATGCTCCTTGGAGATGCATCGCAGCGTGACGTCGTTTGGGCGCCTTCGGTAGAGCTCGCCATCCTGCAAGCAGTAAGCAGTGGCCTGATGGGCCACGCATTCTGCGTCTTCCTCCTTCTCCGGCAAGGTGCCTTGGAGCAAGTACGCCTTGAACTCCTCGGTCCAGCACCCCTCCTGAGGTTCAAGCGCCAGGAGAAGGCGGGCTCCGGAGATCGGACCGCAGGCTGGAGTGCCCGAAGAGGGGGCCATGGGCAGTTCCTCTTGGAGCAGCGCTGGGCCTGTAATGGTGGGGGCCGCCGATGGCTTGAAGAGCCATTCCACAAAGACGCCAGGCTTCTGAGGCTCGCGTCGGGACGCTCTCTTGGCTATGTCGTCTGCCTCCTTGTTCGTGCCACGTGGGACATGCTACAACTCCAAACCCAAGAATCGTTTTTCAATTTTGCGTACCTCTTCCAGGTATGCCTCCATGTGCTCATCCTTGGGCTTGTACTCCTTGTCGGAGAAGTTGACGAGGAGCTGAGAATCGCCCTTGATGGTGAGACGCTTGACCCCTAGGGCCGCCAAAGCCCTGAGGCTGGTGATCATGCCCTTGTATTCTGTGATGTTGTTGGAGACCTTCTCACCATGCTGGAAGCAGAGCTGCATGGCGTAGTAGAGCTTGTCCTGGGTAGGCGAGATGAGTACGGCTCCAGCCCCCGTGCACCGGCGTGCAAATGCGCCATCGAAGTACATGACCCAGCCATCGGGCGCCTTGTCTCCGGGCGTGAGGGAGCGGTCTCCATCCACCCCTCGGTCAAGGGCGTCAGTCCATTCCGCCACAAAGTCAGCGAGGGTCGTGCCCTTGATGACCCTGGTGGTGCTGAACTCGAGCTGGAATGCCTGCAGCTCTATGTTCCACTCAGCAACCCTCCCCGCGGCATTGGGGCTGCGGAGCACCTTCTCCAGGGGGTACGCGGAAACGACCTTGATGGGATGGCCTTGGCACTAGTGTCGCAGTTTCCTGGAGGAGACGAGGAGCATGAGTAGGAGCTTCTGCGGCATGGGGTAGCGCGTGCGTCACGCAGCACCGTGCTGATGAAGTACACGGGGTGCTTGACGAGGGAAGAGGTGTCGATGGCGTCCGGCCCTGCCTAAGGCATGAGGGCCTCAGGAGCCTCACCGTCCAGTGAGGTAGTCGAGGCCTGAGGAGCGCTGTCCTGAGGTGGCGATGGCGCGGTTGCAGACGGGGCGCTGCACCGCGCACCCGCGCCCGCACGCTCTTCCCGGACCGCCACGAGCGCCGCGCTAGCCGAGTGCGCTATGGCGGCCAGGTAAAGCACCAGGGGCTCAAGAGGTCGAGGCACCACCATCACTGGAGGGCTGGTGAGATACCTCTTCAGGTCTTGAAAGGCCGCCTCAGCCTCCGGAGTCCATTCGAACGGGCCCTTCTTCTTCATCAGCTTGAAAAATGGGAGGGCGTGCTCTCCAAGCTTGGAGATGAAGCGTCCCAACGAAGTCACACAGCCCGCGAGCTTCTGCATTTCCTTGAGGGTCTGTGGCGGGCTCACTCTTTCTATTGCCTTGATCTTCTCTGGGTTAGCCTCGATCCCTCTGTGTGACACCAGGAAACCCAGCAGCTTGCCAGACGGGACGCCGAACACGCACTTCTCCGGATTGAGCCCTAGGTTTACCTTGCGCAGGTTGGTGAACGTTTCCTCCAGATCTTCGACAAGGGTTCTTGCTTCCCGTGACTTGAACACTATGTCATCGATGTACGCCTCGGCATTCCTCCTGAGCTGCCTGCCCAGGGCGATGTGCATCAATCGCTAGAAGGTCGCGTCGGCGTTGCACAGCCCGAACGGCATGCAGGTGTAGCAGTACACCCCGCACGGGGAAAGGAAGGCCGTTTTCTCGATGTCCTGCACCGCCATCTTGATCTGGTGGTAGCCCGAGAAAGCATCCAGGAAGCACAGCAAGTCGCACTCGGCGGTGGGGTCAACGATTTGGTTGATGCGCGGAAGAGGGAAAGGGTGTTGAGGGCAAGCTTTGTTGAGGCTCGTGAAGTCGACGCACATGCGCTCCTTTCCCCCCTTTTTGGGAATGATGACCAGGTTGGCCAACCAATCCGAGTGTCGTACTTCCCGGATAACGCCGGCTTCTTGCAGCTTGTGAACCTCCTGAACGATGAACGATTGCTTCTCCGGGGCTTGCCGCTGCGCCTTTTGCTTCACCGGGCGCGCGCCGGGACACACCATCAAATGGTGCTCAATCACGTCTCGCGGGACGCCAACCAGGTCCATTGCCTCCCATGCAAATACATCTTTGTTCGCACAGAGGAAACTGACCAACGCCTCTTCTTGGTCCGGGGGGAGCCGGCGCCGATGGTGAAGGTGGGGCCTGAGCCCCCGGCGTCGACTGGCACTTGCTTCGTCTCGGCCCGGTCCTGAGAGAACAACTGCTTCTTCTTCACATGCGCAGCCTCCAGGATCTCCGGAGCGCCCTCCGCGTCTGGTCGCATGGCCGCCGAGGCCTTGAAAGCGAGCTTGAGGGCCATGAGTGCTTCCTTGGCATCTCCCACCACAGTAAGGATGCCGCTGCTCCCAGGCATCTTGATGACGCTGTAGCCAGGGTGCGTTGCCGCCATGATTTTGGCCAGGGCTGGATACCCAAGGATGGCGTTGTATGGGAGGCTGATGCAGGCGACGTCGAAGTCGATAAGCTCGGTGCGGTAGTTGCAGCGCGTGCCGAAGGTGACGAGGAGGCGGATCTGCCCCAGGGGAACGATGGAGCCATCGAGCACCCCTGAGAAGGGTCTGGTGGGGGCGAGCCGGTCATAAGGCACCTGCAACAGGTCGAAGGCTTCCACGGAGAGGACGTTGAGGCTTGCACCGCTGTCGATGAGGGTTCTGGTGACCGCGACATTGCTGATGGTGGGCGTGCATAGCAAGGGGAGCACACCGGCGCCGACCGTAGTCTTGGGGTGATCCCTGGAGTCGAAGGTGATGCCGGTCTCAGGCGCCGCCCGGGCCGAAGGAGCCCCCGGCCATGGCTGGGCAGCCCCCAACTATCGGGAAAGCTGATTGACGTGGCGGCTTGAGGCCGGTGCCTGCGACCCACCGAGAATGGCCGCAACGGCGTGGGGCGCCGGTGCCGCGAAGTGCGCGATGAACTGATTGCGCAGCTCCTCCTAGGAGGCCACCGAAGACTCCGGTAGGCTAAGGATCCAGGAGTGCGACACGCCCATGAGAACCAAGGGGAGCCAGTTCGCCATGGCCTTGTCGTCGCCGTTCGCCGCCTCGATGCTCAGCTCGTAGAGGCGGAGGAACCCCGTGGGGTTCCCCTTGCCGTCGTACCACAGAGGTAGCACCGGCCTGAACTTCGGCGGCCATCATACCTGCCGCATGGCAGGGGGAAATGCCCGGTGGCCCACGACATCTCCGAGGGCACTCGGCGGCTCAGCAGGTGTGGCAACGCCTGCCATGGGAACCACACAGCGCGGGCGGAGCACAGTCGATGGAGAAGCAGAGCTTCGACACGCCCCTATTTGGCGCGCCAAATGTCGGATTCAGGGCTCCGCAGACCCAAGAAGGTTCAAACTCTGGGGCGTGTGCGAAGAACTCAACCTCTCAAGCCTGCCAACTCGTCGCTCTACGGCCTAGCTCGAGGAACAAGGAAGAAGATGAACATGGCAGTTTACCCAGATTCGGGCCACCTTGCAGTGTAATACCCTACTCCTGCTTTGTGGTGGATTGGCCTCACGAGGGGCTGAGGATGAACAAATACAGAGGATGAACAACCTCGTGAGGGCTCGGGGGTGAGAATGAGTCGACCCCTTCTATGGTGGTGGCTAACCTATATTTATAGTGGCCTTGGTCCTCTTCCCTCAAAACTTAGGCGGGAAGGGATCCCACAACGGCCAATTTGAAAGGGGACAAGTAGTACATCTTATCCTGACGAAAGGTGATCTTCGCCTGCAAAGCTTCTGGCGTGACGTTGTGATACGTCTCCAACGTATCTATAATTTATGAAGTATTCATGCCATGTTTACAACAATTTTATATGGTTTTGGTATGATTTTATTAGAACTAACCTGGACTGACGTTGTTTTTAGCAGAACTACCATGGTGTCGTTTTTTGTGCAGAAATAAAAGTTCTCGGAATGGGCTGAAAATTTACGGTGATTTTTTAAGGACCAAAAGAAGCCCCCGAAGGACAAGAGTTGGGCCAGAAGAGTCTCGAGGCACCAACAAGGGTGGAGGGCGCCCCACTAGGGCGTGCCCCCCTACCTTGCCACCGCCTCGTGGACCCCCTTGACGTGAGACCGACGCCAAAAATTCTTATAAATAGAGAAAACTCCAGAAATAAACCTAGATCGGGAGTTCCGTCGCTGCAAGCCTCTGTAGCCACCAAAAACCAATCGGGAGCACATTCCAACACCCTGCCGGAGGGGGAAATCATCACTGGTGGCCATCTTCATCATCCCGGAGGTCTCCACGACAAGGAGGGAGTAGTTCACCCTCGGGGCTGAGGGTATGTACCAGTAGCTATGTGTTTGATCTCTCTCTTTCTCAAGTTCTTGATTTGGCACGATCTTGATGTACCATGAGCTTTTTTATTATAGTCGGATCATATGGTGTTTCTTCCCTCTCTATCTCTTATTGTGATGAATTGAGTCTTGCTCTTTGAGGTTCTGTTATGTTGGATTGAGTATTGGATTTGAGAACACTTGATGTATGTCCTGCGATGGGATATCTGTGGTGACAATGGGATGTTCTATTGATGCACTTGATGTATGTTTTGGCACTCAACTTGTGGATTCCCGAGATGACATTGGGGTAATCTATGCATAGGGGTTGATGCACATTTTCGTCCGACATCCTTCGATAGAAACTTTGGAGTGATTCTTTGTTGCACGTTGAGGGATTGTTATGTGATCCAATTATGTTATCATTGTTGAGAGAACTTGCACTAGTGAAAGTATGAGCCCTAGGCCTTGTTTTCAAGCATTGCAAAACCGTTTTCGCTCACTTTCGTTACTAGTTACCTTGCTTTTTTTTATATTTTCAGATTACAAAAAACCTATATCTACTATCCATATTAAACTTGTGTCACCATCTCTTCGCCGAACTAGTGCACCTATGCAATTTACCATTGTATTGGGTGTGTTGGGGACACAAGAGACTCTTTGTTATTTGGTTGCAGGGTTGTTTGAGAGAGACCATCTTCATCCTATGCCTCCCACGGATTGATAAACCTTAGGTCATCCACTTAAGGGAATTTGCTACTGTCCTACAAAACTCTGTGCTTGGAGGCCCAACACGAGTCTACAAGAAGAAGGTTGCGTAGTAGACATCAAGATCTTTTCTGGCGCCGTTGCCGGGGAGGCTAGGTAAGCGGCACTCACATCCCGTCAATGAAGCTCTTTTCTGGCGCCGTTGCCAGGGAGGTTAGTGCTTGAAGGTATATCTTTAGATCTTGCAATTGAATGTTTTAGTTTCTTGTTTTATCACTAGTTTAGTTTATAAAAGAAAACTACAAAAAAATGGAATTGAGGTTGCCTCATATGCTTCATCTTTTTAATGTCTTTCGTGAAAATGATGGAAAGGAAAATTGTGCTCAAGTGTTAGAAGAAGAAGTTCATAAAATGTTTGGCATAAAATCTTTGAATGATGAGCATGATTGCAATGTTGTTAGTGTGAAATCTATGAATATCCATGATGCTAATGATATGCAAAGCCATAAGCTTAGGGATGCTATGTTTGATGAAGATGATATTTTTAGTCCCCAAAGTTTTGATGAGAATATTTATTATGATAATAGCATGCCTCCTATTTATGATGATTATATTGATGAAACTGGGTTGGGAAGAGTGTCAACTCTAGGTAGTATTGATCCCACTATTTTGGAGGTTGTTGAATCTTTTCACAATATTGATAAAAGTGGATTTGGAGAGGTCATGACTTTATTTAGTGATGAATCCACTATTTTGGAAGAGGTTCCAATTGATTATGAGAACAAAGTTGCTATATATGATGATTATTGTGATGACATGTATGCTATAAAGAATAATGATAACCATGAAACTTGTCATCATGATTTTAATTTTCAATTGGATTATGCCTCACATGATAGTTATTTTGTTGACTTTGCTCCCACTACTATTCATGAGAAGAATTTTGCTTATGTGGAGAGTAGTAAATTTTCTATGCTTGTGGATCATGAAAATAATGCTTTATTTGATGGTTATATTGTTGAATTCAATCATGATGCTACTGAATATTATTATGAGAGAGGAACTTATGCTTCTACATATTGCAATAATATCAAGTTTCCTCTTTATGTGTTGAAAATCTTGAAGTTATGCTTGTTTTGCCTTCCTATGCTAGTTGATTCATGTTCCCATAATTTGTTTGCTCACAAAATCCCTATGCATAGGAAGTGGGTTAGACTTAAATGTGCTAGTTATATGTTTCATGATGCTCCCATTATGTTTCAATTCTTATCTTTTATGTGAGCATCATTGAAATCATCATGCCTAGCTAAAAATGCATTAAAGAAAAGCACTTGTTGGGAGACAACCCAATATTTACCCCTGCTGTTTTTGTATGTTCACATGATTAATATACTGTATTAATCATGTTTTATAGCTTTTGTTTGAATAAAGTGCCAAGTAAAGCCTTTGGGATAGTGTGGTTGATAGTTGATTTGATTCTGTGCAAAAACAGAAACTTTTGCGTCCAGTACAGAAATTCCTATCTTTTAATGGAACATGGAAACATTCTGAATTTTTTACAGTTGATTAGTATACAAATTTTCTACGTTGTCCTAATTTTTCATAATTTTACGCGTTACATAAGTATGACCTTAATTCAAATCTTTACGTACTGTTCTGTTTTTGACAGATTCTGTTTTCGATGCATAATTTGCTTGTTTTCTAGTTTCTATGGCTTATATTGCTTAATATAAATTATAGAAATGATAGGGTACAGTAGGAATCATGTGAGAAAAATTTTGAATCTTGTCTTGACAGTACCTAAAAGTGGGGAGTTGTTTTACCATACTAACGGATCTTACGAGTTTTCTGTTGAGTTTTCTGTTGTGAAGTTTTCATGTTTTGGGTAAAGATTTGATGGACTATGGAATAAGGAGTGGCAAGAGCCCAAGGCACCCCAAGGTAATATTCAAGGACAACCAAGCATCCAAGCTTGGGGATGCCCCGGATGGCATCCCCTCTTTCGTCTTCAATCCATCGGTAAATTTACTTGAGGCTATATTTTTATTCACCACATGATATGTGTTTTGCTTGGAGTGTCATTTTCTTTTGTTTTGATTTTCTTGATGTTATTTAGAGTGATGTTTTGCATCTTTTATTTCAATAAAAGTGTCAAGTTTAGCCTTTACCATGCTTATTTTGCAAGTCTATATGTTGCTGATTTGAAAACAGAAAGTTTTCTATCATTGTCTGAATTCTTATGGAAAGTCAGAACATGGTAAAATCTTAAAAGTTTTTCACAATGAGTAACAACAAATTTTATACAGTGTGGTTATTTTTCAGAACTTTTGGAGTTAGGGAATTATGAGTACAATTGCACTCTTTACAGACTGTCCTGTTTAGACAGCTTGCTGTTATGTTTGCATTGTTTGCATATGTTTGCTTGTTTAATGATTCTATTTGAGGATAAGAGTTTTAAATATGCAGAGGCATTTAGTATGCAATGTTAAATAATAATTTTAGTGATTTTCTGCAGTAGAGAATGATAAGGTTTTGCATTTGATTTATACTAACTTTTCTCATGAGTTCTTGTTGAGTTTTGTGTGGATGAAGTTTTTAATATTTAGGGAAACCGTGATATAAAAGGAATTAAGGAGACACAAAAGCTCAAGCTTGGGGATGCCCAAGGCATCCCTAGTTAATATTTCAAGAAGTCTCAAGCATCTTGGGGATGCCCCGGTTGGCATCCCACCTTTCTTCTTCAACAATGATCGGTCAGTTTTGGTTGAGCCTAAGTTTTTGCTTCTTCACATGATATATGCTATCCTTGGAATGTCATCTTATTAGGTTTTGCTTGTTGTTTGAATAAAATACTTAAGATCTAATTATTATTTTTGAGAGAAAGTCTTCACATAGCTACTTAATTATTTGACTACTCATTGATCTTCACTTATATCTTTTTGGAGTAGTTTGTCATTTACTCGTGTGCTTCACGTATATCCTATGAGTAAATGGTTGAATGACTTGTGTTTCATATGCTTATCCCATGGGAAGAAATGACTTCACATATAAGAAGTATAGGTGGTAAATTTATTGAAAGTTGGCAAACATAGTATTGGTCACTTGAACAATTCATGAAAGAATATTGAAGGAAGAGAGATTTCACATATAAATATACTATCTTGGACATCTTCTATGATTGTGAGCCCCATTAATTATTTTCAAACTTGAGCAAATTAGTTGAAGTTGGACAAGGAAGACAACGTAATGAGTTATGCTTGGGTATATTTGTATAGAAGTTATATTGTTATGGATCCTCCAACATGTGGTGCTTGCTATTTAGAATCTTTTGCTAGCCGAAATTTCTGTACTAAGCGGGAATACTGCTTGTGCATCTAAAATCCTTGAACCAAGTTTCTTCCCTGAGTGTCCACCATATCTACCTATATGCGGTATTTACCTGCCGTTCCAAGTAAATTTTCATGTGCCAAACTCTAAACCTTCAAATAATAATCTGTTTTGTATGCCCGAATCGCTCATGTAGCGACTAGGGGCTGTTAGTATCTTCCATGCTAGGTGGGTTATTCTCACGATGAGTGTTGATTCACTTGTCATTCATGATAAAGTGGCTGGTAATTGGGATGCCCAGTTCTATGATCAAAAGATCAAAAACAAAATTTCAAAGAATTAAACAAAACTCCCCCAGGACTGTTGTTGGTATGGACGGTAACCGTTGTTTCGGATCAGCCGTTGTCGGATTTCGGGTTCCGCAAACCCTTGAGAGGTTCAAACTCTGGGGTGCGTGCAAAGAACTCGTCCTCCCCAGTCTGCCTACTCGCTAGTTTCACAGCCTAGCTCGACGAACTGTAAGGAAAAAAGACACAGCAGTTTACCCAGGTTCGGGACACCTTGCGGTGTAAAACCCTACTCCTTCTTTGTGGTGGATTGGCCTCGAGGGGCTGAGGATGAACTAGTACAATGGCGAACAACCTCAGGAGGAGAAGTGTTCTTGAGCTCGAGTGAGCTGGTGGAGTGAGGGTGATCTGAATGATCCGTCGGAACTTGTCGAACTTCCGATCCCCCTCTACGGTGGTGACTAGGTCCTATTTATAGTGGCCTTGGTCCTCTTCCCAAATGAAAGGCGGGAAGGGATCCCACAACGGCCAAATTCGAAGGAAGACAACTAGTACATGCTATCCTGACAAAAGTAGTCTTCGCCTGCAAAAGCCTCTAGTTGTGACACCATGGTGGGCTCGGTGATGACCTCCATCCTGCCATCCTAGCGGTCTTGGTCTTGTTGCACGGGAATGGAAACCTTTGGCTGATTCCTCGGGACTCCGCACCTGCGCGTGCCTCTTTAGCACCGAAGAGGAAACTGGTACACTGCGCCCGCTGGCGCCCGCCTGGCCTTGGTCGTCATGGCTCACGTCATCTGGACCTCACGAGGTGAGGCTTGCATAGAGATCTCTGCTCCTCGAGAGCCAGCCTGAGGAGGCCGCTCCTTGTGGAGGTCTTGGTGTCATCCGCCTCACGAGGCTTGGCCCCTCGCGAGGGTCTTGAGTTGTTATCGCGGAGCTTGACCATGCTAGGCCGTCGATGGAGCCACGCCATGGGTCGCAGGTAGGCAAGTCTGGGTACCCCCATTCCCAGAACACCGACAGTAGCCCCCGGGCCCAAGGCGCGCTCGAACTTGGCTCCGAGGCAAAGCCAGGGGGCAAGTGCGGAGCGCTGCGGGCCCTAAGCGCCTGCGGCCTTGGTCGACGCGTGGCGATTGATGGGACGTGGGCGTCTCCGCTTCCCCATGCTGCCTCGGCAACCGTTCGAGTTGACGAGACTCCGCTGCATGCAGAGGAGAACCATCATTGCGTGGGATCGTGGAGGCCGGCGGTTGGCCTCCCTCTGGCTATAAATGAGGGGAGGGGCAGAGCCCCCCTCACTCATCTCCATCTTCTTGATGCCCGCTCCTTCTTCTTCTTCTTTGTCTCGCCGTCTTGCAGCAGCATCCATGGCGCCGATCAGGAGATTCTCTTCAGCGGAGAAGGGAAAACCCCCTCGGGAGGAGCCGGGGCCACTTCCGCCAAAGAAGAGGCTCGGCCGCCCTTACGACGCCGGCGAAGGGCAAGACGTGACGTGGCCTTGGTACGAGCGTCCTCCGCCTGGCTTCCCGCTTCCTCTGTACGCTCGCGCGCAGGGCTCCGGACAGGGCGGCAATGCCCAGCGCCGCGCGGGCCGGGGTCTCGGCGGACTGACCGAGGCCGCGCAGCCAGCAGGCCGGCAAACCCATGGCGAGGGGACCTCACGTGAGTTTGTGGTGTGGGCGGCAATGCCGCCGCACACGTGGATCCGGCTTCCGAGGTTCTTTGCTGAGGAGATGCTGCCGATGGGGCCACTTCAGCTGTGGCTGCACCACACCGGGTGCTACGGCCTGGCCACGAGGGCGGAGGTCGAGGTCGTCCTCCCGGGCGACATCTTCATGACCCGAGGATGGGGCGAGGTTGCCTGCGCCTGCCACCCAGAGGGGGCCCTCGCCATCCACTTTGAGTACGATGGCGCCTCTACATTTTTCTTCAAGGTCTTCGATGAGGAGGGCCGGTGTCTGGAGTGCTGCCACGTGGGAAGCAGTCCGTGCGGCACGGCCGCGGACGTCGAGCCCGCCTCCGGCAGCTCCTCCAGCAGCGGCGACGACTCCTAGGAATCCGCTCAACATCATCGGTGATGCCCAGCAGCCGGGGTCCCTTGACGTTTCCTTCTTTTGTTTCCCTGTGCGGAATTGTGACAAACCCCGTGGGGGTATGTAAAAAACTGTAATGCTTTTGCTCCGATGTTTATTATTCCTAGTATGATGTTGCAGCCGCGCTTCTTGCTTCGGCATGGTTCCCCCTTTTCGTTCTCGCGGTAGCTTAGTGCTCTATGCCGGTAGGTCCCAGTCCCCAGGCAGGCTTCAGCCGTCGCTGGTATGCCAGGTCGCGTTGTCGTGGTCAAGGCCAGGAGGTGAGTGGCCCGAGGTCCGGTAAGAGCTCCTGAGGCGCGATGCTCAACAGGTCCCCTTTGGCGTGCAAGCAGCTCCTGGAGGCCAAAAAGGGAAGCGGCATTGCCAAAGCGAGATTGCGAGAATCAAAATAACGGACGATGAGGTTCACTCTGATATGCATGGGTGACTTATCTTAGTAGGCCTGAAGTGATTCCTTTGCGCAGCGCCTGATTGTGCCTTGGCAGTGATGCTTCCAGGTAGGGCTCACGCCGACCTCCCCTTCTCCCCGCTCATCTAGGTGCTCTACGTCCTCGGGTCCCGACCCTCAAGCGAGGCTCAGCTGCCGTTGGTATGCCAGGTCGCGATGCCGTGGTCAAGGCCAGGGGGTGAGGGCTGGAGAGTCAGTAAGAGCTCCTGAGGCGCGATGCTCAGGAGCCCCCCCTTTAACATGCAAGCGAATTGCGTGAAAAAGGGACGGCCGGCGGGGCCACCCGTGGCAAAACTCCATGGATTCCTGCGGGTTAGTCCGAGAGGAGAGTATAACTCATAATCGCACTTGCTGTCCTGCCGCTGATCTTTCCACAAGAAGATGAAGGCACTGAGGATCTGGTGAGGTGACGTGTGCGGGGCAGGCCGCGAGCCAGAGCTCGATCTCTTAGATTTGTCAGCGTTGCAGGTACGGACCCGAGCACAAGCGCCGAGCCAGCATGTGTATCCCCCGTTGCGGAATGAGCAAGAGGCTGGTCAGCAATGCAGGAGGCCGCGGAGGCGATAGAACACCAGGCAAGGAGGTGATAACATAAATCAACCCATAGATAAGGTAGAGCTAATTCTGATAGATGCAAAACGATACATGCCGCAGGGACGGACCCATGCGGCTTGGGGATAATGCAGCCCGAGGGGCGTCCCCAACTGAACAAACCAGAAAATGTCACCTGGCACCGTTGCTGAAGAGATGTTGGAGTTGCTGAAGGCGCGTGCCGCAGAAGTCGCTCCTCATGAGCCGCACAGGCCCTGAACCTCGGGAGGCTCTGGGGGCCCGGGAGGCTCGCGAGGATCCATCTCCTCCTCTGACAGGATCGCCTGGCTTCTGGCCTCATGAGCCACCAGGATGCCCCGCATGTGGCGCTGGAATGCAGCAGCTGCGCTCGACAAGCCCAAAGGCATGCGAACATAGCTGTGAGGGGGACCCTTGCATCGGCCAGCGCGGGACGGCCAGAGGCGCTCCTGAGACGCGGCCCTGCTGAGCCCTGGGATGTTGACATAGACGCGCAGCTCGCTGTCCTCGCCGGGACAAGGAGCCGCGCCAGGTGGTGGGCGATGATCGCCTCGCATAGCTCTTGCCTCCTGAAGCTCCTTGACTGCCTTGGTGATGAACTCCTGAGCACCTGGCACCTCGCGCCTTGAACCCTCCTGGCGGAAGCGCGCACTGAAGCATGCCTCCACATGGTGCCCGAGCGCCTCCCTCGTGACGTTGGCCAGGTCAGAGGCCCTCCAGGGGAGAGCCCCCGAGCCCAACCTGAGAGGGGCACCGGACACGCCTTCCTATGCGAGAGAGGGAGGCACCCCGTTAGTGGGCGCAGGGCCTGAGGTTGTGCCGCTGGACACCCCGCTCTCCTCAGGTCCTTGGCGGAGCAGCTTCTTCTTCTTCTTCTTGGGGACAGCCTCAGGAGGGTAGATGGCGCCTTCATCGTCTGGGTTCTTGACCGCCGTAGCCTGGTAGGCGTGCTCGAGAGAGCACACCACGTCCTTCTCCTCGCAGGCGACCGTGATGATGCCGCAGCACCCTGGCATCTTGAGGACATTGTAACCATGATGAGTCACCGCCATGAACTTGGCCAGGGCCGGATACCCAAGGATGGCGTTGTATGGAAGGCGAATGTGGGCGACATCGAAGTCGATGAGCTTGGTGCGGTAGTTGTCGCGCTTGCCGAAGGTGACAGGGAGGCGGATCTGCCCTATCGGGGTGGTGGAGCCGTCGGTCACTCCTGAGAAAGGCTTGGTAGGCTGCAGCTGGTCGTAGGGCACCTGGAGTCAGTCGAATGTCTCAATGGAGAGAACGTTGAGCCCCGCACCGCCATCAATGAGAGTCTTGGTGATGAGCACATTGCTGATGGTAGGCGAGCAGAGCACCGGGAGAGCGCCGGCAGTTGCCGCGCACTTGAGCTGATCGGATGAGCTGAAGGTGATGGTGCACTTGGACCACCTGAGCGGATGCGTTGCCTCGAGCTTGGGGAGGGCCGCGTTCACCTCACGGGCAAACTGCTTGAAGATGCGATGAGAGGCAGGGGCCTGAGCGCCGCCCAGGATGCAGGCGATGGCACGAGGCTCCTGGAAGCCCCCAGCCCCCTCGTCCTGGTGGTGGTCGTCATTCCTTCCTGGTGGTGGCGGCAGCGGAGGAAGGCCAGCGTTGCCCTGAGGATGGTCCTCACGAGGCTGGTCCCTCCAGGGGCCCTCGCGAGGCTGGCCCTGCCAGCGGTCCTCACGAGGCTGATCGCGCCATTCTTGGTGGGGGTCGCGGCCGTCCCAGCGTCCTCCACCTCGGCCTCCTCCGCGGCCGTATCCTCGGTCGCTATGCTCAGGGTGACGACCGAGGCACCTGTCGCGGATGGCCCTGAGCTCCTGGCAGTCGTTGGTGTTGTGGCTGTGCACGTTGTGGAAGACACAGAACGGGTGGCTGCCCTCGGATGACTCTGGGTGGTCGCAGCCGCGCTTCATCTGTGGTTCGGCCGTGAGCACGGCCGGTCCCTTGCGCTTCACGTCCTTGGCTTTGGCCTTCTTGTCTTCTGGGCCAGCCCCTGGGAGCTCCAGGAGAGAGAGAAGACCTTCCTCAGCTCTTGCACACTTGGTTTCCATGTTGAACATCTCCAGAGCTGTGCACAGGTCCTCATGTATGGCGAGCTCCTCCTTCATCTTGACGTCGCGGATGCCATCAGTGAACGCCGAGATGATGGCCTCATCCGACGCCTTGGGGATCTTAAGGCGGACGCTGTTGAAGCGCTGGATGTACTTCTGCAAGGTCTCTCCTGGCTGCTGCTTGATGCGCCGCAGGTCACCCGCAGCCGGTGGACGGTCGCGTGTGCCCTGGAAGTTGGCGACGAAACGCTCTCGCATTTCGTCCCAGGAGGAGGTCGATCCCGCGGGCAGGTTCAGGAGCCACGAGCGCGCACCATCCTTGAGGGCCATGGGAAACCAGTTCGCCATAACCTTCTCATCGCCGTTGGCTTCCTCGATGCTCAGCTCGTAGAGCTGCAGGAACCCGGCAGGGTCGGGGGTGTTGTTGCAGCACGGAGGCAGGTCGGGCTTGAACTTCCCCGGCCAGACGACGCTGCGAAGCTCTAGAGTGAATGCGCGGCAACCCGCTATGGTCACAGGAGCCCATCGTGGAGGTGGAGCCTGGTCTTGGCGCTCCCGCGCCACCGCTGCAGGCGGCGCGCGGTCTTGATGTGGCGGTGCTGGGAGTGCATGAGCATCTTCTTGCGCCGCTGCACCACCTGGCAGCTTTCATCTTCACGCGCCGGCGCTCTGTGCGGCGGGTCACGCCACGGGGCCTCGCGCCATGGCCCGAGGGCGACATCTTGACGAGGAGGTGGAGGAGGTGCTCCATGGGCCACGTCACCCGCAGCAGGCGGCGGGTGAGGCAATGAGCGAGACGGTGTAGGAGAGTCCCCGAAGCGCTAACAAGCTCGGCGATGCGGTCCAGCTAGTCTTCTTAGAGGTCGTCGACGGGGCGGTAGCGCAGGAGCTTGCGCCCCATGAGCAATGCAGCCTGTGCGTTTGCCGGCCCGCGACGAGCATGAGACGACGAACCAGCCGGAGTCAGCGACGGGGTGGCGGTGCGCCCATCCCGCCGCACGGAAGGGTGCAGCGACGAAGCTTGCTGCTCGTGCCCCGCGGGGCCGGTGGCGGCGTTCGCCACTAGAGACGGGGGACGGCGAGGGCAGCCGTCTCCAGCCGGCACTGTCTGAGTGAAGCGGGCGGCGAGGGTGGCCCGGCGCTCAGCACGAGCTCGACGAGCGTCAACCATGGAAGCGGTGGAGCGATGGTGGATCGACCGGTGGAAGAGAGGCTCCGACGCACCCCTACCTGGCGCGCCAAATGTTGGATTTCGGGTTCCGCAAACCCTTGAGAGGTTCGAACTCTGGGGTGCGTGCAAAGAACTCGTCCTCCCCAGTCTGCCTACTCGCTAATCTCACAGCCTAGCTCGACGAACTGTAAGGAAAAGAGACACAGCAGTTTACCCAGGTTCGGGACACCTTGCGGTGTAAAACCCTACTCCTTCTTTGTGGTGGATTGGCCTCGAGGGGCTGAGGATGAACTAGTACAATGGCGAACAGCCTCAGGAGGAGAGGTGTTCTTGAGCTCGAGTGAGCTGGTGGAGTGAGGGTGATCTGAATGATCCGTCGGAACTTGTCGAACTTCCGATCCCCCTCTACGGTGGTGGCTAGGTCCTATTTATAGTGGCCTTGGTCCTCTTCCCAAATGAAAGGCGGGAAGGGATCCCACAACGGCCAAATTCGAAGGGAGACAACTAGTACATGCTATCCTAACAAAAGTAGTCTTCGCCTGCAAAAGCCTCTGGTTGTGACGCTGTGGTGGGCTCGGTGATGACCTCCATCCTGCCGTCCTGGAGGTCTTGGTCTTGTTGCACGGGAATGGAAACCTTTGGCAGATTCCTCGGGACTCCGCGCCTGCGCTTGCTTCTTTAGCACCGAAGAGGAAACTAGTACACTGCGCCCGCTGGCGCCCGCCTGGCCTTGGTCGTCATGGCTCACGTCATCCGGACCTCACGAGGTGAGGCTTGCATAGAGATCTGCGCTCCTCGGGAGCCAACCTGAGGAGGCCGCTCCTCGTGGAGGTCTTGGTGTCGTCCGCCTCGCGAGGCTTGGCCCCTCGCAAGGGTCTTGAGTTGTTGTCGCTGAAGCTGGACCATGCCAGGTTGTCGATGGAGCCACGCCATGGGTCGCAGGCAGGCAAGTCTGGGTACCCCCGTTCCTAGAACGCCGACAGTCGTGGAGTGTGATTGTTGGTGGAGGGGGAGTAAAAACTTTACCATTCTGTTTGGGAATCGCCTATAATGTATCTAGCATGGAAGATAGTGAGAACTCTTGGTTGTTATGTTGACAATGAAAGCATACCTCTCAAAATTATGTTCATCTATGTTTTAAAACCTTCGAGCTCTGGCACCTCTGCAAATCCCTGCTTCCCTCTGCGAAGGGCCTATCTTTTACTTTTATTTTTGTTGAGTCAATTTCTTATTCCAACCTATTCTTTAGTTGGCAAGCATCATGTGGTGGGGAAAGATCTAAGGACATATGGTCATTCAAATATATTTGATCATGAATTATTATTGTTGAAAATTATCTATATGATAAATAAGTTGGGAGGCGAAACACTAAGCCCCTATCTTTCTCTATGTTCATGGATGCTATTTGTTCTAAAAATATGCGTTGAGTGGTAGCAATCATGGAAGACTATATGATAGTTGAGTATGTGGGATTTGCTAAATCAAAGCTCTTACATAGACCCTTCCCAAAAATAAGATGAATTGTAATTGTTTGATGACTAAGAACTTAGTCTGTTAGTTTTCAAGAAAGTTTATTATCAATGCTTTAACATGTGAATAGCTTGCTACTTGATCATGAGAAGTTTTATGAGATGAGCTACTGTTTATGATATATAATGATGCTAGAAAAAGTGATTGAAATTATCATTGATCAAACTTGTGCACTTGCTAGCATTCACACTTCATAAATTATTTCTTTTATCATTTACCTACTCGCGGACGAGCAGGAATTAAGCTTGGGGATGCTGATACGTCTCCAACGTATCTATAATTTATGAAGTATTCATGCCATCTTTACAACAATTTTATATGGTTTTGGTATGATTTTATTAGAACTAACCTGGACTGACGTTGTTTTTAGCAGAACTACCATGGTGTCGTTTATTGTGCAGAAATAAAAGTTCTCGGAATGGGCTGAAAATTTACGGTGATTTTTTAAGGACCAAAAGAAGCCCCCGAAGGACAAGAGTTGGGCCAGAAGAGTCTCGAGGCACCAACAAGGGTGGAGGGCGCCCCCCTAGGGCGTGCCCCCCTACCTTGCCACCGCCTCGTGGACCCCCTTGACGTGAGACCGACGCCAAAAATTCTTATAAATAGAGAAAACTCCAGAAATAAACCTAGATCGGGAGTTCCGTCGCTGCAAGCCTCTGTAGCCACCAAAAACCAATCGGGAGCACATTCCAACACCCTGCCGGAGGGGGAAATCATCACTGGTGGCCATCTTCATCATCCCGGCGATCTCCACGACAAGGAGGGAGTAGTTCACCCTCGGGGCTGAGGGTATGTACCAGTAGCTATGTGTTTGATCTCTCTCTTTCTCAAGTTCTTGATTTGGCACGATCTTGATGTACCATGAGCTTTTTTATTATAGTCGGATCATATGGTGTTTCTTCCCTCTCTATCTCTTGTTGTGATGAATTGAGTCTTGCTCTTTGAGGTTCTGTTATGTTGGATTGAGTATTGGATTTGAGAACACTTGATGTATGTCCTGCGATGGGATATCTGTGGTGACAATGGGATGTTCTATTGATGCACTTGATGTATGTTTTGGCACTCAACTTGTGGATTCCCGAGATGACATTGGGGTAATCTATGCATAGGGGTTGATGCACATTTTCGTCCGACATCCTCCGATAGAAACTTTGGAGTGATTCTTTGTTGCACGTTGAGGGATTGTTATGTGATCCAATTATGTTATCATTGCTGAGAGAACTTGCACTAGTGAAAGTATGAGCCCTAGGCCTTGTTTTCAAGCATTGCAATACCGTTTTCGCTCACTTTCGTTACTAGTAACCTTGCTGTTTTTATATTTTCAGATTACAAAAAACCTATATCTACTATCCATATTACACTTGTGTCACCATCTCTTCGCCGAACTAGTGCACCTATACAATTTACCATTGTATTGGGTGTGTTGGGGACACAAGAGACTCTTTGTTATTTGGTTGCAGGGTTGTTTGAGAGAGACCATCTTCATCCTACGCCTCCCATGGATTGATAAACCTTAGGTCATCCACTTGAGGGAAATTTGCTACTGTCCTACCAAACTCTGTGCTTGGAGGCCCAAGACGAGTCTACAAAAAGAAGGTTGCGTAGAAGACATCACGTTGTGGTGGGCTCGGTGATGACATCCGTCCCGCCATCCTGGTGGTCTTGGTCTCATTGCACAGGAATGGAAACCTTTGCCTGAGTCCTCGGGAACCCACGCCTGTGCTTGCCTCCTTAGCACCAAAGAGGAAACTGTCTTCTCTGCGCCCGCTGGCGCCCGCCTGGCCTTGGTCGTCATGGCTTGCATCACCGCAACCTCATGAGGTTTGGGCACCTGCATAGGACTCTCCGCTCCTCAGGAGGCAGCCTGGGAAAGCTGCTCCCTTGGGAGGTCTTTGCGTCGTCTCCCTCGCGAGGCTTGGCCCCTCATGAGGGTCTTGTCTTGGTAGTCTTGTAGATGGGCCGTACCAGGCCGTCGATAAAGCCACGCCATGGGCCGCTGGCAGGCAAGTCTGGGTACCCTGGTTCCCAGAATGCTGACAGAGACTCCCTAGTCGTGTTATTCCTGATCAAATGGATCGACATGGTGAAATGAGAATTATTATGTTTCCTGAAGCTAACATATGGTCGTTATACTCGATGTTAGAAAAAGATGGATGCCTCATCGTAATGGATGGCTGGAAGGATTTACTTTCCTTGTCCAAATTGGTAGTTGGAGACAGGCTGTTCTTCGTGATCCACCACGGAGGTGATGAGGTTATCCTCTTTGTCAAACCCATGACTGGTTAATCTATGTAATCTACTGAAGAGTTGTTCTATGTTGTTTCTGCACTTCCTGTTGATGCTCGAACACTCCTACTTGTGATGTGTGATACTTTTAGGAATGACTTTGCCAATGTACCAAATGTTTGTTCCATGTGTGAACTTGTAATGCTATATTATTATATGTGATCATATTTTCCTGTTCAAGTTTTATTTAAGATTTAGTATGGCATCTCAAAGTTCAGTAAAATGATAGCATAAATGGAAAGAATGTAATAGATTTCATTAGGAGCATCTCAACTAATATCCATTAGATAAACCCAAAACTTTGTCTTCAAGCCCACTGCACCATTTTTTTCCTTTCCCAACATGTCGAACATCTCAACTAATACCCTGAAATTTTGATTCTAATATGTTATAAACTCTGCCATGGCAGATATTATAAGGTACTACGCTCTGAACACCAACTCGCCATTTTTTAAATCATTTTTCTAACCAGCCGACCATTTGTTGTGACAGCAAACATTTTATGTGACACTGTGAACTGTCCCAGAAAATTGACATGCGTAGTGACGCCCAAATGCGTCGCCGAAAATCAGGCCATAATGTAGCCAAAGTTGGTTAGGGCGCTGCCCTGGGAGGAAAACACCTCGTGACGATGGACCGTCATAGAAAATGGTTTAAGGCGACGGTTCCTGTTTTGTCACCAGGGTTTTTGTCACCGAATAGAGCAAATTTTGTAGTGTGTACTTGTTTCTGAGTATGAAATTTACCACTTTCAGGCTAGTTCATCTATTCTTTCAATGGTCAAATATTTAGGTTTTATGTACATAGGATTCCCTGACCCTTGAGTGGGTGACAAGAATTTGGAAGGTTGAATTCCTTGTTGTGAGAGCCCCTTTGCTTTGTACTTAACCTCTCTAGCTCCAAAACCTATCCTTTTGATCCTTGACAGATATGAATAGGTCCTATGGATTCTTGAGCTTGGCTTGTTGATCTTGATAAGGGACTTCACCCAAGTGACACTAATTTTCTTGTTACTCTTGGATGATGTGCACCTCTAGATGGTTAGAGTCAATTGGAAGCTGCTTTCAACTTGGATGAGCCAAGAAGTTTGTACAAGACCGGAGACCACGTACATCATATGAAGATCTACCTAGTCTAGGCTTGGACTTGGTGTCCATGGCCATGATGGGATAGATGGGCTTAGACCTTGACGGGCAATAAGCCGACACCTCTGGGGTCTTAGGTAATAGTGTAGCGGATGTGCCAGGGTGGCCCAACAACGGAAATATTCTGGAAAAAAAATTTGTAGAAAAAAACTCATTTTTTAGAAAAGGAGGATGACCACCGGCCTCTGCATCTAGGAGATGCATGCAGGCACTTTATTAATTATTCACAAAGACCTTACAAAGTAATACACCAATATGTCTGAAGCCGCCATCTTGGCAACATCTGTCGCTACTCCTATCCATTGATGAAGGGGTGCAGAAAGTGTGAGCCAAAACCCAGACCTCTCACCTAGCCTAACATCTAAAGTCGGTGGCCCCGACCAAGCCACATACTGGAATTGGGGCACAGATCGGTCCGACGCACTCTCATAGGTCGTCGCCGCCATCTTCCATCAATCCATCTTCAGAACAGGTACTGACACATCGACCTCACTCAGCCTGCCGTCGATACCCCCACAGCGCCAGACAGCGCCTCCTCCCTACGCGCGTTCATCATCACGCATCCCTCGTCGAGACTTTGTTGCGCCTCGCCACCAAGACTCCACGACGTTGATGCGTCATGGGGAACGCCGCTCCACTGCAGATGTCGTCCACTGGTCCCTCGAGCCTATGCACACCTCCAAGAATGATGCCCTCAAGAGGGGTACGACACCTAAGCGCCGCCGTCATACGATCGACTGATCTAGGGTTTCCCCTTTAGGTAGCGAATAGGAGTCTAGAGCTTCTCCACGATGATGCCTTCAAGAAGGGGACGACGCAGAGAAAAGCCACCATCACCGACCTTGGCATCGTGCCAAGAGTAGGGTTTTCACACGGATCCGCTCGAGGACCCCGCATCCAGCATCGTGTGCACGGGCCCGCCACCGAGCACCGCCGCCGCTCATGGAACAGGCCACACCGGCCGGATCAGATCTGACCGCAGACCAGGCCCACCATGTCGCCACCGCAGTTCCAAGGTCAGATCAGATCTGACCCACCACAGCCGCGGGCACGTAGCCAGCATGCAACGGGTCACCCCCACCACGTCGTCCCGATGAGGTTGCCGCCGCCGTGAGCCACCGCCGGTCCCTGGGCCCGCCCAACGCCACCGCCTGGCAAGACCGCCCCACACCGGCCCTCCTGAGGCGTGAAGAACAGGGCTCATAGATCCATTAACAACGACGAAGCATTGCGGCAACAATCCATACCCCAGTGATATAACTTTGTGTTCGCGATCCCACACTCTAGATCATTTACTTTTCATAGTTTTCACTTTGGTTCTTATATTCTTAGTACTTGCATGTTTAGGGTGCTTTAGGAACCCTTAGAAATAACTAGTTTAAAATTACCATCTAAAAAGGTAGTAATTAACTCTACCCCTCCAGACAGATAGGCGATTCTATGAGGGGGTTGTTTGTGACTTGTTTCTCCAACATGAATGGTGGTCAGTCTCTGCATTTTGGAATAATGAGCCATCCAATGTCATTGGAAGAGTGTTCTCTTTTTATCTCTAGCAGCTAAATTTATACCACTCATGTTTTTATGCTTGTGTGTGTTTGCTTGTGGTAGTCTTGAATGCAAAGACTGGAAGACGACCTCTTTCATGGTTCTATCACATCTATATCTATATCTATACCTATTAGTAAAGGGTCTATTGCTTCTTACCACCGTAATTTGGTCCATTTTTTGTCCGTCCACCGCTGAAACAAATTCAGATTTTTTTCTATCCGAGGTGGTACTAAAACATGCGTCCCTCCGCCAGAAAATACGTCGCTTCCCTATGCTTGTACTACGTCCGGCTGGGCCTTGGCCCAAAGAAGGATACGCAATGTTTCATCCATCCTGATCCTTGCTAAAATACATGCATGTGCCTAAGTCACATCGATGGCTTCACGTATTTAAAAGCACCATCTCGGTCTTTCACATCCACCTAGACCAGTTAATATACCTCTAGGAAACTAGCACTCACGTGGCACCTGAGACTTGGAAAACAACAAGAGGAAAAGTAGGGCGACGTGGGAAAACAACGGGAGCAAAAGCACTTGCATGCATGGTCAATCAAAAAGGAAGACGCCTCTAACGTCCGGATAATTAAACTACAGTGAACCTCTGCTAATGATGCCACATCACCTTGGTTACTGTTGATAAACTCGCTTTGACTCGAAACCGATTCAAATTCTAATTCAAAATAAAGGCAAACAACAAAAGTTTTCAAATATTAAAACTAAAATGTTTGGGTTGTGCCAAATAATGCATGGGTAATTATGGTGAAGAAACAAAACTTTTAAAAAAATGTTTAAATACTCTAAAATGAATAAAACAGTAAACAAAAAAAATGAAAAACAAAAGACCAATCTACTGGGCACTTGGCCCATCTAGCAAAATGACCAGACCCAGCCCAACTCACCTCCCTTCTTCATCCTCCTGTTCACAGGAGGCTCAGTGGACGCCTATGCGACGTTCGTGCCTCGGATCAGCCACGCGCCGGCCATCCGCTGACTCCTCTCGCTGGTTAAGACCGTCCTCAACGCCCCCGGCAACCCTAGACGCCCCCACTCTCCCCCTCTCGCCCCAGATCCTCCTCCCCGCACACACCCGAGCACCCCCGTCGCCATGGATCCGTCGTACGCATAGCCACCGTCGTTCCCGCGCTTAGCCGCCGTGTCCAGCCGCCCCGCAGTGCTCGACTACGCCCTCTCCGCCAACGAATGCTACCCGAGAGCCATCACCGCATCGGGATTGAGCCGTCTTTCTCCTCTGCATTGCCGTCACCATCACCGGAACCCGCCACCGCCGAGCCCTCCCCGAGCACGCTATGCACCTCTAAAGGGCCCCTGTGAGCTCCTCATCCTTTCCCCTCTCTCCCCAAGCTCGATTTCTTTCCGTAGCGTCGTCTCCATGAGCTTCTGCTCCGTTGTCCGCCATGGCCGATGGATGCATCGATATCGTTCTCCCCATCATATTCTGTTGATGTGCGGTGCTCTAGGCACTGTGTAAATGACACCTAGCCCAATCCATGGCTCGATCTCGAGCTGTGGAGCTCTCTACTCCCGCGCGAGCGCCCTGTCCGCAGCCCCGTCGCATCCTAGCTTGCCGCCGCTGCTCCTCCTTGTTCCGCTCTGCTTGTTGCTTCGCTGCTATTGGCCGTTGCTGCCGCTCACGACCGTCGTAGCTTCGCGCCCGACCATAGCCATCGCGCCCCTGCCGTGTTCCCCGTGTGCCGCGCCCCGCCTCCGCCTCAGACCCGCGCGCCCCCGCTCGCTACTGCTCCCTCGCGCCCGCCCTGCTGCTGCTCCTATCGTCGTCGCGTGTAGGCCATGGCCTCGTCCGCTGCCCCCCTGCTCGCCAATCCCGTCGCGGTCCCCTACTCCGCTTGCTGCACCCGCTCGCACCCGCTCCCGCTCCCGGCAACGCTGCTCCTGCTGCTCGCCATCGGCCGCCGACCGCGCCCCATGCTGCTTCGGCCGCCGCTGGCCGCCCAGCCGAGCGCGCCTCGCCTCCGCCTGCCACCGCCGTCGGTCCCCGCTGCTCGCCGCCGGTCGCGCCCCGGCCATGGCCTCGGCAGTGCGTTTCGGCTGGCTCCCCCCTCCCCCTGCATTGATTAGTGGGGATAACCCCCCCCCCACTAAACTAACATTATTAACCCCCTGCTAACCCTACTGACCCATTGGCCCCCCCGTTTAACTAGCAATATTTAACCCCCTTGTAAACTTAAGTGTGGCTGACGCATGGGGCCCGCCCCTATAATTAAACTCTGGTTTAAATTAAACCTTTGTTGTTTGGGGTAGTCAATGACATGTGGGGCCCGCTGGTCCATTGACCAGTCAACAGTCCACTGTTGACTGCTGGCTAGGCAGTCAACAGGGCCCGAACTGTCATCCCCTTTAGCACCCTGTTGTGTACACTTCAGTGTGTGCACATAGCATTTTGCTATTATTTTTTGAATTAGTATTAAATCCAGAAATTACAGAATATTAATAAAACTTTGAAAATTAATAGAAAATAAACCGTAACTCGGATTAAAATAATTTATATATGAAAGTTGCTCAGAAAAACGAGAAGAATCCGAAAACGCTCTCCGTTTGTCTGCCACACGTCTCTAGCATAGCAAACATGGAACCGTCCCCCCTCCGTTTCATCTGTCCAAAAATGCCAAACACCGGGAATACTTTCCCGGATGTTTCCCCCCTTCGCCAGTAGCACCTAGTACTGCGTTAGCTCACCCTAGCATCGCTTATTGTCATGTCATGCTTTCTGTTGTATTTGTTTGCTCTGTTATTTATTTGTTTCCCCTTCGTTGCTTCTTTTCGGTAGACCCCGATACTGTGATAGACTCTGAGACTGCTGATGATCTGGTGATCGTCTACTTCGTCGAGGATCCGTTCTCGTCTACAGAGCTTCCAGGCAAGCAAACCCCCCTCGATCATCCTGATATCGCCTACTCTTTCCCTCTACTGCTTGCATTAGAGTAGTGTTACTGTTTCATCGGTTTGATCCTATACTGCTACATAGCTTGTCCTTGTTACTACTGTTGATACTATACCTGTAATCCTAAATGCTTAGTATAGGTTGCTAGAATGTCATCAGTGGCCCTACATACTTGTCCGTCTATCATGCTATACTATCGGGCTGTGATCACTTAGGGAGGTGATCACGGGTATATACTATATACTACTATACTACTACATTACTTATGTTACTGTTCGGATGTGGGGGCTGAAGGGGCAGGTGGTTCCATCCAGGTAGTGGTGGGCCTGGGTTCCCGACGGCCCCTGAGTGTTACTTTGTGGCGGAGCGACAGGGCAGGTAGTGACCACCTAGGAGACAGGTGGGCCTGGCACCTGATTGGCATCCGCGGTTATTTCATAATAACACGCTTAACGAGATTGGGTATTTGATCTGATTTGGTCATTGGCCTTATACGCACTAACCGCCATGCGGGACAAGATATGGGCAACCGGCATCGTAGTATCAGCCGAAGCTTACCGGACGTCAGCGGTTGAGCCGCGCGCGCCTGATTGGACTGGAACGCCTGCTCTTGTATTAGGGGGGCTAGATCTGCTTCCAGCCGCCCACGCAACGTGCAGGAGTGCAAAGGGCGATGGGCCCAAGACCCCTGCATGCTTAGGATGTAGACCGGCATGCTGACCTCTCTGTTAAGCCTAGGTAGGGCTGCGATGTGTTGATCTACCGAGGCCAGACATGACCCAGGAAAATGTGCCCGGCCAAAGGGATCGAGCGTGTTGGGTAATGTGGTGCACCCCTGCAGGGAAGATTGGTCTATTCGAATAGCCGTGTCCACGGTAACAGGACGACCCGGAGTTGTATTCCGACCTCATGACAACAAGAACCGGATACTTAATAAAACACACCCAGATAAGTTCCAGAGACAACCCGGTGATCGCTCTCTCACAGGGTGACGAGGAGAGGGTCGTCGGGTAGGATTATTGATGCTACGGCGGGTTGTGAGCGTTTGAGTTTTTTGGATGCTTATTCTGGTTATCATCAGATCAAGATGGCAGTTAAGGACCAGGAGAAGACAGCTTTCATAACTCCCTTTGGAGCCTTCTGCTATGTGTCTATGCCTTTTGGGCTCAAGAGTGCCCAGGCGACTTACCAGCAATGTGTGCAGAATTGTCTTCATAATCAGATTGGACGCAATGTTCATGCTTATGTGGATGATATTGTGGTGAAATCCAGAAAGAAGGAGACGTTGATAGACGACTTGAAGGAAACCTTTGATAATCTCCGAGTTTATAAGATGATGCTTAATCCGGCCAAGTGTGTTTTTGGTGTGCCGGCGGGCAAGCTTTTGGGCTTTCTGGTGTCTAACAGGGGCATTGAAGCTAATCCGGAGAAGATCAAAGCCATTACTTCTCTGGTTGAACCGGCGTGTATCAATGATGTTCAACGTCTGGCGGGTCGTATTGCGGCGTTGAGCCGGTTCATAAGCCGCCTCGGTGAGAAGGCCATCCCTTTGTATCAGATGATGAAAAAGACAGATGACTTCGTCTAGAGTGATGCTGCTAATGAGGCATTTGAGGCGCTTAAGAAGCAGCTGGCTGTGCCACCGGTCCTAGCTGCGCCCGTTGATAAGGAGCCGCTGTTGTTATATGTGGCTGCTAATAGCCAGGCTGTCAGTGTGGCTATTGTGGTTGAAAGGAAAGAGGCAGACAAGGAATATCCGGTTCAACGGCTGGTTTATTATATCAGCGAAGTGCTTATTGAGTCCAAGCAGAGATACCCACATTGGCAGAAGCTTGTATATGGGGTTTTCATGGCAAGCCGGAAGCTTAATCAATATTTTCAGGGTCACCCCATTACTGTGGTTAGCTCTGCTCCTTTAGGAGATATCATCCAAAACAGGGAGGCAACAGGCCGGGTTGCCAAATGGGCCATTGAACTTGGGCCTCATGGTTTGAAGTATATGCCTCGCACGGCCATCAAGTCTCAAGCACTGGTGGATTTCATCAATGACTGGACAGAGCTGCAGATGCCTGAGGAAAAAATAGATAACACGTATTGGACTATTCACTTTGATGGGTCCAGGCAATTGGAGGGCTCGGGGGCTGGAGTTGTGCTAGCTTCCCGTCGAGGTGATAAATTTTGTTATGTTCTCCGTTTGATGTTCCCTTGCACTTACAATGCAGCTGAATATGAGGCCTTGCTCCACGGTCTTCGGATGGCTAAGGAGATGAACTTAAGCCGGGTAAGGTGCTTTGGTGACTCAGATTTGGTGGCTCAACAAGTCTCTGGTACTTGGGATTCTAAGGATCCCCTCATGGCGGCTTATCGACGAGAGGTGGATATTATTGCTGGTCACTTCAAGGGTTATCAAGTTGAGCATGTTGATCGGAGGAAAAATGAAGCGGCGGATGCATTAAGCCGGTTGGGTTCTCAACGTAAACCGGTGCCACCTAATGTCTTTCTTGACGTTTTGCATAACCCATCGGTCAAGTTACCTACAAAGGAGGATTTGGCTATTCCTGACCCGGAAGCTCAGCTGGTGGCGGCTCTTCATGTTATTCCTGATTGGGCAGTTCCATATTTGGCATACTTGACCCGGGGCGAGTTACCTGAGGATGAAACCTTGGCCAGGCAAATAACCCGGCGGTCCAAGTCAATGACAATTGTCAATGGAGAGCTGCACCATTGCAGTGTTACTGGGGTGTTTCAGCGTGGTGTTTCTCCTGAAGAAGGCTGTGAGATTCTGCGTGAGATCCATGAAGGAGATTGTGGTCATCATGCCGGCTCTAAATCTCTTGTAGCCAAGGCTTTTCGTCACGGTTTTTATTGGCTGACGGCTCATGCTGATGCTGAGGACTTGGTCAAAAAATGTGACGGTTGTCAGAAGTTTTCACGTCGAGCTCATGTTCCGGCTCAGGAGTTGAGAATGATTCCAATCACGGGGCCGTTTGCGGTTTGGGGGCTTGATATGGTTGGACCTTTTAAGAGATCCAAGGATAAGAAGACCCACCTCTTGGTGGCGGTTGATAAATTCACCAAGTGGGTAGAGGCAGAGCCAGTCAGTAAGTGTGATGCAGTAACGGCAGTTCAATTCATGAAGAAGGGGATCTTCTGTTTTGGCTTTCCACACAGCATTGTAACAGACAATGGCACTAATCTCTCCAAGGGTGCTATGAAAGAATTTTGTCAACGTGAGCATATCCGGCTTGATGTATCATCGATGGCTCACCCCCAATCTAATGGTCAAGCTGAGAGAGCCAATCAAGAGATCCTGAGAGGCATCAAGCCCCGGCTCATGGTTCCCTTACAGAGGACACCGGGTTGTTGGGTAGAAGAGTTACCCTCGGTGCTATGGAGCATCAACACAACGCCCAACAGATCTACAGGTTACACGCCTTTTTTCATGGTTTATGGAGTAGAGGCGGTTCTCCCCAGTGGCATCCGTCACGACTCACCCTGTGTGGCGGCTTACGTTGAAGCTGATAACAAAAAGGCACGTCAGGATGCACTTGACCTGTTAGACGAGGCGCGTGATCTCGCAGCGGCTCGTTATCACAGCCGCCGGGTCAAGACCAGAACCTTTCAAGAAGGCGACTTAGTACTCCGGCTTATCCAGGATCAGACTGATATGCACAAGTTATCCCCACCTTGGGAAGGACCCTTTGTGGTCAGCAAGAATCTGAACAACGGGTCATACTACCTTATTGATGTTCGAGACCACAAGGACTCACGCACGTCGGAGGAAGAGACTCGCCGGCCGTGGAATATCGCTCATCTTCGGCCGTACTACACCTGAGCCATTGGCTCTTCTGATGTACATATTTTTGACAATGTATATATTGTGATCAATATAATAAACCGGCACCCCTGCTAAAGCAGGGCCTCTGTCATTTTTTCATAATGAGTCTTTGGTTACTTGGGGGCTTCCGGCTTATGAGCGAAGTCATGATTACCCTTTGAACCGGCTTATAAGCCAATTGAAAAAAAAACTTGGGGGCTTGCTACCCAGGTTAAAAGGTACCAAAGAGAGTCTGTTGCAAAATCATAGCTCAAACATAGGTGCCCCTAGAGCACAGCTCAAAAATATTACTTGGGGGCTCATTGATTCTAAAGAACAAAGAGTTTGTGTAACCCTTGTAATAGGCTTAAAAGCCAGGCTTGGAAGCCAGGTGTATTCACCTAAAACCCCGGGTTATCCTGCCTTTTTAAGTAAGCCACTCCGCCCAGGTATTCCTGGAATGACCCGCGGAACGTTTGACAAGTCAATCTTATACAGACCCTGAACTTGTCAAATTAAAATGACGATTGGTTATGTGAGGTCCATCTTATAAGATTTGTATATAGGTTTAACTCAGTGGCTGTGCGGCCCATGAAAGCACTCGATTTTCTGCCTGGCAGCCCATGAAAAGCCTCGTTTTTTTCGTTTGTTTTGTTTCATAGTCTTTTTGAGGTTTATTTGATAAGGATTATAATGTTTTATGATCATAATTCATCCGATGTTTATTAACCCGGCCTGGTTTTTGACTATAAGTCGCCAGTATGAGATAAGATAACATTCGGTGTTTATTAACCTGGCCTGGCTTTTGACTATAAATCGCCAGTATGAGATAAGATAATATCCGGTATTTATTAACCCGGCCTGGTTTTGTTCATAAGCTAAGCAAATCTATGATAATTACCAGTGCTCAAAGTTTGGGTTCTCCCCTTACTACACCGGTTTGGTAAACCAACAGTGTGATCAAATATCACAGGTATGATATATTTCAAATTTGGTTATTCTTAAAGTCCAGCCTTGGGTATAAGCTATGTTAGTTTCCATGGTTTTATATTGGGCGTTATGACCCGTCCAGCGGTAAACCGCCAGGACACCTTTAATCCTTTGCATGCAAGAGCCTTGGGTATAAGTGGCATATCTTAACATGGTGGATTAGCAGTGTCATGCAAAGTAAATATGCACGATGGCATAGCAGAAAAAGAGTTTAAGCTAGCCTATTACAAGGTGTTTGGTGCCCAAAAGAATAATTGTTTTAACAAGTCTTAAAGGAAGCAGCTGCTAAACCGGCCCCCGGTTTACGAGTCCTGGCCTGGCTGACTTGAAGGTTGCGGATCGTCCAGCACCGGTTCATCTTCCTCCTCTCTACCCAGTGGCTGGAAGTCAATGGTGGTCCAATCGATCCCAGTTAAGGCCTTGAATACAGCTTCATCACTTATAAGTGTGGAGGGGTCAACATCAGGGGCATAGGTATGCTTACGGATTGGAGGAATAAGATTTGGAGCATCATAAGTTGGCGCGTTAACTCTCTTGTTGTTGGCATCATAAATCGACTGATAATGTGAAAGATCGGTTTCTTCAGCCAATTTGCTGGCCAATGGGCGCATTTCCCTCGTCAAGGTTCTGAGGTCGTCGTTATTAAACTCTGACCCGTCCTCCTTTATGCTCGGGTAGCCGTTTCCCACATCGGCCGGATCAAGATCAGTTATCCAAGCTTTGGCCCGAGTCAGTGCAGTAAGAGCACCCGCCCTGGCGGCTGACTTCTTTAGCTCTTCAAACCGTGCAGGCATCATCGCCAGCCTTTCCAACGTCTCCTTGATCAAGGTTGGGGGCGGTTTATTATGGGAAGCTATGCAGATAACCCGTTGTACGCCGGTATATAATTGCTCTATAAGTGTATAGGCGGCCTTCAGTTTTTGCCGCATATCTGAGCCAAGATGAGCAATGCGAGTTCCTGCATCATCAAAAACATCGGTAAACCGGCAGTCTCTTACATAATACATGTTCAAAGCTTATGAAGAAGTTATTTACCAAATACGGCAGTGTTCATGGCATTTATTTGCTGTTTCAATCCAGTCAGCTCTTCAGCTACCGGTTTAAGGGCAGCCTCAGCATCCTCAGCCCTCTTCAGCAGAGTTGACTTTTCTGTATCCCAACCTGCTCGCTCGTTCTTAAAGCTCTCCTTCAGTTTCTCCATTGCTGTTAAGGCACTGGTCAGTTCCTCCTTGGCTTTGGAGGTCTCGGTTTGTTGCGAGTTGATATTTTCTTGAAGGTCGGCGATTTGAGATTCCTTCTTGTTAAGATCAGCCTGCAAGAGACATGTAATTAATTACATAGCAGTGCATATTCAAAGTCCCAAGCACATAACAAGTAATATACTTGGCACTTGGGGGCTAATGTCTATTGCGTCTTATCAAAAAAAAATTACAAGTCCCAAGCACATAACAACTATCAGCTTGATGGTCAATCGGATTATAAAGGTCCTAAGTAAGAATTTTGAGCCTTACAGCATAATTAGTCTCAACTTAACATATTTGTTAAGTCGACCCTTGGGGGCTACACAGGCAAAATTGAAGATATATTATTCTAAAGTCCCGGTTCATATTGACATTATAAACCGGCCCTTGCGGGCTAGTGGAGTTGATCTATATGGCTCTTGAAAGTTTGCAGAACATTCTATTCTTTTATGTCCAGTAAACTTGGCGGCTAAGGGAAGAATATGTATGCAGAGTTAACAACATTTACCTCATATCGCTCCTTCATCATGTTCAGTAAACCGGCTTCATAATCACGGCTTGTGTACAGACGGTTTAAAAACCCAGAATGAATATCTTGGGCGCTGAGGTGGGCATAGCTTTCCAAGTCCGCCTTCCACTTGCCCTTGTCAACAGTAGAAAATTCTTCTTTGGCACTATGTTTTGACAGAGCAGTGGGGTTGTCTGGGGCTGTATACCCGACACCGGTAACTACAACATCATCAGCTTTATCATCAGCAGCCTTAGTTGGGCTTGGCGGTTTATCAGAGTTATGCATTATTCCATGGATTTGCTGTGAACACAGAATACCATAGGAAAATAATAAAAACTAACGAGTACAGCAGAGCTGAGCTAAGGTGCTACAAGGCGTGAAAGAACAAGAAGGGTAAAAGTGTTGTGCATGTCGTGCCAGAACGAAGGAGAAGCATCATTCTCAAGACGGAATGCCCTGCCAGAATGAAGCTAAACACAGATGGAGCCTGGTGGGTGGTCACCGAATATGTCGAAGAACACCACCATGATCTGATAAAGAAGTTTGACCTAGTAAGATTTCTGAGCACCCACAGAGGATTCAGTCCTCACGAGAAGAAACTCATAAAGTTGCTACATGATTGTAACGTCAGTACATCGAGAATGGTCTAGATATTGTCCCTGATCCACAGCAAAGATGGAAGTTTGAGTAGCATGCCCTACATACCAGCGGACGTCACAAACCTAAAGGCAAAGTACCGTAGAGAGAGCAAGTTGGCTGACATAGAAGACATGATTACCTAGTTCGAAGAGAAAGCAAAAGAAGATCCTGATTTCTTCTACAGGATAAGATTGGACGATGAGGACCGTGTCAGAAACATGTATTGGGTGGATGGTGCAGCAAGAAGAGCCTACAAACATTTTCGTCATTGCATTTCTTTCGACGCGACATATCTCACGAATATGTACAAGATGCCATGTGCTCCATTCATAGAATTAAATAACCACAATCAGTCCGTGCAGTTCGGTTGCGGTCTCGTGCAGAAAGAAGATACTGATGGTTACACTTGGCTGTTCAAAACCTTCTTGGAGTGCATGGGTGGACTTGCTTCGATAAACATAATAACATACCAGGACTTTAGCATGCGTGCAGGCATAGAGGAGGTCTTCCCCATGGCAGTGCATAGGCACTGCAGGTGGCATATTATTAAGAAGGTTGAAGAGACACTAGGACAATTCTTTGCTGACCGTCCAGAGCTACACAAGGCATTCGAGTTGTGTGTGGACCACAGCTTGATAGTGGAAGAGTTTCAACGGAGTTGGACGGCTATGATTGAAAAATACCAAGTCCATGACAATGAGACACTTAAGAACCTGTGGGAGAAGCAGATGTACTGGGTGCCATCCTTCTTCATGCAGTGCTTCTATCCATTTCTGCAGACTACGCAACGCAGCGAGGGGTTCAATGCTGTTTGGAAGTGTTACGTGAGCCCTGGCAACTCATTGCTGCAGTTTGCCAAGCAATATTCAGCTTTGCAACAGAAAATACTGGGATCTGAGCTGCAGCAAGAAGCAAACACCGCACTCAAGCAGCCTAAATTGCTAACATATTTACCGATGGAGAGGCAGATGAGCAAGATATACACCAACAAGATATATTGCAAGTAAGTGAATGATCGTACGGTCTTATTTGCCATGTATGACATGGCACATTCAACATTGAAAATTGTTAAAAGAAACAAAAAATGTTGTTTGATAAAACAAAGAACAAAGTCTGCATGCTTGTTTAAAAAAGGAATCAAACCAAAAATAACAAAAAATATGTTTGCCATGTGTACTGGTTTGAAGCTGCCATCTGTAGTGAACACATAAATGCAAAAGATGAAAAATGGAATAAAAAGCTGAGTAGTTGGAAAACAAATAATAGTTGTCGTGTGTTGTGAAAGAAAGTGTAGGTGCCATTTTGAATGTGGTGTGGTTGCCATGTGGGATGTAGTGTAATTGCCATGTGTAGTGCAAATGGTATTTCACATGTAAGATGACCTGATTTGCCATGAGAACAATATGATGTAGTTGCACTACCAGAAAGACAGTAGTTGCCATATAGAATGCAATGTAGTTGCCATCTTTTGACATACTAGTCATTTCAAAAACAGCACAGGAATACACTGTACAACATATTGATTGTCGTGCTCGTCGCGCTTTAACTGCCATGTGAAATAAACTACAGTTGCCATGTGGAAACAATCAACACAAAGAAATGTGGAAAAAAATGTTTCTTTGCCATCGTTGATTTTAATACGCTTGCTATGTTGTGCCCTACCTCAACAAAAGTTGTTAAAAGAGAATATGAGAATTTAACGAGCACAAAACATGCAGATTCCAGGAAGAAATAAAGCTGTCCAGCATGTACGCAGCTTACCAGGTTGATGAATGTACATTCAAGGTGTGTACTCTCAGGGGCATGTCCAATTCAGAACTTGAAGATTCGGACAAGGGAAGAAACTACTTTGTGAAGGCCTTGGTAAACGAAGGTGAGTACTATTGCGAATGCTGCAAATATGAACGGGACGGGATTGTGTGCTGCCACATACTCAAAATAATGGAGATGCACGCGGTCACGTGTTTGCCCTGCCATTTCATACGACGACGATGGACTTGGGACGCTGACAATGCATTGGGGCCACAAACATCAAATGCAGTTTTGACTGTACATGATGACAGACCGGAGGCAACCATGGACTCCGTGAGGCACGTCGTATTGACCAAGAACTATGTTGAACTACTAGATGAAGTATGCAAGAGCGATGAGACAACAAGGGTGGCAGAAAAGCACTGGAAGGCCCTAAAAAGAGAGCTTGATGAGATCAAGAAGAGGAAGGCTGAAGAGGCCTTACATAGATTCCTCTGCACTTCAAGTGTGCCTTCATCCACGGGTCCGTCCTCTGAAAACTCAGAGGTAGGGTCTGGAACAGCAAGCACGCAAACTCAGGTCAGGAACCCGCCCCGTTCCATCACAAAAGGGCGTCCAAAAGAGGTGAGATACAAATCAGGGTTGGAAATTCAAGCAAAGCACAAGAAACCAAGGAAAGGAACTGGCAGTCCGTAAGCAACTGTGGGGGATTCTAACTTTGATGTTGGTGACAATTTTGTAACGAAGATGATAATGGTTTAGAAATGCGAGCATGACTGTTGGTGGATTACTGAAATTGAAGAAAATGCCATGTATCCAGTACTAAATATGCCATGTAGTTGCTACTAAAACTGCCATGTAGCTGCTACTAAATCTGCCATGTACCTGCTACTAAATCTGCCATAGGGTAGCTTTCCGTTTTCATTCCACGCATTTTTGGAGACAGTAAAAATAGTTGACACATATGTAGTATTGTATACACACTATGTCGGAACTATTGAATTGACCACATGCGAATCGTGAGAAAAAACAGTTGCCATCTAAGTTCTATTAAAAATTGACGTGGGAGAGGTACCACATATGCGAATCTATGAACTAGTATGCTAACCAATACGGTTAGCATTGCAATTCCCAAAAAAATGAAATGATTAGTTGCACTTGCCATGCGTGATCAACTATATTTGCCATGTATCAGGCATCATAAACGCCATGTTACGGAAACTAAAGTTACCACAAAGAAAAATAGAAAAAGTATCAAACTATAAATTCCCCAGTAGAAAATAACTCGACATACTGGGTCATCCGTAGTTTTACAAATTCTGAATGTAGTAAAGATGATGAATGGAACACAAATTATTTCAAAAGAGTTTCAAACCATCTGCCACGTCCCTCAAAAAGAAAAAAAGAAAAAAACATAAGACAAAAATCAAACATATGACAGAAGAATTTCAAAACCACATTTCAGACAAGCGCACAAACTGCCCATTCTAACTGCCATTCATACGCACATTCACAAACACATAATAGTGAACATAAAGGTAGTTCTTGTCACACCTAAAAGATTTACGTCCACACTTATATTACAAAGCTTACACGACACATACACGCCATCACTATAGACTACAGCTACGGAGAATAAAGTCATAACCTAGCACACGGACATAGTTTCGAAGAGCGAGATGATACCTTACATTCAGCAGCCACAGAATATAAGGTAGGCATGTGTATTGACCACCACATGATCACTTGTACTTCTTGTTTGCGGTTTTGACAGCTCCCTCTATGAATTCTCGTGCTGAAGCCCGCATGTTGAAATCTTCATTCATTAACCAGTTCCATGTAAAGATTTTACGGAGCTCGACCACCATTGCATCTGTGATTACAAGAACCCGTCGACCTTCCCACTTTGCAAGGTATTCCAACAAGTAAAAGCCGCAGTCATGCCTAAAACGAAAAAACCAGGTGAACACATGCCAACAGAAACATAATAAACTTTGAGGAAAAAATGAAAAAAGTCACAAATGAGGTAGAAAACACATGAAAAAAGATGGTAATTACTCGTTTCCTTGCTTGACAGTCATGACGTACTCGATTGGAAAGTGACTGATCATGACCTCGAGTTTCCATAATGATGGTTCCAGGTCTCTTTCAGGTTGTTGATAAAGAATTCAGCATGAGTAGTAAGGCTGTCATCATCTCCTGAACGAAGTGAATCGAGCACCTCGAAACGTTGGTTCTTCAGGTCAAGGCAAACGGCGTAGTGGTGACCACACTTGTCATCTGGGTTATCTGGTGCAAGCAGTTGGAACATGGGGAACATGATCTGCAAGTAAGAAGGAGAAAGAAAAAAAACAGTTGACATCAAAACAAATGGATGTAGTTGCCATATGATATGTAGTAATATTGCCATTTAAAAGAATGGATATATGAAGCAAGCATCAAATGGCCAAGTGGACACATGAAAAAGAAGGGTTCAGTTGCCATGTGTAATTGTCAGAAGTTGCCATGCATGTTTAAATAAAGTTGCCACAATATTTTCAGTTAAGTTGCCACATGAGTTTCATTAAAGTTGACACTTCCTTACCATGGCAACAGTTGCCATGGGAACAGTTGCCATGAAAAGTAGGTAACCCACATATGGAATATAAATATGCACAAAACATAGCATGGAAAAAATAAACATCTAGAATGAGAAGAAACACTCACAAATTTTTTCAGTGTGAGCTTGAAATCACCATGCGCGGCAAAATGTTTCCTCAGGATGGCATGGTGGAAGTCACCACTCCATATTTTGTTGGTCACGCTATAGGACATGATCGTCTTGTCGGGACAAATGTCCACATGCCTGTTGATGTAGTCAATCCCACACGTAACTACATTCTGCGACATTTTACCAGTCGGCCTCACAGACTCGGCTAGATCACCCAGGTCAACATACGTCGCATCACATTGTATGATTTTGGTTCTGTCCAAACATGAGCTGTATGAAAATGATATAACATGAAAGAATCATATCTACTGAAAAAATAAAAATAAAATAAACAACACATGGCAAAAAGGGCAAATATCGTGAAAAAGCAAGTAAGGGGTTATGTGGTGTGGACATTACTCTCTCAGGGTCTTCATGTGTTTGGAGTTCGACCTCGCATTTCCGAAACGCTTGACAATATCGTAGAGAAGGGACTACTCCTTTGTAGCCTTAATGTCAGGCTCAAAGTCATCCGCTGATGGTGGGTGAAGTACCCTTGTCACCCTCACAGAACCAGGGGTTGCACTACTAACAATATCTTCAGATACAAATTCAGCAGGCACATCAGAACTTGATTGGCCCTGATTGCACGACGACCTCCTGTTTAAGGCATCCTGCTCAATCCTACGGTAAGCTTCATCAAGGGACGGCGAAATCTCCTCAGGGGTTACTGAAAAGGAAAAGAGCACGGGAATAAGAAAAATTGGACACAACAAGTTATTGTACAAAAGTTCAAAGTGTGGACTGTCATGCTGGTAAGGAAAAAATGTTGATTTCAAATATAATTCGAACTGAAGTTTGCCATGTGCAATGCACTATAGTTGCCATGTGACAACAACTACAGAAAACATATGTGATCGAAAGTGTTTTGGCCGTGCCAAGATAAACAACAGTTGTCATGTTAGAATAAAATATCAGTTGCCATGTTATATGAACAGCAACTGCCAAATTAGGTTAACTGCAAATGCCATCTACATACTGTGCAAGCAGCGAGGGTTGCGTCAACGACAAAATGCCATGACAGTCGAGGTTGAGGCATGCAAAAATAAAGTAAAAAAAATGTTGAAGTTGCCATGAAATCTCAACTGAAAAGTCCATGTGCATCACATAAGATTTGCCATCACAAATCAAAACCAAACTTGCGATGAAGGTCAGAAAATATGTAGAACGAATGAGAAACAAAGAAAAGTTTACCTTGCACTATAGGGTCTGCAAACTTCACAGCCTTCCTGCCATCAGCCATGGGTTGCGCCATCATCGGGACCGTGCCTCACGGGAAAGCAAAAGCAACATGGATACGATCGATGACTGGTTCATTCTGAGTGAGATCAATCCCAAGACTGCAACTTGGTGGGTTGAAAGCCATGGGGTGCCTCTCCTGCTGATCAGCCAAGTTGTGAACAAATTGTTTAGCAGAATCTAGATGTGACAGATCAACAAAGATGTCAGTCTCATTTGCTGCAGAATCACCAGGCTTATTAGTAGGGCGGGGCGTGCTGTCAGCGATTTCAATCACAACCTTCTTGCCTATCTTCTTGTTTGGGTTGTACGGGACACCGATGTTGATAGGGAGCTTAGAAGTACGCAGATTTAAACTGATGTTCTCCCCAGCAGTAAAGGACGCTGTCTGCTCTGATTGTCCACCTCCTTCAGTGGTACACTGCTTACCACCTGCATCTGCTATATTGCGGACTTCCATCTTCTCGAATGCATTGCTTTTGGCAGAAGGTGGGAAAAGTGTGGAAGCAGCCACATAACCGGAGTCACCTCTGCTGCTCTTAAGTACCTCCGATGCATTGGATAACTGTGCAGGATTCTTGCGGGGGCTACGCCTAGGTGGCAGGCCAGCTCACAAACCGGTTGCAGTAGCATCCTGTGCGCCAGCAGCCGCTGGCGCTGTTGTGCGATGAGAGTCATCTGTGGATGTCCTATCATACTGAAATGTGGTCACAGCCCCTTCTTTCCTGGCCACATAAGTGCCATCGGCCGCACGCTTTGAATCCGTATCAGATGAGCAGGAATCTTCCTTGTTTAGGTTGAGCTCGGGAGCGTCCGCTTCAACACTTGCTGATCGGGTGGCATGGGTCACAACAGCATCTCTCATTTCCACCAGGGTAGGCACTATCTCAGCAGTCCTGGCAGATACTGACTCATCGCTGCCAGATGTACCGATGCCTGCGGTTGTAGTATGCACAACTACAACCAGATGAGATGGGCGGTTGCGTGCATCAGAACTAGCGGCAACTGTGGACGGTGCAGCGGCAGATTTGTCAACTAACGGCTCATGAATATCTGCATTATCGGATGTCGACAGCTTGGAGTGAATGCGTTCAAGTGGGTCTTTAGTAGTGCGATTGGTCGAGCATGCAGTAGTCTTCTTTACCCTACAAAATATGTCGAACGAGAAGACAACAATTAAAGAAAGCACATGAAGAGAAAAAGGTGAGGTGCAGGAACAAGTAATTGCCATGTCAGTCATCTTGAAATGCCATGTGTGATATGCCAGAGTTGCCATTTGAAAACAAAGCAGGAATTGGCACACATGCTATACAAGTGGTTGCCATGAGTGAAAGCTACCAGTTGCCATGGGGGGGAAACAAGAGTTGCCATGTGGTGTAGTTAGTAGTTGTCATGCGGGACAAACAAGAGTTGCCATGTGTCAAATTTAGCAGTTGCCATGTGGGACAGACAAGAGTTGCCATGTGGCAAGTTTAGCAGTTGCCATGAGGGACAGACAAGAATTGCCACATTGGGTACAGTAAAAGTTGCATATGATTGCGGAATGCATCAAACAAATTTAGCGTTAGGACTATGAATAACTTGTCATACTCAACATGCTGCAATTGCCATGAAAATTTCAAAGAGAATGCATTTCTGTATCGCGACACAATGAAAATAGCTCAATCACAAAAAAGATTTAGAAAAAAAGGGGAGAACACACCTCTTGCTTGTTTTCCTCAAGTCTTCCAGCACAACGGGATCCCCGGTGTTGGACGTCGATGTGCGAGGAGACGATCGAGTGGAAGTGGTGGCAGCAGTAGTGGGTGCCCCCTTGTTCAGCCGGGCAGAAGCGCGGGATGGCGTGGCTGCTTGTTTCTGCTTAACTGATCGGCCACCAGCTATCGCCTCAGTGCACACAATGGGGAAAAGAGCAAAAAATGCAAAAACCCAAGTATGAGACACAAAATCATGGCGTACGTACCACGAAAAGACGCGTGTGGAAAAAAGAACGAATGACACAATAAATAAACAGCAAACCTCCTCCTAGCAGCAACGGGATCGGTCCTACACCTCTTACCACCAGGGCCTTGGGCAGCATCCTCTGGAACCCTACCCCTCTTTGAGAGAGGAACACCCGTGTCTCTCGCAATAGTTGGGACAATGCCTCCCTCTGGTGGAGGAACATTCGATGCAGCCTTATCGTTGTTACCTCCTACACGAACTTCCCGAGGTTCATCATGGTTAGTGTCATGTCGCACATTCTCCATGGCATCGTCACCATCCTTGTCGAGACCAGCATCCACGCCACCGAAACCATCCCCGAGTAGCTCCTCTTGCGTGTTAGGGAGCTCCTGAAAACTGTTGTAGTCGTACCGGCCACGGCAGCCAGTTGGACGATGTGTGCGTTCTCCGACAAAAGATGTGAACTGCCTCGCAATCACGTCGCTATCAGAACCATTCAATGATGTCCAACCCTCGACCAACTTCCCAAGCAAGTTGGTCATGCCGGAAGCAAACTGCCCAACTAGGTGCTCAACAGGTGCCCTAGCCTGATCAAAAAACAAAAAGTAACGAATTTCAAACACATTAGAACATGTGCATAAAAAAGAAGGCAAAAAACCGTAAAAGAAGTCAAATGCAAGAAAAGATCATTCAAAAAACAAAAAACATGCTTGATTACCTCAGCGGAACAAGATGGGGCTGAATCCACATCCATCCACTTGCCAAAATTTCGTGGCCCAGCAAACACACTATAGTCAATGGCATGCTTGGCCATCAGCTGAAAAATAGCAAACAAGAGAGGTCAAAGAAGAAATAGTGACTATGGTCATGGATTGCAAGGAAAAAGAATTCGAGGGGGAACGGCAGAGTTGCCATATGGAGACAACCATAGTTGCCATGTGCAGAAAACCATGGTTGCCAAGTTCTTTATAGTTTGTTAGCCGTAATGAATGCGTTGAGGTGGGCGAATGGAATGCCCAGACATAGTTGAGTGCATAGATTGGAATATGGATGACATGTAAAAGTGTTGTACATTTGCCACGCGGAACCAAACGTATTTGCCATGTTGTATACGCTATATATTCCCCTCTTTAAAAAAAACTATGAACAACCAATATGGAACAGTTTTGGTTTTTATATATTCTTTCCAACAGTGAACTTCAAAAATGTTGTGCAAGAAGGAAGATGAAACTAACCTGCAGTTTGCCATATTTTGTATCAGATATCCTGTCTACGGCAAGCACAGCCTTGACAGCATCATAACTCCAGGAAGAGACAGCAAACTTATGTGGAGGCGGCGGACCTCCTATCTCAGTAAAATCGACAGTAGACAAATCAAGACGGTCGACGTACATGAGCTGGTTTACACAAAAAGGGAGTAAGTAAATCAAAATATGTCAGTGATCAGTATTGTGCAAAAAAAAAAGCAGAGAAAAATGCGGGGAAAGGAAAAAGAAAATAACTACGGTTTAAACGTCGTTAGCAATACAGTCTCCCTTGAGTCAAAAGTTGAAAATAGAAGAAAGATTTGCCATGTACGTGAACGTATGTTTGCCATGTATCACTACTTAAAACAAACGAAAAAATAGAGGAAGTGAAAACTATGTGTGTTGTAGAAAATGTAATTGCCATGTAGAAATCAACTATAGTTGCCATGTATCAACAACTTCACTTGACATGCAAAAACACAAAATAAGAGTTGTCGTACACGATCAACTATGGTTGCCATCAAAAAGCAAATCAGTTAAAGCTCTATCAAACTAGAGTTGACAGAGTATGGCCAAACAGAGTTGCCACGTGGAAAAACAATTTGGTTGCCACTTATGAACAACTGTAAAAATTGTCAACTATGTTCAAGTACACCTCCAATTTTATTCAATTCCTAAAAAGGCACACAAAAAAGGATTACATTTCAAACTTGAAATACCATACACAAACAAAAAAGTGCCGTCCTCTGTAATGTGATTGAGGAACAAATGAACCGTGGTAAGAGCATTTGCAAAACAGTAAAAAAAATACCATTAGGTGCAGGCGGCAGCCCTTCTGGTACATCTTATTTGAGAATGCATCATGCAGGAAGTCGGCAATGAATTTACACCAATTCATGTTTTTAACATATTTCAGTTTCGCCTACACAAGATTTGAAAACAACGACAACACGTCGACAGTCAATAAAATGTCAACTGGCACTGACTAGCTACTACATGACATCAAAAACAAAAGATTGTAGGAAAAAGAATAGACAGAGAGCATTCACCATGATAGGGAAGCACTTGTTGCTTGGGCGCAGCGACGTGGTAGGCGCAAAGACAGACGAGATCAAGTACATCAGCAGCTTCATCTTAAATACCTCGCCATGGGTTGTCATGCCCTCCAGCGAAGTTGCCAGCACAGTCGTATTAGGCATGGATGCCATTCCAGGAAACAAACGGGGGAACAAAACTTCCTCAATCTCATTGTTCACCTCATACGAAACTTTGATTTCTCCACGGGGGACACCCAAAGTGCAGAATACAGATTCCTCGTCCAAAGGGAGTCTTCCACGTCCCGGAATGACGAATTCCCTAGACGGAGGGTCGTATATCTCACCGAGCCAATCACATACAGGGTTCACTAGATTCGGGCATCGAATATCCATCAATGCCTGCATCCCCACCTCACCGGCAGCTCCCTTCTGGTCATCAGTAAAACCCTTGGTCAATATAGTCAAGCGTTCTTGCGAAGCCCTATTGCGCTGACGTTTCTTCTTCTACAGAACACGAAAGGGTCATTGTTGCCATGTTTAATATACTAAAAATTACTGCTGACGGATGAATGTAAACTCTATATCATAATAAAACAAGGGGAAAATGACCTCGTCACTGTCTTTCATACGACCGGTCGCACGATTCCGTGGCGGTACCTCCATGAAGTCATCATCATCGTCTTGCTGGTCACCATGAGCCATGATGCTGCGGTAAGAACAAAAACACATGACACTACGGCAGATTGGTCCAAACGCGATAGTCCAATCAGAGACCCTTCGACGAAACTGTGTGCGATGCATTAGTCACAAACGGTGATGTAATAAAACCATCAATAAAGATACAAAACGTTTGCGATGGCGGTGACATCAAACATGGTTCAGAGTAGAGTTGCGTGTGCGATGCGTGGCATACGGTTAATCCAGCAGAACTGTTTGCGATGAGGCAGAACAGCAGAAACGGGCAGCCAGATGAGGGTGTGTGCGATATACGGCATACAGTTCACTAGCATGAACTGTGTGTGATTAGGCAACACAATAGAAACGGTTAGCCAGATCAAGGTGTGTGCGATCGAGGGCATACATTTCACTCGGATGAACTGTTTGTGATGAGCCAAGACAACAGAAATAGTTCTACTGAACAAGATGTGTGTGATACGCGGCAAACAGGTCCGTAATCAGAAATGTGTGCGAAGACCAATAATAACAAAGACGATTGCTGCTAATGAGCCGTGTGATTTGCTCTGTCTACAGAAGAGTAACATATATTAATATATATATATATATATATATATATATATATATATATATGTATATATATATGTATGTATATATATATATAACTGAAATAAACATCCAATTACATAAGTGACTATACAGATCATTCGCACACACCTCAATAAACAATTGCATGCATTCTAAACTAGGAGAAACGATCATCTAGTCATCTACTTCTTGTGACGCTCCCGCCACTGCTCTGTGACGAGGGATCTATGGCTCGATCCCTCGTCTGGGGCAGGAAGAAGACACTTCCTCATGTCAACGATCCGCCTGTACATCTTGTAGCTTGGGTACGCGTCCTTGGCCGCGTACTTGACGTGTTGTTCATCCAGTCTCTGATGCCAGACACTGTGCCAGGCATTCTTGTCCTTCTTGCTCTCATCCTTCATCTTCATGTAGTATGGGTCGATGATGGCCGAGGCAAGGTCAACCAGGGAGTTATGTTTGTTGTTGTCGCTGCCCCAGACCTTGTAGTGGTCCTGGATGTCCCTGGTTGATGGCTGAGGACATCATGTCGCACGGACAACTGGGCGACGGCAACCTTCTGATCATGCCCGGCACGACCGATGGTGTACTCGAGGTCGAAGCCGACCACTTGGTACTTGTCCTCAGCAAGCAACTGCTCCATAGTTTGGATGGAGCTCTCCACCGAGACCGGCTCGTTCGTGTACACCACCGAGAGGGCCTCCCCCCTCACGTGGGTGTCCACTACGTGATGTGTGGTGAACTGCCCCCCGTTGTTGTCGTCGGCCGCTGGGAGCGCCATTTGAGCCACGGGGAGCGCCATTGGAACCGCTGGATGTCCTCTCTGTATGTGTTGCCGTGGGTGTGCTTATTGTGTCGTGTGGCGCGAGAGATGAAGGTAAATGGCCGCAGGAATAAATGGGGGCCGGGCGGCCTGGATTCTCGGTGCGTCCGCATGGCAGTTTTTGTAGCGGGTAACTGCATAGTGGCGCCGCGCCCGGCGCAACCGCATGCATAATGGTAGCACGAACGTACGTGATCGTGCGTCGGCCCCAAACACTAGCAGGGCGCGTGGAGGGATGAGGGCAGAGCGCCCGGCGGGACACGAGAGCACAGCGCGCGCGGCGGGACGCGAGCAGAGCGCGCTGTGGCTGCCTCAACTGCGAGCAACCACATGCATAGAGCAGTTGAACACGCAGGGAATGGTCGTCTACAAGCCGGCCGGCAGTTGCAACGCTGCGTAGAGAGCGGCCGTGTGCTACTACCTCTTTCTTTGTCTATTAGTCCCCTTTATATTATGTGCCATATTTTGACCTTAAATTTAACCAACAAAATGTTGATGCATGTTATAAAAATTATATAATTGGAAACTATGTTCAAATACGAATCCAACGATATAATCTTTGGCGACATGCATTCGTATTTTATTAGTTAAATCTCTAGTCAAAATTTGGGACAAAAATACATAGACGACTTATAAACCAGGACGGGGGTAGTAGGTAATTAAATCACAAACGTTTTTTTATTAACCGTATGTGTACGTGTCCTTTCGTCCTCCTCTTGCACATCTTGTCACCCCACTGCCGCAGACGGCTTACAGCGCAAGCTTGCGCAGCGCGCAGGGGCATTCTTTTGGCCAAACGGTGGCTCGAAGTGGCGCCAATGAATCATCGGTGAGCCCGTTCCCGCGCAACCTCTCAGATTCCCGCGCACGCTTCCCGCCCGACTCGGTGAAATCCCCCAAAATCCCAATGTTACCGGCCTGCTATATAAACCCTCACGGCCGGCGAGTCCTGCGTCGCATTTTCCCCTCCCTCCCTGTAGCTTATCTCGTCTGCTTCTCCCACAATCGCCAATGGCATCGGTCCGTCATCGTCGCTCAGCCACTCCGCCGTCATCAGAGGACAGCTCCAGCTGGGAGGCTACACCGCGGCGGCGCCGCAGTCCCCGGCGTAGTGTAGTGCGCGTGGCGTCCCTGTTGGGTGTTCGCGGAACACCCACCACACGCTCCGCCGCCGCTGCCCATCGACGACTGTTGCCGGCAGCCGTTGCCGCCACCCCACCGTCTGCCGCTGTGGCCACCACACCACCGTCGAAAGCCAGGGCCATCGCCCGCTCCGCCGCCGCGGCCCGAAGGCGGGAGGTGGCCGTCGTGGCCACCACCCCACTGGCGGCCACCGTGGCCATCACCCGCTCCGCCACCACGGGCCGAAGGCAGGAGGTGGTGGTCGTGGCCGACACACCATCGTCGGCCGCCGTGGCCGCCAGCCCACCGTCGACCGCCGGGGTCATCACCCGCTCCGCCACCGCCTCCCTAAGGCGGGAGGCAGAGGTGGAGGCCCTGTCGGATTCAGAGCTCCGCAGACCCAATAAAGGTTCGAACACTGGGGCGTGTGCGAAGGACTCAACCTATCCAGCCAACCAGCTCATCGCCCTACGGCCTAGCACGATGCACACGAACAAGGAAGAAGATGAACACGGCAGTTTACCCAGGTTCGGGCCACCTTGCGGTGTAAGACCTACTCCTGCTTTGTGGTGGCTTGGCCTCACGAGGGGCTGAGGATGAACTAGTACAAGGGATGAACAACCTCGCAAGGTCTATGGGTGAGGGAATCAGTTGGCGAGGTTCGGATCCCCTCTAAGGTGGTGGCTAACCTATATTTATAGTGGCCTCGCTCCTCTTCCCCTAAGACGTAGGCGGGAACGGATCCCACAGTGGCCAATTTGAAAAGGGACAAGTAGTACATCTTATCCTGATGAAAGGTGGTCTTCGCCTGCAAAGCTTCTAGTCATGACGCAGTGGTGGGCTCGGCGATGACATCCGTCCTGCCGCGCCGGTGGCCTTGGTCTCATTGCACCGGAATGGAAACCTTTGCCAGATTCCTTGGGAACCCGCATCTGCCCTTGCCTCCTTAGCACCAAAGAGGAAATTGTCTTCTATGCGCCCGCTGGCGCCCGCCAGCCGTGGTCGTCATGGCTTGCATCAAGGTAGCCTCATGAGGCTGCGTACTAATGTCTACTACGCAACTTTATTCTTGTATACACGTGTTGGGCCTCCAAGTGCAGAGTTTTGTAGGACAGTAGCAATTTTCCCTCAAGTGGATGACCTAAGGTTTATCAATCCGTGGGAGGCGTAGGATGAAGATGGTCTCTCTCAAACAACCCTGCAACCAAATAATAGAAAGTCTCTTGTGTCCCAACACACCAAATACAATGGTAAATTGTATAGGTGCACTAGTTCGGCGAAGAGATGGTGATAAAAGTGTAGTAATAATAGTAGATATTGATTTTTGTAATAGGAACAATAAAAAACAGCAAGGTAGCAAGTAACAAAAGTGAGCACAAACGGTATTACAATGCTTGAAAATGAGGCCTAGGGTCCGTACTTTCGCTAGTGCAATCTCTCAACAATGCTAATATAATTGGATCATATAACTATCCCTCAACGTGTGTTGAAGAATCACTCCAAAGTTCTTATCTAGCGGAGAACATAAGAAGAAATTGTTTGTAGGGTACGAAACCACCTCAAAGCTATTCTTTCCGATCAATCTATCCTAGAGTTCGTACTAAAATAACACCAAGCTATTCTTTCCGATCGATCTAACCAAGAGTTTGTACTAAAATAACACCATATGATACACATCAACCAACTCTAATGTCACCTAGATACTCCAATGTCACCGCGAGTATCCGTGAGTTGATTATACGATATGCATCAAACAATTTCAGGTTCATAATACTCAATCCAACACAAAGAACCTCAAAGAGTGCCCCAAGATTTCTACCGGAGAAACAAAGACAAGAACGTGCATCATCCCCTATGCATAGATTACCCCAATGTCACCTCAGGAATCCGCAAGTTGAGTGCCAAACCATATATCAAGTGAATCAATATGATACCCCAATGTCACCACGGGTATTCATAGCAAGACATACAGAAAGTGTTCTCAAATCCATAAAAGTATTCAATCCGATAAAACGAAATCTCAAAGGGAAAACTCAATTCACAACAAGATAGAGAGGGGAAAACACCATATGATCCGACTATATTAACAAAGCCCGCGATACATCAAGATCGTGACATCTCAAGAACACGAGAGAGAGAGAGAGATTAAACACATAGCTACTAGTACAAACCCTCAGCCCCGAGGGTGGACTACTCCCTCCTCATCATAGTGGCCACCGGGATGATGAAGATGGCCACCGGTGATGATTTCCCCCTCCGACAGGGTGCCGGAACGGGGTCTAGATTGGTTTTTCGTGGCTACAGAGGCTTGCGGCGGCGGAACTTCTAATCTAGGGTTACCCCGAGGGTTTTTGAAATATTTGGGAATTTATAGGGCGAAGAGGCGGTGCAGGAGGCCACCAAGGTGGGCACAACCCACCAGGGCGCGCCCAGGTGGATTGTGCCCCCCTCGGGGCACCCCTCTGGTACTTCCTTGGCACAACTTGTGTCTTCTGGTCCAGAAAAAATCACCAAAAAGTTTCGCTGCGTTTGGACTCCGTTTGGTATTGATTTTCTGCGAAGTAAAAAACAAGCAAAAAACAGGAACTGGCACTGGGCACTATGTCAATAGGTTAGTCCCAAAAAATGATATAAAGTTGCTATAAAATGATTGTAAAACATCCAAGATTGATAATATAACAGCATGGAACAATCAAAAATTATAGAAATGTTGGAGACGTATCAGCATCCGCAAGCTTAATTCCTGCTCGTCCTCGAGTAGCTAAATGATAAAAATAGAATTTTTGATGTGGAATGCTGCCTAACATGTTCATCACATAATCCTTTCTTTGTAGCATGGACATTTGGACTTTTATACGATTCAAAGCAATAGTCTAGTTTTGACATGAAGATTTCAATACTCAAGCATATCAACAAGCAACCATCTCTTTCAAAATATCAACACTAAAGAAAGTTATCCCTAGCCCATCATGCTCAATCATTGATCCATTCGCAAAACACACTCGCATATTAGCTACATCCAATTCTCAAGTACGATCATAGTGCCCCTTAGATGGTGCTTTATAAGAGAAGATGGAGACTCAAATAAAAATAAAAATTGCATAAAGTAAATAGATAGGCCCATCGCAGAGGGAAGTAGAGATTTGTAGAGGTGCCAGAGCTCAAAGCAAAAATTGAGAGATAAAATTATTTTGGGTGGCATGCTTTTCCCGTCAACGAAAACGATCGAGTAGTTCCCAATACTTTCCATGCTAGATACATCATAGGCGGTTCCCAAACAAAAAATAAAGTTTATTCCTTTTTCCACCATTTCTTTCACTTTCCATGGCTAGCCGTATCCACGGGTGCCCTCCATACCAACACTTTCCAAGGAATTTATTATTTGACAACATAAAGTAAATTCATTTTTCATTTCAGGACTGGGCATCCCTATTACCTTTGTTGTACTCTCGTGCAATGACAAGTGAATAAACACTTGTCTTGAGAATAACACATCTAACATGGAAAGTATTGGCCAGCCCCTGTCGCTTCATGAGCGGTACGAGCACACAAAAAGGAAATTATTTTGAAATTTTAGAGATGGCACATACAAATTTGCTTAGAATGGCACGGGAATACCGCATATAGTTAGGTATGGTGGACTCATGTGGCAAAACTGGGTTTAGTGATTTTGGATGCACAAGTAGTATTCCTACTTAGTACAAATGGAGGCTAGCAAATAGATTGAGAAGCAACCAACCAAGAAACAAAAATTCACATAAACGAGCATTGAGCATAACTAACACCGAATAATGCACCACAAGTAGGATGTAATTTCATTGCATAACTATTGACTTTTGTGCTTGCATAGGGAATCACAAACCTTAACACCAATATTCTTACTAAAGCATAATTACTCACCAACATGACTAACATATTATTATCTTCATATCGCAAAACTATTGCAAGGAATCAAACTTATCATATCCAATGATCTACATGAGAGTTTTTATTATATCCTTCTTGGATATTCATTATATTAGGACCCATTTTTAAAGCTTGTGCAAATTGTCATCACTATTATCAACTCTCGAAATAATATAAGTGAAGCATGACAGTGTTCTACAAACTACTCTAAAAAGATATAAGTGAAGATCAAATGAGTAGTTAAGTAAATAGGTAGCTATTTGAGGACTCTCTCTTATTAAAATCTTTCAGATCTAAGTATTTTATTAAAACAGCAAGCCAAACAAAATAAAATGACATTCTAAGAAAAGCACACATCATGTGAAGGAGCAAAAACTTAGGCTCAACCGATACTAACCGATAATTGTTGATGAAGAAAGGTGGGATGCCTACCGGGGCATCCCCAAGCTTAGATTCTTGAGACTTCTTGGAATATTAACTTGGGATGCCTTGGGCATCCCCAAGCTTGAGCTCGTGTGTCTTCTTCATTCTTCTCATAACACGGTTTCCCTAATTCTCAAAAACTTCATCCAGACAAAACTCAACAAGAACTCGTAAGATACGTTAGTATAAATCAATGCAACACCTTATCATTCTCTACTGTAGCAATCACTAAAATTATTATTTAACATTGCATACTAAATGCCTCTGCATATTTAATACTCCTATCCTCAAATAGAATCATTAAACAAGCAAAAATATGCAAACAATGCAAACATAACAGCAATCTATCTAAACAGGACAGTCTGTAAAGAGTGCAATATTCATCATACTTCCCTAACTCCAAAATTCTAAAAAATTACCACACTGTAAAAAAATTATTGTAGCTTACTATGCAAAAACTTTCAACCTTTTATCACATTCTGACTTTGATAGAGAATTTTTGCAACAGCGATAAACTTTCTGTTTTGAAACAGCAACTCATATACTTGCAAAATAAGCATGGAAAAGGCTATACTTGACATTTTTATTGAAGTAAAAGATGCAAAACATTATTATAGATAACAGAAAGCAAATACTAATAAAATAAAATGATGCTCCGAGAAAAACACATATCATGTGACGAATGAAAACATAGCTCCAAGTGAGGTTACCGATAATGTTGAAGACGAAAGAGGGGATGCCTTCCGGGGCATCCCCAAGCTTAGTTGCTTGGATCTTCCTTGAATATTACCTTGGGGTGCCTTGGGCATCCCCAAGATTAGGTTCTTGTCACTCCTTGTTCTCCTCATATCGATATCTCACCCAAAACTTGAAAACTTCAATCACACAAAACTTAACGGAACTTCGTGAGATGGATTAGTATGATAAAACAAATCATTCACTTGGGTACTGTCAAAGACAAGATTCATAATTTTTCTCACACAATGACTACTGTACTCTAAAATTTCCACAATTTATATTAAGCAGTATAAGCCATAGAAACCATAAAACAAGCAAACTATGCATTGCAAACAGAATCTGTCAAAAACAGAACAGTACATAAAGATCTGAATTAAGGTCATACTTATGTAACTCCAGAAATTCTGAAAAATTAAGACAATGTAGGAAATTTGTATACCCATCAACTGTAAAAAAACTCAGAATTTTTCCACGTTCCAGTGAAAGAAACGAATTTCTGCACTTGACGCAAAAGTTTCTGTTTTTGCACAGAATCAAGTCAACTATCATCCACACTATCCCAAAGGCTTTACTTGGCACTTTATTGAAACAAAAGTTATAAAACATGATTAATACAGTAGCCTAATCATGTGAACACACAAAAACAGTTGGTAAAAGTTTTGGGTTGTCTCCCAACAAGCGCTTTTCTTTAATGCCTTTTAGCTAGGCATGATGATTTCAATGATGCTCGCATAAAAGATAAGAATTGAAACATAAAGAGAGCATCATGAAGCATATAACTAGCACATTTAAGTCTAAACCACTTCCTATGCATAGGGATTTTGTGAGCAAACAATTTATGGGAACAATAATCAACTAGCACAGGAAGGCAAAACAAGCAAAACTTCATGATTTTCAACACATAGAGAGGAAACTTGGTATTAGTGAGAAGCCTACAAGCATATGTTCCTCTCTCATAATAATTTTCAGTAGCATCATGATGAATTCAACAATATAGCCATCACATAAAGCATTCTTTTCATGATCCACAAGCATAAAAAATGTCTTACTCTCCACACAAGCAAATTTATTCTCATCAATAGTAGTGGGAGCAAATTCAACAAAATAACTATCATGTGCTACTTGATTGACATAATCAAATTGAACATTAAAATTATGATGACAATTTTCATGGTTATCATTATTCTTTATAGCACACATGTCATCACCATAATCATCATAGATAGCAACTTTGTTGTCATGAACAATTGAAACCTCTTCCAAAATAGTGGATTCATCACTAAATAAAGTCATGACCTCTCCAAATCCACTTTCATAATTATCACAATAAGATTCAACACACTCCAAAATAGTGGGATCATTAGTACCTAGATTTGACACTCTTCCAAACCCACATTCATCAATATAATCATCATAAATAGGAGGCATGCTACCATTATAATGAATTTGCACATCAAAACTTGGGGGACTAAAAATATCATCTTCATCAAACATAGCATCCCCAAGCTTGTAGCTTTGCATATCATTAGCATCATGGATATTCAAAGAATTCATACCAACAACATTGCAATCATGCTCATCATTCCAAGATTTTTTGTCAAACATTTTATAGAATTCTTCTTCTATCAATTGAGCACAATTTTCCTTTCCATCATTTTCATGAAACACATTATAGAGATGAATAATATGATGCAACCTCAATTCCATTTTTTTTATTTTTTTATAAACCAAACTAGTGATAAAACAAGAAACTAAAAGATTCGATTGCAAGATCTAAAGACATACCTTCATGCACTCACCTCCCCGGCAACGGCGCCAGAAAAGACCTTGATGTCTACTACGCAACTTTATTCTTGTAGACACGTGTTGGGCCTCCAAGCGCAGAGTTTTATAGGACAGTAGCAATTTTCCCTCAAGTGGATGACCTAAGGTTTATCAATCCATAGGAGGCGTAGGATGAAGATGGTCTCTCTCAAACAACCCTGCAACCAAATAATAAAAAGTCTCTTGTGTCCCCAACACACCAATTACAATGGTAAATTGTATAGATGCACTAGTTCGGCGAAGCGATGGTGATAAAAGTATAGTAATAATAGTAGATATTGATTTTTTTAATAGGAACAATAAAAAACAGCAAGCTAGCAAGTAACAAAAGTGAGCACAAATAGTATTGCAATGCTTGAAAATGAGGCCTAGTGTCCGTACTTTCGCTAGTGCAATCTCTCAACAATGATAATATAATTGGATCATATAACTATCCCTCAACGTGCGATGAAGAATCACTCCAAAGTTCTTATCTAGCGGAGAACATAAGAAGAAATTGTTTGTAGGGTATGAAACCACCTCAAAGCTATTCTTTTCGATCAATCTATCCTAGAGTTCGTACTAAAATAACACCAAGCTATTCTTTCCGATCGATCTAACCAAGAGTTTGTACTAAAATAACACCATATGATACACATCAACCAACTCTAATGTCACCTAGATACTCCAATGTCACTGCGAGTATCCATGAATTGATTATACGATATGCATCAAACAATTTCAGATTCATAATACTCAATCAAACACAAAGAACCTCAAAGAGTGCCCCAAGATTTCTACCGGAGAAACAAAGACAAGAACGTGCATCAACCCGTATGCATAGATTACCCCAATGTCACCTCGGGAATCCGCAAGTTGAGTGCCAAAACATATATCAAGTGAATCAATATGATACCCCAATGTCACCACGGGTATTCATAGCAAGACATACAGAAAGTGTTCTCAAATCCATAAAAGTATTCAATCCGATAAAAAGAAACCTCAAAGGGAAAACTCAATTCACAACAAGATAGAGAGGGGAAAACACCATATGATCCGACTATATTAACAAAGCCCATGATACATCAAGATCGTGACATCTCAAGAACACGAGAGAGAGAGAGATTAAACACATAGCTACTAGTACAAACCCTCAGCCCCGAGGGTGGACTACTCCTTCCTCATCATAGTGGCCATCGGGATGATGAAGATGGCCACCGGTGATGATTTCCCCCTCCGGCAGGGTGCCGGAACGGGGTCTAGATTGGTTTTTCATGGCTACAGAGGCTTGCGGCGGCGGAACTTCTAATCTAGGGTTACCCCGAGGGTTTTTGGAATATTTGGGAATTTATAGGGCGAAGAGGCGGTGCGGGAGGCCACCGAGGTGGGCACAACCCACCAGGGCACGCCTAGGCCCCCAGGCGCGCCCAGGTGGGTTGTGCCCCCCTCGGAGCACCCCTCTGGTACTTCCTGGGCCCAACTTGTGTCTTCTGGTCCAGAAAAAATCACCAAAAAGTTTCACTGCATTTGGACTCCGTTTGGTATTTATTTTCTGCGAAGTAAAAAACAAGCAAAAAAAAGCAACTGGCACTGGGCACTATGTCAATAGGTTAGTCCCAAAAAATGTTATAAAGTTGCTATAAAATGATTGTAAAACATCCAAGATTGATAATATAATAGCATGGAACAATCAAAAATTATAGATACGTTGGAGACGTATCAGGTACCTGCATAGAAATCTCCGCTCCTCGGGAGGCCGCCTGGGGAGGCCGCTCCCTCGGGAGGTCTTGGCGCCGTCCCCCTCGTGAGGCTTGGCCCCTCGCGAGGGTCATGTCTTGATAGTCTTGTAGATGGGTCATACCAGGCCGTTGATGGAGCCACGCCGTGGGCCGCAAGCAGGCAAGTCTGGGTACCCTGGTTCCCAGAACACCGACAGTAGCCCCCGGGCCCAAGGCGCGCTCGGACTTGGCTTCAAGGCGAAGCCAAAGGGCAAGGGCGAAGCATGGGGGGCCCAATCGCCTGCGGGCCAGGCTAATGCATGGCGCTTGACGGGACATGGGCGTCTCCGCTTCCCACGACGCCTCGGCAACTGCCTAGGCTGACAAAAGACTAGCGCCTGCTACCGAGCCATCATTGCTCTCCCTTCGCCTTGCTCCAGATCCCGTTTCTCCCAGCTGAGAACATCTCCAGATCCGGCCGCGCTCCTCCCCATTCCTTCAAGATCTCACGAATGGCGTCCGGGAAGGCGAAGCTGGCCGCGCCGGCCGCAAGTTCCTCCTCCTCTCCTGCGCCGGCCCTCGGCACATCCTCCATCACCGAGGAGAAGCACCTTGCCTCCACGCTCCCGCTGACGGCGAGCGATGACAATGAGTGGAACGAGACCATCATCTTGGCCGGCTCCTCCGAGCAAAGGACCTTGGCACAGACGTTCTATCCCTTCTTCCTCCACAGCGTCTTCGCAGGGCTCGTCCCACCTTTCTCCGGATTCTTTACCGCCGTCCTCGACCACTACCAGGTTCAGGCCCTGCATCTTCAGCCCAACTCCATTCTTCTCGTGTCCATCTTTGCCTTCTACTGCGAGGCATTCGTGGGCATGAGGCCCTCCGTTCCGCTCCTCCGGCAATTCTTCTACCTACGACTGCACGATCCGACCCAGTGCTCCAGCTGCGTGTCCTTCATCGTGGTCCACAAGAACAACCTGCTCATGTGGGCCGGAAAGAAGGTGGACAACTTCCGGCGTCGGTGGGTCCTCATGGACGCCAAGGGCCTCCACGCGCGGCTGGAACTGCCAACCCAGCTGCCGGAGAAGCTTGACAGGTGGGGTCACGAGAAGTTCTCTGACCCCCGGGCAGCACCTGTCCTGAGGAAGATGGCCGCAGACATGGAGGCCAGGGCGCTGACGGGAGGCATGCTCGTCAAGGAGTTCCTGGCGCAGCATCTCGCCCCGCTCCAGGCGCACACGCGCCCCATGTGGGAGTTCCAGGGCACAGAGGACGACATCCGGCTGCGCTCGGGGAGCTTGACGGGTAAGGAGCTAGACAAGGCCATGAACACCCTGCTCGAGGGTGAGCCAGGAGACCTTCCGGAGGCCTACGCGCCGTTGTACCGTCGTGCCAATAGGGAGGCGTTGGTCGCCGCCATGCCCGTCTTCAACGAGCTGGGGCTCGTGCCGCCGAAGCTCCCCAACTCCCCAGTGCTGGTGTCTTCTGGCGACAACTCCGGCGAGGAGGGCGAGGAGGACTCTAAGGCAACCAAGGATGATGTGGCGGAGATCTCTCCCCCGTCCCAGAGCGAGCTCCTCCGCGGCCTCGCAGATGACGACGACGCCGTCGAGCCCCCGGCCGTGGAATCCCCATGCTCCACTGGGGTCATCACGAGGTCCCGGGCCACTCCCCGGGCCCTCCGAAGGCCAGGCCAGGTGTGACGCCCCCGACTCAATCGTGCACTAATCATACACGCAAACATGCACGATCAAGCACAGGGACTCACGGGAAGATATCACAACACAACTCTAACACAAATAAACGGAGATCCACAATATTACAGACCAGGGATCACGAAGATCCGAATAAATAAGTCAGTCATACAAATATTATCTGAGTACAGACATAGTTAGACAAGTTTTGCCTTAAGAAGGCTAGCACAAACAATGACTCTAGATCGAAAGGCGAAGGCCTCCTGCCTGGGAGCCTCCGATCCTACTCCTAGTCGGCTGGCTCGATCCAGTAGTACGTGCCGTCTGGACCCTCCTGGTAGTAAGCTCCTGAGGTGGCATCTGGCTCTGGGGCTCCATCGTGTGTTGTTTCATCAAAGTGAGGTATGGGGAAAAAGAAGTAACAAAGCAACCGTGAGTACTCATTCGAAGTACTCAGCAAGCAAGGATCTACACTACATATGCAACATTATCAAAAGGGGAAAGGCTGTATATGTGGACTGGGCTGCAGAAATGCCAGAATAGAGAGAAGGCCTAGTCCTATCGAAGACTGGCATCTTCAAACATCTTCACAAGCCATCATCTTGCAGCAATAGAAGAGAGTAGAATAGCATTTTATTAAGCAAACATGTTGAAGCAAAGCCTAGAGATCCTTCCTCGACTCCCTGCGAGAAAGCAATCCTGAAGCTTCAATTAAGTAATCAAGTATCCAGTTCAAGTAGTAGATCGGGATATACAAACTTTGCATCCTTTACCGTAGGACCGGCTATCGATAGATTATTCATCCCTCCAGGGGTGCACTACTGTTACCCAACACGCTCGATCAACTCTGGTCGGACACACTTGCTGGGTAATGCCCGGCCTCGGAAGATCAACACGAAGCAGCGCCCTACCTAGGCTCAGCAGAGAGGTCAGCACGCCGGACTAACCTATGCACCCAGAGGTCTTGGGCCATCACCCTGGGCACCCTACACATTGCGAGACTGGCCGGGGTGCAGGCGTGACACTGAACTCGTCAGTGAAGTATCCAGCCTATTCCCGACAATCAGCCCACACAGTGAAACGTGACATCTGATGAGCTTTCGGGAGGAACTTACGACGTAGAGGGCCCCATAAACCATAATCCCGCGTGGTGGTAGTGCGTATAGGGCACGTCGACCCACTCAGATCAAACACCCAAATCCAATAGGCTCATTTAGTATCACGCGGAGACAAACAGAGTTTCTAAAGCTCCGCCACAATATCACACTCGAGTGCCCTTCCGGCACACCCGGCATCATAGATCCCCTGCGGGCACCCATCAGGGTCAACCCGCCTGTAACAAAGGTCGAAGTAACCGTGTGGTCATAACATCAAGGGGGAAACCCCGAGGAATCACCCTCGATGAAGTCCACTCGATGAAATCATCAGGGTGAACGTATGAGGCATCACCCTCGAGGTTCACACTGAGGGGTTGCACGATAGAGTCATATCAGAAGTGGAGAAGTAGGAATCACCCTCGATGACCATGACCGAATAGCTACACTGCAGAGTATTCATCGGGAGTGCTTTACGAGGTATCTCCCTCGGCACTCGATAATATCTATGCAAAGTCGTACAACTAAGGGGGTGAAGTGATGTGTCGGGCTCTGGTCGACGATCACATTGATCGAGTCGTCGATGATCAAGCAGGGGCAACCAGGGTAAGGTGGTGGGGGTCACTGATGGTTCACTACCAACTTATACTAAGCCGTTTAACATAGGCAGGTAAGGTAGCAATAAACAGGTTACAAAAGCAGGCTATGCATCAGAATAGGAACAAACAGTAACAGTAGCAAAATCTAATGCAAGCAGGAGAAATGGAATGGGCGATATCTGGATGCTCAAGGGGGGGGGCTTGCCTGGTTGCTCTGGCAAGAAAGAGGGGTCGTCAACGGGCTGCTCGTCTGTAGCGTAGTCGTACCCAGCTGCAGCGTCGTCGGTCTCGGTGTCTATCGAGAAAGAAGGAGGGGGAGAGAAACAATAAATTCACAGAAAAAATGCAAACAATATGCATGACATGTCTAAATGATATGCCGGGGCGTTCTACTGCCTAACTAAATGATTTGGTTAATTTAGGAATTTATTCGTATTTATTTAATTAAAGTTGGGCACTATTCATTTACTGAAATCGGTCTAAAAGTTCCATGTTCATATAGCTAGGGGCATCTGACAGGAATACGGAGGGCGTATTCAGATTCGTATCGAAATTCTGAGCAACTTTCATATATAAATTATTTTCATCGGAGTTACGGATTATTTTATATGATTTTCTAAAGTTTTAATCATTTCTGAATTTATTTAATCCATTTAATCCAACATTATCCAGAATAGTGTATGATGACGCAAGCATGACATCAGAGTGACGTCAGCAGTCAACAGTGCAGTTGACCTAGTCAAACCTACGTGTGGGTCCCACCTGACATTGGCTATTTAGATTAATTAGGTTTAACTAAATTAATTACAGTTTAATTAGAATAACTAATTACTTAGTTTAATTAAACAGAATTAATTAAGTTAATTAATTATTTAATTAACTAATTAGTTAATATTTATTTATTTATTTTAATTCTTTTAATTCGTTTTCTGGGTGGGTCCCACTTGTCATACACAGAAGGGAGGGATTAGCGCTAAACAACAGGGCCGGCCGCCAGGGTTATGTGGCGGCCAACAGCGGCATAGGAGGTGGCTGTGAGCAGGGCGGTGGGCACGGGCGGCGGTTGCGGCGGCGAGCGATAGCAGAGCAGCAACGGCTGGGGTGGGGCCAAGCGGAGGCGCGCGAGCAGGGGGCCGTGGCGGAAGGCGCGAGAGGAGTGGTGCGGCTCGGGCAGCAGCTAGGCGCGGCCGCCCGGAGGCGGGCGCGGTCGAATGCGGCACGACGCGCTCGTGGGGACGGCGTGCACGCAGGGGAGGCCGGGGAGCGGCCAGGCGTGAGGAGCGCGGCGCTTGGACGTGGTCATGTGAACACGGCGGCGAGCAGAGGAGGGTTCGAAGGGAAACGGACGGGGTGGGGGCTCACCGGCCCTGTAGATGTGCAAAGGCATGCTCGAGGGGGGGCGAAGTTGCGGTTCCGGCGACGGGGCGTCGGGCGTCGGGCGTCGGCTGCCCCCGACCGGATCAACGCGAGGGGGGTGAGGAGGCGAGCGCCGGCGACGACGGGGCAACATCAGGCGGCGTCGGCGAGGTGGCGGCGCGGTCAGCGCAGCGGCGGGGGGGATCGGGCGACTGCCCGATCCAGAGAGGGAGAGAGGGGATCGTGTGGGGGGGAGTGGATCAGGGGAAATGAGTGGGCGTGAGAGTGGGGAGGGTTTTGGGCTAGGGTTACGGGTGGTGAGGGGATATGCAGGGAGACGTGGGCCGGGTGGTTGGCCATCTGGGCCAAGGCCCAGCAGAGAGGGGGGGCTTTTCCTTTCAGTTGCTTTTTTTTTTTTGTCTTTCTGTTTTTCTTTTAGTTTCCTTTTATTTTTGTTTTAGCAAAATACCAAAATGGCACCTAATTTGATGTTACCAAATACGCCACTGCCACATTAACTTGCTACCCAAACTAAAATAGTTTCATAATTATTTAATATTTAAAAGTATTTAGATAATAGTTTTCGCTACTGTTTTATTCATCTTATAGTATGTAAATATTTTTTAAAGGTGTGGTTTCTCCACCATAATTACCTATGCAATATTTGGTTCACTCCAAATATTTTAGTTTTAACATTTGAAAACTTTTATTGTTTGACTTGATTTTGAATTTGAATTTGAATCGGTTTTGGACCAAAGGGGAATCTAGCAACAGTAATTGCGGTGACATGGCACCATTAGCGTGTGGTTACTGTAGCTTAACTACCGGGGCGTTACAAATCTCCTCCACTATAAGAAATCTCGTCCCGAGCTTTAAGAGGCAGAGTAAGGGGGAAAGGTCTGGTTACGAAATTCTAACGGATCTTCTCGGTCTTGGCTGCTCTTCTCGAAGAGGTCGATCCATTCCGTTGATGTCTTCATTTCTCTGCTTCAGGTCATCATGATGAAGTCGGGATCCTTCTTCAGGAACTCCATCGTACTTACGAAAGAATAGGGGGGTATTCCAGAAGAATGGACCTCTACAAGGTTGACTATCTGGTAGACAACATCGGGGAAGGTGGTGGAAAGTAACTCTCGAATTGAAACTTAAGAAGATATCGAGAGCAAAATAAGAAGGTACCACGAGAAGTTTCAAGCGGGCAGGCAATCGTTCGATGCCTGAAACAGGGCGTGAAAGGGGCTCAAAGCAACGAGAATAAGTATTGTATCTAATACAAGAATTGATGATCTCTCGGAAGGTGGCTCGTGAATTACATACGAGACCACGCGCGAGGAATAGCTAAGGAAACAGGGGGAGTACAGCAGAGTCAGGTTTCGATCCTGTGGAACTTTGGGTTATGGGCCCACCATGTGGGTTAAATGTAGGGACGGCAATGTCATCTTGCACGATCATGATAGCAAGGCATGTCGGAGAATAGACTGCCATTTATGTCAGCAACAACATCGGTACCAAGGGCGAGGGATGAAGAGAACCATTTTCCTGCTCGTTGAACGAGGCGAACCAATAGGCAAAGTTCTCGTCCATCGGTGGTTACCGGAATGTCATCAACAAAAGTAACAGGGTCTTACTGACGAGTGTTACAACGAGGTGCTTACCTAAGCAGGGAATTATCACTGCTCAGCTAAGTTATATTACAGGAAAGGTTAAACAAAACAATGGAAAGGAAATACGATTATCAGATTACACAGAACAATGGAAAGGAAAATGTGTTTAAACACATATTTCAGGGGTATATCCTTCCCAAGGACAAGCATAGTATGATATCCATGACAGGATATAAAGTAGAAAACCCTTTAGGTAAGGGGAGAGAAATTTCGTGACATTACCCATACAACGGTGTTTGGATAATTAATAATGAAAATTTAGCATTGTGCTTCAAATGTTTTTAATGAAGATCGGAGTACCACAAACATGCTTCAAGATAGCATTGACATGGTCTTCAAGCAAAGGTCAGACTTTGGATACACAAAGGATCCATCGGAAACAACTTATAGAATAAGTCTTACAATTTCCTCATGGAAGAATGGTTTACATTGCTAAAAAGGAAACTATAACAATAGGGCCTCCGGCCATGTGGGCTAGGTATGACACCACCTTACCGGGTCATATAAAGACCAATGTTATAACTCTTGGAAATATGTTTCTAACCATCATATCTGACCAAGATTAAGATCTGATTGATGTCAAGATAAATCAGACTCAGGATGTCTGAGAAGAAAAGGTGCAACACAAATGGGCGAGATGACATTGTACGATTCTTGGGAAATGAACTATGGAAGCAAGTTCCGAAGCAAGAGTTCACCAATAACCATGGATAAGTTGAGGATGTGGCCAATGGACTTAGCAACAATTCATCGAGATTTCCTAAAAGATGGATCTCCAGAATTATGTGAACAAGGAGACAACATTTGTCAGATCAAATGATATATTGATGCATGCCCGAGGAAAACAGACACTATTAAACATGGGTTGAAAGGTGCACCCGAATATGGGCTGGGTGGCACGATCGATGTTAGAATGGTGACTTAATGATCAAAAGAATTAGAATGAAACTATCGACTATTCACTTCAAAGCAATAGGGCTACTAGAAGTTTTGAATTCACACATCATAGTTCAACTGTCGGTATCCCGGTTAGAAACAACACAAGAAAGAATGGTGATGGTGAGAAGTATCACTATACCAAGAATTCTTAAGAGGTGGAGCAATCCTCACAACATCCTTGGCATAAAAGACAGTAATACTTCAAGGTAGAACATAATACAAGATGGATAGCAAGTTGCATCCATAACATGAACATGTTTGTGAGGAGAGGAAGGTAATGATGTTGCCGATGGTAACTCAAATTACCAAGGGACGAGGATGGCACTTATCAGCATGAATTCGATTGATATCCTGGAAGGAGTCAAAATGTTGATGATCATCACGACAAATTTTGTCGAGAGGCTCCACGAATAAGCAATCGAACAACGACTGCATCAAACAAAAGGACTAATGCAGCGAAGGATTGGAATCAAGCTTGTTGTTCGGGGCGTAATAATATGGCGAGGAAAATCGACGTAAGCTTAGCTCATCGTCAAAAGTTGTGCTACGGGAACAAGGACCAGGTAGCACAGTTAAAATCAGCATGATAATGATATAGCCAGTCAGGCTAGGAATGACGTGATCAGGTACAAACTCGTAAGGAAGGAAGATTATTAGGAGTTGTTTAATCGCGGTGCGGACTCGATTCAGTTATCGATGTCCTTGAGTGTCTAACAACTCAGAACCTGGGAAAAATTGAATCGGCGAGAATAATAGTTGACGAAGAACTCATAAGAAGTTAAGCAGTTCCGTGATATTCTCGATTTACCAAAGGGTAATACTCGAAAGTAGGCCAGAATAAAGGTTGGACAGGTGTATTGATGTGCAGAAGACAAGTACTTTAACTTGTCCGAGAAAAGGGATCAAAGAAGATCAATATGCCCGGAACCATGATCGCAAAAATAGACCAGATCCCAGATATAAGATGAACTTATACCAGGGGAATAATTAATTTAAGAGAAGCCTTAACGATAAGATCTACATCGTCTCCATGGGCATGAACACAAAGTTCAAGGTCGACTCCCACTTCTTCAATGCATAACCTTTCATTCACTACTCTTATAAAAATGATTTTAGTGTGAAAACCTACCTGGTGAATTACCAGGGGAGTATGACCCGTGAAAACTTTTCGGGTTCACACAGATTAAGGAAGGCCTAGGTCCAACCCATCGGGCATCTTAGAAACATATACCACAAGCTTCGTGAGTAATTGTCACCAGCTCGAAAGCAGAGCATGGTTGACACAAGGAGAGGATATAATTTAGCAAAGGCATTATGTATCGGAGAAAGTACTCACAAGGTGATTAAATATGAAGGACATTGTCGGATAATAATCCAACAGTGGATATGGTGATCCACAACGTAGCTGATGTGAGTATCGGTACTCAATCAGAGGAAGAAAGAATGCAAATGCATCGGTTTATAGAACATCTGAATAATTCGACGTTTAAATAATAAAGGAATTTTGATTTTAATTCAAGGGATCAGGAGCAAACGCTCTGATCAAGGATGGATAAATTGAGTAGGCTTAGGGGTACCATCGATGACAACTTGACTGGTCCAGATCCAGTTCATGTTTAAAATGATGCCTGAGCTAGAAGGATGGATTTTAGTTTCAACTGATGATTGCGACCATACGCAAACATATCGAATCAACGGACTCAAAATGATAATGACAAGGATTTTAATGGATATTGCTAGCCATATGGATTTAACCATAATGCATGCAGGCAAGGAATTCAGGAGCAATAAGCTGTTGAGGATTTTCAGAAAACCGAATGGTATTTTGAGGACTTTCGTGAAACATATGAACAATTGGGGATGAGCGGATACTCGGCAAGTGTGAGGAATTATCTGTAGGGGTATTCATGTGGCAAAGAACTGCAAAGCAGTAGGCACAAAGTATTCTTGGGACAATAAAGCGAATTTTGGGGTATCTTGTAATAACAAGATCAACGAGGAATGATTGTATGAATGGCAAGTGTACGTGGTTATCCCTAGGGGTTTATCGGTGGTCGGGAATAGCAAAAGTGGTGGGCACAAAGTCTCGAGAGAGTATCGGAGAGTATCTTCGGAATCTTCTGGGGAAGCATGCCATCATCTGGAATGAAGGGGCTCTCCGGGAGAAAGTATTTACGAGAACCTAGAGTTAGAGTTAGCAAAACCATTTAACCCGAATAGAAGAGAGATCAAAATCCCAGAGTATAGACGAGGAATAAAAGATCCTAATACCACCCAGTTGGCGACGTGGGCCCGTAAGCCACACAGCCAAGTTAGTAAATTAGTTTTTAGATGTCTAGACTCAACTTCGGCCAAGGAATTGGAAAGGGGCTTCCTATAGGTAGTCGGCTCTGATACCAACTTGTGACGCCCCCGACTCAATCGTGCACTAATCATACACACAAACATGCACGATCAAGCATAGGGACTCACGGGAAGATATCACAACACAACTCTAACACAAATAAACGGAGATCCACAATATTACAGACCAGGGATCACGAAGATCTGAATACATAAGTCAGCCATACAAATATTATCTGAGTACAGACATAGTTAGACAAGTTTTGCCTTAAGAAGGCTAGCACAAACAACGACTCTAGATCGAAAGGCGAAGGCCTCCTGCCTGGGAGCCTCCGATCCTACTCTTGGTCGGCTGGATCGATCCAGTAGTATGTGCCGTCTGGACCCTCCTGGTAGTAAGCTCCTGAGGTGGCATCTGGCTCCGGGGCTCCATCGTTTGTTGTTTCATCAAAGTGGGGTACGGGGAAAAAGAAGTAACAAAGCAACCATGAGTACTCATCCGAAGTACTCAGCAAGCAAGGATCTACACTACATATGCAACATTATCAAAAGGGGAAAGGCTGTATATGTGGACTAGGCTACAGAAATGCCAGAATAGAGAGAAGACCTAGTCCTATCGAAGACTGGCATCTTCAAACATCTTCACAAGCCATCATCTTGCAGCAATAGAAGAGAGTAGAATAGCATTTTATTAAGCAAACATGTCAAAGCAAAGCCTAGAGATCCTTCCTCGACTCCCTGCGAGAAAGCAATCCCGAAGCTTCAATTAAGTAATCAAGTATCCAGTTCAAGTAGTAGATCGGGATATACAAACTGAGCGTCCTTTACCGTAGGACCGGCTATCGATAGATTATTCATCCCTATAGGGGTGCACTACTGTTACCCAACACGCTCGACCAACTCTGGTCGGACACACTTGCTGGGTAATGCCCGGCCTCGGAAGATCAACATGAAGCAGCGCCCTACCTAGGCTCAGTAGAGAGGTCAGCACGCCGGACTAACCTATGCACCCAAAGGTCTTGGGCCATCGCCCTGGGCACCCTGCACGTTGCGAGACTGGCCGGGGTGCAGGCGCGACACTGAACTCGTCAGTGAAGTATCCAGCCCATTCCCGACAATCAGCCCGCACGGTGAAACGTGACGTCTGATGAGCTTTCGGGAGGAACGTACGACGTAGAGGACCCCATAAACCATAATCCCGCGTGGTGGTAGTGCGTATAGGGCACGTCGACCCACTCAGATCAAACACCCAAATCCAATAGGCTCATTTAGTATCACGCGGAGACAAACAGAGTTTCTGAAGCTCCGCCACAATATCACACTCGAGTGCCCTTCCGGCACACCCGACATCATAGATCCCCTACGGGCACCCATCAGGGTCAACCCGCCTGTAACAAAGGTCGAAGTAACCGTGTGGTCATAACATCAAGGGGGAAACCCCGAGGAATCACCCTCGATGAAGTCCACTCGACGAAATCATCAGGGTGAACGTATGAGGCATCACCCTCGAGGTTCACACTGAGGGGTTTCACGATAGAGTCATATCAGAAGTGGAGAAGGAGGAATCACCCTCGATGACCAGGACCGAATAGCTACACTGCAGAGTATTCATCGGGAGTGCTTTACGAGGTATCACCCTCGGCACTCGATAATATCTATGCAGAGTCATACAACTAAGGGGGTGAAGTGATGTGACGGGCTTTGGTCGACGATCACATTGATCGAGTCGTCGATGATCAAGCAGGGGCAACCAGGGTAAGGTGGTGGGGGTCACTGATGGTTCACTACCAACTTATACTAAGCCGTTTAACATAGGCAGGTAAGGTAGCAATAAATAGGTTACAAAAGCAGGCTATGCATCAGAATAGGAACAAACAGTAACAGTAGCAAAATCTAATGCAAGCAGGAGAAATGGAATGGGCGATATCTGGATGCTCAAGGGGGGGGGGCTTGCCTGGTTGCTCTGGCAAGAAAGAGGGGTCGTCAACGGGCTGCTCGTCTGTAGCGTAGTCGTACCCAGCTGCAGCGTCGTCGGTCTCGGCGTCTATCGAGAGAGAAGGAGAGGGAGAGAAATAATAAATTCACGGAAAAAATGCAAACAATATGCATGACATGTCTAAATGATATGCCAGGGCGTTCTACTGCCTAACTAAATGATTTAGTTAATTTAGGAATTTATTCGGATTTATTTAATTAAAGTTGGGCACTATTCATTTACTGAAATCGGTCTAAAAGTTCCATGTTCATATAGCTAGGGGCATCTGACAGGAATATGGAGGGCGTATTCAGATTCGTATCGAAATTCTGAGCAACTTTCATATATAAATTATTTTCATCGGAGTTACGGATTATTTTATATGATTTTCTAAAGTTTTAATCATTTCTGAATTTATTTAATCCATTTAATCCAACATTATCCAGAATAGTGTATGATGACGCAAGCATGACATCAGAGTGACGTCAGCAGTCAACAGTGCAGTTGACCTAGTCAAACCTACATGTGGGTCCCACCTGTCATTGGCTGTTTAGATTAATTAGGGTTTAACTAAATTAATTACAGTTTAATTAGACTAACTAATTACTTAGTTTAATTAAAAAGAATTAATTAAGTTAATTAATTAACTAATTAGTTAATATTTATTTATTTTAATTCTTTTAATTCGTTTTCTGGGTGGGCCCCACTTGTCATACACAGAAGGGAGGGATTAGCGCAAAACAACAGGGCCAGCCGCCAGGGTTATGCGCGTGCGCGCGCATAGCAGAACGCCGGCGGGTGCGGCGGCCAACAGCGGCATAGGAGGTGGCCGTGAGCTGGGCGGCGGGCACGAGCGGCGGTTGCGGCGGCGAGCGGCAGCAGAGAAGCAACGGCTGGGGTGGGGCCAAGCGGAGGCGTGCGAGCAGGGGGCCGCGGCGGAAGGCGCGAGAGGAGTGGCGTGGCTCAGGCAGCAGCTGGGCGCGGCCGCCCGGAGGCGGGCGCGGTCGAATGCGGCACGACGCGCTCGCGGGGACGGCACGCATGCGGGGGAGGCCGGGGCGCGGCCGGGCGTGAGGAGCGCGGCGCCTGGACGCGGTCACGTGAACACGGCGGCGAGCGGAGGAGGGTTCGAAGGGAAACGGACGGGGAGGGGGCTCACCAGCCCTGTAGATGTGCAAAGGCATGCTCGAGGGGGAGGACGAAGTTGCGGTTCCGGCGACGGGGCGTCGGGCGTCGGGCGCCGGGGGCGTCGGCTGCCCCCGACCGGATCGACGCGGGGGGGAGGGGTGAGGAGGCGAGACGACGGCTGTTGTTTTTGAGTTTTTGGTTTTGGGAACGCCGTTCTAGCATGAAGCAAATCGGGCGGGTCGGTGAGGTGGCGGCGCGGTCAACGCGGCGGCGGGGGGTGTGGGTCGGGCGGCTGCCCGATCCAGAGAGGGAGAGAGGGGACTGTGGGGGGGGAGTGGATCGGGGGAAAGGAGTGGGGGGGAGAGTGGGGAGGGTTTCGGGCTAGGGTTACGGGTGGTGGGGGGATATGCAGGGAGACGTGGGCCGGGTGGTTGGCCATCTGGGCCAAGGCCCAGCAGAGAGGGGGGGTTTCCTTTCAGTTACTTTTTTTTATTTTTCTTTGTCTTTCTGTTTTTCTTTTAGTTTCCTTTTATTTTTGTTTTAGCAAAATACCAAAATGGCACCTAATTTGATGTTACCAAATATGCCACTGCCACATTAACTTGCTACGCAAACTAAAATAGTTTCGTAATTATTTAATATTTAAAAGTATTTAAATAATAGTTTTCGCTACTGTTTTATTCATCTTATAGTATGTAAATATTTTTTATAGGTGTGGTTTCTCCACCATAATTACCTATGCAATATTTGGTTCACTCCGAATATTTTAGTTTTAACATTTGAAAACTTTTATTGTTTGACTTGAATTTGAATTTGAATTTGAATCGGTTTTGGACCAAAGGGGAATCTAGCAACAGTAATTGCGGTGACATGGCACCATTAGCGTGTGGTTACTGTAGCTTAACTACCGGGGCATTACACCAGGCAACACCGAAGAAAGGCGGGGCGGCACCCCTCCCTCATGGCGGCGCCTCTGCCTCGCCAAGCGGCGATGCCTTGCCGAAGCCGGCCGAAGAGCACCCCGCCCACTCCCCAAGCGCGACGAAGGCCGCGCCCAGGAAGAGCGGGGGTGCCCCTGCCCCGGCTAGGAAGAGGGCGTACATTGCCCCCGACGAGTAAGTACCTTACCTTGTTTTTTTTCAGCACACCGTACCGTGCTCACATTGCTTCCCTCCTGGTGACCATGATGGGTGTCATGGTGAAGAAGAGGAAGGAAGGAGCTCTAGCTCCGGAGGAGCCACTTCTTGCTGCAGCCGCTGCGCCTTCGGTATGGGCGGGGGAGACCATCCCCCGTCTCCTCGTGATGGAGCGGGCTTCTCAGGACGTGATGACACCGCCTCGGGAGGAGCTGGCCCCTGCGGGCCAGCAAGCCGCGGAGCCGGCTGCGCCCGTGCCAGACCCTGCCCCCGCGGCGACCCAAGCCGACCTTGCCAGCCCCTCCGAAGCCGTAGAACAGCCCATTTTGCTCGTGCCGCCTTCTCCTCCGACCCTCGCGCTCGCGAACTGCGGCCCCATGGTCAGGCCCAGGGCTCTGGACAAGGCCTACATTGCGCTCGGCCGTCTTCGGGCGGACCTTCAAGACGCCCACAGGTGCCTCGCAAGGGAGCGCATGGCGCTCCTCTCTGGGTGGCTACAGGCCGACATGTCCGTCAAGACGGCCTCGGGTCAGGCCGAGGCTGCTGTCGCCAAGAGCAGGAAGGAGGCTCGTGACGCAGCATTGGCGAGTGCCGCGTCAACCAAAGAGCGCTGCGCCGAGGTGGAGGCCAAGCTGAAGGCCCTTCAGGAGGAACAAGCCTCGCGTAGCCAAAGGCTTCAGCAGCAGGAGGAGGACCTGAAGAGCCGCGAAGCAAAGCTTGCCAATCACGACGCCGAGCTGGCCCAGGTGGCCATCGACCAAGCTGCGGCGCAGGGCCGCCTTGACGCGCTGAAGAAGGAGGTGGCCGATGCCCAGGAAGCCCATGCCAAGCACGCCTCCGAGGCGGCAACCCAGCTGGAGGTTAGGGAGAAAGCCCACGTTGCCGTAGAGAAGAAGGCGACCACGGACCGCGAAACCTTCCTGGCCCTCAAGCTCGGGTTCCGCAAGGCGCTGCGCTCCATCCACGGGGGAGGGTACAAAGAGCCGCTGGCGATTCCTGAAGACGGTCTTGCATGGCTCCTCCCCAAGCTTGCCGAGGCGCTCAAGGGTGCCGCCGCTGCGGTGGACTCCTTCCTGGAGGTGGAGTGCCGCTCGCTCTTCACCGCGGCCACGACGCACATCTTTAGCCACCTCTACCTCCAGGACCCCGGCATCAACCTCAATGCCCTGATTGACCCGATGGCACTCGAGTCGCGCGATGCTGCCACAGAGGCTGTGAGGGACCAGGTGGACGCGCTGCTGGGGAAGTTCCTCTGCGTTCCCATCTCTGAGGCTCCAGCAGCAGAAGTTGAAAGCGGTGAGGACGATGGCAGCGTTGTCGATGAGGAGCTTCCAACGAGCGAGGCAGGTGGCGGTAGTGGCATTCCTTCTTAGTTTTACCCTACAACATTTACCATGCCTCGTGGAGGCGTAAGACTTATGTTTAAGCTTGTGGAACAATCTGTGCTTGTAATAATTATTAGGACCCCGTGGTTTCCTTATTGTGCCAAGTTTCCTTCGTGCTTACTTTTGTGCTCTGCGTCGGTAGGGACCAGCCCCGCGCATACCTCGACCGCCGTTGGGGCGTCCGGATCACTAGGACGACACCAAGGGGCGAGGGGCTACGTGACCAGTGAGGCCCCTGAGTCGCGATGCTCAGGAGGTCCCCCTTGATGTGCGAGTAGCCCACATACCTTTGACCACCAGCTTTCACCTGGGGGGAATGCGAGAAGACCAGGTACCCAGACCTGGTAGGGTAGCGTGTGCCAGGCGGGGCCTGAGCACAGCCCCCGTGTCCAGCCCCCTCGCGTGATGCTCATGAGGGGGAAGCTGTGGGGTGTTGCCGGTCGTAGAGCCGAGAGGCTATCCTGAGGTTGGTGCGGCCGCGAGGGCGCCCTCAGTTGTTTATTCACCAGTGCGGAGCATGGTGCTTCCACTTTATTGTGGGCATAGTCGCTCCTCGACCGTGTCATCCGCCAGCGCAGAGCATGGGGCTTCCACTGGTGCATGGGCATAGTCGCTCCTCGACCGTGTCGTCTGCCAGCGCGGAGCATGGGACTTCCACTGGTACGTGGGTGGGAGTTCCCGCTGGGGGAGACTCCGGGGCATGTACAGCCCCATTCGTACGCGTGGCTAGCACGGCAGAACTAGAGGAGGTGTATCTGGGCACTCGTGAGCCAGCGCGGGACTCACGAGGCCCTACCTCAAGGCGGGTTGCGCCTGATTTTTGCAACATGGGGTGCGCGTAAGAAACCTGCGGGGCGATGGGAGGTCCTGTGCCGAATGCCCCTCCGGAGGTTATCGCATGAGAAGGCCGGACACCAATGACCCCAGGAGGTGACGTGAACGGGGCCGGCCCGCCAGCCAGAGCTCAGCCATTGGTTTTATCGACGCTGCAGGGACGGACCCGAGCACAGATGCCGTGCCAAGTCTTCTCATGCAACGATCCCACGGAAAAATAGTCGGCGCATGGCTCCCGCTGCGGCGAAGTGCCGAACTGCAGCTGTATGAACCGGGTCGTGCGCCCGCACTTGCCCACACGTGATTAGCTCATGCGAGAACAAGGCACCAAGGACCACGGGAGGTGACGCGCATGTGGGACGCCCGCGGGACAGAGCTCGATCGCTTGGGTTTGTCCACGCTGCAGGGACGAACCCGAGCACAGACGCCGTGCCAGTCCGTAATCATGAGGCGGTCGGAGGCAGGTTCGCGAGGGCGCAGCGACATCATAGTGACGAAGCACCGGACAGGCAGTTGAGATACTTAGGAAACTCATGAAGGCAAAGCCAGTTCTGATACATGCGCAAAACGATACAGCAGTGGGGTCGGGCCCTAGAAGCCTGAGGATGATGCAGCCCGAGGGGCGCCCTTAGTTGAACAAACCAAAAAGTCACCTGGCACCATCGTTGTAGAAGCGTTGAAGTAGCTGAAGATGCGTACTGTAGAGATCGCTCCTCACGAGCCGACCGGCTCCTGAGTCCCGGGAGGCTCCGGAGGTCCGAGGGGCTCGCGAGGGTCTGTCACCTCCTCGGTCAGGACTGCCTAGTGCCTGGCCTCGTGAGCCGCCAAGGCTCCCTGCATGAGGCGCTGGTACGAGGCGGCCATGTTCAGCAGGCCGAACGGCATGCGAACGTAGCTGCAGGGGTAGCCCCCACTCCGGCCGACGCAGGATGGCCAGAAGAGGTCCTGCGAAGCAGCCCTGTTGAGGCCTGGAATGTTGACGCAGACGCGCAGTTCGCCACCCATGTCATGGGCGGCAGCTGCACTAGATGGTGTGGGGCGACGCTCGCCATGCATGGCCCGCGCCTCCTGAAGCTCCTCGATTGCCTTGGTGATGAACTCCTGAGCGCCCGGCGCCTCACGCATTGCGCCTTGCTCACGGAGGCGCGCATCGAAGCACGCCTCCACGTGGTGCCCGAACGCCTCCCTCGTCACGCTGTTCAGGTCAGAGGCCCTCCAGAGGAGAGCCCCCGAGCCCATCCTGAGGGAGGCACCGGGCGCACTTCCCTATGCGAGAGGGAAAGACGCCCCAGCAGAGGGCGCGGGGCCTGAGGCACAACCGTCGGGCGCCCCAGCCTCCTGACGGCCCTTTGGGAGGAGTTGTTTCTTCTTCTTGGGGATGGCCTCAGGAGGCAGGATGGCACCCTCGCCATCTGAGTTCTCGACCGCCGTGGCCTGGTAGGCGCGCTCGAGGGAGCACACCACATCCTTTTCATCGCAGGCGACCGTGATGATGTCGCCACTCCCTGGCATCTTGAGGACATTGTAGCCGTGGTCAGTTGCTGCCATGAACTTGGCGAGGGCCGGATACCCGAGGATGGCATTGTATGGGAGGTGGATGTGGGCAACGTCGAAGTCGATGAGCTCGGTGTGGTAGTTGTCGTGCTTGCCGAAGGTGACAGGGAGGCGGATCTGCCCTATGTGGACGATGCAGCCATCGGTCACCCCTGAGAAAGGCTTGGTAGGCAGAAGCTGGTCGTAGGGCACTTGGAGCGTCTCAAATGTCTCGACGGAAAGAACGTTGAGCCCAGCGCCACTGTCGATGAGGGTCTTGGTGACAAGGACATTGCTGATGGTTGGCATGCTTGGAGAGCACCGGCGGCGGCTGAGCACTTGAGCTGGTCCATGGAGTCAAAGGTGATGGCTTGCTTGGACCACCTGAGGGGGCGCGACGGCTCGAGCCTGGGGAGGGGTGCGTTCACCTTACGAGTGAACTGGTTGAAGATGCGATGAGAGGCGGGAGCCTGAGCGCCACCCAGGATGCAGGCGATCGCACGAGGCTCTTGGAAGCCCCCAGCCCCATCATCTTGGCGGTTGTCGTCATTTCTCCTTGGCGGTGGCGGCAGCGGAGGGAGGCCGGCATTGCCCTGGGGGTGATCCTCACGAGGCTGGTCCTACCAAGGGCCCTCACGAGGCTGGCCCTGCCAGCGGTCCTCACGGGGTTGGTCGCGCCAGTCCTGGCGGGGGTCGCGGTTGTCCCAGCGGCCTCCACCGCGGCCTCCTCCTCGGCCATAGCCACGGTTGCTGCGCTCAGGGCGGCGGCCAAAGCGCCCATCGCGGATTGCCCTGAGCTCCTGGCAGTCGTTGGTGTTGTGGCTGTGGAAGTTGTGGAAGACGCAGAACGGGCGGTTGCCCATGGGAGGCTCATCATGGTCATGGCCACGCTTCATCTCGGGCTCCGCGGCCAGCACGGCAGGGACCTTATGCTTCACTTCCTTAGCCTTGGCCTTCTTGTCTTCAGGATCAACCTCCGGAAGCTCCAGGAGGGGGAGGCGACCTTCCTCGGCCCTCGCGCATCTGGTTGCCATGTTGAACATCTCCAGAGCCAAACACAAGTCCTCATGGATGGCGAGCTCCTCCTTCATCTTGACGTCCCGGACGCCATCAGAGAACGCCGTGATGATGGCCTTGTCTGACACCTTCGGGGTCTTGAGGCGAACATTCGTGAAGCCCTGTATGTACTTGTGCAAGGTCTCGCCCAGCTGCTGCTTTTTGTGCCGCAGATCGCCTGCTGCAGGAGCGCGGTCGCGAGTGCCCTCGAAGTTGGCGATGAAGCGTTCGCCCAGCTCATCCTAGAAGGAGATCGACCCCATCGGAAGGTTCAGGAGCCAAGAACGTGCGCCATCCTTGAGGGCCTTGGGGTACCAGTTCGCCATGACCTTGCTGTTGCCGTTCGCCACCTCGACGCTCGGCTCGTAGAGCTGGAAGAACTCAGCGGGGTCGGGGGTGCCATCGTAGCGTGGAGGCAGATCTGGCTTGAACTTGCCGGGCCAAACGATGCGGCGCAGCTCTGGGGTGAAAGCACGGCAGCCTGCCACACTCACAGGTGCTGGTCGCATGGGGGGAGCTTGATCTTGGCGCCCGCGTGCTACCACCTCCAGCGGCACGCGGTCTTGACGCGGCGGTGCTGGAAGCGCACGCGCTTCTCCTTGGGGCCGCTGCACCACCTGGCAGCTTTCTTCATCGCGTGCCAACGCCCTGCGCGGCGGGTCGTGTTGGGGTGCCTCTCGCCTAGGCTCGGGGTCCGCGCCTTGCAGAGGAGGAGGAGGAGGTGCGCCGTGAGCCACATCGCCCGCCAGGGACGGCGGGGGACGGGGCGAACGGGACGGTGCAGGGGCCTCACCGGCGGTGTTGCTGAGCTCGGCGATGCGGCCGAGCCAGTCATCATAGAGGTCGTTGGCCGGGCGATAACGCAGAAGCTCTCACGACATGAGCAGCGCAGCCTGCGCGTTTGCTGGCCGGCGACGAACATGAGAAGACGACGCCGTGGCCGGAGTGGGTGATGGAGTTGCGGTGCGGCCATCGCGCCGCATGGACGGTGGCAGCGACGAATCCTGTTGTTCGCGAGCAGCAGGGTCAGTGGCGGTGTTAGCCGCTGGGGAGGCAGAGTGGGCGAGGAGCGTTGCCCACAGGCACCGTCTGGGCGATGAAGCAGCCCGGCGCTCGGCAAGAACACGGCGAGCGTCGGCCATAGGAGCGACAGAACGGCGGCGGAACGAACGGTGGAGGAGAGGCTTCGACACGCCCCTACCTGGCATGCCAAGTGTCGAATTCAGGGCTCCGCAGACCCAAGAAAGGTTCGAACTCTAGGGCATGTGTGAAGGACTCAACCTATCCAGCCAACCAGCTTGTTGCCCTACGGCCTAGCTCGATGCACACGAACAAGGAAGAAGATGAACACGGCAGTTTACCCAGGTTCGGGCCACCTTGCAGTGTAAGACCCTACTCCTGCTTTGTGGTGGATTGGCCTCACGAGAGGCTGAGGATGAACTAGTACAAGGGTTGAACAACCTCGCGAGGTCTATGGGTGAGGGAATCAGTCGACGAGGTTCGGATCCCCTCTATGGTGGTGGCAAACTGTCAGGGTACGACACCTATGGGATCCCGAGAGACCCCTTTACGATTCGGCGGGGGGAGAGGTATACGCAAAGAGCAAAACCAATGATCGACGCGGGAAGCTTTTACCCAGGTTCGGGCCGCTGATCAGCGTAAAACCCTACTCCTGCTTTGTGTTCTTATTAATGTTCTTGAGCCCAGCCTTCAGGAGCGCTCGCTCTGAACAGTGCTTTCAAAGAGCAGCTACGCATGCAGAATGGGCCAGAAGTTCTCCTCCCCTGTAGCAGTTGCCTTGGGCCTCCTTTTATATGCTCAAAGGGGTCACCATAGTGGCAAAATGTACATACATTGAGGTGTAAAGTAGCTACAGGGTATCATACCTAACCCCTGACGGATTAGGACAAGCGCATTTAATGCACCATGAGGTGTCCGTTTAGGTGTCCTCACTTTCTTGGGGATGGAAAAAGGGGCCATCCCATCAGCACCGCTTAAGCTCCCTTTCACTGACGCGTCGCCACGCGTCCAAAGAAGGACCCAGAATGTCAGGTTTGTCGCTGTGCTGGAGTAGTGGCAAAGCGACAAAACCTTGCCGGGCGCCGAAGCTTGCCGGGCACCAAGCCTTGCCGGGCGCCAAGCCTTGCCGGGCTCCGCAGGCCACCCCGGCAAGATCTTGCCGGGGAAGCTGGCCTTCGGATTCCAGCTCTTCTTATTTGCTGATCCTCAGATCTCTGACTTGATGATTCCTTTGGTGGCTTGAATCGACCTCGAACTGTTCCCGGCAAGCCTTGCCGCGAGGATGGCTACAACTGCCCGTGCACAAGTACGGGGTACTAGTGGCCCAATATTTAGTACACCGACAGGAGCCCCCGGGCCTAGGCCATACACGAGTGCGAGGCGTTGTTGGGCTAGGCCCAAACAGTGCCCGGGCACGCGTGGCAGGGGATTAACTACTCGTAAATATCTCGTTTTACTGTGCCCCCCACTACACGCATTGAGCGCGCGACGTGGGAAGCGTGCCCCAAAGGCTGCAACTGCAACGCGCCAATAGAGGTGCATTCACATTGGGGAATAAAAGAGGCGGCCCCGCTCCTTCCCCATAAAAAGGAGAAGCCGCAGAGGCACAAGCCTATTTACCCCCCTCTTCTTCACAATCAGGCCGTCGCCATCGCCTTCCTCCCCTCGAGCTCAGAGCGAAGCTTTTTCTTCTTCTGCCCGCCGCTTCCATGCTCGCTCCACCCCCGGCTTCCGCCCTCACAGCCGCCATGCCACCCAGGGCTAGCAAAGGCAAGGGCAAGGAAGCGAAAGCCGACGTCCCGGAGAGCGAACTGGTGAAGATGCGGAAGAAGTATGTCGTCTTCCCCCCATCGCTTGATGCTGAAGCTCTGAAGGGGCGGTACCAGTGCATGTGGGCGAAGGAGACGCAAGCTCACCCCGCCACACGCGTGATTCCAGGTGCTTGTTCCAAAAGTGGATCGGACAGATACCCTTTCTTCGCTGCGTATTTCTATTGCGGGCTCTGTCCCCCATTTTCCGACTTCTTCAATGATATCATGTACACATACGGCTTTCATCTTCTCGATTTCACGCCGAATGCGGTACTATGCATGTCCATCTTTGCCCATCTTTGTGAAAATTTTGCCGGCGTGATTCCCAATTCCACTCTTTTTCGCCATTACTTCTTCCCCCGTATCCAAAAAGGAGAGGCCCTCTCTGGTTCTATCGCCTGGATTCCGAGGGCTTGGAATAAGGAGATATACCCAGAAGGAGTTTACCGCAAAAAGTGGGACGAATGGCGGGCTGAATGGTGCTGGATCAAGGAAGCAGATCCCCATCCATTTTGTCTTCCCCGGCAGCAGAAGGTGGTCCGTGGCAAGGACTGGAGCGATCTCGCCGCGGAGGACAAGAGGCTCACAATCGCCACCACTAGGATCCTTCGCCTGAAGGCTGCCGGGCTGACAATGGAGATGATCGGCTTCGACTTTCTCCGCCGTCGCATCGCCCCCTTGCAGAACAGGGGAAGGCCAGCTTGGGAATACAAAAACGCGGCAGATATCATGAGATTGCGCCCCGGGCTGAATAATAATCTGACCACTATGCAGCTTGGCGCTCTCCGTCAAAGATTATTCCAGCACGAAGACAAGCATCGGCTGCCGGCAAGGATCGTCCCTTTGTGCAACAACTCTGCCTTGGGGTCAATCATCGCCTTCATGCCGATGTTCAACGCCCACGGTCTTGACCCGACCTGGGCCGAGCCAACCGAGGAGGAAGCACAGAAGTTTTTTGACAACTTGATGGAGAGACCCGTCCGGCAAGAGGCAGATTTCATCCGAGCCACCACCGACCAAGAAGTAGCTTATATTGCTACTAGGGTGGAGGAGGCAAATCTTGCCGCGGAGGCCGGCAGCATTGGCTTCACAGAATGGGAAGCCAGCGACGCAGAGGTAGTAGTGGAGGTAAAACCTGCCGGGAAGGACAGAGCTGCCGGGGAACAGAGCAGCGCAGCCGCTGAGAGCTCGTCCGGCGAGGACACGGCCGAAGAAGAAACGCAAGAAGAGCTCCCAGCCTCGAAGAAGACGAAGCGTGTTCTTCGGAAGGCTGCATCTGGCTTCCTGGCAAGCCAGCCTTCTTCAAGCGCGAGGCTCCCGGCAAGAAAGTGGCCGGCAAGACTGGACAACGGCAAGGGGCTCATCAACAACCTACGCGGCGCGCGAGACCCACACCAGCGGCCGCTGCTGGGGCGGCAGGGGAGTCTCGCACTACCGCACCGGAAGCTGCCCCGACGCCTGCCACAGCCAAGCGGCCTAGGACCCCTCCTCTGCCTCTGCATCCAGACATTGCAGCGGAGGTCGATTTCGACATCTCCGGCTTTAGTCCGGAGCGAGAGGAAGAAGAGTGAGTACTTTGCCACAGCTTTTATATTCCAATTTTGGATCGGTCTTACTAACTTGCTCGTATTGTCTCTGCAGTGACACAGAAACCTTGCTGGAGAGGATGGCGAAGAGGGCAAAGACTTCCACGGGCGACGAGCCCCCGGCAGGCTCCACGAGCGTGCCAGAAACCATCGTTGTCAGCCCGGAGCCCAGTCCTCATCGCAGCCCCAAGCACAGCCCCCAGCGTAAGTTCACTGTTCTTTTTCCGCTGGCGGGTGCTGAGGCTTCCCTTCTTGCCGCTGATATTCTTGGGCTCGCAGGAGAAGAACGGCAACAAGGAGAGTTGTCGGAAGACATCCCCGTCATGCCACCTTCATCGACCACGCCGCCCACAAGCACGTCCCTGGCAAGAGATCCCACCGACGAGCCCATCCTAACTGAGGGGGAGCCGGCAAGCATGGACACCGGGAACCCTCCCCCGGCAACCAAAGTTGCCGGGAAGGGCGAGGCCACCTCTCAACAGCTCGACGCAGGTAATCGATTGCCTCAGAATGCTTGTTACTCTTTCCCTTATCTCTCTGTCTTTAGTTGCTTCAAACTTCAATCTCGATCTTATTCCGTTTTCCTCCTTCGTCCTTCAAAGTTCCCTGTGATGGAACGCATGGACGTTGACGTTGTCATCGAGGAGACCGCCAGGGACGCCGCTGCCGAGGCAGACAAGATCGCTGCCAGCGAGCCCACCAAAGATGACACTATCGAGGCTGGTGGTGCTCTTGACGGGGAGGCCGCCAAGACTGCACAAGAGGAACCCGCCAAGGAACCTGCTGAAGGGGGTGACAGGGAAGGCCGATGACCGTACTGACGGCATTCCTGCCGCAGGAGTGCCAGGCGCTGCACCGGCCACGGATCCCCCTGCCACTGGTGAGGCGGTCGCTGAAGACCAACCGTCAACATCTGAAGGCCCCTCATCCAGCAAATACCTCAAGGTTCGCGAGAATCTGTTTGTCAACTTGCCGGGGACGGCAAGCATTGGGGCACCAGCCGAAGGAGAAATTTTTGACGAAGAAATCATCGCTGCTGCCGGGCTCGAAGTTGTTGACGATCCCAGCACTAGCAGCGGCAAATCTGAAGAGGATCAGCTCCTTCAGGCCATGGGAGAGAATTTCCGCAAGCTCCAGGCTCTCCACCACGCCCGGAAAGATAAGGCGGACTCCAGAATGGCAGTTGTCGAGGCGGCCGAAGCAGATTTTCAAAGGCGCGTCAAACAAATGCAAGTCTGGCACGCCGAGGCCCTCCAAGAGTTGGTTGCCGGCCGGGAACAAGTGAGCCAGCAGTGGACAGAGATCCTCCTGAAGCAATCTGATATGGAGAAGGCGCATGATGAAGCTACTCAAAGGATTGCTGCTGAAGATGCCCTCCTGACGGGGCACCACGTTGCTCTTGATGCTCATGAGGAGGATCTCACCGCACGTGAGTAGGCGCTCGCCGCCAAGCTTCGCAGCAAAGATGAAGATTTCGAGAAGCTTGTCGAGCGGCGAACCCAGGAGCTGGAGCAAAAACATAAAGAGGCACTCGAAGCTCTGACTGCAAGTCACGCCGGCGAGCTCAAGGAGGCCGTCGATGCTGCCGAAGCTGCAGAGGCCGCCAAGAACGAGCTGAGCGACAAGGTAAAGAAGCTGGAAGTAGATCTCGAAGAGCATGGCAAGGAGCTCTTGACGCTCAAGGGCGACAGGGAAAAAACCCTCCACTCCTTGGCGGAGATGCAAGTTGCCCTGTCCAACAAAACCAAGCAGCTCTCCTCTGCGGTTGATGACATTGCGGTTCTGGAGCTGAAGCTGACCACGCTGCAGAAGTCTCTCGAGGCCGGCAGGGCCCGTGAGAAGGCTCTACTCAAGGATCTCCAAGGAGAGAGGAACCTGCTCAAGAGCGCCGCCGCCGCCCAAGCCGATTACGAAAAGGGAGTGGAGATCTGGACTGGACGTCTCATCGCCACCGCGGAGAAGCTTACGGCAGAACTGTCAACCATGGGCCTGTCGAACTTCAAGTATTCTTCCGAGGAAAGAATATCTCCAAGTGCCAGGTTGACGATGTTCTTTGAAAGCATCATCAACGCCTTGAGGGTGCTCCAATCTAGCCGGGCGACCCAATTGGCCAATGAGACTCGCCGGCTTTGCCGGGCCGTCCTCCGCAAGGTGCTTATCAAAGTGGTGCACAGCAATCCTGGCATCGACCTCTCCAACGCGCTCGGCCATCTCCCAAGGGACGCAAATGTTGAGGCGCTTGAAGAATGCATCACGCCTATCCTTGAGAAGGTGGTCTCCATCAAAAGGATCGAAGGCCAGCGCAGGGATTGAGTGCTCCCCCTTTTCTTGCCGTCATCATCCCATGTGAAAGACAATTAAGTCTCAAGTTAGAATTGCGGCAACTCATGAATGCAATATAACTCCCCTATGTTTAAGTTCATGCTTGCTATTTTCCTTGTCCGATTCCTTTATGTATGGGGTTCACCCTACGCTTACTGAAAAACTTGCCGGCGCGCAACCTGCCGCGAGCGCTGGGTGCGGGACTTCAGCAGCCTGCTGGAGGCGCAGCGGCCAGCAAGACTCCTTAGCGCTCTCAGTGCAGCCACTTAAATCGTTGAGCGGGCTCGAAACAAAATAAGGGCGCGACCGATTACAACAAGGGTTCCTTCGCGTGCAGATTTTCCATACAAGAGTCGGAATCGTTCAAGGAAATAACTTTGTAATAAAAAGAACTTGTTCTAAGTTTTTAGAACTTAGCTTTCTGTCGCTACCCTTCCTCCGGCAAGCGTCGATTCCGAACGTCGCCAACTGGTACTCATATCTCCCTTCCCCCCCCCCCCCCCCCCCCGGCAAATGTGCACGCGAGGAATCCTTCTGTCTTTTGAGAAAAAGAAAGAAGAGAAAATAAAGATATGGAACCTTGGCGGTTCATTAGAACTTACCGGGAGTAGGTGTTATACAACATCTTAGACAAACATGCATATATAAATATGAACATGGGAATCAATAAGGGAATGTACAACACTTAAATTTATTCATCTGCGCTCAGGGTCTGCGCCTGGCTTTGTACAAAGGATCACATGCCTTGCCGGCAAGACTTGTACAAAAGGGTGGTTGCCGGGAGCCCCCGGCAACCGCGCCTTATGGGTAGAACTTGCGAAGATGTTCGATATTCCAGGAATTGCTCACTGGAACGCCATCTTCGGTCTCCAGGCGGACAGCGCCGGGCCTGGTGACTCGTACTACCCGATAAGGGCCTTCCCACTTTGGCGTCAACTTGTTTGAATTCTTGGCGGACTGAATCCGCCGAAGAACAAGGTCGCCTTCCTCAAGGCTTCGGGCATGAACTTTGCGGCTATGGTAACGACGCAAAGCTTGCTGGTAGCGTGCAGCTCGCACAGCAGCCTGAAGACGATTCTCCTCAAGGAGCACAGCGTCATCTTGCCGCAGTTGCTCTTGCTCAACCTCATCATAAGCGAGCACTCGAGGTGATCCGTATATGAGTTCGGTGGGGAGAACTGCTTCCGCTCCGTAGACCAGAGCGAAGGGCGTCTGGCCGGTGGCTCGATTTGGTGTCGTTCTGATTGACCAAAGAACCGCCGGCAATTCATCAATCCAGCGTCTTTCGCACTTTCTCAGCCTGTCAAAGGTTCTGGTCCTGAGACCGCGCAGCACTTCAGCATTGGCCCTCTCCGCTTGGCCGTTGCTTCTCGGGTGAGCAACAGAGGCAAAACAAATTTTGCCGCCAAGGTCTTGGACGTACTGCATGAAGGTGCGACTTGTGAACTGCGTGCCGTTGTCGGTGATGATCCTGTTGGGTACACCGAAAAGACAAATTATCCCTTTAAAGAACTTGACGACTGATTGTGCTGTCACCTTCCTCACTGCTTCCACCTTCGGCCACTTTGTGAACTTGTCGATAGCAACGTACAAGTAATCAAAGCCCCCGGTGGCATGGGGGAAAGGGCCCAGTATGTCGAGCCCCCAGACCAAAAATGGCCAGGAGAGAGGGATTGTCTGAAGAGCTTGAGCTGGTTGATGTGATTTCTTCGAATGAAACTGGCACGCTTCACACTTGGTGACTAGTGCAGTTGCATCCTGGAGAGCGGTGGGCCAAAAGAAACCTTGTCGGAATGCCTTTCCGACAAGCGCTCTTGACCCTATGTGAGAGCCACATATGCCTCCATGTATCTCCGCCAACAGCTCTAGCCCATCCTCCCGAGGAATGCACTTCAATTTCACACCGTTTGGTCTCTTTCTGTACAGGACATCATCGACAAACTTGTACATAACAGACCGACGGGCTACTCTTTCTGCTTCTTCCTGTTCCTCCGGGAGTTCTCCTGTCTGAAGGAAATGGACAATGTGTTGCGCCCATGCTGAAGCCTGAGGCTCGACAGCTAGGACTAAAGGCATCTCCTACGCCGTGGGAATGTTTGTCTCGACAGCAAGGGCCTGAGGCCCTGCCGGAGCCTGTTGTTCCCTGGCAGGCATGTCGATCCCGGCAACTTCCTTGCCGGCGTCTCCGGGGAGCTCTACCGGGAAGTACTGGCCAGAGTTCAACTTTCTTCTTTTTTCTTGCCGCATCGATGGCACTACGGATGGTTGAGTCAATTGGAGCACAAAAGTTCCTGGTTCCACAGGCAACTTGAGGGCGGCACGCTTTGACAGATCATCGGCAACACTGTTCTCGGCACGAGGAACGTGCTCCATTTGCAGACCGTCAAAGCGCTCTTCCATTTTCCTCACTTCATCCACGTAGGCTTGCATCAATGGGCTTTGATAACTCTTGTTAACTTGCCTGACGACAAGTTGTGAATCGCCTTTGATGACGAGATTTTTGATACCAAGGTCTGCCGCGATCCTGAGACCGGCAAGCAAACCCTCGTATTCTGCAGTGTTGTTGGTCGAACTCTCCCGGGGAAAATGCATTTGGACTACGTACTTGAGGTGCTCTTCGGTGGGTGCAACAAGCAGCACGCCAGCACCGGCGCCTTGCAACGAGAAAGCCCCATCAAAGTACATAACCCATTGCTGATCGATTTCCTTGTCGGGGAGAGTTGTTTCCTGAACCTCTTCGTCCGGCGTTGGGGTCCATTCGGCAATGAACTCCGCTAAGGCCCTGCTCTGAATCGTCGAAGTGCTTTCAAACTTGAGGCCAAAGCTCGACAATTCCAACGCCCACTCCACGATCCTGCCGGTTGCTTCTGGATTTTGCAAAATCCGTTGCAATGGAAAGCGAGTGACGACGGTGATTTCATGTGCTTGAAAATAATGGCGCAGCTTCCTCGAGGCCATAAGAAGGCCGAAAAGCAACTTCTGCACACCAGAATATCATGACCTAGCTCCTTGTAAAAGAGAGCTAACAAAATAAACTGGGCGCTGCACCACCTTCTTCTTCTGCACCGGTTCTTCTATTTGCGCAGATCCTGTCTTGCCGGGATGAACCCTTGCCGGGGAAGATCTTGCCGCGTCACCTGGCGGTCCTGCCGCTGGTGTTGCTTCCTCATCAGCCTCTCTCTGCGCCACTAGCGCAGCACTAACCACTTGATTTGTTGCCGCCAGATACAGCAGCAACGGCTCTTGTGGTTTAGGCGCGACTAGCGTCGGTGGAGAGGAAAGGTATTTCTTCAAATCTTGCAGCGCAGCCTCCGCTTCTGGAGTCCATTTCATTGGACCTGCCTTCTTCAAAATTTTGAAAAAGGGCAGGGCGCGCTCAGCAGATTTGGAAATAAACCTGCTTAGAGCAGCAACACAGCCGACAAGACGACGCACATCCTTGACACGTCTCGGCGCTTCAATTTGCTCAATAGCTTTGATCATGTCGGGGTTCGCTTCGATCCCCCGGCAAGATACAAAGAATCCGAGGAGCTTGCCGGATGGAACACCGAACACGCACTTCTCGGGATTGAGCTTTAAGTTGATCTTGCGCGGATTTGCAAATGTTTCTTCTAAATCTTGAATGAGTGTCGCTTTGTCTTTGGTTTTGACCACTATATCATCCATATACGCCTCCATATTTCTATGGAGTTGAGGCTCAAAACCAATTTGGATAGCTCTCGCAAATGTCGAACCGGCACTTTTCAACCCGAAAGGCATTCGTATAAAACAATACGTACCACATGGGGTGATAAATGCGGTCTTCTCTTCATCTTCTTTTGCCATAAAAATCTGATGATACCCTGAATAGGTATCAAGGAAGGACAGGAGATCACAACCAGCAGTGGCATCCACAATCTGGTCGATGCGCGGCAAGGGAAAGGGATCTTTTGGACAGGCTTTATTGATATCTGTATAATCGATACAAAGCCTCCATTTCCCATTCGCTTTCCGCACTACAACCGGATTGGCCAACCAGGTTGGATGAAGCACTCCTTTGACCAATCCTGCCGCCTCCAGCTTTCTAATTTCTTCGGCAATGAATTCTTGCCGCTCCAAGGCTTGCTTCCTGACTCTTTGCTTGACGGGCCGCGCATGAGGACAGACAGCAAGGTGGTGCTCAATTACCTTCCTGGGAACACCGGGGATGTCAGACGGTTGCCATGCAAACACGTCGACATTCGCCCGCAGGAAAGCAACGAGCGCGCTTTCCTATTTGTCATCTAGGGTGGAACTTATGGTGAAAGTTCCCCCCGTTCCATCCTCTCTGACGGGCACCTTCTTGGTCTCCGGCGGAGCAGCCTTGGATTTCTTGTTCTTGCCGGTGGAACTCTCTGGTGCATCCTCGACGGAAGCGCAGCACTCCGAGGAGGTGCGCTTGCCGGAGTTCACGCCAAGGTTCTTGCCGGTCTTCCTCTTCCCCCTAGGAGTTCCAGCGGCAGGAGCAGGTGCCTTGATGGCAGGTGCTGCAACTGCTTCCCGGTAAAGTTGGTCGGCACAGATGAGCGCATCCTTCTTATCAGAATGGATAGTGATAACGCCCAACGGCCCAGGCATCTTCAAGACGTTGTACGCGTAGTGTGATGCCGCCATAAACTTAGCCAGCGCTGGCCGACCAAGGATCCCATTGTATGACATGGGGATCTTGGCGACATCAAACACCACCTTCTCGGTCCTGAAGTTGAGCTCGCTACCAAATGTTACCGGTAGCGTGATCTTGCCCTTAGGCTGGGTTCTTCCCAGATTGACCCCTTGAAACGTACCCGTTTCTTCGAGGTCCTCGTCGGGAATTTGGAGCTTTTTGAGCACATCCGGTGAGATTAAGTTTAGGCCAGCCCCACCGTCAACTAACATTTTCGTCACCTTGAGGTTGCGAATCGTTGGGGAGACCAACAATGGCAAGCACCCGACTGCAGTTGTGCGATCAGGGTGATCCTCGGCGTCGAAAATGATAGGCGTGTTGGACCACTTCAGGGGCCTACATGCGTCTGGGGATGGCTCTGCCGCATTGACTTCCCGTACCCACTGTTTGAGTTGACGGTGGGAAGAATGCAGCGAAGCACCTCCATCGATACACATGGCCTCCGTAGCCTTCTGGAATTCTTGCTCACTGGACTCATCATCTTCTTCATCATCATCTTCTTCTTTGTCTCGGCCCCGAGCGGGCCTATCTTTTTGTTGCTTGGCCTTGCCGCGGCGCCCCCCTCGGCCACCGCGCTTCTTGCCGGATCTGTCAGCACCATCTTGGGCCTTCTCCTTATCTCGCCTCTCATATTCAGCCCTCTGTTTCTCGGCAAGCTGTTCAACTTGCCGGCAGTTCTGGAGATCGTGGCCCTTGGTGCGATGGATCTGGCAATACTGCTTGCCAGAGTTTTCCGACTTGTCGGCTGCCGCCAAGGCCTGACAGGAAGGGCACCCAGCAAGATCATTGCCGGGGTCACCAACCTTGGCCTTCTTGGCGGCGCCGGGGTTGTCGGATTCCTCGACAGCAAGCACGGCCTTGCCTCCGCGTTTCCTGTTCCGCCGCCGGCCTTTCCTTGACGGGGCCGCGGCGTCTTCATCTTCTGATTCGCCCCCGCGCCAACAGCCTCGCCAGGGAGTTTCCTCCCCTCTTCAGCTCGAGCGCACTTGTCGGCCAAAGCGTAAAGCTCGGCAATACTCCTGACTTTGTTCATTGCCAGCTCTTCCCGCATTTTGCGGTTACGCACGTTCTAGTGAAACGCACTAACGACAGCGGCAGGGTGAACGTCAGGAGTATTGTACTGCACCCGGCTAAATCTCTGGATAAACTTGCGCAGGGATTCGCCCTCCTTCTGAGGGATGATATGCAAATCACTCTCTTGACTAGGAGCTTGGTGGCCTCCAACAAAGGCGCCAACAAACTGATGGCACAAATCTGACCAGGAAGAAATAGAATTCTCCGGCAGATGCATCAACCACGACCTGACGTTGGGTTTGAGTACCAACGGGAAGTAGTTGGCAAGTATCTTGTCATCTCGGCCACCGGCAGCCTGCACCGCAATGGTGTAGATGCTCAGGAATTCCGAGGGATGGGTCTTACCGTCATATTTCTCCGGGACCTCCGGCTTGAAGGTTCGGGAATTGGGCCACCGGACTTGCCGCAGCTCACGGGTAAACGCTGGAGTCCCTACCTCACAAGGTAAGTCTCCTACGTCCCCTGGCGCAGGCTCGTCGACAGTCGGCCCCGCGCGCCTATCAGACTGATAGTGCGCTTCTCGTCGCCGCTCGATGGTAGTTCGAGCATCCTCTTTGCCTCGTTCCTGGAGAACTTGACGCTGATCGCGGCGCATCCGTGGATCGAACGACGCCGTGGATACTTCTTCACGGCGGTCGACCTGCTGGGTTGTCGGCCGCCGCCGGTGCCGCGGAGGGGAGTGCACTGTGGTTGCACCACCTCCGGTTTTCTCCACATCGGCTCTCGCCGGATCGATGGGCCTTCGCTGCGAGGGCCCTGCCTCTTGCGGTCCATCTTTGTTGGCAAAGCCGATAAGGCTCTGGATAGTAGCTCGCCACTCCTCCATCTTCTCCGGAGCAGGAGGAAAGTCGAGGAGCAGCTGCGCACGTGCCAAGGCTTCCGCTGGCGTAGGCGGCGGCGATAGGTGCGAGGTACGTGAGGTGCTCTGACTCCTAACCATATTAGAAGGAGCACCACCACGGTCACGCGACCGCGCGCCACCCTCGCCAGCAGCTCGGTGTGCATGCTGGTCCCGCGCATCTTGGGATCGATGCATAGAAATCTTTTCATGGGGACGCCCTGAACCACCAGCGCCATGGCGTCGCTCATCTTGCACGACCTGGGTAGGTCGTGATGCTTGCGCCGGCGCGGGAGCTCCAGCAGGCGCCCTCCGATCTCTGGAGTTCGTTGTGCCACCCGTAGGCAACACAGCGCCGTCTCTAGACCCAGCGGCGTGCAGGTTACCACTGCCACTGCGAACGATGCCGCTCGCCTGGCTCGGATCCCCAGAATGCCATGGGGGTTCTAATCCTCTTCCTTCTGCACCCACGCCGTCTCCCGTACGCGAAGGCATAGGCAAAACGGACGTGGACGGTTGCGCCGTCACAGCGCTCTTCTTCTTGGGCGGCATGATGATGAGGAAACTGAGGCGCCGATCACTAGATCAGGTTCACGCAACCTTCAATCCCCCCTACCTGGCGTGCCAAAGATGTCGGGGTACGACACCTATGGGATCCCGAGAGACCCCTTTACGGTTTGGCGGGGGGAGAGGTATACGCAAAGAGCAAAACCAATGATCGACGCGGGAAGCTTTTACCTAGGTTCAGGCCGCTGATCAGCGTAAAACCCTACTCCTGCTTTGTGTTCTTATTAATGTTCTTGAGCCCAGCCTTCAGGAGCGCTCGCTATGAACAGTGCGTTCAAAGAGTAGCTACGCATGCAGAATGGGCCAGAAGTTCTCCTCCCCTGTAGCAGTTGCCTTGGGCCTCCTTTTATATGCTCAAAGGGGTCACCACAGTGGCAAAATGTACATACATTGAGGTGTAAAGTAGCTACAGGGTATCATACCTAACCCCTGACGGATTAGGACAAGCGCATTTAATGCACCGTGAGGTGTCCGTTTAGGTGTCCTCACTTTCTTGGGGATGGAAAAAGGGGCCATCCCATCAGCACCGCTTAAGCTCCCTTTCATTGACGCGTCGCCACGCGTCCAAAGAAGGACCCAAAATGTCAGGTTTGTCGCTGTGCTGGAGTAGTGGCAAAGCGACAAAACCTTGCCGGGCGCCGAAGCTTGCCGGGCACCAAGCCTTGCCGGGCTCCGCAGGCCACCCCGGCAAGATCTTGCCGGGGAAGCTGGCCTTCGGATTCCAGCTCTTCTTATCTGCTGATCCTTAGATCTCTGACTTGATGATTCCTTTGGTGGCTTGAATCGACCTCGAACTGTTCCCGGCAAGCCTTGCCGCGAGGATGGCTACAACTGCCCATGCACAAGTACGGGGTACTAGTGGCCCAATACTTAGTACACCGACACTAACCTATATTTATAGTGGCCTCGGTCCTCTTCCCCCAAGACGTAGGCGGGAAGGGATCCAACAGTGGCCAATTTGAAAGGGGCCAAGTAGTACATCTTATCCTGACGAAAGGTGGTCTTCGCCTGCAAAGCTTCTGGTCGTGATGCAGCGGTGGGCTCGGCGATGACATCCGTCCTGCTGTGCCGGTGGTCTTGTAGATGGGTCATACCAGGCCGTTGATGGAGCCACGCCGTGCGCCGCAGGCAGGCAAGTCTGGGTACCCCGGTTCCCAGATCGCCGACAGGCCTGCACGTGCGTCAGCGACCTTGCACGCTACATCGAGTTCCTGCGGGAGGAGGAGGAGCGCCTCGTCGAGCACGCAAAGAGCCTTACCACCGCCGTGGCCGCAGCACATGCCGCCGCAGAGGCGAGGAATCAGGAGATCTACGAGGAGAACCACCACTTCGAGAGGGGTCGTCTGGAGCGGCAGAGGGCGTTCGAGGTGAGCGTCACTGAAGGTGCAGCAGCGGCAGGCACCGTATTGCAGTTGTCCAGCTCGTCGGTAGGCTCCTCCTCCTCTGCCTCTTATTGAGCACGCTCGGCAGAGGAGAGGCTGCCGAAAGTAGTACAAAGCCCCTCCGTAGTAGTAGTATTTAGGGGCTATTTTGTTCAGTTCATCTGACTATAGATGTGGTGGAACTGTACAACGTACTTAAAATTAGCTACTATATATAGTTGAACTAGCTATTTCAGTACGTGGTTGGCAACAATTGGGGAAAAGTTTGGTCCGTTCAGCTGTCGAGTTGAATTGTTTGTATAAAGAACGACTGCTTAATCTATGAGTGAAATCTATGCTTAATTACTGAATTTTAGTTGCAAAAATTAGATAGTGCTAGTGATTTTTAGTTGCATATTTTGACAAATGGCATTGTTACAAGGTTGACAAATGGCAATGTTACTAGATCAACAAATGTCAATCTTTCCATTTTGACAAATGACAATATACCCAATATGACAGATGCAAATCTTACCAAATTGTATGTGCGTGATTGCACATGGGTCATCCAAAACAACCGTTTGCGTTGAAGGGATGTACAAATCCTGCTCGGCATATTTTCTCTTGGCTTAGCGCCGAAGTCTGGCTTTGCATACCATATTCAATCTGAATCGTTTGCGTTGAAGAGATGCACAAATCCTGCGCTGTGAATTTTCCCTTGGCTTACTAGGGAAGACCATAGCTCTCAATTTCCATATGGGTGTTCTATCTAAAACGTTTGCGATCAAGAGCTGCATAAATCCTACTCGGCACATTTTCCCTTGGCTTCCTGGGGAAGCTGTCGGTTTGCATACGGTTGTTCTATCTAAAACGTTTGCGATGAGTGTTTTATATTTAAAAACCATTTATGTTGTTTTTAAAGAAAATCGTTTGATAAGTCTGTTCATTCAGAGAGAAAAATGCAAGTTCGTTCAAACCATATCTTTCATTCAGTCACACTGCAAATTTATATTCATAAGATCGAGATACACTGATACAGTATTAAACCCCAAAAAAATAATTCCTGCGGCGGCGGAGGCGGCATGCCGCGCCGGCGTTGTCGTTGTCGTCCTCCGGGATGCCGTTGTTGAAGTCTTCAAGGCAGCACAGAATGTTCTTCACTTGGAAATCAAACATCATGTCGTCACGCGATCGACGGGCGGGGCGCGGGAGGACGACAACTCACGGCGCTACGAGGTAGCGGTCGACGGCGGTGTCCCATGCCGCTGAGGGGGGGCGCATGGGCACGGGCGCGGCGGGTGCAGGCAAACGCACAGGGACTAGCGCCGCGGTGGGTGCATGGGCGCGCATGGGCGCGGGCATAGGCGCTGGCGCTGGCATGTACATGAGCTCGCGCGGGTCCGCGGAGACCTCACTGACGCCTGCGGCTTCCAGCTCTGCGATAGTGCTCGGCGACCAGCCCGTCAATGCTACGGGGATGGTCGCTGGCGCGGGCGCGGGGATGGGAGCTGGGACGGGCGCGGGGGCATCAACCGCCGCGGCCAGCTCGTTCAGGGCCATGTCCATGAGGCCCCATTCCTCCTTATTTTCTATCTCCTCTGGCTCGGGGTCGACTTCACCAAACTGGAAGACTAGTGGCAGATGATCCTTCTGCGCCATGGCGTTGGTGGAGGTGTGCAGGAGGGAGGGGAATGGGAGGCGAACAGTAAGGCCGCCCGTATTAAACAGCGGCTCGGGCGCCATTAATGGAGAGGATGCGAGCAAGGCGGGCGGCCATGGAAGTCAAAGAGCTCGCTTCCCCATGAGCCTGCGCAGCATACAGCTTGCACGCTTCCCGGTGAGCCTGTGCATTGGAGGACAGCTTGCACGCCTCTCGGTTAGCCTGCGCACCGGACTGCGCTCGCATGCCTCCTGTTCAGTCAAGCAGCTGTCTGCACGGCACCTCCTATGGCCATTAAAAGAGAGACACGTGGCGTCACGTGAATGGTTAACAGAACGTACACGATTTAAATTATACAAATGTTTGAGATGTTAAAGTGGCAGCTATTTGTTTCAAAATGCCTTTGTTGGTTGTTATTCGAGTGCGCCTTCTCTCAAAATGGACACGAAAAATACCACCGCATGTCGGGTGCCATTCCAGGATAGCATGCCAAGTTACATGAATTTCAGACGAGTTTGGGATTTACTAGAATTTAAAAAGAAAGTATCTCAATGTTTTGCCGGCAATCAACAGTGCCCTGGTGTTTGAAATTCATTCCCATTTCTTGCATGGGACCTAAGCATGCACCCAACGACACACATTTGATATTTCAACCCATTTTTCTGCACTGGAGCTTGTGCATGTAGTTCAAATTTGAATTATGCACATAAAATGCCTAGAAACCCCAGTTAATGTATAAAAATGTCCAAGCGAACCCCGAAAATCCCAAAAATTGACACAACACTCCTGTTGTTCTATGTTGACACTAGAAAAAATTTGAAAGCAAGAAGAGGCAACGGATATCGTTTCGTCCCCAAAGGTGGCACGTTCCCTACCGAAACCATCAGGGTTGTTGTGAGAAGCTCTAGTTTGCGAGAAGCTTATACCAAAACTTGCCTCAAATGGGAAAAAAATTACCACAGCATGTTGATGCCGCTCCATGATAGCATGTCAAGTTTCATGAACTACAGACGAGTTTTAGATTTACTAGAATTTAAAAACCATGTATCTCAATGTTTGCGGCCGAGCGACGGTGGCAAGGTGTTTGACATTCATTCTCATTTCTTGTATGGGACCTAAGCATGCAACCAAGGACACAGATTTGATTTTTCAACCAATTTACATGCACTGGAGCATGTGCCTGTAGTTCAAATTTGAATTATGCACATAAATGCATAGAAAACTCAGTTAATGTATAAAAATGTCCAAACGAACCCCGAAAAATTCCTAAATTTAACACAACACTCCTGTTGTTCTATGTTGACACTAGAAAAAAATTGAAATCAAGAAGAGGCAACAGATATCGTTTCGTCCAGAAAGGTGAAATGTTCCCTACCATAACCATGAGGCTTGTTGTGACAAGCTCTGGTTTGTGAGAAGCTTTTACCCCAACCTGCCCCAAATGGGACAATATTTTTACCATGGCATGTTGATGCCGTTCCATGCTACCATGTCAAGTTTCATAAATTTCGGACATGTTTTCGATTTACTAGAATTTAAAAACCATGTATCTCAATGTTAGCGGCCGAGCGATAGTGGCAAGATGTTTGACATTCATTCTCATTTCTTGCATGGGACTTAAGCATGCAACCAAGGACACATATTTCAATTTTGAACCCATTTATATGCACTGTAGCATGTGCATATAGTTCAAATTTGAATTATGCATATAAATGAATAGAAAACTCAGTTAATGTATAAAAATGTCCAAGCGAACCCCGAAAAATCCCAAAAATTGACACAACACTCCTGTTATTCTATGTTGACACGAGAAAAAAAATTGAAAGTAAGAAGAGGCAACGAATATCGTTTCGTCCCCCAAGGTAGCACGATCCCTACTGAAACCATCAGGCTTGTTGTGAGAAGCTCTGGTTTGCGAGAAACTTATACCCAAACCTGCCCCAAATGGGACAATATTTTTACCACGGCATGTCGATGCCGTTCCATGATATCATGTCAAGATTCATGAATTTCAGACGAGTTTTCGATTTACTAGAATTTTAAAACCATGTATCTCAATGTTAGCGGCCGAGCGACAGTGTCAAGGTGTTTGACATTCATTCTCATTTCTTGCATGTGACCTAAGCTTGCAACCAAGGACACACATTTGATTTTTTAACTCATTTTTATGCACTGGAGCATGTGCATGTAGTTCAATTTTGAATTATGCACATAAATGCCTAGAAAACTCAGTTAACATATAAAAATGTCCAAGCGATCCCTGAAAAATTCCAAAATTTAACACGACACTCCTGTTGTTCTATGTTGACACCAGAAAAAAAATTGAAAGCAAGAACAGGCGACGAATATCATTTTGTCCACAAAGGTGACATGTTTCCCTAACGGAACCATGAGGCTTCTTGTGAGAAGCTCTGGTTTGTGAGAAGGTTATACCATAACCTGCCCCAAATGGGACAATATTTTTTACCCCAACATGTTGATGCCATTCCATGATAGCATGCCAAGGTTCATAAATTTCAGACGGGTTTTGGATTTACTAGAATTACAAAAGCAAGTACCTCAACGTTTGCCGGAGAGCCACGGTGTCGTGTTGTTCGAAATTCATTCCCATTTCTTGCATGGGACATAAGCATAAACCCATGGACACATATATGATTTTACAACCCATTTTGGTGCACCGGAGCATGTGCATATAGTTTAATTTTGAATTGTGTACCTGAAATGGCTAGAAAACCAAGTTAATGTATAAAAATGTCCAAACGAACCCTGAATAATTCCAATTTTTTGATGACACACCTATAGTTGCATGTTCACTGCAGATAAAAGTTCTAGCAATTCAAACACCCTCCTTTGCCACTGTGACCCCATTATGTAATTCAAATCAAGATGAAAAATCAAGTAGATCGCACACAGTTTATTATCACCAACCATGTGAGATGCAGTACAAAATATCTTGGAGCACCGTCGGAGTATAGTACGCCTATGGCTTACGCAAGAAGGTGCGTCGGCTACAGTCCACAGCCGGCGTGTCAAGCACACTAGCTCGATCCCCAAATATCATTTCACTGTTCAATCATCGCCGGTGAAAGATGGGGACGTGGACATGTGTCGTGAGGGCAACTTCGGCGGCCTACTCCGGCGAGAGCGCGGCCACAGCCGCCATGCGCGTGCTAACAAGCTGCATCAGCGTGGCCGCAATCTGCGACCGGGCAGCCAAGGCAGCCCAAACGGCCATTGTTGCTTCTCAGGTGGCAACAGCAACATCTGCCTCGGGGATAGCAACTGGCGAGAGCGGCACAGCAGCTATCCGTTCCGCAGCGGCGGCCTTAGCCCTGAAGGAGGCTGCCCACGACCATGTCGAGGCCACCCACGCCCAGCTCATGGCGGTCACCACACAAATCGAACGAAGCTTCTCCGACAACGGTCAGCAACCCACGGCCGAAGAGTTGGCAATCACCAAGAGCATTCGAGCCGTCCGTTCCTTCGCGGCATACCTTCCCACGACAGAGCCCGTCCAAGCCCAGATCGCGGCCGCCCATGCCCAGCTCATGGCGGCCTTTTCCAAAGAGATGGCGGACGCGGATGGCGAGATGCTTGCCGAGTATGGTGCGATGGATGCCATGAAGCCCTTCCCCAAGAGATCGTCGGGCATGAGCTGGATATGGAGGAGGCGGTGGAGATCGATGAGCACCAGCCGTAATAGTACTCTTTGTTTTGTTTAATTCAGAGCGTCGGTCTTTAATTTGTTAGAGTAATGTTTAGGTCAGCTAGCTCTGTTTAATTGCTGAACTTGCTTGATTAAGAAGTGTGGGTGTGCTGTAGTCTCCTTTGTGTACCCCAATTATGCAATGACGTGGATGACCACTGTAACCAGGGACATTTGAACCAAAATTTGCATGTTCAAACTCATCACACACGGGTTAAGCTATATGAATCATTTGTGTTGTTCACATATCGTACATAGTGCTGAATAAGGGACCGTGTCCGATGACACTTTGCACGCCAGTTTTTTGGCTGGACCAATCCAAATTTTCGGCTTCTGCGAAAATATCTACCTCCCCGCCCACTCCCCCTTACCAAAAGCCACATTTCCCCTGTTTCTGCCTTCCTTTCCAAGTTGAAACCTTCACTCCATGCTTGCAGCGCCGCCTCCTCACCGGCGACCCTCCTTCACGTTGCTCCGCCTCGTCGATCCAGGCAGGTAATCCACACCCGACCCCCATCCTCCTCCTCCTTCCACACCCCACATGCCCCGACCGCCAGCGCGACACCTTCCACCCAAATCACATCCCCCTCCCCCAAATAAGCGCCGCCCTAAGCCATGGTGCACGCAGCATAGCTAGGAGCTCAAGGAGCATTTGACAGCGGAGAAGCAAATCGCGGCCGCACGCGCGAAAGAGGTCGCGATGGCTGCCATTCGTGCCGACCCCCAGATCTTGGAGGAGCACCTCACCGTCGAGGCCACCGTCGAGGCCTCGCGCACCGACGCCGCGACGCGATTGGCTGCTTTAAATGATAGTTCATGGCGTTTTCTCGAGGCCACCGTCGGTGCCTTCGACGAAGACTACGAGGTGTTTTCTCAGCGTGCCCGTGCTTACCTCAACTCGAGAGCTAGCAGGTTGATGCCTGGAGCGGCTCAAGCAACTCACCACTACGACGAGGGCACCCACGATGTGGAGGCCTCGCCCTCTTCCATGTCCAAGGAGCCAATCATCATCGATATCTCCGACGATGAGGAGTAACTTGTCTTATTAGCTCACTATAGGGACTTATGTTCAGTTTGCTAGCTACGCCGGTTAAGCATGCTTGGTTTACCTGTTGCATGTGCTGCTTCTGCCTTTTCTTAACAAATTCTAGTGAATTGTCCTATCTACTTTTACCATGCTATCTGTTGCTCTAGTGTATATGTTCTATATGTTGTGCAATGTGATGCTCACTTATTAACTGTTTGGTTAATTAGTTGTCGTCTTCAGTTAACTGTTTGGTTCAATTCTGCAAATGTGATGTTCAATTCTTCAGGTTGTAATTTTGTATTGTCTTCCATGTGAGAAATAAATGGAATTTATCTGTACAAAATACATGAGAAACAAATACAATTGCTATATTTCCAAGTTGTCGAGCATGCTTGGTTTGGTTAACTGTCTGATCTTCTAGTATGTTATACATTGTGCAATGTGGTGCTCAGTTAACGTTTGGTTCATTTGTTGTGGTGTTTAGTTAACTGTTTGGTTCAATTCTGTAATGTGATGTTCAATTGTTGTGGGTGCATTCTGTTATTGTATACCATGTGAGAAATAAATCGAATTTAGCTGTACTAAATACATGAGAAATAAATACAATTGCTATATTTCCAAGTTGTTAAGCATGCTTCGTTTGGTTAACTGTCTGATCTTCTATTAGGAGTATATTATATTGTGCAATGTGGTGCTCAGTTAATGTTTGGTTCATTTGTTGTGGTGTTTAGTTAACTGCTTGGTTCAATTCTACAATGCGATGTCCAGTTGTCGTGGGTAGAATTTTATATTGTTGTGCATGTGAGGAATAAATCGAATTTGGCTGCACTTAATACATGAGAAACGTATACAATTGCTATATTTCCTAGTTCTTAATTATGCTTGGTTTGGATAAATGGATTTTTCATGTGGCTTGAATTAATCTGATGAATCTGCAATGTGCTTATTTTTCATCAACATATTTTACTGATAGCATGCGAACCCTCACTTAACCTGATCACTAACTACCTTATATGTGTTGCAGGGAAACAATGAGAAGCACTGAGGTTTACAATCGAGGTTTGCACATGCATGATCCGTTGTCTAATAGCACATTATTGTGCAATTGCAGGAACCATTCTAATATTTAGGTTTTTAACAATTTGGTCTTGCACATGTAGGTCCTACTGTCAGAGGTTTTGACCCACTATTCGACCCTTTTTGCATATGGGAAATGAGTTGTCCATGAATATCAGTCAAGTCAAGAAACTCAGAAAGATTGTTAGGCTAAAGAAATTAGTGACAAAAAACAACAAGATCTTTGTCTGCACAATGAAGAAGTCATCAGTTCACTACAGGATGATACTAACTATTATATCTTGTCTTTTTTATTCCTTTGCCCCATTTCCAATATAGAGAAGATATTTATGCACATACTTGTTTTCAGGCCTTTCCAAAGCAGTTCACTGATGATTACCTCTCAAACCACCTGTATGGTCAGAAGGCGAGGAAGGTATTCATACAACACCCACGGTTCATTATTGAAGTGTTCCTAAAGAGGACGAAGGATGGATGGTCAATCATCCACAGGCACTAGTCTAAATTTGCAAAGACCTTCAACATCAATGAAGGCTCAATATTCGCCTTCCGCTTCAGCAGTTTTCGAGATGAGATTCATCTGTCTATGTACCGTCTATGATGCTAATTTTGAAAGGTTATAGATGTTGCATGTGAAACTTGGTGCTGGTGCAATTGTGTAATGGGGTAGCTGAGTGTTGAAGCTATATGATGTTGTACTCTAATGTATTTCAATTATGAATTCATGCTTCCTTAATATGAAAATGAAATATATTGTGTGTTTAATATGAAATGTCAATTAGATTAATAAATGGATTATTAATAATAGGACAATTAGTCTGCTAATGGCTAATTAGCCTGCTAATTGGATTTTTCTATTGCAAACAGTTATTGAGAAAACACCATGGGCGATGACCTCAGGCAACGCACACAGTTTCTAGAAATAAACCGTGTTGGATCAATGAACAATCACACACGACATCCCTTTTGAAAGCTGTTTGCGTTAGGCCACCTTGCGCAAACGTTTACCACATAAATTATGTGTGTGATGGACAGCCTTTGCCACACAGTTTGTTCTACGCACCATGTGTGATGCATTCAATAACGCAAACGATAAAATTGTTAATATCGTCTGCAATGGCAACGCTATCATATATGATTTAATGGGGAAAATTGTGTGTGATGTACCTGCGAACGGAAACGTTTTTCTTGGAGTGACTGTGTGGGATGTATATATACGAACGGAAACGTACTTCTTGGATTAACTGTGTGGGATGTACATACTAACGGAAACGTATTCCTTGGATTGACTGTGTGGAATGTACATACGAACGGAAACGTTTAGCCGGGACTGACTGTGTGGGATGTATTTACGACTGGAAACGATTTGGCCTGTATATTTGTATTTTTTTAGCATAACTATACGTATAACCGTATTTGATCACTCGCCCGTCGCACACGACCTCACTTTGCCGAGCGTGTGTGACTGGAGGGCCTATCCCTGACGGTTTCTGGGTTGTGTGGGAAGGACCCCCCTATCGCAGTCACTCACTAGGCGACGGTTCAAAACGCCGTCGCGGAAAGGGGTTAAAAACCGTTTGTATAGCACCTCGCTGTACCAGTGTGAGTACAAATGAAAACAAAGTCGACAGATGCAAAAAAAGATGCACGAAGTAACGAGGCAGTGGATATCATCGACGAGAAATGAAAACTGCCATGTTTACCCTAAAACAATGTATATGATGAGTAATAAGAGGGAGTTGCCACCTACAATCTGAAAAATGCATGCCATATGCTCCTAAGCAAGACTAAACAGCTGACAAAAAAAGTACTAAAGAAGTAGGCATGGCAAAATAATGCCATGTTGTGTAGATGTAGTTGCCACATCCTTGAAAGCAAATTAGCAAAATTGAGACCCGGATGACTGCATAAACAAGCTAACTGATAAATTTGGGTTCAATAAGAAGTTGCCATGTACTAAAAAGATTCAGGTTGCCATGTTTGCGCAAAAACAACATGTCAAATAAAGTCTCAGTGTGTGAAAGGAGGTAGTTGCCGTCTGCTAAACATGCACAGTAGGCAAAAAATGACCACTGAAACAAGTGCAAAAACATGGCAACTGACAGATTTGCTTCAAAAAAGGCAGTTGCCATCTAGTAGATTCAAGTTGCCATGTTAGCAGTAAACAATGTGGCAACTAAGTCAGTACCGTGGAACACTCAAATGCCATTATCCAACATAGAACATGGCAACTGACAGATTGGCTTCACAAAAGGCAGTTGCCATCTACTAGATTCAAGTTGCCATGTTAGCACAAAACAGTGTGGCAACTAAGTCAGTACGTGGAACACCCCAACTGCCATTATCCCACATAGAACATGGCAACTGACAGATTTGCTTCAAAAAGTTAGTTGCCATCTAGTAGGAAAGTTGTAGATAAACCAGTGGATTCAAATTGCCATGTTTGCACAGAACATAATAGCAATTAAATCAGTTCCAAATAAAAACCCAACTGCCAGTATCCTACAAATCGAAATGCAGCTAACTAGATCTAGGGTTCATACCCAACTATCAGGCCCGGAGTTTGATTACAACATCACCCCTAAAACAGTGAGAATCGTGGCCTATGAGACCATCAAAACTAACCAAAAAAACAGTAGAAATCGCTGCAACATAGAATTGCAGACATCTAATCTCTGAAAACAGAGAGATAGGTGCGGAACAGGCTAGCCTCGCCGGCTTGACTACCACCGCGACGGCAACGGAACTACGTAATGCCGGCCTAATCGCACACATGCGACTCCCCCGCCGACGGGAACACTCAAGCCCCGCGAAAATCCGCCTGAATCTCGAAAGGATTCGAGCAGGATGTGAACTGAGAGGAGGGGAGGCAGATTGGACCAGTAGAAAGCTTCGAAGCCTTACCTCCACGCGGTGGCTACTCTGGCGACGACGCTCCGGTTCCGTGAACACCAGCGACGGCCACGAAGACCCGCGACTCTTCCGCCGCTGCCGCCCCCTCTCGACTGCTCCTCCTAGAACTTGCGTTGCTCTCGAATGGGAATGCTGGTGTGGGGGAAATGGGAAGTAAAGAAGGGCAGGGTGGGGAAACTGCAGCACCGAGGAGGGGAAAGAGCAGACGTGGGAGGTGATGAATAGGAGACGTGCGCGGCTTGCGGGCACGACGGCAGTTCCACCGCACGTCTGACTCGCAACCGTGACCTCTACGTGCGAGAAACCAGCATCCGGGCGAACTGTCAAACGCCCACACACCAGCCCCATCCTACGTGGCACGCAAATTCTGCCTCAATGTATCAAGATTCGTGCAAACTCGACTGGACAGTGATCCACGCGTGTGGGCGAGTTGCAAAACTGCCACACGTGTGGGCGTTATCATTTGGGAAGAAAAAAGGGAGCCTTGGGTGAAAAACACAAATAACTGCTTTAATTAAGCCGGTGGAAAGGGACGCGGCTTCAATGGGAGAGAGAGAAGCGATTACATCGGTGGCTAGCTAATCTTACATTCTTAAGAAGTTGGTCCTAATTATCTCAACATACAAGGTGTCCAACTCAACGTCCCACTACACATGCCAACTTAGCTTTCTCTTCACATGCAGCCTATACACCTCAGCCGCCTTGCCATGTCAGCAATTTTATTACTCCAACAATTGTTACAGTTTGTTTGCAAGCCATCAATAATAACTATATAGGTTTATGTTTCCAACCGGCACCCACCATAATGCGCAATCTTCTTCCCTTCCCACTTCCCAGTCTCTTCCCCTTCACGACACCTTCATCTTCCCCATCGGCTTCCTACATCTCCCATCCTCTCCCAGTAACCTTCACCAACCCGTAGCTGCTCCTGATTTATCTTAATCTCTCTCCACCGCCATGCTCCTTTCTTTCTCTCCTTGCACAGGTGGCACCAATGAGCCTTCCCCGACGGCGGCGAGGGGTGAGAGGAAGCGCTGGGCACACAAGTGGATCTACGAGGCAACGACGGCGGTGAAGGATGTGCGGCAACACACGATCCTTCTGTACAGGAAGGCAACGCCGGTGGAAGGATATGCAGTAATACAGATCCTTCTGTACAGCCCCGCTCTCCCCCCCCCCTCTCTGTGTACTACTCCTACTTTTTATTGTGATCTAACTTCAATTTTTTCTGGAGAATCCATTACTGGACATCCTCTTTTGATTTGTTCAAACTGAACATGTTATGCAGACACTACAATTGACTGATTTGAGTAACGTCGAAGGGAATTTCTGAATGTGTATATACTAATTGCTTCATGTCTTGATTTTTTCTGCAGAATAAAATTGGTTTCCAATACTGGGCATCCTCTTTGATGTGTCCAAAATGTTATACAGGCACTATAATTGACTGATTTGAGTAATGATTCGAAGGGAATTGGTGCATGTGCATATACTGACTGTTCCATGCCTTAAGTTAAAAGGAAAAGTTAACCCCGTTTATTTTAGATTGCAATGTGCCATCCAGTGGCACCATCTGTAAGTAGCCCCTCTCTATCTCTCTCAGTTTATTTTGTTACAGATCTTGATGTCTATACAACTATACAAGGCCATCCGTAATTCTCTTGCTGCTTTACTGAAAGGGGTGATGTAGTCACTGAAATGCCATCCACACTCGCCCAATTAAATGAAGTTACTGAAATTTTACAATGATATGTCTTCTTACATACTTCCAGAGTTCCAATGGACAAATTATAAAAATCAAGTGCCAGCTGGTCAATGAAATAACTCAATGAATTTCAGAATGATGTTTTACTTGGTCCAGTGTGACTCTAAACGTTTTCATAATTTTTCTTTTCTTAAATTCTCACACATACAGCAACGTTAAGGCATGTGCAAGTTTGTGTTTCTAAAGTAAGCCATATACATGTTTTACTACTATAATCATGATGGCTCGCTTCCTTCCTTTGCTGAAATGCAAGAATTGATAATTCCTCTACACTCTTCTCTTTTTTTGTTGACTCGAACGGCAGGTGCTCTGCCTTTTCATTTAAGATTAGGAATATACATAAGGGTGAGCAGTCGTCCAGGGGTCGCTGCCTGTACAAAAAAAAGGAAATTACAGCGCTACTCTCAGAAAATCTAGGTCAGCTTTGATCAGAGAGGTCACACCATCCGCCGAGGTAGACTTAGCGTTGAAGACCCTCCTGTTCCTCTCGTTCCAAATGTGCCAAGCAAAATAAGCAGCAGCGGCCTGTTCTTTGGTGTTCTGGGAGCACAGACTCCACCATTGTGAGATCGACAGAAGGTCAGCTGGCAGGGTTGGATAGCACAATGGGCGTGCCAGCTGTAGTCTGTTCCAAACATCCTTGGAGAAAAGACATGTGTTGAAGAGGTGGAGTGCAGTTTCAGGGAGTTGGAGACAGAGAGAGCACGTCACGTTGTGGTCACTTCCATGGGCTCTCAGCCTGTCAGTGGTTGGTAGTCTGTTTTGAGCCAAAGTCCAAATGAAGAACCGCACCTTTCTTTCAATCTTGAGTCTCCAGATGAGGTCAGCCTCAGGTTTGGCGACAGAGCCAATGAACTGGCAGGAATATGCGGACTTGGCGGTGTAATTCTTGTCCTTCGTCTAGATCCAATCGATGGTATCTCTGGTTTCAGATAAGTTGACGTTCTGAATCTTCTCCCATAGAAGCAGAAAGGAGTGCAGTTCATCATGGAAGTTGATTCGTTCCAGCCCCTTCATCCACTTGTTGTCATGCATGGCTTGAGCTACTGTGTAATTTTTCCTGCGCGCCAGCTTGAACAGTGAGGATGCAAGGTCTCTTGGTGCCGCTCCATCCAGCCACTTCGACTTCCAAAAATTCGCAGTTTGCCCATCTCCAAGGTGAATGTTGGTGGAGGCATCGAAGAGTTGCATATCCACTTCAGAGCAGGGGAGCTTCATGCCAAGCCAGGGCCTAGGTTGTTGTTGCCACGTGAACCAGGCCCACCGCAGTCGTAGAGCTCTACTAAAAGAGGAGAGGTTTTTGATGCCCAATCCACCATACTGTTTGGGCGAGCAAACCAGCCGCCAGTTAACTGCACAGCTCCCACCTTTGGCCTCCTCCTCACTGCCTTTCCATAAAAAACTTCTCCTAAGCTTGTCGATCCTTTTGATCAGCCACTTGCTAGGAGCGAACAGGGTCAAAAGGTAGGTGGTGACTGAAGTTAGCACTGAGTTGATCAACATTAACCTTCCCGCTTTGTTCAAAAGCTTGCCTTTCCATCCTGCCAGCTTAGCAGCTATCTTGTCAATCAGAATCTGAAAATCGGCGCGCCTGAGGTTGTGAAGGCTGAGGGGTAGGCAAAGGTATTTTCAAGGAAAGGAGTCAGTTGTTCCCGTGAACTCAGAGAGCACTTCGTTGGTTGTCAGCTCATCACAGCAGATAGGGAAGGCCGAGGACTTGCTGAAGTTGGTGTAGAGACCAGAGATTTTCCCAAAAACTTCCAGGATTGCATGGGTGGCCATCATCTCGGACTTGCACGGGTTCAGAAAGAGAGCAGCATCATCGGCATAAAGACTGACTCTGATGGAGGCCAATCTGTGAGCAATAGGTTTGAGGATCCCGGCTTCAGTTGCAGATGCAAAAATACGCTGTAGTGGCTCAATAGCAAGCAGGAACAAAAAAGGCGAGAGAGGGTCGCCCTGCCGCAGGCCGCATCGATGGTAGAAAGGCAACCCCGGGTCACCATTGAGGATTACTCTGGAGGAGGTTGAGCAGAGCACGGTTGCAATCAAGTCACGACATCTCTGTCCGAAACCCATGTGGCGAAGCACCTCAAGCAAATAGTCCCATCTGACGGAATCAAATGCCTTGGCAATATCCAGCTTCAGGAAAATTGCCCCTTTCTTGGCTCTATGCAAGCTCTGAATGAGATTTTGAACATACAGAAAATTGTCTTGGATCGATCGTCCCTTGAGGAAGGCACTTTGGCTCATAGATATAAGGTGTTGCATAGCTGGTGCCAGTCTATTGGCAAGAAGTTTTCCCAAGATCTTAGCAACACTGTGTGAGAGGCTTATTGGGCGATAATCAGCAGCTTTCAGAGCATTTTCTTTCTTCGGAATTAGAACAATGAAGGTAGAATTCAGCAGGTTCCAGTTTGTAGCATGAAGGCCAGAGAGCTGGTTGAGGGCATTGAGCAGATCCACCTTAATTGTGTGCCAACATCTTTTGAAGAAGAGTCCAATGAAACCGTCCGCGCCCGGTGCCTTCTCCGCTGGCATTTCTTTAATAGCTTTGCCAAGCTCATCCAAATCAAACGGATGGTCGAGGTGTCTCAGGTCTGCAGATGGCAGATTAAGGTTAGGCCAGTTCAATTGCAGGGTGGCACTGTCCTGTTGACCCAGCAGGGAGGTGAAGTGCTCTTTTAGTACTGCTGCCTTATCCTCATGGTCAGAAGCAACATGGCCACCATGATGAAGGAAGGGGATGTGATTCTTCCTTCTTCTGCCGTTGGCGCGTAGGTGGAACAGCTTAGTGCTCGCGTCGCCAACTCTAATCCAGACTAGTCTTGACCTTTGCCTCCACCTTATTCTCTGTATAGCAGCGAGGGCAATAAGCCTGCCCTTTAGCAAAGCACGCAAGTTAAGCTCCTGTTGGGTGAGCGGCCTGCTCTCACTCTTCTCTGTGTAAGCCATTTTTTCTATTTTGCTAATGTGCCATAGGTGGGATGAGCACTACAAAAACAGGCCCTACTCTAAGCAAGTGAAACTATTGTTTTCTGCTCTGTATACTACGATCTTGAGGAAATGGCCTCTGCCTTTCAAAATCGTGATGTTACAAAACACCTGATACAAATAGTGAGTTTCACATGAAACCTTTATGTTACAAAACACCTGATACAAATAGTGAGTTTCACATGAACCCTTCATTCTGAATTTATTGTGTTCGCCATTGTAAGTTGAAAATGCATTCACCTGTAGTGGCTACACACACCGTGAGCTAAGTTGACCAGAGTGCGGATGGACCAGTACGTGCCAACGATGGAAATTTACATGAAAATTATTGTTGCATCAATGGCAGCGGAGCTTATTGTGGTCCCAACATTATATTTTTTCGGATAAGCTCTCTGAGTGCACTGTAAAAGACCAATAGTACATCGAGTTTAAAAATAAAGTTATTGAGGTTCACGCATATTATTAGTCTAAATATCCATGTTTCATACAACAAAGTATAACTAAAATATATTACAACTAATTCCCGCAACAACGTGCGGGGTATCATCTAGTTAAATAAAGGAGAAGCACACAATGGGTAATTAAACGGATACTTCGAGACATGTACAATATATGCTCAATGCACGTGCATGATGATGCCATCCATTTATGATGGGGTTAGCTCTTAAAATCCCCTTTATTATTTCTAATTATTTTACCTTTTTTGCGAGGACACTAGATTATATTGATATTGAAAATAAGCAGTGATACAACGCAACCCAAGAAAAATGTGAAATTACAAACCGCACCATGGAGAGCCAATCTAGCCACACCTCCAACGCAGGAAGAGGGCGCGCCGCTGTCGCCATCTCCGCCGCTCCCTACCAGAGCCGGGGAAACACTTGGTTGTGCGCATGTAATAAAGACGTCGGGAAATCACCATCCTCGTTCCAGGAGGACCAGCATGCCGGAGATAAGCCAGATCGGAACTACGCCGCGACTTGGGCCGGTTTGTTGAACAATGACGATGAGGCGCCGCCACCGACGAGAACCTGCAAATCCGGAGTCACCGCGCTCCTACTAGAGCTCCATGCCCCCATGTTGACGTCGGAGCACGCGTCACCATGATAGCGGGGCCAAAGCAAAAAAAATCCACCTCGAGATCGGTACCGCCAACGCACCAGCCTCGATTGGCTAGCGTACTACCAGATTCGCCGCCGACCGCCTCACAGTGACCCACCGGAATCGAATCCGAAGTAGATTTTCCACGCCGCCACCACCATAACCGTCAAGACGGAAACAGACGAAGGAAGAAAACCTAGCCCTAACCTAACTACGTGCCATCGACGAGACAGTGAGGTTCCCCCTTCTCCTGCCGCCGTCGGAGCGGCCGGCGGAGAGAGGAGGAACCCCTCGACTCGCTGGCGGAGGACGGTGGTGGACGGGTCGCCTTCGGTTCTACCTCTCTCGCAGGGGAGGAGAAAGCGAAGTGAAAGAATACGAGTTTTATTATTATTTCTAATTCAACAGTTCCGTTAGGGCGATTGACCCCTTTAGGTTGATATGATTTTTTTCTCAGCTTGACTATATTATTTTTTGAAGTTTTAAACATTTTCTTGCTCTAGCATGGTTCATCCAGCTCGATGAGATTATTTTAGATTTTAAACATTCTCTTGCGCTAGCGCGGTTAAGCGACACATGTGTCGTGGCGTTGGACGTGCTCATCGCCTTGAGATGATTGACCATGTTCGGTGACCACTACGACCACCATTTACGAGGACAGACAGGAGGATAAACAACAACGCGAATAAGATGGGTCTTATCGGATACAGTGTTAAAATATAAGACATGGATCTAGGAGAGAGAGACTTGATCGATCCATATTTAATTGTTAGGGGCATATGATGTTTTATACTCCCGTTGCATCGCACGGGCATGTTTGCTAGTATATACCCAGATGCATAACCAGAATTGATAAAACATTTCATTTCAAAAAATAATTACTCACCCACATTGCATTACAATATATATATTGTCTCTGTTCTCTCTCGAATGTTCCTCTTCTCTATTAGGAGTTGAGGTTGGTTTGACGCAGCTTGCGCTCATTGGAGAGCTTCTTGGCAAAGCGAGCGAGCGCTTCCTCGTTGGTGCCCTCGCCGTCGACGGGCTCGTACATCCCCGTATCGATGTTCACCCGGGCCACGCTCATCTTGAGCAGCTTGTTGCCGATCTCGATGAGCGCCTGCATGTTCTCCTTGGTGGAGATATCCACCGAGGACGTGTGCCCCGTGAGTGAGTCGTCCTGGATGCGTAGGTAATTATTCTCAACACGTAGTGACTGGAACAGCACGGCGGCGTGGATGTCGACCATGTCGGCGCTTGCATGGGAGAAGATGTCAAGAAGTGGGGTGAAGCGGCCGTCTTTGAGCCAGCGGAGGACGCCCCACTTGGCGCAGTCGGGCGCGGTGTACTTCTCTGCCTGCTTGGCCGTCCCGGTGCCGATGGAGATGATGAGGTAGTTGCCGTACTCGGCTGGCTTGCCGTGCGTGAAGTCCGGGTTCCAGCGCATCACTTCCTGGGTGATCATGGACATGGCGACCATGGTGGGGTTGTTGGCGGCCACGCCACCATCGACGAGGTGGTACTCACGGTCTGGCAGCTTGCCCAGGGGGTCTTGGGTCGTGAAGTGGTGCGCCGGGAAGTAGGTGGGCGCCGCCGACGTGCTGATGCAGATGTCGGAGAGGTGCGCGTTCTTGAGAGGGTCCATCTTGGCCTCGTACGTGTTGAAGATGACCGGCTGCAGGTACTTGATGTCGAACGTCGGCACGACGATGTTGGTGACGGCGTCGGCGACGGTCACGTCGTTGGTGAGGTTCTTGATCTTGTCGTGCAGGAACTTGCCGTCGTACTTGGGACCCATCACCGCGCCAAGCAGGTTTGCCACCGGGGTCAGGAACCCCCACCTGCACGCAAAGCCGAAGCAACGCCGGCATCAACATCGCTGCCGGCCAAATTTCAGTGCGTGGTCCGCCGGGAGGAGAAGTGCGTACGTACCTCCTCTGCGGGAAGATCTTGGGGCCGTTCTCGAGGTAGAACTGGTTGATGTCCTTGGCGGCGAAGAGAGGCCGCTTGTTCTCGCCGGGCGCCGCCAGCATCGACGTGACCAGCGCGCCCGTGCTCGTCCCGGCGATCACGTCGAAGTAGTCCGCGATGCGCGCGTCCGGCCCGTCCAGCTCCTGTCAAACACAGCGCATGTCACAATCAATCAATCGATCTAGGATGGCGAAGATGCTGCAGCTAGACAATGGAGCTGCAGACGGATGGACGTACCTGGAGCTTGGACTCGAGACAGGCGAGGATGGTGGAGGGGATGAGACCGCGGATGCCGCCGCCGTCGATGCTCAGCACGGTGATGAGCCGCCCCTGCGACGGCGGCGGGCACGACATCGTCGTGTCAGCCTGGCTGCACATGCTTAGCTTCTCACGGTGGTGTGCCCTGCCCTGCTCTAGCTACTGTGGCCTAAATTTTGAAACAAGAGCTCTTTTGTCTTTGTGCTTTTCCGATCTGGAGCCTCTGCCGGCTACTTAAATCCAAATTTCGTGTCAGTGGCTAAGCTGGAATCTTGTTACTTCACGCTTTTTTTTTGGTGCGCGCGTGTCACGTTTGATAGGCTGGACCTACTCTCCACCGGTCTGACAGCGAGGAGCCAGATTTTCATATCATTCATCAATGTTTGTTTTTTTTTGTTTTTTTCAGTTTACTCATTGCTGATTTGTTTTCTGTATTTTTTTTTTAATTCATCACTGATTTGTTGACGCAACGAAGTGCAGCAGCGATGCTTGGCCGTTTCTGATTTTCTTCGGAAGTTACACATTCCACCCTAATACCTCCCAGACCCCTCCTCTGTCCAGACCTCCACCTCCTCCCGCCCGTAAGGCCAGTTGTTCCCCTTCCCTTTGTGTGCCACCTCGGCTCAGAGAAACCGGAACGCCCCATATTTCAACCCAGAGATCAAGGAGAAGTCTTCTGAAATACGGCACTGCTTAGCATACAACAAATCAGCTCTTTATTACAAGCTATATGGGTACAAGGGGATTACATCGGCACGGCGACCCTACGCCTACCACGGTTGCTCTATGCCAGCAGCAGAACAACACGAAGCAGCGGAATAACTTCTAGTAGCGGATAACGACGATGGTGATGAACTCCACTCCGCAGGGACTCTGGCTGAAACGCTTATCCTAGCTCGCAAACAAGGGATCCATGGCAAACAAGCAATCAAATCCGGCATGACCTGCAAACTGGCATGACACGCCAAGTCAGTACATTGAATGTACTTACAAGCTCACAGCAACCAAAGGCAATCAAGACAAACAACAGCATGGCAATTACAGGTTACTTAACAATGATGAACACGATACTATCAGAACAACATGGCATATACAACATGATACAGCTAGAACAATACGAGCATGGCATGAACATATGAACATGATGACACTAGCATGCAACATGATGACGCTATCATGCACCAACTTACTCTGCTCGGGTTACCTCGTAACCATCACATGCACAAGCTTACCATCACGGACATCACACGATCATCTCAGGATCCAATCAAGCTTGGTATTACAATACCGTAGTAATCATTACATGACCACAAGGAGCTTGACCTTTACCCTTGACTCTCGCATAACACCACAAATATCCAACAACTCGGTATCCTCGATACCACGGTGATCCTCTCGCGATCACATAAAGATCAACCAACTTCGGTATCCATGATACCTCTGTGATCCTCTCTCGATCACAACCAATCTCTTTCTCATCATCGAACCAGGGTTGTTATTAAGCACATTATTATTATTACTGTTGACCCATAGTGTGACCGACTACGAACTGGGCCCATATCCGCGGGCACGGCTATCGATAGATTAAACACACACTCTGGAGAGGTTAGTACACTGTACCCACACCACGGAACCCATGGCCTCGCACTCCCATTCGGGTGGACCAACGGCGTTCCGACAAAACCGATCTATTGCCATCACACCCTCCTGGCCACTCCGACAAACTCCCCTTTGGGCTAAGTCCTGGGTGGCCCCGATGTCAACTCGTGACATCCGCCACCTACGTGGCCGGCCACCGTCATGGAAAAACATAAACGGTCCCAAACGGGGACATGTGCACATAACCAAACTCGGGCTCACAAGGCTTATGCCGTCCTACCCGGCCAAGGTAGCGCCCGCGCATAACCTTCCCTCGTTGGAGGCACCGGCGAGAGGCATGACAATAGACCCAGTTAGGACCCCCCCCCCCCATAAGGCAAGTGTGGTTGCACTGGTCAGCTCGATTTGGTGGCACCATGACTCAGCCAACAGTTGTTCAAGTTCATTTAAGTCCGGTTAAAACTTGAATGCAATAAGCTGAGCCATATTAAAATAACATGATGCAATTAAATGCATGAGCATGATATCAACATAAGCATGGGGGTGCAATATAATTATCAAGCATATCGACAACAATAAATTATATATCCGAATGAACATGGCATACTGATGAGCATGAATATCACAAGTATAACACTACTCATAGCATAACATGACCACTAGCAACGGAAATAACTACCATGCAAGAATATAACGGTAATATTACCAAGTAAGCATATAACCAGCTAGATGCAAAGGAACATGCATATCAACGGTACCCGGTAACAGACGATAAGCATGCATCAGAACGAACCTCACTACTACCAGCATGTACTACTACCAAACATGACATGTAACAATAATACTAGCAAGAAGTACAAGATAACAAGATGCCGAAGAGCATAGCATGAAGGTGAACATAGATCTATAAGCATTAACGAAACAACGATAGCAGTTGCAGACAAACAAACACTTATTAAATGTTTAAGTAGAAAACCATGGCTACTGCATGACTATCATGCAAGTGGTTGTCTTGGCTTGCCTGGGGATGAAGAATGCACCGGGGAGAAGTGCGGAACGATCGCGGAAGGAATTGCCGGAAAGGGTTCTCCCTCGGAGGGGGCTGATTAGGGACAAGGGCATAAAGGTCATTTTCAAAATTTTAAAACATCATGAAAATGGTACCAACAGAACGGGCTCGACGAGACGAAGAAGTGGGCTTTGGAATCACCTGATTCGGAGTTGTGGTTGCGGAGATATCAAGTGTGGAAGCTCAGGGAGCTATCTGTGAATATTTCTTCTCAAACAGGCCCCTGGGAGGAAAAACAGAAAACGTATTCCAGAGAATACGCTTTCCCGAAAGGAAAGCGCATTCTCGTGGAATACGCTTCCACTTAATGACGTGGCTGGGGTGGGGTCAACGCGGGAGGCTGACACGGGGGCCTACGGGGAGGTGGGGCCCGCCTGGGCTGGCTCCTTCTTCCTCCTCGCCGTGCCCCGATAGAAACAGAGGAGGGCAGGGGAGGGCGCACGGCCGGCGACGGCCCGGGCGGCTCCGGCCACCTCAGGCCAGGGCGAGGCCGCCGGCGGGACCGGGGAAGGGCGCCGCATCCACCTGGCCTGGTCGCGGGCGTCGGGTAGGGGCGGAGCATGAGGTGGTCGCGGTGGCAGAGAGCAACGGCGGCGACCAAGCTTGAGGGTCGCGGCCGCGGTTGCTCCGGCGACAAAAGAAGAGAGGGGAGAGGCTCACCGGGGTGGAGGGGTGCTACTGGTGGTGCTAGAGTGGGGGGAGGAGGCGCGGATCGCCAGAATCTAGGCTGAGCCGATCGGCGGCTGTGGTGGAAGAGACGAGCGAGGAGAGCTCCTGGAGCTCCGGCGAGAGGCTAGGGAGGGGTGTCGGAGAGCGAGAAGGCCGCTGGTGAGCTCGGGAAGGCACGGGGAGGCCTATATATAGGCGGGGCGAGGATGGCCGAGCCGGTTGCCGCCGCTCGGGTCCGGCCAACGTCCTGGCGAGGCTCAGCGATCACGGGAGGGCGCGGGAACGCGACGAAACATCGATACAGCGGTCACGGAGCAGAGGAGGCCAAGGGGGCACGGGGAGGAAGCAGACAGAGGACGAAGACAACGGCCAGCTACAGCGCGTCCGTGGGCGCGCGGCGACGAGCGCTAGCGAGCGAGCTGCCAAAGAGGGAGAGGGGTCCAGGGGGACGGAGGAGGCACTAGGAAGCTGTTGGACATGGTTGGGTGCACGAACGCAGCGAGCAGAGGAGGGGCCCGAGCAAGAAACCAACCAGCTCGCATCCATGGCATGCCACAGTGGCGGTCACCACGTGAACTGGCGAGTAGAGGACGTAACGGGCTGGCAAATGTTGTCTAGGGTGAAGTCCCTCCAGGGTAGGTTGCAACTGAGTTTAAAGCTCGATTAAAAATGATGTGGTTAGATGGGAAGTGACCTCTGAAGTTTACTGTAGCAAACTAGATCATCTTACTGTGATCAACTAATGAAGTTAAGTGAAAAACTTGATGTCAGGGAGGTTTAGGTTAGGAAGGACTACAGTCCTGTAAATTATGAAGAGATTTGGACCACTAATTAATACACTTGCTTTGCAACTGCATAATCTGGTCTAGAAGCAAAAACAGGAAGTGGCACTAACTAGGAGTGATGACTTGGGTTGAAAATGGTCATGGCAGGATGATTTGGGCATATGAGAGTGCCATAAAAATTTCATGCCATTTGGCCAAGCCAAAATGGTACTTCCTTCATACAGCACCTCTCTGGACAGAAACTTGGGAAAAATCCTGAGGGAAAATGGCTAAATGAAATGAGCCAAAATCTTGTGGGGATAGGTTATATGGATAGGAGAAGGCTTAGGAAAATTTTCAGCCATAATGGAGAAAGATAAAATATACTTGCTTCACTAACTGAAAATTTGGACAGAAACAAAGAATTGATGCTGAGCTCACATGGATGCATTGCATGAGCTCAAATCTTGAGGAGAGTGATGATTTGATCATATGAATGACCATGCAAGATTTCAACTCATTTGGGTTGTCCTAGCTGGTACTTCCTTCACAAAGAATTCCCTCAGACAGGAACTTTAAAAAATTGCTCAGGAATATTCACTAGGAAAATTAAGTTGATTTTTGGCATGAGGCAATGATATGGACATGAAAAGGTGTCCAAAAATTTTGGGGTCAAATGAGCAAAGATAAATGACACTTCCTTCTCAAAAAGCCACTTAGGGCAGAATAAGAAAAGGAATATTTGTGAATTATCTTTGATGATGCCAAGGAAGGATTTTGGCATATTTGAGCAAGATATGACCCAAAAAATTTATGATAGTTATTTGAGAATTTTGGGAGTGACAGAAATATAGGTTGCTTCACAACCTAGGGCAAAAAGGATTATTCCTTTAATAGAAAAAAAGGAATATTCCCAACAAAGAGGATATTGGGGTTGGGCCAAGATGAAAATGGCAAGGTCTTGGGAAGTATATGAGGATGACAAGCCACTCTGGAAAGGAAGAAGAGATCATCTTTTCCAGTTTCCAGACCACATAGCCACAGCAAAAGAAAACTCAAGCAAAATACACAGAAAATCAAAAGAAAAGGAAAGGGCCAAAAATCAGGGTGTGACAAACCTTCCCCCCTTAAAGAAATCTCGTCCTCGAGATTTGGTTGCTCAGGGAACAAGTATGAATATACTGACTTAAGGAAACCGTTTCCAACTCGGGTATCCTTTTTCTCTTATGTTATGTTCCCACTGAATTTCATATGACGAGACTGCCTGGCTCTGGGGTGGTTTGTATCGACATTCTGACCGATCTTATCTCACATGTTCATGCTTATACTGGCTCCAATTCTTTTCATATCTGCTGACTTAGCTGAGTGGTATAGATTATCATGACTGAAACATATGTCCGTCTCACAAGTCCAAGAGTGATTTCCGATGGATGTGTCATCCAGCACTGACAACCTTCCATGAAGTTGTGATCAGATTTTCCTAATGAACACCCAAGCTCTTACTCCTTGCATTGGGTTTCTCAACTAAATACGGGTTCTCCGGGTTCAAAACAGTGAGGTGAGTCATAACCGTTCTCCTGACGGATTCTGACTTCTCGCAGGAGTTTCTGAATCATCTTGACTAGCTCCACTGTCTTGAGTATCAGATCCGTACCAAATATTTGACTGTCGCCTGTCGTAGTCAACATAAAGGGGTACGGCCTTATATCATAGAATCCGCAGAATTGACCAACGGTGGTGCTGGTAAAAGAAATTCTATTCATGACAGGTTGCCCTTTGATGATTCTCATAAGTGAGGGCACATGCTTCGAGACTATTGCTCAACATCCTGATTGTTCGTTCTGTCGGCATATCCATGGGGATAGTAGGCTGTGTGATGCTTTACCATGGTTGCCGGGGTCAAACTGTGGAATGGCCCCTTGGTCCGGTTCGACAGACCCAGATATTCGATTCTGACAAATCTGAGCACATATTGTTGACTGAGCGGGTTGTATGAATATGAGGGCCTTACTAGAACGGAGTAGACCCCTTGGACGGGTATTCATGGTGATCGATACTGAATCAGACTATCCGGGGTATCTGCACCATGTGGGTCATGCAACAATTATCATACATGTATCGTCGGTCTTGTTCCTTCATTACTGTTTGCTTGTTCTGGATTCTTTGCTGAAAGAGCTTGGTCATATTGCTTCTTCGTGTGACCATAGGTACTGTCGAGTGCAATATTTTGGCAATCATAACCTTATCCACGTTCATGTATCGTGTGATAGGAACTATACCAGGTTCACACATACTTGCATATAGCTCATTGTTGTCGTCAAGCATACAAAGTTGTGACAAGGGTTAATGATATCACCTTGTCGGGTATGAGGAAATTGGCCTTGCTGAGTACTGTGAAAATTGGCTATCCCATGTTGTCTTTCTTCGAATCTTGACGGTTCTTGCATCACCAACTGGCTTTCTTTCTCTTGCATGACTCGTGAGGTTTTCGGATTCTTACCTTGACTTCATCATCGTACCAGTGACTAGCAAGAACTTGGTAGCATGCGCACAATATATATGAGAATTTTATTCCTGAGGCAGACTTGTATTCTGACTGATTCTTGCTTCTGACCCAACTGTTGCGGTCCTGATTCTTGGGATGCACTGCCAAATGCTGCCAACTCACAATTTAATATCTTGCACAAATGCCGTACAGAGAGAGATTGGATGGCTTATGCTGGAAGCCATTGAGAGTATCTTGCTGAGGAAGAATGGATATCATGCGTCAGAAGCTTCCCCCCTTAAAGACTTGCTAGGGAAGAACTCGGTACCTTATGCCGGAAGCTTTTGCGGTTGCTTACTGAATAAGACAGAGTATTTTGCCTAGGAAGTCATCCATATATCATATTGAGGAAGATAGATGAATCTTGCTTTGGAAGCTTCTCTGGTAGCTTGCGAGGGGAGACTGGGTTGCTTACGCCAGAAGCTTCTCATTGTGATATGCAGACTGATTGCCACAAATGTATCCTCTTAATATTCCTGCTGATGATTACCTTTGACTGATAATATACTGTTGGTCTTGCACACAATTTATCTTCTTGCTGATTTGATCTTTACTGCTATGAATTGTGCGCACTGAGGTAAACTTGATTATCAGTACTGTTGTGAGGAGTGCACACTAATGCAAAATTGATGATCAGCATCAAGATCGGATATTCCCCATTTCACTGCAATCGGGTGAGAATGCCATTCTGTTTAGCTGAGTTTCCAAATACTTGAATTCCTTGCTGATTCTTCGGGTCCGGTGTCGGTTGATGAGTAACTTTAATAAGGGGAAAATATGTAACACCGAAGGCCCAAAGAAAGAAGCAAAAGAAACGACGAAAACAAAAGCACACAAGCATACTAACAATATAAATAATGCGAATAATCAAGCAACATCACATATTACTGCTACTCACAACAATAATATGCATGTATACTTAAGCACACAAATCTCACAGAAACTCCGGTATTACGATCTAATATGATGTGGCGGTGTGCACGAAGGTGAATCAACGTGTGGAAGGAGTTGGCGTACGCAAGGCTACACCAAGCGCTGGCTGAACACCGGTTGCATCTGGATGAATATGGAGGCGAGGACGGACTTTGTGATCATGGGGTGGAACACGGAGGTCATGACCACATCATCATCAAGCGTACAGAAGGGAACCGTACATGTCCAAAGAATTGAATGACAGGGTAGGATAGCGGTGGAAAACAAGGCTTGCTGGCATTGCCCTTTTCTGATCACAACGATCAGTAAGGGTTGCCAAAGTGGCGAGATGGAAGGCATGATTCGGGATAGAGGCAAGTCTACCACCGAAACGATATGGGTGGGTCATGAAAAGATATCGACATGATATCCGAGCATAACTCTTGTAGATGGTGTCTGGAACACTTGGTACGATGGCATCACTCTGCTGGGACAGAGATGACGCCGAACACCGAAGAGCAGGTATGCAAAGAGGAATGGTGCAGGTAGTGGACCGAACCCGATGCCACCTACGCTCACTAGATCAATCGTCAGTGACAATATACTAATCTATATGCATGCTATGCAATCAAACAAATGCAGCAATCAAGTGCAACAAACCAACTGGACTCTATACTACCGCATTCTAACGCTCGCGCGGGCTAGGGCGTCCTACAGCCAGACCTACTCTGATACCAAGCCTTGTGGCACCCCGGCTCAGAGAAACCGGAACGCCCCATATTCCAGCCCAGAGATCGAGGAGAAGTCTTCTGGAATACGGCACTGATTAGCATAGAACAAATCAGCTCTTTATTACAAGCTATATGGGTACAAGGGGATTACATTGGCACGGCGACCCTATGCCTGCCACGGTTGCTCTATGCCAGCAGCAGAACAACACGAAGCAGCGGAATAACTTCTAGTAGCGGATAACGACGACAATGATGAACTCCACTCCATAGGGACTCTAGCTGGAACGCTTATCCTAGCTCGCAAACAAGGGATCCACGTCAAACAAGCAATCAAATCCGGCATGACCTACAAACTGGCATGACACGACAGGTCAGTACATTGAATGTACTTGCAAGCTCACAGCAACCAAAGGCAATCAAGACAAACAAAAGCATGGCAATTACAGGTTACTTAACAATTATGAACACGATACTATCAGAACAACATGGCATGTACAACATGATACAGCTAGAACAATACGAGCATGGCATGAACATATGAACATGATGATACTAGCATGCAACATGATGACGCTATCATGCACCAACTTACTCTGCTCGGGTTACCTCGTAACCATCACATGCACAAGCTTACCATCACGGACATCACACAATCATCTCAGGATCCAATCAAGCTTGGTATTACAATACCGTAGTATTCATTACATGACCACAAGGAGCTTGACCTTTACCCTTGACTCTCACATAACACCACAAATATCCAACAACTCGGTATCCTCGATACCATGGTGATCCTCTCACGATCACATAAAGATCAACCAACTTCGGTATCCATGATACCTCTGTGATCCTCTCTCAACCACAACCAATCTCTTTCTCATCATCAAACCAGGGTTGTTATTAAGCACATTATTATTATTACTGTTGACCCATAGTGTGACCGACTACGAACTGGGCCCATATCCGCGGGCGCGGCTATCGATAGATTAAACACACACTCTGGAGAGGTTAGTACACTGTACCCACACCACGGAACCCATGGCCTCGCACTCCCATTCGGGTGGACCAATGGCGTTCCGACAAAACCAATCTATTGCCATCACACCCTCCCGGCCACTCCGACAAACTCCCCTTTGGGCTAAGTCCTGGGAAGCCCCGATGTCAACTCGTGACATCCGCCACCTACGTGGCCGGCCACCGTCGTGGAAAAACATAAACGGTCCCAAACGGGGACATGTGCACATAACCAAACTTGGGCTCACAAGGCTTATGCCGTCCTACCCGGCTAAGGTAGCGCCCGCGCATAACCTTCCCTCGTTGGAGGCACCGGCGAGAGGCATGACAATAGACCCAGTTAGGACCCCCCATAAGGCAAGTGTGGTTGCACTGGTCAGCTCGATTTGGTGGCACCATGACTCAGCCAACAGTTGTTCAAGTTCATTTAAGTCCGGTTAAAACTTGAATGCAATAAGCTGAGCCATATTAAAATAACATGATGCAACTAAAATGCATGAGCAAGATATCAACATAAGCATGGGGGTGCAACATAATCATCAAGCATATCGACAACAATAAATCATATATCCGAATGAACATGGCATACTGATGAGCATGAATATCACAAGTATAACACTACTCATAGCATAACATGACCACTAGCAATGGAAATAACTACCATGCAAGAACATAACGGTAATATTACCAAGTAAGCATGTAACCAGCTAGATGCAAAGGAACATGCATATCAACGGTACCCGGTAACAGACGATAAGCATGCATCAGAACGAACCTCACTACTACCAGCATGTACTACTACCAAACATGACATGTAACAATAATACTAGCAAGAAGTACAAGATAACAAGATGCCGAAGAGCATAGCATGAAGGTGAACACAGATCTATAAGCATTACCGAAACAACGATAGCAGTTGCAGACAAACAAACACTTATTAAATGTTCAAGTAGAAAACCATGGCTACTGCATGACTATCATGCAAGTGGTTGTCATGGCTTGCCTGGGGATGAAGAATGCACCGGGGATAAGTGCGGAACGATCGCGGAATGAATCGCCGGAAAGGGTACTCCCTCGGAGGCGGCTGATTAGGGACAAGGGCATAAAGGTCATTTTCAAAATGTTAAAACATCATGAAAATGGTACCAACAGAATGGGCTCGACGAGACGAAGAAGTGGGCTTTGGAATGACCTCATTCGGAGTTGTGGTTGCGGAGATATCAAGTGTGGAAGCTCAGGGACCTATATGTGAATATTTCTTCTCAAACAGGCCCCTGGGAGGAAAAACAGAAAACGTATTCCAGAGAATACGCTTTCCAGAAAGGAAAGCGCATTCTCGTGGAATACGCTTCCACTTAATGACGTGGCTGGGGCGGGGTCAACGTGGGAGGCTGACACGAGGGCCCACGGGGAGGTGGGGCCCGCCTGGCCTGGCTCCTTCTTCCTCCTCGCTGCGCCCCGACAGAAACCGAGGAGGGCAGGGGAGGGCGCACGGCCGGCGACGGCCCGGGCGGCTCCGGCCACCTCAGGCCAGGGCGAGGCCGCCGGCGGGACCGGGGAAGGGCGCCGCATCCACCTGGCCTGGTCGCGGGCGCCGGGGAGGGGCGGAGCATGAGGTGGCCGCGGTGGCAGAGAGCAACTGCGGCGGCCAAGCTTGAGGGTCGCGGTCGCGGTTGCTCCGGCGACAAAGGAAGAGAGGGGAGAGGCTCGCCAGGGTGGAGGGGTGCTACTGGTGGTGCTAGAATGGTGGGAGGAGTCGCGGCTCGCCGGAATCTAGGCTGAGCCGATCGGCGGCCGTGGTGGAAGAGACGAGCGAGCAGAGCTCTTGGAGCTCCGGCGAGAGGCTAGGGAGGGGTGTGGGAGAGTGAGAAGGCCGCTGGTGAGCTCGGGAAGGCACGGGGAGGCCTATATATAGGCGGGGCGAGGATAGCCGAGCCAGTTGCCACCGCTCGGGTCCGGCCAACGTCCTGGCGGGGCTCAGCGATCACAGGAGGGCCCGGGAACACGACGAAACATCGATGCAGCGGTCAGGGAGCAGAGGAGGCCAAGGGGGCACAGGGAGGAAGCGGACAGAGGAGGAAGACAACGGCCAGCTACAGCGTGTCCGTGGGCGCGCGGTGACGAGCGCCAGCGAGCGAGCTGCCGGAGAGGGAGAGGGGTCCAGGGGGACGGAGGAGGCACGGGGAAGCTGTTGGACATGGCTGGGTGCGCGAACGCGGCGAGCAGAGGAGGGGCCCGAGCAAGAAACCAACCAGCTCGCGTCCATGGCATGCCACAGTCGCGGTCACCACGTGAACTGGCGAGTAGAGGACGCAACGGGCTGACAAATGTTGTCTAGGGTGAAGTCCCTCCAGGGTAGGTTGCAACTGAATTTAAAGCTCGATTAAAAATGTTGTGGTTAGATGGGAAGTGACCTCTGAAGTTTGCTGTAGCAAACTAGATCATGTTACTGTGATCAACTTAGTGAAGTTAAGTGAAAAACTTGATGTCAGGGAGGTTTAGGTTAGGAAGGACTACAGTCCTGTGAATTATGAAGAGATTTGGACCACTAATTAATACACTTGCTTTGCAACTGCATAATCTGGTCCAGAAGCAAAAACAAGAAGTAGCACTCACCAGGAGTGATGACTTGGGCTGAAAATGGTCATGGCAGGATGATTTGGGCATATGAGAGTGCCATAAAAATTTCATGCCATTTGGCCAAGCCAAAATGGTACTTCCTTCATACAGCACCTCTCTGGACAGAAACTTGGGAAAAATCCTGAGGGAAAATGGCTAAATGAAATGAGCCAAAATCTTGTGGGGATAGGTTATATGGATAGGAGAAGGCTTAGGAAAATTTTCAGCCATAATGGAGCAAGATAAAATATACTTGCTTCACTAACTGAAAATTTGGATAGAAACAAAGAATTGATACTGAGCTCACATGGATGCATTGCATGAGCTCAAATCTTGAGGAGAGTGATGATTTGATCATATGAATGACCATGCAAGATTTCAACTCATTTGGGTTATCCTAGCTGGTACTTCCTACACAAAGAATTCCCTCAGACTGGAACTTTGAAAAATTGCTCAGGAATATTCACTAGGAAAATTAAGTTGATTTTTGGCATGAGGCAATGATATGGACATGAAAAGGTGTCCAGAAATTTTGGGGTCAAATGAGCAAAGATAAATGACACTTCCTTCTCAACAAGCCACTTAGGGCAGAATAAGAAAAGGAATATTTGTGAATTATCTTTGATGATGCCAAGGAAGGATTTTGACATATTTGGGCAAGATATGACCCAAACAATTTATGATAATTATTTGAGAATTTTGGGAGTGACGGAAATATAGGTTGCTTTACAACCTAGGGCAAAAAGGATTATTCCTTTAACAGAAAAAAAGGAATATTCCCAACAAAGAGGATATTGAGGTTGGTCCAAGATGAAAATGGCAAGGTCTTGGGAAGGATATGAGGATGACTTTCCAATTTCCAGACCACATAGCCACAGAAAAAGAAAACTCAAGCAAAATACTCAGAAAATCAAAAGAAAAAGAAAGGGCCAAAAATCAGGGTGTGACACTTTGTCTGCTGCTTCGGCAGCGGGAGGTGGGGGAACCCTAGTTTTGCATGTTTCAGTTAGGTCTTGGTTTCGCAGTGGCTCCCATTCAGATAGCGGGGGCGGCGTTGCGTGGAACAATGGTTCCCTGGCCTCAGTCTAAATGAAAGTGAAATACTATGTTAAAAAGGCCTCAATCTACAACGATGTGTTTGGTACCCTGTGTCCTTTTTTTTAATCCTTGCATCTGTGGCTTAACTGGGACAAGTTGAGGCAATGCAAACAAAAAACCGTGTTGTGCACATAGTTTGGTAGCCTCCATATGGGATGCCTACTTTATGGAAGTAATTTCCACCCAACGTTTGGTTGCGTGCATTGGGCTTGGCTCATGCATTGCATGGCGTTTGGTTGCACACATTCGACCTGATTTGGCCTGATTAAGTTAATAGACACACATGAACAGAGGATGCAATAGGGTAGATAGGCAGCAATGGCCTGCTTTCTTGCGCATTAGACTCATAGAATGACCACGGTGATGATTGTGCCCGTCTCCGCGGGGCGCTGGCTTTCGCCCTTCCCGATGACCGCCCAGGCGTCCATGCAGCAGACGTGGAAGCCGTGTCCACACCGCGGCAGCACGCGCACCTTCTCGCCATCCACGAACTCATCGAGGCATATGGCGAATACGTCGTCGATGTCCTCCCGGGAGCCGTACGTCAAGGTTAATATGTTGGTGACTAAAATGATATGTATGCTTTGGTGGTATAATTAAAATTGCATGAATTAATCCAAAGTCACTGATTTGAAAATATGATTCTTTGCAATAGTTTTGAGATAAAGCGAGAGTAATAGATGAATGTTTCTGAAAAAAACATGAATTAACGAGGAAATGACATATATATCAATGAGTCAATGCCTTATTTTTCATTAATTTACATAAAAGTATGGCCATTGGTATTGCGGGGAGGTCCAAGTTCACGGCCATTGTAAGTATACCGCTCACATAGAATGGGTCAGGGATGCGCAACGTGCTTCAACTACGTCAAACACTTCCCCCTAGGAGTTGCATTGGTTACATGATTTTCTAAAGTAGATTATGAGATGCTTATAATAAGTACTTGAGTTTTTATAACTAACGGGAGTTTGTGATCTTACATGCACTTCACCCTATCCAAATTTGCTATACCTTTTGGTATCCCGCATTGCCTATGCTCACCTCGAGACTTGGTGCATCCTTCGTCGATACATCAAAAACCCGTGGGAGAGCTTCTTATTATTCTCCTACACATAAAACACCCACCTTCCTCAAAACAGCCATCATTTCTATCTATCATGGCATTTTCATAACCATTCTGAGATATATATTCCTATGCTAGATCATTGCACATTCAGGCACCCTGCCATAGGCGTTCATTAGTGTCATGTTTATTTTGTTAAGTTGAGTTATGAATAAAGTTAATTATATTGTTCATCATTAGGGTGCTGCCCCTACCTTGTGAGGTATAGAAGAGCCATGAAGGCTAAGAAAACAAAGAGCCACTGAGGCCAAATAAAAAAATGAGAAAAGAGAGAGGAGCAACACTACTATCCTTTTTGCATACATAAATGTTTCAAAGTAGCACCATTGCATTTCGTGTAGAGAGTTTTCATATGCTTTATTTTACATATTAGTTGTGGGGTTTTCACATTATCTTGTGGATTCCAATGATGAGATTTTCAAATGATCTTGGTGTTCATGAACAAGCAAAGTTGGATGCACACCCCACTAGTTCATTTGGAGAGGTTTTATACATTCTTAGCTCTAGTGCATCTGTTGCATGACAGTCTGTACTCCTTGTATTAAAATCGGTTATAACGCCTCTCCATTGCCCCGAGGAAGTGAAATTCTCCCCCAATTTTTTTGATAAATTGTTGATGCCCTACGATAGGGCTCGAAAGCGCTGGTAGCGACCCGCCACCGCCTGAGCCGCTACCCTCATCCCCACCGCCGTCGGGGTCAACGGAGGAGCCGCTGCGATCGACGGAGGTGGATCTAGGCGGATCTATCGCCTTGGGTGGGTTCACTAGGGAGGGGCGACGTCGGAGGGGACGGATCCGGAGCAGTGGAGGGTGCATTTCACCGACGTTCGTGACTCCGGTGGCTGGATCGAAGGAAGTTTTCACCATCATCCTCAATCGCGCTGGTTGACAGTGCGGGATCTGGAGAACAACATCCTTGCCGGCGACTACCTGGCGAATGACGTCCGGATCTCGGTAGGTTTACGTTTACGTATTGACATATATGATGTTGTTGTCGATCATTGTGTGCAGATTGATTGCGATGCAGTGGAGTGCTACTTCTTGAGCTTGCGTTGGTTTTTCCCTTGAAAAGGAAAGGGTGATGCAGCAAAGTAGAGTAAGTATTTCCCTCAGTTTTGAGAACCAAGGTATCAATCCAGTAGGAGACAACACGCAAGTCACCGAATACCTGCACAAACAAACACCAAACTTGCACCCAACGCGATAAAGGGGTTGTCAATCCCTTCACGGTTATTTGAAAAAGTGAGATCTGATAGAGATAGGTAAAACTAAACAAAAGATAAAGTAAATATTTTTGGGTTTTTTGGTTTATAGATCTGAAAATAAAAGATTGCAAAATAGTAGATCGGAAAGTAATATGATGGAAAATAGACCCGGGGGCCATAGGTTTCACTAGAGGCTTCTCTCAAGATAGAAAATAATACGGTGGGTGAACAAATTACTGTCGAGCAATTGATAGAAAAGCGCAAAGTTATGATGATATCTAAGGCAATGATCATGAATATAGGCATCACGTCCGTGTCAAGTAGACAGAAACGATTCTGCATCTACTACTATTACTCCACACATCGACCGACTCCTGCCTGCATCTAGAGTATTAAGTTCATGAAGAACAGAGTAACGCATTAAGAAATATGACATGATGTAGAGGAATTAACTCAAGCAATATGATGAAAACCCCCATCTTTTTATCCTCGATGGCAACAATACAATACGTGCCTTGCTGCCCCTACTGTCACTGGGAAAGGACACCGCAAGATTGAACCCAAAGCTAAGCACTTCTCCCATTGCAAGAAAAACCAATCTAGTTGGCCAAACCAAATCGATAGTTCGAAGAGACTTGCAAAGATATCAAATCATGCATAAAAGAATTCAGAGAAGATTCAAATAATATTCATAGATAAGCTGATCATAAATCCACAATTCATCAGATCTCGGCAAACACACCGCAAAAAAGTATTACATCGAATAGATCTCCAAGAACATCGAGGAGAACGTGGTATTGAGAATCAAAGAGAGAGAAGAAGCCATCTAGCTACTAGCTATGGACCCGTAGGTCTGAGGTAAACTACTCACACTTCATCGAAAGGGCAATGGTGTTGATGTAGAAGCCCTCCGTGATCGAATCCCCCTCCGGCAGGATGCCGGAAAAGGCCCCTAGATGGGATCTCACAGGTACAGAAGGTTGCGGCGGTGGAAAAGTCTTTTCGTGGATGCCTCTGGTGGTTTGGGCATATAAGAGTATATATAGGCGAAAGAATTAGGTCAGGAAGTGCACGAGGGATCCACAAGGGTGGGGGCATGCCCTACCCCCCTGGGCGCACCCTCCGTCCTTGTGGGCGCCTCGTGGCTTCCCTGACTTGCACTCCAAGTCCTCTGGTTTCCTTTTGGTCCAAGAAAGATCATCGCGAAAGTTTTATTCCGTTTGGACTCCATTTGGTATTCCTTTTCTGCGAAACTCAAAAACAGGGAAAAAACAGGAACTGGCACTGGGCTCTAGGTTAATAGGTTAGTCCCAAAAATAATATAAAATAGCATATTAATGCATATAAAACATCCAAAACAGATAATATAATAGCATGGAACAATAAAAAATTATAGATACATTGGAGACGTATCAAGCATCCCCAAGCTTAATTCTTGCTCGTCCTCGAGTAGGTAAATGATAAAAACAGAATTTTTGATGTGGAATGCTACCTAACATATTTATCTATGTAATTTCTTTATTGTGGCATGAATGTTCAGATCCGTATGATTCAAAACAAAAGTTTAATATTGACATAAAAACAATAATACTTCAAGCATACTAACAAGATAATTATGTCTTCTCAAAATAACATGGCCAAAGAAAGCTTATCCCTACAAAATCATATAGTCTGGCTATGCTTCATCTTCATCACACAAAATACTCAAATCATGCACAACCCCGGTTTTAGCCAAGCAATTGTTTCATACTTTAGTATTCTCAAACTTTTTCAACTTTCACGCAATACATGAGCGTGAGCCATGGACATAGCACTATAGGTGGAATAGAAGGTGGTTGTGGAGAAGACAAAAAGAGGGAGATAGTCTCACATCACTAGGCGTATCAACGGGCTATGGAGATGCCCATCAATAGATATCAATGTGTGTGAGTAAGGATTGCCATGCAACGGATGCACTAGAACTATAAGTTTATGAAAGCTCAAAAGAAAACTATGTGGGTGTGCATCCAACTTGCTTGCTCATGAAGACCTAGGGCAATTTGAGGAAGCCCATCGTTGGAATATACAAGCCAAGTTCTATAATGAAAAATTCCCACTAGTATATGAAAGTGACAACATAGGAAACTCTCTATCATGAAGATCATGGTGCTACTTTGAAGCACAAGTATGGAAAAAGGATAGTAACATTGCCCCTTCTCTCTTTTTCTCTCATTTTTTTTCTTTTTCTTTCTTTTTTCTTTCTTCTTTTTTCTTTTTTTTCTTTCTTCTTTTTTTTCTTTCTTTCTTTATCTTTTTCCCCTTTTTTTCTCACATGGGACAATGCTCTAATAATGAAAATCATCATACTTCTATTTACTTACAACTCAAAAATTACAACTCGATACTAGAACAAAATATGACTCTATAAGAATGCCTCTGGCGGTGTACCGGGATGTGCAATGAATCAAGAGTGACATGTACGAAAGAATTATGAACGGTGGCTTTGCCACAAATACGATGTCAACTACATGATCATGCAAAGCAATATGACAATGATGATGTGTGTCATAATAAACGGAACAGTGGAAAGTTGCATGGCAATATATCTCAGAATGGCTATGGAAATGCCATAATAGGTAGGTATGGTGGCTGTTTTGAGGAAGGTATATGGTGGCTTTATGGTACCGGTGAAAATTGCGCGGCACTAGAGAGGCTAGCAAAGGTGGAAGGGTGAGAGTGCGTATAATCCATGGACTCAACATTAGTCATAAAGAACTCACATACTTATTGCAAAAATCTATTAGTCATCGAAACAAAGTACTAGACGCATGCTCCTAGGGGAAGGGTTGGTAGGAGTTAACCATCGCGCGATCCCGACCTCCACACAAAGGATGACAATCAAAAAATATCTCATGCTCCGACTTCGTTACATAACGGCTCACCATACGTGCATGCTACGGGACTCACAAACCTTAACACAAGTATTTCTCAAATTCACAACTACTCACTAGCATGACTCTAATATCACCATCTTCATATCTCAAAACAATCATAAGGAATCAAACTTCTCATAGTATTCAATGCACTTTATATGAAAGTTTTTATTATATCCCTCTTGGATGCCTATCATATTAGGACTAAATTTATAACCAAAGCAAATTACCATGCTATTTTAAAGACTCTCAAAATAATATAAGTGAAGCATGAGAGTTCATCAATTTCTATAAAATAAAGCCACCGCCGTGCTCTAAAAAGATATAAGTGAAGCACTAGAGCAAAATTGCCTAGCTCAAAAGATATAAGTGAAGCACAAAGAGTATTCTAATAAATCACGATTCATGCGCGTCTCTCTCAAAAGGTGTGTACATCAAGGATGATTGTGGCAAACTAAAAAGAAAAGACTCAAATCATACAAGACGCTCAAAGCAAAACACATATCATGTGGTGAATAAAAATATAGCCTCAAGTAAAGTTACCGATACACGAAGACGAAAGAGGGGATGCCTTCCGGGGCATCCCCAAGCTTAGGCTCTTGGTTGTCCTTGAATATTACCTTGGAGTGCCTTGGTCATCCCCAAGCTTAGGCTCTTGCCACTCTTTATTCCATAGTCCATCAAATCCTTACCCAAAATTTAAAACTTCACAACACAAAACTCAACAGAAAATCTCATAAGCTCCGTTAGTATAAGAAAATAAATCACCACTTTTGGTACTGTTGTGAACTCATTATTTATTTATATTGGTGTAATATCTACTGTATTCAAACTTTTCCATGGTTCATACCCCCCGATATTACCCATAGATTCATCAAAATAAGCAAACAACACATAGAAAACAGAATCTGTCAAAAACAGAACAGTCTGTAGCAATCTGGAAATCTCGAATACTTCTGTAACACCAAAAATTCTCAAAAATTAGGAAGACCTAAGAAATTTTTTTATTAATATTCTTAAAAAAGAATCAACTCAAAATCACTCTTCTGTGAATTATAGAAATTATTTTCCTGGGTGCAAAAGTTTCTGTTTTTCAGCAAGATCAAATCAACTATCACCGTAAGCCATCCTAAAGGTCTTACTTGGCACAAACACTAATTAAAACACAAAACCACATCTAACCAGAGGCTAGATGAATTATTTATTAGAAAACAGCAAGGAAAAATATTGGGTTGTCTCCCAACAAGCGCTTTTCTTTAAAGCCTTTTAGCTAGGCATTGATAATTTCGATGATGCTCACATGGAAGATAGCAATTGAAACACGAAGAGAGCATCATGTAGCATGTGAAAAACACATCTAAGTCTAACATACTTCCTATGCATAGGCATCTTATAGGCAAACAAATTATCAAGGAAAGCAAAAACTAGCATATGCAAGGAAGAAGAAAAAACAATAGCAATCTCAACATAACGAGAGGCAATTTAGTGACATGAAAATTTCTACAACCATATTTTCCTCTCTCATAATAATTACATGTAGGATCATAATCAAATTCAATAATATACCTATCACATAAAATATTCTCTACATGATCCACATGCATGCAAAGTTGACACTCTTCCAAAATAGTGGGATTAACATTAACTAAAGTCATGACCTCTCCAAACCCACTTTTATCAAAAATTTCATAAGATTGAACATTCTCCAAATATGTGGGATCTAAATTTAACACTCTTCCAAACCCACTTTCAATATTATAGCAAACATTATTATGAATCTCATATTCATCATGGGGCTTAAATAAATTTTCAAGATCATAGGAAGAATCACCCCAATCATGATCATTGCAACAAGTAGTAGACATAGCAAAATTAGCATCCCCAAGCTTAGGGTTTTGCATATTATTAGGACAATTGACATCAATAGAATTTATAGTAAAACCATTGCAATCATGCTTTTTATTCAAGGAGCTATCGTGAATCACTTCATAGATTTCTTCATCACAATTTTCAGATTCACGAATTTCAAGCAAAACTTCATAAAGATAATCTAGTGCACTCAAATCACTAGAAATTGGTTCATCATAATTGGATCTCTTAAAAAGATTAGCAAGTGGATGAGGATCCATAAACTTTTAGCAAGCGAAGATGCAAGCAAAAAGAAGGCACATGGTAACACAAGCAAACAAAAGATCGAACGGAAAGAAGGCGAATAAAAAGGCAAATCTTTTCGAAAATCATTTTAGAAGTGGGGGAGAGGAAAACGAGAGGCGAATGGTGAATAATGTAATGCAAGAGATGAGAGTTTATGATGGGTACTTGGTATGCCTTGACTTGGCGTAGATCTCCCCGGCAACGGCGCCAGAAATTCTTCCTCCTACTTCTTGAGCTTGCGTTGGTTTTTCCCTTGAAGAGGAAAGGGTGATGCAGCAAAGTAGAGTAAGTATTTCCCTCAGTTTTGAGAACCAAGGTATCAATCCAGTAGGAGACAACACGCAAGTCACCAAATACCTGCACAAACAAACACCAAACTTGCACCCAACATGATAAAGGGGTTGTCAATCCCTTCACGGTTATTTGCAAAAGTGAGATCTGATAGAGATAGGTAAAACTAAACAAAAGATAAAGTAAATATTTTTGGGTTTTTTGGTTTATAGATCTGAAAATAAAAGATTGCAAAATAGTAGATCGGAAAGTAATATGATGGAAAATAGACCCGAGGGCCATAGGTTTCACTAGAGGCTTCTCTCAAGATAGAAAATAATACGGTGGGTGAACAAATTACTGTCGAGCAATTGATAGAAAAGCGCAAAGTTATGACGATATCTAAGGCAATGATCATGAATATAGGCATCACGTCCGTGTCAAGTAGACCGCAACGATTCTGCATATACTACTATTACTCCACAGATCGACCGACTCCTGCCTGCATCTAGAGTATTAAGTTCATGAAGAACAGAGTAACGCATTAAGAAAGATGACATGATGTAGAGGAATTAACTCAAGCAATATGATGAAAACCCCATCTTTTTATCCTCGATGGCAACAATACAATATGTGCCTTGCTACCCCTACTGTCACTGGGAAAGGACACCGCAAGATTGAACCCAAAGCTAAGCACTTCTCCCATTGCAAGAAAAACCAATCTAGTTGGCCAAACCAAATCGATAGTTCGAAGAGACTTGCAAAGATATCAAATCATGCATAAAAGAATTCAAAGAAGATTCAAATAATATTCATGGATAAGCTGATCATAAATCCACAATTCATCGGATCTCGGCAAACACACCGCAAAAAAGTATTACATCGAATAGATCTCCAAGAACATCGAGGAGAACGTGGTATTGAGAATCAAAGAGAGAGAAGAAGCCATCTAGCTACTAGCTATGGACCCGTAGGTCTGAGGTAAACTACTCACGCTTCATCGCAAGGGCAATGGTGTTGATGTAGAAGCCCTCCGTGATCGAATCCCCCTCCGGCAGGACGCCGGAAAAGGCCCCTAGATGGGATCTCACGGGTACAGAGGGTTGCGGCGGTGGAAAAGTCTTTTTGTGGATGCCTCTAGTGGTTTGGGCATATAAGAGTATATATAGGCAAAAGAATTAGGTCAGGAAGTGCACGAGGGGTCCAAAAGGGTGGGGGCGTGCCCTACCCCCCTGGGCACGCCCTCTGTCCTTGTGGCCGCCTCGTGGCTTCCCTGACTTGCACTCCAAGTCCTCTGGTTTCCTTTTGGTCCAAGAAAGATCATCGCAAAAAATTTATTCCGTTTGGACTCCGTTTGGTATTCCTTTTCTGCGAAACTCAAAAACAGGGAAAAAAACAGGAACTGGCACTGGGCTCTAGGTTAATAGGTTAGTCCCAAAAATAATATAAAATAGCATATTAATGCATATAAAACATCCAAAACAGATAATATAATAGCATGGAACAATGAAAAATTATAGATACGTTGGAGACGTATCATGGAGCCGATTGATCTCATCGACTTGTCGGTGGATTCCGACGACGTGAAGCCGGATCCATGGATTGGAGGTCGATTCTGGGTACTAGCGGATATTGATGATGACGAGGAAGACGAAGTGGAGGGTTTTTCACTGGAGGAATGCAAGCCGTTGGCGTCGACGATGGCGGTGAAGCCGTCAGGGGAGGTTTCTTCCGAGCGCCCCATTCATCCTCGGAAGGGCGAGGTACAGAAGAAGCCGCCGTCACGTGTGAAGCCTTGGATCGGGCCAATCCCGAAGGTAAGCAGATCGCCGAGGACTTTGACGGATTTTTTACCGGAGTCTTGGACTCTGGTCACTAAGAGGAAGAAAGGGAAGAAGGGCCGGCCGTCAGTACCACCGCTGCCGCCGCCGGTGGCTAGGGCGGTCGATGAGATTCGAACGGCCAGAAGGGCATGTTTGAACTCAATATTGGGCTAGGAAGGAATGTCGATTGATTCGGTGGTCGTGGGCTCTATTGAAACTGGGTATACGGCCCATTTGGAGACCCAAACCACGAATCAAGTTACGACGATCGCTGTGACGCTGCATGTAGCCTTGAAGTGCAAGCCACCGCATGCACGTCCGACTCCTTCCTCCTCTAGGGTTTCTCGCAGAGCAACTCTAGGGTTCCCTTCGCTCGGCGTTGGTCGGGCTTCTCGGATCAAGGGCAGCGCCGGCGCTCTCCTCCCGTCCATGGCGGGTCGTGGAGGACAGCCGCCTCCCAAGCAGGGGCCGCCGTAGCCCGTAGCTGCGCCGCCGGCGCGGGGCGCTGGGGCTCCGCCCCCGGGTCGGGCCAACCAGAGGCAGCAGGAGGCGGCGCAGGATGCTCGGGCACCTGCTGGAGGCCCGCCTGCCCATGCTGCCGAGTGCCGCCGGTCGGGACTACTATGGAGGCGGTCGGGAGTTCTATGGAGGCAATGGTTATTGTGCCCCTCCGTGAGGACAGTGGGGCAATGATGGCTATGATGTGTACGGTGAAGGTCAACACCGCGGCTCGTCGTCCACCGGTCGTGGCCGCGGATATGCGTGGTTTAACAGCGGAGGGTCTAGCCGTGGTTTCCAAGGACCATCGGGCAACTTCGTTGAGGGAGTAGCCGGACCTAACAACCGCTATCACCGTGACGGCAACCGTGCGTTCTGTGGTGGCCGAGGAGGAAGCCAGCATCCACCGCCACCACGGCCTCCCCCGCCTACGGTTGAGGCTGCCGAGGAGGTTTGGGCTGAGCCGGTGGTTGTCATGGCTGCTGCGGCGTCAGCTGCCCCTGCATTGCCCAAGGTCGCCGTAGAAACGGTTCAGGCTCTTGCGGTTGTGAAGGTTCCTGTCGCCGGTTTAGGAGCTGCCAAGTACGGTGATGCCTCTTCAAATAAGGGGATAGAAAAGTCTGATGGTGACAAGTTATCTAAATGGGCTATTAAGAAGAAAAATTTGACATGCTATCGATGTGGCGAACCTGGACACTTTGTGGCAGAATGCACTAAAGAGTTATGTGATTATTGCCTAAAGCCGAAACATGTGTCCGGCGAGTGTCCTCTTCTTTTGGGTTCGAAACCAGTGGTCACCATTTATGGAGTTTGCTGTTAGGAGTTGATGTTCTTTGAGTCACCTGACGTAGCACCATCGACGCATGTGATGGAAGGGTCTTTTCCAGGAGTGGTAAGAGTAACAGATGGTTTTATGACGGAAGCGCAGATTGTGCAGCAATTGCGTGAGTTTTCTTCTAGCAATTTTCAGTGGAATCTTGTGAAACTAGCGGATCAGACTTACAAGGTGGAGTTTCCCACTAAGGAGGATCAGCTTCATATCCTTAAGTTCGGTATGTGTAGAGTGCCGAGTACCAACATCATCATGGAATTCGATGAGTGGAAGAAAAAAGAGCCACAGGGCGCACTTTTATCTCAGATTTGGGTCCGTTTTTCGGGTGCGCCTCCTAAGCCTCTGAATAATTTTCTAGTAACCTGGAGCTTGGGATCTCTCATTGGCAAGACAGAACAGGTAGATATGTCTTTCACCCATGCACATGGTGTAGCGAGGTTACTTGTCAATGTGATCAATATTGTGTTCGTGCCGGATGTGGTCAAGTGGACCCATGCGGGGGTCAAGGATGACCTTGATGTTGGGCTCGAGGATACATCTTTGTTCCAGGAGGTTGATGGGGAACAGGATATGGACACGACAAAGGGGGGTGTGGCACCGAGGAATCAGGACAAGGGTGCTGAGCGTACATCTCGGGAGGTGGCCAAGGGGCCCGCTTCGTAGTCTGATAAGGCAGATAAGTCTGCTAAGGGGATCGAATCTTCTACGACACTGATGAACACACTATGTTTTGGGTCCTTTGGAGCGTCTTCGGCTCCAGTCGCCTATGGAGCCATAGAGTAGAGATGGATGATCTGGCGGAACATGAGCTACTGCCGATGATGTCTGATACATCTCCAACGTATCTATAATTTATGAAGTATTCATGCCATGTTTACAACAATTTTATATGGTTTTGGAATGATTTGCATGGAACTAACCCGGACTGACGCTGTTTTCAGCAGAACTACCGTGGTGTTATTTTTTGAGCAGAAATGAATGTTCTCCAAATGAGCTGAAACTTTTTGATGATTTTTTTGATACAAAAGAGACCCCCGAAGCTTCGTGGGAGGTCCAGAAGAGCCACGAGGAGGGCACAACCCACCACGGCGTGCCAGAGGGGCCTGGCTTACCCCGGTGGGTTGTGCTCACCTCGAGGCCCATCTTCGCGTGAAACCAACGCCAAAAAATCCTATAAATAGAGAAACCCCCATAAATAACCCTAGATCAAAAGTTCTGCCGCCACAAGCCTCTGTAGCCATGAAAAACCAATCTAGACCCCGTTCCGGCACCCTGCCGGAGGGGGAAATCATCACCGGTGGCCATTTTCATCATCCCGGCGGCCACCATGATGAGGAGGGAGTAGTCCACCCTCGGGGCTGAGGGTTTGTACCAGTAGCTATGTGTTTAATCTCTCTCTCGTGTTCTTGAGATGTCACAATCTTGATGTATCGCGGGCTTTGTTAATATAGTTGGATCATATGGTGTTTTCCCCTATCTATCTTGTTGTGGTGAATTGAGTTTTCCCTTTGAGATTTCATTTTTTATCGGATTGAATACTTTTATGGATTTGAGAGCACTTGATGTATGTCTTGCTATGAATACCCGTGGTGACAATGGGGTATCATATTGATTCACTTGATATGTGTTTTGGCACTCAACTCGTGGATTCCTGAGGTGACATTGGGGTAATCTATGCATAGGGGTTGATGCATGTTCTCGTCTTTGTTTCTCCGGTAGAAATCTTGGGGCACTCTTTGAGGTTCTTTGTGTTGGACTGAGTATTATGAATCTGAAATTGTTTGATGCATATCGCATAATCAACTCACGGATACTCGCGATGACATTGGAGTATCTAGGTGACATTAGAGTTGGTTGATGTGTATCATATGGTGTTATTTTAGTACGAACTCTTGGTTAGATCGATCGGAAAGAATAGCTTGGTGTTATTTTAGTACAAACTCTAGGATAGATTGATCGGAAAGAATAGCTTTGAGGTGGTTTCGTACCCTACAAACAATTTCTTCTTATGTTCTCCGCTAGATAGGAACTTTGGAGTGATTCTTCATCACACGTTGAGGGGTGGTTATATGATCCAATTATATTAGCATTGTTGAGAGATTGCACTAGCGAAAGTACGGACCCTAGGCCTCATTTTCAAGCATTGCAATACCGTTTGTGCTCCATTTTATCAATTTCTACCTTGCTGTTTTTTATTGTTCCTATTCCAAAAATCAATATCTACTATCATTACTACGCGTGTATCACCATATCTTCGCCGAACTAGTGCACCTATACAAATTACCATTGTATTTGGTGTGTTGGGGACACAAGAGACTTTTTATTATTTGGTTGCAGGGTTGTTTGAGAGAGACCATCTTCATCCTATGCCTCCCACGGATTGATAAACCTTAGGTCATCCACTTGAGGGAAAATTGCTAATGTCCTACAAAACTCTACGCTTGGAGGCCCAACACGAGTCTACAAGAACAAGTTGTGTAGTAGACATCAAGCTCTTTTTTGGCGCCGTTGCCGGGGAGGTGAGTGCTTGAAGGTATATCTTTAGATCTTGCAATTGAATCTTTTAGTTTCTTGTTTTATCACCAGTTTGGTTTATAAAAGAAAACTACAAAAAAATGGAATTGAGGTTGCATCATATTGTTCATCTTTATAATGTCTTTTGTAAAAATGATGGAAAGGAAAATTGTGCTCAATTGATAGAGGAAGAATTCTATAAAATGTTTGACAAAAAATCTTTGAATGATGAGCATGATTGCAATGTTGTTGGTATGAACTCTTTGAATATCCATGATGCTAACGATATGAAAAGCCATAAGCTTGGGGATGCTATATTTGATGAAGATGATACTTTTAGTCCCCCAAGTTTTGATGAGAAAATTTATTATGATGATTGCATGCATCCTATTTATGATGATTATATTGATGAAAGTTGGTTTGGAAGAGCGTCAACTCTAGGAAGTAATGATCCCACTATTTTGGAGGGTGTTGAATCTTATTGTAGTAATTATGAAAGTGGATTTGGAGAGGTCGTGACTTTATTTAGTAATGAATCCACTATTTTGGAAGAGGTTCCAATTGATTATGAGAACAAAGTTGCTACCTATGATGATTATGATGATGACATATATGCTATAAAGAATAATGATAAACATGAAACTTGTCATCATGATTTTGATTTTCAATTGTATTATGCCTCACATGATAGTTATTTTGTTGAGTTTGCTCCCAGTACTATTCATGAGAATAAATTTGCTTATGTGGAGAGTAATAAAATTTATATGCTTGTAGATCATGAAAAGAATGATTTCTATGTGTTGCCTCACATGATAGTTATATTGTTGAATTCATTCATGATGCTACTTAAAATTATTATGAGAGGGGAATATATGCTTTTACATATTGCAATAATATCAAGGTTCCTCTCTATGTGTTGAAAATCTTGAAGTTTTGCTTGTTTTGCCTTCCTATGCTAGTTGATTCTTGCTCTCATAAATTGTTTGCTCACAAAATCCCTATGCATAGGAAGTGGGTTATACTTAAATGTTCTTGTCATGTGATTCATGATGCTCCCGTTATGTTTCAACTCTTATTTCTTATGTGAGCATCATTGAAATCATCATGCCTAGCTAAAAAGGCATTAAAGAAAAGCGCTTGTTGAGAGACAACCCAACATTTACCCCTACTATTTTTGTGTGTTAGCATGATTAGTCTACTGTATTAATCATGTTTTATAGCTTTTGTTTTAATAAAGTGCCAAGTAAAGCCTTTGGGATAGTGTGGATGATAGTTGACTTGATTCTGTGCAAAAACAGAAACTTTTGCGCCAGGTAACAGAATTTTTAAAAATCACTGGAGCGTCGAAAACTTCTGAATTTTTTACAGTTTATGGGTATACAAATTTTATACGTTTGCCTAATTTTTAAGAATTTTGGAGTTAAATAAGTATGACTATAATTCAGATCTTTACGTACTGTTCTGTTTTTTACAGATTCTGTTTTAAATGCATAGTTTGCTTGTTTTATAGTTTCTATGGCTTATATTGATCAATATAACTTGTAGAAATTGTAGGGTACATTAGTAATTATGTGGAAACAATTATGAATCTTATAATGACAGTACCAAAGTGAATGATTTGTCTTTATCATACTAACCCATCTCACGAAGTTCCGTTAAGTTTTGTGTGATTGAAGTTTTTAAGTTTTGGGTGAGATATCGATATGAGGAGAATAAGGAGTGACAAGACCCTAAGGTTGGGGATGCCCAGGGCACCCCCAAGGTAATATTCAAGGAAGATCCAAGCAACTAAGCTTGGGGATGCCCTGGAAGGCATCCCCTCTTTCGTCTCCAACATTATCGGTAACCTTACTTGGAGCTACATTTTTATTCGTCACATGATATGTGTTTCACTTGGAGCATCATATTATTTTATTAGGATTTGCTTGCTGTTATTTATAATAATGTTTTATATCTTTTACTTCCATAAAAATTTCAAGTATAGCCTTTGCTATGCTTATTTTGCAAGTCTATATGTGGCTGTTTGAAAACAGAAAGTTGCACGCTAGTGCGTGAATTCTTGAGAAAAGTCAGAATGTGATAAAATGTTGAAATTTTTTGCACAATAAGATATGATAAAAAATTTACAGTGTTGTAAGTTTTCAGAATTTTTGGAGTAAGGGAAGTTTGAGTAAAATTTCACTCTTTACAGACTGTCCTGTTTAGATAGATTGCTGTTATGTTTGCTTGTTTAATGATTCTATTTGAGGATAGGAGTATTAAATATGCAGAGGCATTTAGTATGCAATGTTAAATAATAATTTTAGTGATTTGTTACAGTAGAGAATGATAAGGTGTTGCATTGATTTATACTAACGTATCTCACGAGTTCTTGTTGAGTTTTGTGTGGATGAAGTTTTTAAGATTTAGGGAAACCGTGATATAAAAGGAATTAAGGAGACACAAAAGGTCAAGCGTGGGGATGCCCAAGGCATCCCAAGATAATATTTCAAGAAGTATCAAGCATCTAAGCTTGGGGATGCCCCGGTAGGCATCCCACCTTTCTTCATCAACAATTACCGGTTAGCCTCGGTTGAGCCTAAGTTTTTGCTTCTTCACATGATGTCTGCTATTTTTGGAATGTTATTTTGTTTTGTTTAGCTTGCTGTTTTAATAAATACTTAGATCTGAAAGTTTGAAAATTAGAGATGGCACATACAAATTTATTTTCCATGCTAGATGTGTTATTCTCAAGATGAGTGTTTATTCACTTGTCATTGCACGAGAGTACGGTGGTAATAGGGATGCCCAGTCCCGAAATGAAAAAGAAATTTACTTTATGTTGTCAAATAATAAATTCCTTGGGAAGTGTTGGTATGGAAGGCACCCGTGGATACGGCTAGCCGTGGAATGTGAAAGAATGGTGGAAAAAGGAATAAACTTTATTTTCTGTTTGGGAACCACCTATGATATATTTAGCATGGAAAGTGTTGGGAATTACTCGGTCATTTTCATTGACGGGAAAAGTATGCCTCTCAAAATATTTTATCTCTCAATTTAAGCTTTGAGCTCTGGCACCTCTACAAATCTCTGTTCCCTCTGCGAAGGGCCTATCTATTTACTTTATGCAATTTTTATTTTTATTTGAGTCTCCATCTTCTCTTATAAAGCACCAACTAGGGAGCACTATGATCATACTTGTGCATTGGATGTAGCTAATATTCGAGTGTGTTTCATGAATGGATCAATGATTGAGCATAATGGACTAGGGATAGCTTTCTTTAGCGTTGATATTTTGAAAGACATGGTTGCTTGGTAGTATGCTTGAGAATTGATGTCTTCATGTCAAATTATAGACTATTGATTTGAATCATTCAAGTACAAATGTCGATGCTACAAAAGAAAGAGTATATGATGAATATGATAGGTAGCTTTTGTTGGGAAACGTTGCATGGAAAACAAAACAAAATCTATACACACGCAAGATCTATCCATGGAGATGCATAGCAACGAGAGGGGATAGTGTGTCTACATACCCTCGTAGACCGTAAGCGGAAGCATTTGACAACGCGGTTGATGTAGTCGAACTTCTTCGCGTTCCAACCGATTGAGCACCGAACGTACGGCACCTCCGCGTTCAGCACACATTTAGCTCGATGACGTCCTCTGCCTTCTTGATCCAGCAAGATGGTGAGGTAGTGGATGAGTTCCGGCAGCACGACGGCGTGGTGACACTGATGGTGAAGTGATCTCAGCAGGGCTTCGCCTAAGCACTACGAAAATAAGACCAGGGTGTAAATGGTGGAGGGGGGCGCCGCACACGGCTAAGACAATGTTGTGTTGTGCTAGGCACCCCCCTCCCACATATATATAGGTGGGGGGAGGAGGGAGCAGCCAGGAGGGCGCCCCAAGTAGGCCGAATCCTACTTGGGGTCCTCCCCAAGTGGTGCCCCCCCCCCTTCCTTATTTGGAGTGCGGGAGGAAGGAAGGAGGAGGTGGCGCCCCCCCCCCCCCCCCTTCCTTCTCTCTTGAGGAGGGAAAGGCAGGAGGGGCCACCCCTTCCCCTTTCCTTCCCCATAGGGCCGGCCAGCCCCCTTGTGGGCTGGTCTGTCCCCTCCTTTGGCCCATAAGTCCCGGGGGGTGCCCGGAACCCCTTCCGGTGACCCGATTTCTTCCCGGTACGTCCCGAAACACTTCCGGTGTCCAAATATCATCGTCCTATATATCAAGCTTTACCTCTCGACCATTTCGAGACTCCTCTTCATGTCCGTGATCTCATCTGGGACTCCGAACAACATTAGGTCACCAAAAACATATAACACTATATCGTCAACGAACGTTAAGCGTGCGTACCCTACGGGTTCGAGAACTATGTAAACATGACCGAGACACTTCCCTGATCAATAACCAATAGCGGAACCTGGATGCCCATATTGACTCCTACATATTCTACGAAGATCTTTATCGGTCGAACCGTTATGACAACATATGTAATTCCCTTTGTCCATCGATATGTTACTTGCCCAAGATTCGATCGTCGGTATCTTCATACCTAGTTCAATCTCGTTACCGGCAAGTCTCTTTACTCGTTCCGTAATACATCATTCTGTAACTAGTTCATTAGTCACTTTGCTTGCAAGGCTTCTTCTGATGTGTATTACCGAGAGGGCCCAGAGATACCTCTCCGATACTCGGAGTGACAAATCCTAATCTCGATCTATGCCAACTCAACAAACACCTTCGGAGATACCTGTAGAGCATCTTTATGATCACCCAGTTATGTTGTGACGTTTGATAGCACACAAGGTATTCCTCCGGTATCCGGGAGTTGCATAATCTCATAGTCGAAGGAATATGTATTTGACATGAAGAAAGCAATAGGAATAAACTGAACGATCATTATGCTAAGCTAACGGATGGGTCTTGTCCATCACATCATTCTCCTAATGATGTGATCCCATTATCAAATGACAACACATGTCTATGGTTAGGAAACCTTAACCATCTTTTATCAACGAGCTAGTCTAGTAGAGGCTTACTAGGGACACTGTATTTGTTTATGTATTCACACATGTATTTAAGTTTCCGATCAATACAATTCTAGCATGAATAATAAACCTTTATCATGAATCAGGAAATATAAAATAACAACTTTATTGTTGCCTCTAGGGCATATTTCCTTCAGTCTCCCACTTGCACTAGAGTCAATAATCTAGATTACATTGTGATGAATCTAACACCCATGGAGTCTTGGTGTTGATCATGTTTTGCTCGCGGAAGAGGCTTAGTCAACAGGTCTGCCACATTTAGATCTGTATGTACTTTGCAAATTTCTATGTCTCCATCCTTGACCTTTTCACGAATGGAGTTGAAGCGTCTCTTGATGTGTTTGGTTCTCTTGTGAAACCTGGATTTGTTCACCAAGGCAATTGCTCCAGTGTTGTGACAAAAGATTTTCATTGGACCCGATGCACTAGGTATTACACCTAGATCGGATATGAACTCCTTCATCCAAAATCCTTCATGTGCTGCTTCCGAAGCAGCTATGTACTCCACTTCACACGTAGATCCCGCCACGATGCTCTGCTTGGAACTGCACCAACTGACAGCTCCACCATTCAATATAAACATGTATCCGGTTTGTGACTTAGAGTCATCCGGATCAGTGTCGAAGCTAGCATTGACGTAACCATTTACGATGAGCTCTTCGTCACCTCTATAAACAAGAAACATATCATTGGTCCTTTTCAGGTACTTCAGGATGTTCTTGACCGCTGTCCAGTGATCCACTCCTGGATTACTTTGGCACCTCCCTGCCAGACTTATGGCAAGGCACACATCAGGTCTGGTACACAGCATAGCATACATGATAGAACATATGGCTGAGGCATAGGGTATGACTTTCATTGTCTCTCTATCTTCTGCAGTGATCGGGCTTTGAGTCTGACTCAACTTCACACCTTGTAACACAGGCAAGAACCCTTTCTTTGACAGATCCGTTTTGAACTTCTTCAAAACTTTATCAAGGTATGTGCTTTCTGAAAGTCCTATTAAGCGTCTCGATCTATCTCTATTGATCTTGATGCCCAATATATAAGCTGCTTCACCAAGGTCTTTCATTGAAAACTTCTTATTCAAGTATCCTTTTATGCTATCCAGAAATTTTGTATCATTTCCAATCAACAATATGTCATCCACATATAATATCAGAAATGCTACAGAGCTCCCACTCACTTTCTTGTAAATACAAGCTTCACCGTAAGTCTGTATAAAACCATATGCTTTGATCACATCATCAAAGCGTATATTCCAACTCTGAGATGCTTGCACCAGTCCATAGATGGATCACTGGAGCTTGCACACTTTGTTAGCACCTTTAGGATCGACAAAACATTCTGGTTGCATCATATACAACTCTTCTTTAAGATATCCATTAAGGAATGCAATTTTGACGTCCATTTGCCAGATTTCATAATTATAAAATGCGGCAATTGCTAACATGATTCGGACAGACTTAAGCATCGCTACGGGTGAGAAAGTCTCATCGTAGTCAACTCCTTGAACTTGTCGAAAACCTTTCGCGACAAGTCAAGCTTTGTAGACAATAACATTACCATCAGCGTCTGTCTTCTTCTTGAAGATCCATTTATTTTCTATGGCTTGCCGATCATCGGGCAAGTCCACCAAAGTCCACACTTTGTTCTCATACATGGATCATATCTCGGATTTCATGGCCTCAAGCCATCTGTCGGAATCTGGGCTCATCATAGCTTCTTCATAGTTCGTAGGTTCGCCTTGGTCTAGTAACATGACTTCCAGAACAGGACTACCGTACCACTCTGGTGCGGATCGTGCTCTGGTCGACCTACGAGGTTCAGTAGCAACTTGATCTGAAGTTTCATGGTCATCATCATTTGCTTCCTCTCTAGTTGGTGTAGGCATCACGGGAACGGTTTTCTGTGATGTGCTACTCTCCAATTTGAGAGAAGGTATTATGACCTCATCAAGTTCTACTTTCCTCCCACTCACTTCTTTTGAGAGAAACTCCTTCTCTAGAAAGGTTCCATTCTTGGCAACAAAGATCTTGCCTTCGGATCTATGGTCAAAGGTGTACCCAATTGTTTCCTTAGGTTATCCTATGAAGACGCACTTCTCCGATTTGGGTTCGAGCTTATCAGGCTGATGCCCTTTGACATAAGTGTCGCAACCCCAAACTTTAAGAAACAACAGCTTAGGTTTCTTGCCAAACCATAGTTCATACGATGTCGTCTCAACGGATTTAGACGGTGCCCTATTTAACGTGAATGCGGTTGTCTCTAATGCATAACCCCAAAACAATAGTGGTAAATCAGTAAGAGACATCATAGATCGCACCATATCTAATAAAGTAGGGTTACGACGTTCGGACACACCATTACGCTGTGGTGTTCCAGGTGGCGTGAGTTGTGAAACAATTCCACATTGTTTTAAATGAAGGCCAAACTAGTAACTCAAATATTCGCCTCCGCGATCAGATCGTAGAAACTTTATTTTCTTGTTATGATGATTCTCCACTTCACTCTGAAATTCTTTGAACTTTTCAAATGTTTTAGACTTGTGTTTCATCAAGTAGATATACCCATACCTACTTAAATCATCTTTGAAGGTCAGAAAATAATGACACCCGACGCGTGCCTCAGCACTCATCGGACCGCATACATCGGTATGTATTATTTCCACTAAGTCATTAGCTCGCTCCATTGTTCCGGAGAACGGAGTTTTAGTCATCTTGCCCATGAGGCATGGTTCGCAAGTATCAAATGATTCATAATCAAGTGATTCCAAAAGTCCATCTGCATGGAGTTTCTTCAAGCGCTTTACACCAATATGACCTAAACGGCAGTGCCACATGTATGTTGCACTATCATTATCAACTTTGCATCTTTTGGCATCAATATTATGAATATGTGTATTAGTACGATCGACATTCAACAAGAATAGACCACTCATCAAGGGTGCATGACCATAAAAGATATTACTCATATAAATAGAACAACCATTATTGTCTGATTTAAATGAATAACCGTCTTGCAATAAACAAGATCCAGATATAATGTTCATGCTCAATGCGGGCACCAAATAACAATTATTCAGGTCTAAAACTAATCCCGAAGGTAGATGTAGAGGTAGTGTGCCGACGGCGATCACATCAACATTAGAACCATTTCCGACGCGCGTCGTCACCTCGTCCTTAGCCAATCTTCGTTTATTCCGCAGCTCCTGTTTCGAGTTAAAAATATGAGCAACCGAACCAGTATCAAATACCCAGGCGTTGCTACGAGCATTAGTAAGGTACACATCAATAACATGTCTATCAAATATACCTTTGTTCACTTTGCCATCCTTCTTATCCGCCAAATATTTGGGGTAGTTCTGCTTCCACCGACCATTCCCTTTGCAGTAGAAGCACTCAGTTTCAGGCTTGGGTCCAGCTTTGGGCTTCTTCCCGGGAGTGGCAACTTGCTTGCCATTTTTCTTGAAGTTCCCTTTCTTTCCCTTGCCCTTTTTCTTGAAACTAGTGGTCTTGTTAACCATCAACACTTGATGCTCCTTCTTGATTTCTACCTCCGCGGCCTTAAGCATTGCGAAGAGCTCAGGAATCATTTTATTCATCCCTTGCATATTATAGTTCATCACGAAGCCTTTGTAGCTTGGTGGCAGTGATGGAAGAACTCTGTCAATAACACTATCAACTGAAAGATCAACTCCCAGCTGAGTCAAGTGGTTATAATACCCAGACATTTTGAGTATGTGTTCACTGACGGAACTATTCTCCTCCATCTTGCAGCTATAGAACTTGTTGGAGACTTCATATCTCTTAACCCGGGTATTTGCTTGAAATATTAAGTTCAACTCTTGGAACATCTCATATGCTCCATGATGTTCAAAACGTCTTTGAAGTCCCGGTTCTAAGCCGTAAAGCATGGAACAGTGAACTATTGAGTAGTCATCAGATCGAGCTTGCCAGACGTTCATAACATCATCTTCAGCTCCTGCAGCAGGCCTTTCACCTAGCGGTGCATCAAGGACATAACTATTCTGTGCAGCAATGAGGATAATCCTCAAGTTATGGACCCATTCCGTGTAGTTGCTACCATCATCTTTCAACTTAGCTTTCTCTAGGAACGCATTAAAATTCAGGGGAACGGTAGCTTGGTCCATTGATCTACAACATAGATATGCAAAACTATAAGACTAAGTTCATGATAAATTTAAGTTCAATTAATCAAACTACTAATGAACTCCCACTTAAATAAACATCCCTCAAGTTATCTAAGTGACACGTGATCCAAATCAACTAACCCATGTCTGATCATCACGTGAGATGGGGTAGTCATCAATGGTGAACATCTCTATGTTGATCATATCTACTATATGACTCATGTTCGACCTTTCGGTCTCCAGTGTTCCGAGACCATGTCTGTACATGCTAGGCTCGTCAAGTTTAACCCAAGTATTCTGCATGTGCAAAACTGTCTTACACCCGTTGTATGTGAACGTAGAGTCTATCACACCCGATCATCACGTGGTGCTTTGAAATGACGAACTTTGGCAACAGTGCAAACTTGGGGAGAACACTTTATCTTGAAATTTAGTGAAGGGATCATCTTATAATGCTACCGCCGTTCTAAGCAAAATAAGATGCATAAAAGATAAACATCACATGCAATCAAAATATGTGACATGATATGGCCATCATCATCTTGTGCTTTTGATCTCCATCTCCAAAGCATCGTCATGATCTCCATCGTCACCGGCTCGACACCTTGATCTCCATCATTGCATCGGGGTCCTCTCGCCAACTATTGCTTCTACAACTATCGCTAACGCATAGTGATAAAGTAAAGCAATTACATGGCGCTTGCACTTCATAAAATAAAGAGACAACCCTAAGGCTCATGCCGGTTGTCGATATTACAAAACATGATCATCTCATACATCAACATATATCACATCACGTCTTGACCATATCACATCACAACATGCCCTGCAAAAACAAGTTTGATGTCCTCTACTTTGTTGTTGCAAGTTTTACGTGGCTGCTACGGGCTTCTAGCAAGAACCGTTCTTACCTACGGCAAAAACCACAATGGTGTTTCATCAAGTTTGTTGTTTTAACCTTCTTCAAGGACCGGCCGCAGTCAAATTTGATTCAACTAAAGTAGGAGAAACAGACACCCGCCAGCCACCTTTATGCAAAACTAGTTGCATGTCTGTCGGTGGAACCGGTCTCAAGTACGCAGACATGTAAGGTTGGTCCGTGCCGCTTCATCTTATAATACCGCCGAATCAAAATAAGACGTTGGTGGTAAGCAGTATGACTATCACCGCCCACAACTCTTTGTGTTCTACTCGTGCATATCATCTACGCATAGACCTGGCTCGGATGCCACTATTGGGAAACGTTGCATGGAAAACAAAAAAAATCTACGCACACGCAAGATCTATCCATGGAGATGCATAGGAACAAGAGGGGAGAGTGTGTCTACGTACCCTCGTAGACCGTAAGCAGAAGCGTTTGACAATGCGGTTGATGTAGTCGAACTTCTTTGTGTTCCAACCGATCGAGCACCGAATGTACGGCACCTCCGCGTTCAGCACACGTTCAGCTCGATGACGTCCTCCGCCTTCTTGATCCAGCAATATGGCGAGGTAGTGGATGAGTTCCGGCAGCATGACGGCGTGGTGACGGTGATGGTGAAGTGATCTCCGCAGGGCTTCACCTAAGCACTATGAAAATATGAGCGGGGGTGTAAACGGTGGAGGGGGGCGTCGCACACGGCTAAGACAATGTTGTGTTGTGCTAGGCGCCCCCCCCCCCTCCCACATATATATAGGTGGGGGGGGGGAGGGAGCATCCAGGAGGGCGCCCCAAGTAGGCCGAATCCTACTTGGGGTCCTCCCCAAGTGGCGCCCCCCCCCCTTCCTTATTTGGAGTGCGGGAGGAAAGAAGGAGGAGGTGGCGCCCCCCCCCCCCCCCTTTCCTTTCTCTCTTGAGGAGGGAAAGGCAGGAGGGGCCACCCCTTCCCCTTTCCTTCCCCATAGGGTCGTCCAGCCAAGGGAGGGGTGCGCCAGCCCCCTTGTGGGCTGGTATGTCCCCTCCTTTGGCCCATAAGGCCCATATCTTCCCGGGGGGTGCCCGGAACCCCTTTCGGTGACCTGATTTCTTCCCGGTACGTCCCGAAACACTTCTGATGTCCAAATATCATCGTCCTATATATCAATCTTTACCTCTTGACCATTTCGAGACTCCTCGTCATGTCAGTGATCTCATCCGGGACTCTGAACAACATTCGGTCACCAAAAACATATAACTCATATAACACTATATCGTCAACAAACGTTAAGCGTGCGGACCCTACGGGTTCAAGAACTATGTAGACATGACCGAGACACTTCTCCGGTCAATAACCAATAGCGGAACCTGGATGCCCATATTGGCTCCTAAATATTCCTTAACCATCTTTGATCAACGAGCTAGTCTAGTAGAGGCTTACTAGGTACACGGTATTTGTTTATGTATTCACACATGTATTTAAGTTTCCGATCAATACAATTCTAGCATGAATAATAAACCTTTATCATGAATAAGGAAATATAAAATAACAACTTAATTATTGCCTCTAGGGCATATTTCCTTCAGCTTTCCACAACAAAGCTACTTTATCATGATAAGTTTTATGAGAAAGAGGTGATGTTATGATGCTAGGAAAAGTGATTGAAATTATCATTGATCGAACTTATGCACTTTGCTAGCATTCACACTTCATAAATTATTTCTTTTATAATTTACCTACTCGAGTAGGAATTAAGCTTGGGGATGTTGATACGTCTCCAACGTATCTATAATTTATGAAGTATTCATGCCATGTTTACAACAATTTTATATGGTTTTGGTATGATTTGCATGGAACTAACCCGGACTGACGTTGTTTTCAGCAGAACTACCGTGGTGTTATTTTTTCTGCAGAAATGAAAGTTCTCCAAATGAGCTGAAACTTTTTGCCGATTTTTTTTGGAACAAAAGAGACCCCCAAAGCTTCGTGGGAGGTCCAGAAGAGCCACGAGGAGGGCACAACCCACCACGGCGTGCCAGAGGGGCCTTGCTTGCCCCGGTGGATTGTGCTCACCTCAAGGCCCATCTTCACATGAAACCAATGCCAAAAAATCCTATAAATAGAGAAACCCCCAGAAATAAACCTAGATCGAAAGTTCCGCCACTGCAAGCCTCTGTAGTCACGAAAAACCAATCTAGACCCCGTTCCGACACCCTGCTGGAGGGGGAAATCATCACCGGTGGCCATCTTCATCATCCCGGTGGCCACCATGATGAGGAGGGAGTAGTCCACCCTCGGGGATGAGGGTTTGTACCAGTAGCTATGTGTTTAATCTCTCTCTCATGTTCTTGAGATGTCACGATCTTGATGTATCGCGGGCTTTATTAATATAGTTGGATCATATGGTGTTTTGTCCTCTCTATCTTGTTGTGATGAATTGAGTTTTCCCTTTGAGATTTCGTTTTTTATCGGATTGAATACTTTTATGGATTTGAGAGCACTTGATGTATGTCTTGCTATGAATACCCATGGTGACAATGGGGTATCATATTGATTCACTTGATATGTGTTTTGGCACTCAACTCACGGATTCCCGAGGTGACATTGGGGTAATCTATGCATAGGGGTTGATGCACGTTCTCGTCTTTGTTTCTCCCATAGAAATCTTGGGGCACTCTTTCAGGTTCTTTGTGTCGGATTGAGTATTATGAATCTGAAATTGTTTGATGCATATCGCATAATCAACTCACGGATACTTGTGGTGACATTGGAGTATCTAGGTGACATTAGAGTTGGTTGATGTGTATCATATGGTGTTATTTTAGTACGAACTCTTGGTTAGATCGATCGGAAAGAATAGCTTGGTGTTATTTTAGTACAAACTCTAGGATAGATTGATCGGAAAGAATAGCTTTGAGGTGGTTTCGTACCCTACAAACAATTTCTTCTTATGTTCTCCGCTAAATAGGAACTTTGGAGTGATTCTTCATTGCACGTTGAGGGGTGGTTATATGATCCAATTATATTAGCATTGTTAAGAGATTGCACTACCGAAAGTACGGACCCTAGGCCTCATTTTCAAGCATTGCAATACCGTTTGTGCTCCATTTTATCAATTGCTATCTTATTGTTTTTATTGTTCCTATTACAAAAATCAATATCTACTATCATTACTACGCTTGTATCACCATATCTTCGCTGAACTAGTGCATCTATACAAATTACCATTGTATTTGGTGTGTTGGGGATACAAGAGACTTTTTATTATTTGGTTGCAGGGTTGTTTGAGAGAGACCATATTCATCCTACGCCTCCCATGGATTGATAAACCTTAGGTCATCCACTTGAGGGAAAATTGCTACTGTCCTACAAAACTCTGCGCTTGGAGGCCCAACATGAGTCTACAAGAACAAGTTGTGTAGTAGACATCAATGTCTGATGCTTGCATTTCACTGACAGCACACACACTGGCTCGGGAGACTTCCAGGCCGTTGGTGCCACTGCCACGCTCTGCTGTTGACGTGGATGAGGGGACGAAGGGGCAGGAGGCCGTCACTTCCGTCTCCTCTGCTGCAGGCGCCCGGGGCGCCGAGACTATCGTCGATGAGGGGGGCGCGTGGGCAGGAGGCCCTCATCTCCCTCTCTCCCATGGCGACTCCTCGCCATTCGGTCGGTGTGGGGGGGAGCGGGGCTGCCGAGCAGGAGGCTCGTAAGCTCCCCTCTCCAATAGCACCTACTTCGACCGTGCACCCCGTCTCTTCACCAGCTATGAGGGGCGGGCGTAGGCCCGGGGAGCAGACACCCCGGGAGAGGACGACTGAGGAGATTATTGCTTTTGGTGGGATCATGGACCGGGTGACGGCTAGCAGGCGTGTTAGCAACTGGATCTAGGAGCACCCAGACATAGACGACTTGTAGTTAGGGCGTGCCATGAGGGCCGCCAAGCTTCGCGATGTCGAGGCAACTACAAGTATGTCCTTTAATAAGAGTTGTTCCCTTTTGCATTTCTCTGAAAATGAAATTATTGATAAAGCACATGACTTAGGAGTTTCACTTGGTTCGAATGAGAAGGAAGTTGCTAAATCTGTTAATGACCTACTAGACTTAGAAGCTGAGCGGGCTTCTGAGATTATTCGTAACATCGCGGCCGTAAAACCTATGAGTGAGGCCGACATGAAAAAATTAGGGATATCAGCCCTTGAGAGCTTTTGTAATGACCTCATGCCTACTTCGGAAGCCGAAGCTGAAGTAGAGGGGACAGAGACTGAGGGCATTGTAGAGCCATTAGCGATAGAATGTAAGATCTCGAGTCACTCCGATAGTAAGGATACGAAGGGAGAGGGGGATATGTTGGGGAACGTTGCATGGAAAACAAAAAAAATATCAACGCACACGCAATGATCTATCCATGGAGATGCATAGCAATGAGGGGGAGAGTGTGTCTACGTACCCTCGTAGACCGTAAGTGGAAGCGTTTTACAATGCGGTTGATGTAGTCGAACTTTCTTCGTGATCCAATCAATCAAGTACCGAACGTACGGCACCTCCGCGTTCAGCACACGTTCAGCTCGGTGACGTCCTCGCCTACTTGATCCAGCAAGACGGGCGAAGTAGTAGATGAGTTTCAGAAGCACGACAGCATGGTGACGGTGATGGTGAAGTGATCTCCGCAGGGCTTCGCCTAAGCACTACGAAAATATGACCGGGGGTGTAAACTGTGGAGGGGAACGCCGCACACGGCTAGGCAATTGTATGGGGTGTGCTAGGCGCCCCCCTCCCACATATATATAGGTGGGAGGGGGAGGGGAGAGGCCAGGGCGCGCCCTAGGGCTGGCCGCTGGCCCCCTAGGGGCCCTGCCTTGCACTGCCCCCCCCCCCCCTGCCATGGTTTCCCAAGGGGGAAGGAAAGAGGGGGGAGAAAGAAGGAAGTGGGAATCCTAATCCGCACTTTCCTTTCCCTTCTCCCCTTTCCTTTTCCTCCTTAGGCCGGCCCATATGAGGGGCACACCAGCCCCTTGTGGCTGGTGCGTTTCCCCTCTTGGCCCATAAGGCCCATATCTTTTGCCGGGGGTGCCCGAACCCCTTCCGGTGACCCGATAAGTACCCGGTACCCCCCGAAACACTTCCGGTGTCCGAATACCATCGTCCTATATATCAATTTTTACCTCTCGACCATTTCAAGACTCTTCGTCATGTCCGTGATCTCATACAGGACTCCGAACAACATTCGGTCACCAAATCACATAACTCATATAATACTATATCATCAACGAACGTTAAGCGTGCGGACCATACGTGTTCGAGAACTATGTAGACATGACCGAGACACCTCTCTGGTCAATAACCAATAGCGTAACCTAGATGCCCATATTGGCTCCTACATATTCTACGAAGATCTTTATCGGTCGAACCGTTATGACAACATACGTAATTCCCTTTGTCCATCATTATGTTACTTGCCCGAGATTCGATCGTCGGTATCTTCATACCAAGTTCAATCACGTTACCGGCAAGTCTCTTTACTCGTTCTGTAATACATCACCTCGTGACTAACTCCTTAGTTGTTTGCTTGCAAGCTTATGATGTGTATTACCGAGAGGGCCCAGAGATACCTCTCCGATACTCGGAGTGACAAATCCTAATCTCGATCTATGCCAACTCAACAAACACCTTCGGAGATACCTGTAGAGCATCTTTATAATCACCCAGTTACGTTGTGACGTTTGATAGCACACAAGGTATTCCTCCGGTATCCGGGAGTTGCATAATCTCATAGTCGAAGGAATATGTATTTGACATGAAGAAAGCAATAGTAATAAACTGAACGATCATTATGCTAAGCTAATGGATGGGTCTTGTCCATCACATCATTCTCCTAATGATGTGATCCCGTTATCAAATGACAACACATGTCTATGGTTAGGAAACCTTAACCATCTTTGATCAACGAGCTAGTCTAGTAGAGGCTTACTAGGGACACGGTATTTGTTTATGTATTCACACATGTATTTAAGTTTCCGATCAATACAATTCTAGCATGAATAATAAACCTTTATCATGAAATAAGGAAATATAAAATAACAACTTTATTATTGCCTCTAGGGCATATTTCCTTCAGTCTCCCACTTGCACTAGAGTCAATAATCTAGTTCACATCGCCATGTGATTAACACCCAAAGAGTTTGTCAATAATCTAGTTCACATCGCCATGTGATTAACACCCATAGTTCACATCGCCATGTGACCAACACTCAAAGAGTTTACTAGAGTCAATAATCTAGTTCACATCGCCATGTGATTAACACCCATAGAGTACTATGGTGTGATCGTGTTTTGCTTGTGAGAGAAGTTTAGTCAACGGGTCTGCCACATGCAGATCCGTATGTATTTTACAAATTTCTATGTCTATAATGCTCTGCATGGAGCTACTGTAGCTAATTGCTCCCACTTTCAATACATATCCAGATTGAGACTCAGAGTCATCTGGATCGGTGTCAAAGCTTGCATCGATGTAACCCTTTACGATGAACTCTTTATCACCTCGATAACCGAGAAACATTTCCTTAGTCCTCTCAGGTACCTAAGGATAATTTTGACCGCTTTCCAGTGATCCACTCCTGGATCACTATTATACCCCCTTGCCAGACTCATGGCAAGGCACACAATAGGTCTGGTACACAGCACGGCATACTTTATAGAACCTATGGCTGAGGCATAGGGAATGACTTTCATTCTCTCTCTATCTTCTGTCGTGGTCGGGCTTTGAGTCTTACTCAACTTCACACCTTGCAACATAGGCAAGAACCCTTTCTTTGACTGATCTATTTTGAACTTCTTCAAAACTTTGTCAAGGTATGTGCTTTGTGAAAGTCCTATTAAGTGTCTCGATCTATCCCTATAGATCTTGATGCTCAATACGTAAGCAGCTTCACCGAGGTCTTTCATTGAAAAATTCTTATTCAAGTATCCTTTTTATGCTATCCAGAAATTCTATATCATTTCCAATCAACAATATGTCATCCACATATAATATCAAAATTGCTACAGAGCTCCCACTCACTTTCTTGTAAATACAGGCTTCACCATAAGTCTGTATAAAACCATATGCATTGATCACCTTATCAAAGTGTATATACCAACTCCGAGATGCTTGCACCAGTCCATAGATGGATCGCTGGAGCTTGCACACTTTGTTAGCATCTTTAGGATCGACAAAACCTTCTGGTTACATCATATACAACTCTTCTTTAAGATATCCTTTAAGGAATGCAGTTTTGACGTCCATTTGCCAGATTTCATAATTATAAAATGCGGCAATTGCTAACTTGATTCGGACGGACTTAAGCATCACTACGGGTGAGAAAGTCTCATCATAGTCAACCCCTTGAACTTGTCGACTTGTCGAAAACCTTTTGTGACAAGTCATGCTTTGTAGACAGTAACATTACTATCAGTGTCAGTCTTCTTCTTGAAGATCCCTTTATTTTTTATGGATTGCCGATCATTGGGCAAGTCCACCAAAGTCCACACTTTGTTCTCATACATGGATCCTATCTAAGATTTCATGGCCTCAAGCCATCTGTCGGAATCTGGGCTCATCATAGCTTCTTCATAGTTCGTAGGCTCGCCTTGGTATAGTAACATGACTTCCAGAACAGGATTACCATACCACTCTGGTGTGGATCATGCTCTGGTCGACCTACGCGGTTCAGTAGCAACTTGATCTGAAGTTTCATGATCATCATCATTTGCTTCCTCTCTAGTTGGTGTAGGCATCACAGGAACGGATTTCTCTAATGTGCTACTTTCCAATTCGAGAGAAGGTACATTTACCTCATCAAGTTCTACTTTCCTCCCACTCACTTCTTTCGAGAGAAACTCCTTCTCTAGAAAGGACCCATTCTTGCCTTTGGATCTGTGGTAGAAGGTGTACCCAATTGTTTCCTTAGGGTATCCTATGAAGATACACTTCTCCGATTTGGGCTCGAGCTTATCTGGCTGAAGCCTTTTCACATAAGCGTCGCATCCCCAAACTTTAAGAAATGACAGCTTAGGTTTCTTGCCAAACCATAGTTCATACGGTGTCATCTCAACGGATTTAGACGGTGCCCTATTTAACATGAATGCAGCTGTCTCTAATGCATAATCCCAAAATGATAGTGGTAAATCGGTAAGAGACATCATAGAACGCACCATATCTAATAAAGTACGGTTACGACGTTTGGACACACCATTACGCTGTGGTGTTCCAGGTGGCGTGAGTTGTGAAACAATTCCACATTGTTTTAAATGAAGGCCAAACTCGTAACTCAAATATTCGCCTCCGCGATCAGGTCGTAGAAACTTTATTTTCTTGTTATGATGATTCTCCACTTCACTCTGAAATTCTTTGAACTTTTCAAATGTTTCAGATTTGTGTTTCATTAAGTAGATATACCCATACCTACTCAAAACATCTGTGAAGGTCAGAAAATAACGATACCCACCGTGTGCTTCAACACTCATCGGACCGCATACATCGGTATGTATTATTTCCAATAAGTCATTAGCTCGCTCTATTCTTCTGGAAAATGGAGTTTTAGTAATCTTGCCCATGAGGCATGGTTCGCAAGTATCAAATGATCCATAATCAAGTGATTCCAAAATTCCATCCGCATGGAGTTTCTTCATGCGCTTTACACCAATATGACCTAAACGGCAGTGCCACAAATATGTTGCACTATCATTATCAACTTTGCATCTTTTGGCATCAATATTATGAATATGTGTATCACTATGATCGAGATTCAATAAACCATTTACATTGGGTGTATGACCATAGAAGGTTTTATTCATGTAAACAGAACAATAATTATTCTCTGACTTAAATGAATAACCGTATCGCAATAAACATGATCTAATCATATTCATGCTCAATGCAAACACCAAATAACATTTATTTAGGTCCAACACTAATCCCGAAGGTAGAGGGAGTGTGCGATGGTGATCTTATCAACCTTGGAATCACTTCCAACACACATCGTCACCTCGCCATTAACTAGTCTCTGTTCATTTTGCAACTCCTGTTTCGAGTTACTAATCTTAGCAACTGAACCGGTATCAAATACCCATGGGCTACTATGAACACTAGTAAAGTACACATGAATAACATGTATATCAAATATACCTTTGTTCACTTTGCCATCCTTCTTATCCGCCAAGTATTTGGGGCAGTTCCGCTTCCAGTGACCATTTCCTTTGTAGTAGAAGCACTCAGTCTCAGGCTTGGGTTCAGCTTTGGGCTTCTTCACGGGAGCGGCAACTTGCTTGCCATTCTTCTTGAAGTTCCCTTTCTTTCCCTTGCCTTTTTTTCTTGAAACTAGTGGTCTTGTTAACCATCAACACTTGATGCTCTTTCTTGATTTCTACCTTCACCGATTTCAGCATCGCGAAGAGCTCGGGAATCGTTTTCGTCATCCCTTGCATATTATAGTTCATCACGAAGTTCTAGTAGCTTGGTGATAGTGACTAGAGAACTCTGTGAATCACTATCTTATCTGGAAGATTATCTCCCACTTGATTCAAGCGATTGTAGTACCCAGACATTCTGAGCACATGCTCACCGGCTGAGCTATTCTCCTCCATCTTGTAGGCAAAGTACTTGTCAGAGGTCTTATACCTCTCGACATGGGCATGAGTCTGAAATACCAACTTCAGCTCTTGGAACATCTCATTTGCTCCGTGGCATTCAAAGCATTTTTGAAGTCCCGGTTCTAAGCCGTAAAGCATGGCGCACTAAACTATCAAGTAGTCATCATATCGAGCTTTGCCAAATGTTCATAACGTCTGCATCTGCTCCTGCAATAGGTCTGTCACCCATCGGTGCATGAAGGACATAATTCTTCTGTGCAGCAATGAGGATAATCCTCAGATCACGGATCCAGTCCGCATCATTGCTACTATCATCTTTCAACTTATTTTTCTCTAGGAACAAATCAAAAATAAGGGAGCTATATCACGAGCTATAGATCTACAACATAGATTTGCAAATACTATCAGGACTAAGTTCATGATAAATTAAGTTCAATTAATCAAATTACTAATGAACTCCCACTTAAATCAACATCCCTCAAGTTCTCTAAGTGATACATGATCCATATCAACTAACCCATGTCCGATCATCATTTGAGATGGGGTAGTCATCAATGGTGATCATCTCTATGTTGATCATATGTACTATATGACTCATGTTCGACCTTTCGGTCTCCAGTGTTCCGAGGCCATGTCTGTACATGCTAGCCTCATCAAGTTTAACCCAAGTATTCCGCGTGTGTAAATCTGGCATACACCCGTTGTATGTGAACGTAGAGTCTATCACACCCGATCATCACGTGGTGTCTCGAAACAACGAACTGTAGCAACGGTGCATACTCAGGGAGAACACTTTTACCTTGAAATTTAGTGAAGGGATAATCTTATAATGTTACCGCCGTACTAAGCAAAATAAGATGCATAAAAGATAAACATCACATGCAATCAAAATATGTGACATGATATGGCCATCATCATCTCGTGCTTTTGATCTCCATATCCAAAGCATCGTCATGATCTCCATCGTCATCGGCTCGACACCTTGATCTCCATCATTGCGTCGTGGTCGTCTCGCCAACTATTGCTTCTACAACTATTGCTAATGCATAGCGATAAAGTAAAGAAATTACATGGCGTTTGCATTTCATACAATAAAGATACAACCATAAGGCTCCTACCGGTTGCCGATAATTTACAAAACATGATCATCTCATACAATAACGTATATCACATCATGTCTTGACCATATCACATCACAACATACCCTGCAAAAACAAGTTAGACGTCCTCTATTTTGTTGTTGCAAGTTTTACATGGCTGCTACGGGTTTCTAGCAAGAACCGTTCTTACCTACGACAAAAACCACAATGGTGATTCATCAAGTTTGCTGTTTTAACCTTCTTCAAGGACCGGCCGCAGTCAAATTCGATTCAACTAAAGTAGGAGAAACAGACACCCGCCAGCCACCTTTATGCAAAACTAGTTGCATGTCTGTCGGTGGAACCGGTCTCATGTGCGTGGACATGTAAGGTTGGTCCGGGCCGCTTCATCCCACAATACCGCCGAATCAAAATAATACGTTGGTGGTAAGCAGTATGACTATCACCGCCCACAACTCTTTGTGTTCTATTCATGCATATCATCTACGCATAAACCTGGCTCGGATGCCACTGCTGGGGAATGTTGCATGGAAAAAAAAATTATATGCAAACGCAATGATCTATCCATGGAGATGCATAGCAACGAGGGGGAGAGTGTGTCTATGTACCCTCTTAGACCGTAAGCGGAAGCATTTTACAATGCGGTTGATGTAGTCGAACTTTCTTCGCGATCGAACCGATCGAGTACCGAACGTACGGCACCTCCGCGTTCAGCACACGTTCAGCTCGGTGACGTCCTCGCCTTCTTGATCCAGCAAGACGGGCGAAGTAGTAGATGAGTTTCGGCAGCACGACAGCGTGATGACCGTGATGGTGAAGTGATCTCTGCAGGGTTTCGCCTAAGCACTACGAAAATATGACCGGGGGTGTAAACTATGGAGGGGGATGCCGCACACGGCTAGGCAATTGTCTGGGGTGTGCTAGGCGCCCCCTCCCACATATATATAGGTGGGAGGGGTAGGGGAGAGGCCATGGCGTGCCCTAGGGCTGGCCGCCAGCTCCCTAGGGGCCCTGCCTTGCCGTGCGCCCCCCCCCCCCCCCTGCCATGGTTTCCCAAGGGGGAAGGAAAGAGGGGGGAGAGAGAAGGAAGTGGGAATCCTAATCCGCACTTTCCTTTCCCTTCTCCCCTTTCCTTTTCCTCCTTAGGCAGGCCCATATGAGGGGCGCAACAGCCCCTTGTGGCTGGTGCGTTTCCCCTCTTGGCCCATAAGGTCCATATCTTTTGCCGGGGGTGCCCGGAACCCCTTTCGGTGACCCGATAAGTACCCGGTACCCCTCCCCCCCGAAACACTTCTGGTGTCTGAATACCATTGTCCTATATATCAATCTTTACCTCTCGACCATTTCGAGACTCCTCGTCATGTCCATGATCTCATCCGGAACTCCGAACAACATTCGGTCACCAAATCACATAACTCATATAATACTATATCGTCAACGAACGTTAAGCGTGCGGACCCTACGGGTTCGAGAACTATGACGACCGAGACACCTCTCCAGTCAATAACCAATAGCGGAACCTGGATGCCCATATTGGCTCCTACATATTCTACGAAGATCTTTATCGGTCGAACCGTTATGACAACATACGTAATTCCCTTTGTCCATCGGTATGTTACTTGCCCGAGATTCGATCGTTGGTATCTTCATACCTAGTTCAATCTCGTTACCGGCAAGTCTATTTACTCGTTCCGTAATACATCACCTCATGACTAACTCCTTAGTCGTTTTCTTGCAAGCTTATGATGTGTATTACCGAGAGGGCCCAGAGATACCTCTCCGATACTCAGAGTGACAAATCCTAATCTCGATCTATGCCAACTCCACAAACACCTTCGGAGATACCTGTAGAGCATCTTTATAATCACCCAGTTACGTTGTGACATTTGATAGCACACAAGGTATTCTTTCGGTATCTGGGAGTTACATAATCTCATAGTCGAAGGAATATGTATTTGACGTGAAGAAAGCAATAGCAATAAACTGAATGATCATTATGCTAAGCTAATGGATGGGTCTTGTCCATCACATCATTCTCCTAATGATGTGATCCCATTATCAAATGACAACACATGTCTATGGCTAGGAAACCTTAACCATCTTTGATCAACGAGCTAGTCTAGTAGAGGCTTACTAGGGACATGGTATTTGTTTATGTATTCACACATGTATTTAAGTTTCTGATCAATACAATTCTAGCATGAATAATAAACCTTTATCATGAAATAAGGAAATATAAAATAACAACTTTATTATTGTCTCTAGGGCATATTTCGTTCAGGATAAGCCCAGGCGTCCCTGGAAAAGGAAGGTGTATCCTACTTCGGTTGTTCGTAGAAGTGCTAGAGTTAAGCTTAAGAAAAAAATTCATGATGATCTATGAAAGGAATTTTTTGGAATAGCAGAGGTCTAGCTGACTTGGCTAAAAGAAGGTTCCTTGCAGAGACATCGATAGGTCAAAAACTAGACTTTATTGCACTTCTCGAAATAGGAAGAGATAATTTCACCTCATAGTTCCTTGGAACTTTGTCTGGCGGAATTGATTTTGATTGGCACTGCTTACCTCCTAGAGAAAGATCCGATGGGATATTGTTGGGGGTTAAGTGTGAAACTCTAGAGGTGATCAATGTGGTTCGGGGGCGTTTTGCGGTTAAGTTTCGTGTGAGATCGAAGTTGGATGGGTTCCGTTGGTCTCTGGTAGCTGTGTACGAAGCAGCCCAACCCGAACTTAAGCCTGATTTCCTAGCTGATCTGGTTCGGATCTGCAGGGATGAAAGACTTCCAGTCCTAGTTGGAGGAGATTTTAATATAATAAGAAGGAGAGATGAGAAGAACAACGACAATTTTGATGGGCGTTGGTCCCTAATGTTCAACATGATTATTGAGAGTCTCAGTCTGAGGGAGATTGAACTCACGGGTAGGCAGTTCACATAGGCCAACTCGTTACCCACTCCAACTTATGAGAAGTTTTATAGGGTGCTCGCTAGTGTGGAATGGGAACAGAAGTACCCACGGGTGTCGGTGCATGCGATGCACAGGGTAATCTCAGATCACACACCATTGCTAGTAGACTCGGGAGACACAACACATATTGGTAACAAAAACACTTTCTCTTTCGAATTAAGTTGGTTCAAAAAAGAGAACTTCATGGCCATCGTAGCACGAGAATGGGCGAAGGCTATTAGTGGGAGATCTAGTATAGAAAGATGGCAAAACAAGATTAGGCATCTAAGAAAAAATTTACGGGGTTGGGCCAGAAACGGAAGTGGAATTTACAAACAAGAAAAAGAAAGACTCACCCAATTGATCGATGCTTTGGACCTAAAAGCAGAATTGAACCTGCTTGATGTGGCAGAACAGGCCACAAAGTCCGAAGCTGAGCAAAGCCTACGCGCTCTTCTTAGAGAAGAAGAATTAAAATGGGCATTGCGTGCTAAGGTTCTCAAGGTTGTTCAAGGGGATGACAACACACAATTTTATCACATGATCACGAACGGTAAACATAGGAAGAAGAAAATCATCCAGCTTGAACAGGACGAAGGGACCGTGGTGGGTCATGAGAACCTCAAGTCATATATTTCCAACTATTATAAACAACTATTCGGGCCTCCGATAGAGAATACGGTTTCCCTGGATGAGTCTATTTTTGGAGATATCCCTCAGCTCCAGTCAGAGGAAAATGAGATTCTATCTGCACCGTTTACTGAGAAAGAGGTTCTCGATGCAATATCACAAATGAAACCGAATAAAGCACCATGACCAGATGGGTTCCCTTCGGAATTTTATAGGAAATGTTGGCATATTATTAAGGATGGTCTTATGCCTATGTTTCATGATTTTTTCAATGGTCACCTGGAACTCTTTCATCTTAACTTTGGTATGATTACGTTGTTGCAATAAGAAAGAAGAAGCGGTTCGTATCGAGCAGTTCAGGCCAATCTGTCTTCTGAATGTGAGTTTCAAAATATTCACGGAAGTGGGTACCAATAGACTGACACGGATCGCCCATTCGGTGGTACAACCGAGTCAGACGGCTTTCATGCTGGGGAGACATATCCTAGAAGGGGTTGTTGCCTTACATGAAACTCTACATAAAATTATTCGAAGAAACTAGATAGGGTTATTTTGAAAGTGGATTTCGAGAAGGCATATGATAAAGTTAAGTGGCCTTTCTTTCAGCAGGCAATGTGCATGAAGAGTTTTAATGAGACATGGCGGAACCAGGTGGGTTCTCTTATCCAAAAAGGTAGTGTCGGAATAAAGGTTAATGATGATATCGGACACTATTTTCAGACTCATAAGGGCTTGAGACAAGGTGATTCGATGTCTCCTCTTTTGTTTAATATAGTGGCGGATATGTTGATCGTTCTGATCGGCAGGGCCAAGGAGAACGGTCAGGTTGGTGGACTTGTTCCTCATTTAGTCGATGGGGGAGTATCCATCTTACAGTATGCCGATGACACTATTCTTTTCATGGAACATGACCTTGCAAAGGCTCGGAATATGAAACTAGTGTTATGTCTCTTTGAACAATTATCGGGACTAAAAATTAATTTTCACAAGAGCAAATTATTCTGCTTGGTAGGGCAAAAGAGGAGCAAGACGCATATAGACAATTGTTCGGATGTGAATTAGGTTATCTGCCATTCAGTTACTTGGGCATACCGATTCATCATCGCAAACTTTCCAACAAAGAATGGAAATGCATCAAAGATCGAATTGAAAAAGAGCTTAGCTGCTGGAAGGGCAAGCTAATGTCGTATGGAGGTCGGCTAGTGCTTATTAATTCAGTATTAACTAGTATGTTGATGTTCCTGTTATCCTTCTTCGAAGTACCAAAAGGGGTACAGAAGAGACTAGACTTTTTCTTTCTCGATTTTGCTGGCAGTCAGATGAGGCTAAAAAGAAGTATCGCCTGGCAAGATGGGATATCATCTGCCGACCTAAGGACCAGGTGATGGAAATATGCCCTAGAGGCAATAATAAAATGGTTATTATTATATTTCCTAAATCATGATAAAGGTTTATTATTCATGCTAGAATTGTATTGACCGGAAACTTAAATACATGTGTGGATACATAAACAAATACCGTGTCCCTAGTAAGCCTCTACTAGACTAGCTCGTTGATCAAAGATTGTTAAGGTTTCCTAACCATAGACATGTGTTGTCATTTGATAACAGGATCACATCATTAGGAAAATGATGTGATGGACAAGACCCATCCGTTAGCTTAGTATAATGATCATTCAGTTTATTGCTATTGCTTTCTTCCTGTCAAATACATATTCCTTCTACTATGAGATTATGCAACTCCCGGATACTGGAGGAATACCTTGTGTGCTATCAAACGTCACAACATAACTGGGTGATCATAAAGATGCTCTACAGGTATCTCCGAAGGTGTTTGTTGAGTTGGCATAGATCGAGATTAGGATTTGTCACTCTGAGTATCGGAGAGGTATCTCTGGGCCCTCTCGGTAATACACATCATAAGAAGCCTTGCAAGCAAAATGACTAATGAGCTAGTTACAGAATGATGTATTACGGAATGAGTAAAGAGACTTTCCGGTAACGAGATTGAACTAGGTATGAGGATACCGACGATCGAATCTCGGGCAAGTAACATACCGACGGACAAAGGGAATTACGTATGTTGTCATAACGGTTCGATCGATAAATATCTTCGTAGAATATGTAGGAACCAATATGGGCATCCAGGTTCCACTATTGGTTATTTACCGGAGAGGTGTCTCGGTCATGTCTACATAGTTCTCGAACCCGTAGGGTCCGCACGCTTAACGTTCGTTGACGATATAGTGTTATATGAGTTATATGATTTGGTGACCAAATGTTGTTCGGAGTCCCGGATGAGATCACGGACATGATGAGGAGTCTCGAAATGGTCGAGAGGTAAAGATTGATATATAGGACGATGGTATTCGGACACCGGAATAGTTTTGGAGTGCACCGAGTAGTCATCAGGTCACCGGAAGGGGTTCCGGACACCTTCGGTAAGTGTACGGGCTTAATGGGCCAAAGGAGGGGACAGACCAGCCCACTAGGGGGCTGGTGCACCCCTTTACATGGCTGGCCGGCCCTAGGGGAAGGAAAGGGGAGGGGTGGCCCCTCCTGCCTTTCCCTCCTCGTGAGAGAAAGGAAAGGGGGGGCGCCTCCTCCTCCTGCCTTCCTCCCGCACTCATATATGGAAAGGGGGGGGGCGCGGCTTGGGGAAGTCCCCAAGTAGGATTCGGCCCTACTTGGGGCGCACCTTGGCCTCTCCCCTCTCCCCCACTTATATATATGTGGGAGGGGGGCGCCTAGCACAACCACAACAATTGCTTAGCCGTGTGCGGCGCACCCCTCCACCGTTTACACCCTGGTCATATTTTCGTAGTGCTTAGGTGAAGCCTTGCGGAGATCACTTCACCATCACCGTCACCATGTCATCGTGCTGTTGGAACTCATCCACTACCTCGCCGTCTTGCTGGATCAAGAAGGCGGAGGACGTCGCCGAGTTGAACATGTGCTGAACGCGGAGGTGTCGTACGTTCGATACTTGATCGGTTGGAGCGCGAAGAAGTTCGACTACATCAACCGCATTAACAAACGCTTCCGCTTATGGTCTATGAGGGTACGTAGACACACTCTCCCCTCTCGTTGCTATGCATATCCTTGATAGATCTTGCGTGTGCGTAGAAATTTTTTTGTTTTCCATGCAACGTTTCCCAACAGTGGCATCCGAGCCAGGTCTATGCGTAGATGATATGCATGAGTAGAACACAAAGAGTTGTTGGTGATGATAGTCATACTGCTTACCACCAATGTCTTATTTTGATTTGGCGGTATTGTGGGATGAAGCGGCCTGGACCAACCTTACAAGTCCACGCACATGAGACCGGCTCCACCGACTGACATGCAACTAGTTTTGCATAAAGGTGGCTGGCGGGTGTCTGTTTCTCCTACTTTAGTTGAATCGAATTTGACTACGGCCGGTCCTTGAAGAAGGTTAAAATAGCAAACTTGATAAATCACCGTTGTGGTTTTTGCGTAGGTAAGAACAATTCTTGCTAGAAGCCCGTAGCAGCCACGTAAAACATGCAACAACAAAGTAGAGGATGTCTAACTTGTTTTTGCAGGGCATGTTGTGATGTGATATTGTCAAGACATGATGTGATATATGTTGATGTATGAGCTGATCATGTTTTGTAATATCAAGAACCGGCAGGAGCCTTGGGGTTGTCTCTTTATTGTATGAAATGCGAGCGCCATGTAATTGCTTTACTTTATCGCTATGCGTTAGCAATAGTTGTAGAAGCAATAGTTGGCGAGACGACCCCGACGCAACGATGGAGATCAAGATGTCGAGTCGGTGACGATGGATATCATGATGATGCTTTGGAGATGGAGATCAAAAGCACAAGATGATGATGGCCATATCATGTCACATATTTTGATTGCATGTGATGTTTATCCTTTATGCATCTTATTTTGCTTACAACGGCGGTAGCATTATAAGATGATCCCTTCACTAAATTTGAAGATAAAAGTGTTCTCCCCGAGTATGCACCATTGCCAAAGTTCGTCGTTTCGAAGCACCTCGTGATGATCGGGTGTGATAGACTCTACATTCACATACAACGGGTGTAAGACAGTTTTGCACATGCATAATATTTGGGTTAAACTTGACGAGCCTAGCATGTACAGACATGGTCTCGGAACACTGGAGACCGAAAGGTCGAACGTGAGTCATATAGTAGATATGATCAACATAGAGACGTTCACCATTGATGACAACCCCATCTCACGTGATGATCGGACATTGGTTAGTTGATTTGGATCATGTATCACTTAGATAACTTGAGGGATGTTTATTTAAGTGGGAGTTCATTAGTAATTTGATTAATTGAACTTAAATTTATCATGAACTTAGTCTTAATAGTTTTGCATATCTATGTTGTAGATCAATAGCTCGCGATATAGCTCCCCTATTTTTGATATGTTCCTAGAGAAAACTAAGTTGAAAGATGATAGTAGCAATGATGCGGACTGGGTCTGTGATCTAAGGATTATCCTCATTGATGCACAGAAGAATTATGTCCTTGATGCACTGCTAGGTGACAGACCTATTGTAGGAACAGATGCAGACGTTATGAACGTTTGGCAAGCTCGATATGATGACTACTTAATAGTTTAGTGCGTCATGCTTTACGGCTTAGAACCGGGACTTCAAAAATGTTTTGAACGCCACGGAGCATATGAGATGTTCCAAGAAGGTGAAATTGGTATTTCAGACTCATGCCCGTGTCGAGAGGTATGAGACCTCTGACAAGTACTTTGCCTACAAGATGAAGGAGAATAGCTCAGCCAGTGAGCATGTGCTCAGAATGTCTGGGTACTACAATCGCTTAAATCAAGTGGGAGCTAATCTTCCAGATAAGATAGTGATTGACAGATTTCTCTAGTCACTATCACCAAGCTACTAGAACTTCGTGATGAACTATAATATGCAAGGAATGAATAAAACGATTCCTGAGCTCTTCGCAATGCTTAAGGCCGCGGAGGTATAAATCAAGGAGCATCAAGTGTTGATGGTTAACAAGACCACTAGTTTCAACAAAAAGGGCAAGGGAAAGAAAGGGAACTTCAAGAAGAATAGCAAGCAATTTTCCATTCCCAGGAAGAAGCCCAAAGCTGGACCCAAGCCTGAAACTGAGTACTTCTACTGCAAAGGAAATGGTCACTGGAAGCGGAACTGCACCAAATACTTGGCGGATAAGAAGGATGGCAAAGTGAACAAAGGTATATTTGATATACATGTGTACCTTACTAGTGTTCGTAGTAGCCCCTGGGTATTCGATACCAATTCAGTTGCTAAGATTAGTAACTCAAAACAGGAGTTGCAGAATAAACAGAGACTAGTAAAGTGCGAGGTGACGATGTGTGTTGGAAGTGATTCCAAGGTTGATACGATCACCATCGCACACTCCCTCTACCTTCGGGATTAGTGTTGAACCTAAAAAAATGTTATTTGGTGTTTGCGTTGAGCATGAATATGATTAGATCATGTTTACTGCAATACGGTTATTCATTTAAATTAGAGAATAATTGTTGTTCTGTTTACATGAATAAAACCTTCTATGGTCATACACCCAATGTGAATGGTTTATTGAATCTCGATCGTAGTGATACACATATTAATAATATTGATGCCAAAAGATACAAAGTTGATAATGATAAGTGCAACATACTTGTGGCACTGTGGTTTCGGTCATATTGGTGTAAAGCGCATGAAGAAACTCCATGAGGATGGACTTTTGGAATCACTTGATTATGAATCATTTGATACTTGCGAACCATGCCTCATGGGCAAGATGACTAAAACTCCGTTCTCCGGAACAATGGAGCGACCTAAATAACTTATTGGAAATAATACATACCGATGTATGCGATCCAATGAGTGTTGAAGCGCACGGCGGGTATCATTATTTTCTCACCTTCACAGATGATTTGAGTAGGTATGGGTATATCTACTTGATGAAACTCAAGTCTGAAACATTTGAAAAGTTCAAAGAATTTCAGAGTGAAGTGGAGAATCATCATAACAAGAAAATAAAGTTTCTACGATCTGATCACGGAGGCGAATATTTGAGTTACGAGTTTGGCCTTCTTTTAAAACAATGTGGAATTGTTTCACAACTCACGCCACCTGGAACACCACAGCGTAATGGTGTATCCGAACGTCGTAACCGTACTTTATTAGATATGGTGCGATCTATGATGTCTCTTACCGATTTACCACTATCGTTTTGGGGTTATGCATTAGAGACAACCGCATTCACATTAAATAGGGCACCGTCTAAATCCGTTGAGATGACACCGTATGAACTGTGGTTTGGCAAGAAACCTAAGCTGTCGTTTCATAAAAGTTTGGGGATGCGATGCTTATGTCAAAACGCTTCAGCCTGATATGCTCGAACCCAAAGCGAAGAAGTGCATCTTCATAGGATACACGAAAGAAACTGTTGGGTATACCTTCTACCACAGATCAGAAGGCAAAATCTTTGTTGCTAAGAATGGGTCCTTTCTAGAGAAGGAATTTCTCTCGAAAGAAGTGAGTGGGAGGAAAGTAGAACTTTATGAGGTAATTGTACCTTCTCTCGAATTGGAAAGTAGTACATTAGAGAAAGCCGTTCCCGTGATGCCTACTGTTGGGAATCATTGCATGGAAAACAAAAAAAAAATCTACGCACATGCAATGATCTATCCATGGAGATGCATGGCAACGAGGGGGAGAGTGTGTCTACGTACCCTCGTAGACCGTAAGCGGAAGCGTTTCACAACGCGGTTGATGTAGTCGACTTCTTCTCACGTCAACCGATCAAGTACCGAACGTACGGCACCTCCGCGTTCTGCACACGTTCAGCTCGGTGACGTCCCTCGCCCTCTTGTCCAGCAAGATGTCGAGGTAGTAGATGAGTTCCGTCAGCACGATGGTGTGGTGACGGTGATGGTGTAGTGATCCTCGCAGGGCTTCGCCTAAGCACTACGAAGATATGACCGGGGGTGTAAACGGTGGAAGGAGGCGCCGCACACGGCTAAACAATTGTCTTGGTGTGCTAGGCACCCCCCCCCCCTCCCACATATATATAGGTGGAGGGGAGGAGGGAGCAGCCAGGAGGGCGCCCCAAGTAAGCCGAATCCTACTTGGGGTCCTCCCAAGTGGCGCGCCCCCCTGCCTTATTTGTCGAAGGGGGAAGGAAAGAGGGGGAAGGAAAGAGGGGGGAGGAGGAAGGAAGGGGGAATCCTATTCCCTTTCTTTCCTTTCCTCCTTCCCCTTTCCTTATCCACCTTGGCCGGCCCATATGGGGGGCGCACCAGCCCCTTGTGGCTGGTGTGTTTCCCTTCTTGGCCCATAAGGCCCATATCTTTTGCCGGGGGTGCCCGGAACCCCTTCCGGTGACCCGATAAGTACCCGGTGACCCCCGAAACACTTCCGGTGTCCGAATACTATCATCCTATATATCAATATTTACCACTCGACCATTTCGAGACTCCTCGTTGTGTCCATGATCTCATCCGGGACTCCGAACAACATTCGGTCACCAAATCACATAACACATATAATACTATATCGTCAACGAACGTTAAGCGTGCGGACCCTATGGGTTCGAGAACTATGTAGACATGACCGAGACACCTTTCCGGTCAATAACCAATAGCAGAACCTGGATGCTCATATTGGCTCCTACATATTCTACGAAGATCTTTATCGGTCGAACCGTTATGACAACATACGTAATTCCCTTTGTCCATCGGTATGTTACTTGCCCGAGATTCGATCGTCGGTATATTCATACCTAGTTCAATCTCGTTACCGGCAACTCTCTTTACTCATTCTGTAATTCATCACCTCGTGACCAACTCCTTAGTCGTTTTCTTGCAAGCTTATGATGTGTATTACCGAGAGGGCCCAGAGATACCTCTCCGAAACTCGGAGTGACAAATCCTAATCTCGATCTATGCCAACTCAACAAATACCTTTGGAGATACCTGTAGAGCATCTTTATAATCATCCAGTTACGTTGTGATGTTTGATAGCACACAAGGCACTCCTCCGGTATCCAGGAGTTGCATAATCTCATAGTCAAAGGAATATGTATTTGACATGAAGAAAGCAATAGCAATAAAACTGAACGATCATTATGCTAAGCTAATGGATGGGTCTTGTCCATCACATCATTCTCCTAATGATGTGATCCCATTATCAAATGACAACTCATGTCCATGGTCAGGAAACCTTAACCATCTTTGATCAACAAGCTTGTCTAGTAGAGGCTTACTAGGGACACGGTGTTTTGTCTATGTATTCACACATGTATTATGGTTTCCGATCAATACAATTCTAGCATGAATAATAAACCTTTATCATGAATAAGGAAATATAAAATAACAACTTAATTATTGCCTCTAGGGCATATTTGCTTCAGTCTCCCACTTGCACTAGAGTCAATAATCTAGATTACATTGTAATGATTCTAACACCCATGGAGTCTTGGTGCTGATCATGTTTTGCTCGTGGAAGAGGCTTAGTCAACGGGTCTGCTACATTCAGATCCGTATGTATCTTGCAAATTTGTATGTCTCCATCCTTGACTTGTTCACGAATGGAGTTGAAGTGTCTCTTGATGTGTTTGGTTCTCTTGTGAAACCTGGATTCCTTCGCCAAGGCTATTGCTCAAGTGTTGTCACAAAAAAAATTCATTGGATCCGATGCACTAGGTATTACACCTAGATCGGATATGAACTCCTTCATCCAGACTCCTTCATTTGCTGCTTCCGAAGCAGCTATGTACTTCGCTTCACACGTAGATCCCGCCACGACGCTCTGCTTGGAACTGCACCAACAGACAGCTCCACCATTCAATATAAATACTTATCCGGTTTGTGACTTAGAGTCATCCGGATCAGTGTCAAAGCTAGCATCGATGTAACCATTTACGACGAGCTCTTTATCACCTCCATAAATGAGAAACATATCCTTGGTCCTTTTCAGGTACTTCAAGTGTTCTTGACCGCTGTCCAGTGATCCACTCCTGGATTACTTTGGTACCTCCCTGCCAGACTTATGGCAAGGCACACATCAGGTCTGGTACACAGCATAGCATACATGATAGAACCTATGGCTGAGGCATAGGGAATGACTTTCATTTTCTCTCTATCTTCTGTAGTGGTCGGGCATTGAGTCTTACTCAACTTCACACCTTGCAACAAAGGCAAGAACCCTTTCTTTGACTGATCCATTTTGAACTTCTTCAAAACTTTATCAAGGTATGTGCTTTGTGAAAGTCCTATCAAGCGTCTCGATCTATCCCTATAGATCATGATACCCAATATATAAGCAGCTTCACTGAGGTCTTTCATTGAAAAATTCTTATTCAAGTATCCTTTTATGCTATCCAGAAATTCTATATCATTTCCAATCAACAATATGTCATCCACATATAATATCAGAAATGCTACAGAGCTCCCACTCACTTTCTTGTAAATACAGGCTTCACCGAAAGTCTGTATAAAACCGTATGCTTTGATCACCTCATCAAAGCGTATATTCCAACTCCGAGATGCTTGCACCAGTCCATAGATGGATCGCTGGAGCTTGCACACTTTGTTAGCACCTTTAGGATCGACAAAACCTTCTGGTTGCATTATATACAATTCTTCCTTAAGAAATCCATTAAGGAATGCAGTTTTGACGTCCATTTGCCAGATTTCATAATCATAAAATGCGGCAATTGCTAACATGATTCGGACAGACTTAAGCATCGCTACGGGGTGAGAAAGTCTCATCGTAGTCAACCCCTTGAACTTGTCGAAAACCTTTTGCGACAAGTCGAGCTTTGTAGACAGTAACGTTACCATCAGCGTCAGTCTTCTTCTTGAAGATCCATTTATTCTCTATGGCTTGCCGATCATCGGGAAAATCCACCAAAGTCCTCACTTTGTTCTCATACATGGATCCTATCTCAGATTTCATGGCCTCAAGCCATCTGTCGGAATCTGGGCTCATCATAGCTTCTTCATAGTTCGTAGGTTCGCCTTGGTCTAGTAACATGACTTCCAGGACAGGATTACCGTACCACTCTGTTGCGGAACGTGTTCTGGTTGACCTACGAAGTTCTATAGTAACTTGATCTGAAGTTTCATGATCATCATCATTAGCTTCCTCTCTGGTTGGTGTAGGCATCACGGGAACTGTTTTCTGTGATGTGCTACTCTCCAATTCGAGAGAAGGTACAATTACCTCATCAAGTTCTACTTTCCTCCCACTCACTTCTTTCGAGAGAAACTCCTTCTCTAGAAAGGTTCCATTCTTGGCAACAAAGATCTTGCCTTCGGATCTGTGGTAGAAGGTGTACCCAATTGTTTCTTTAGGGTATCCTATGAAGACGCACTTCTCCGATTTGGGTTCGAGCTTATCAGGCTGAAGCCTTTTGACATAAGTGTCACAACCCCAAACTTTAAGAAACGACAGCTTAGGTTTCTTGCCAAACCATAGTTCATATGGTGTCATCTCAACGGATTTAGACGGTGCCCTATTTAATATGAATGCAGTTGTCTGTAATGCATAACCCCAAAACAATAGTGGTAAATCGGTAAGAGACATCATAGATCGCACCATATCTAATAAAGTACGGTTACGACGTTCGGACACACCATTACGCTGTGGTGTTCCAGGTGGCGTGAGTTCTGAAACTATTCCACATTGTTTTAAATGAAGGCCAAACTCGTAACTCAAATATTGGCCTCCGCGATCAGATCGCAGAAACTTTATTTTCTTGTTACAATGATTCTCCACTTCACTCTGAAATTCTTTGAACTTTTCAAATGTTTTAGACTTGTGTTTCATTAAGTAGATATACCAATATCTGCTTAAATCATCTGTGAATGTTAGAAAATAACGATACCGCCGCGTGCCTCAATACTCATCGGACCGCATACATCAGTATGTATTATTTCCAATAAGTCATTTAGCTCGCTCCATTGTTCCGGAGAACGGAGTTTTATTCATCTTGCCCATGAGGCATGGTTCGCAAGTATCAAATGATTCATAATCAAGTGATTCCAAAAGCCCATCTGCATGGAGTTTCTTCATGCACTTTACACCAATATGACCTAAACGGCAGTGCCACAAATAAGTTGCACTATCATTATCAACTTTGCATCTTTTGGCATCAATATTATGAATATGTGTATCACTACAATCGAGATTCAACAAAAATAGACCACTCTTCAAGGGTGCATGACCATAAAAGATATTACTCATATAAATAGAGCAACCATTATTCTCTGATTTAAATGAATAACCGTCTCGCACTAAACAAGATCCAGATATAATGTTCATGCTCAACACTGGCACCAAATAACAATTATTCAGGTCTAAAACTAATCCCGAAGGTAGATGTAGAGGTAGCGTTCTGACGGCGATCACATCGACCTTGGAACCATTCCCGACGTGCATCGTCACCTCGTCCTTAGCCAATCTTTGTTTAATCCGTAGCTCCTGTTTCGAGTTACAAATATGAGCAACCGAAGCAGTATCAAATACCCAGGCGCTACTACGAGCATTAGTAAGGTACACATCATTAACATGTATATCAAATATACCTTTGTTCTCTTTGCCATCCTTCTTATCCGCCAAATACTTGGGGCAATTCCGCTTCCAGTGACCAGTCCCTTTGCAGTAGAAGCACTCAGTTTCAGGCTTGGGTCCAGCTTTGGCTTTCTTCCCAGGAGTGGCAACTTGCTTGCCATTCTTCTTGAAGTTCCCTTTCTTTCCCTTGCCCTTTTTCTTGAAACTAGTGGTTTTGTTAACCATCAACACTTGATGCTCCTTCTTGATTTCTACCTCCGCAGCCTTAAGCATTGCGAAGAGCTTGGGAATTGTTTTGTTCATCCCTTGCATATTATAGTTCATCACGAAGCCTTTGTAGCTTGGTGGCAGTGATTGAAGAACTCTGTCAATGACACAATCAACTGGAAGATCAACTCCCAGCTGAGTCAAGTGATTATAATACCAAGACATTTTGAGTATGTGTTCACTGACAAAATTGTTCTCCTCCATCTTGCAGCTATAGAACTTGTTGGAGACTTCATATCTCTCAACCCAGGCATTTGCTTGAAATATTAACTTCAACTCTTGGAACATCTCATATGCTCCATGACGTTCAAAACGTCTTTGAAGTCCCGGTTTTAAGCCGTAAAGCATGGCACACTGAACTATAGAGTAGTTATCAGACCGCGTCTACCAGACGTTCAAAGCGTCTACATTAGCGGGAGGGGGCTTGTCACCTAGCGGTGCATCAAGGACATAATTCTTCTGTGCAGCAATGAGGATAATCCTCAACTTACGGACCTAGTCTGTGTAGTTGCTACCATCATCTTTCAACTTAGCTTTCTCTAGGAATGCATTAAAATTAAGGGGAACGGTAGCACGGGCCATTGATCTACAACATAGATATGCAAATACTATCAGGACTAAGTTCATGATAAATTAAGTTCAATTAATCAAATTACTTAAGAACTCCCACTTAAATAGACATCCCTCAAGTCATCTAAGTGATACGTGATCCAAATCAACTAACCCATGTCCGATCATCACGTGAGATGGGGTAGTCATCAATGGTGAACATCTCTATGTTGATCATATCCACTATATAATTCACGTTCGACCTTTCGGTCTCCAGTGTTCCGAGGCCATGTCTGTACATGCTAGGCTCGTCAAGTTTAAACCAAGTATTCCGCATGTGCAAAACTGTCTTACACCCGTTGTATGTGAACGTAGAGTCTATCACACCCGATCATCACGTGATGTCTCAACACGACGAGCTGTAGCAATGGTGCATACTCAGGGAGAACACTTTTATCTTGAAATTAAGTGAAGGGATCATCTTATAATGCTACAGTCATTCTAAGCAAAATAAGATGCATAAAGGATAAACATCACATGCAATCAAAATATGTGACATGATATGGCCATCATCTTGTGCTTTTGATCTCCATCTCCAAAGCATCGTCATGATCTCCATTGTCACCGGCTCGACACCTTGATCTCCATCATTGCGTCATGGTCGTCTCGCCAACTATTGCTTCTACAACTATCGCTAACGCATAGTGATAAAGTAAAGCAATTACATGGCGTTTGCATTTCATACAATAAAGCGACAACCATAAGGCTCCTGCCAGTAGCCGATACCTTACAAAACATGATCATCTCATACAACAACGTATATCACATCATGTCTTGACCATATCACATCACAACATGCCCTGCAAAAACAAGTTAGACGTCCTCTACTTTGTTATTGCAAGTTTTACGTGGCTCCTACGGGCTTCTAGCAAGAACCGTTCTTACCTACGGCAAAAACCACAACGGTGATTTGTCAAGTTTGTTGTTTTAACCTTCTTCAAGGACCGGCCGCAGTCAAATTCGATTCAACTAAAGTAGGAGAAACAGACACCCGTCAGCCACCTTTATGCAAAACTAGTTGCATGTCTGTCGGTGGAACCGGTCTCGTACGTGGACATGTAAGGTTGGTCCGGGCCGCTTCATCCCACAATACCGCCGAGTCAAAATAAGACGTTGGTGGTAAGCAGTATGACTATCACCGCCCACAACTCTTTGTGTTCTAATCATGCATATCATCTACGCATAGACCTGGCTCATGATGCCACTGTTGGGAATCGTTGCATGGAAAACAAAAAAAATTATATGCACACGCAATGATCTATCCATGGAGATGCATAGCAACGAGGGGGAGAGTGTGTCTACGTACCCTCGTAGACCATAAGCGGAAGCGTTTCACATCGCGGTTGATGTAGTCGAACTTCTTCTCACGTCAACCGATCAAGTACCGATTGTACGGCACCTCCGCGTTCTGCACACGTTCAGCTCGGTGACGTCCCTCGCCCTCTCGATCCAGCAAGATGTTGAGGTAGTAGATGAGTTCCGTCAGCACGACGGCGTGGTGACGGTGATGGTGTAGTGATTCTCGCAGGGCTTCGCCTAAGCACTATGAAGATATGACCGGGGGTGTAAACGGTGGAAGGGGGCACCGCACACGGCTAAACAATTGTCTTGGTGTGCTAGGCGCCCCCTCCCACATATATATAGGTGGAGGGGAGGAGGGAGCAGCCAGGAGGGCGCCCCAAGTAGGCCGAATCCTACTTGGGGTCCTCCCAAGTGGCGTGCCCCCTGCCTTATTTGTCGGAGGGGGAAGGAAAGAGGGGGGAGGAGGAAGGAAGGGGGAATCCTATTCCCTTTCTTTCCTTTCCTCCTTCCCCTTTCCTTCTCCACCTTGGCCGGCCCATATGGGGGGCGCACCAGCCCCTTGTGGCTGGTGTGTTTCCCCTCTTGGCCCATAAGGCCCATATCTTTTGCCGGGGGTGCCCGGAGCCGCTTCCGGTGACCCGATAAGTACCCGGTGACCCCCGAAACACTTCTGGTGTCTGAATACTATCATCCTATATATCAATCTTTACCTCTCGACCATTTCGAGACTCCTCATCATGTCTGTGATCTCATCCGGGACTTCAAACAATATTCAGTCACCAAATCACATAACTCATATAATATTATATCGTCAACGAACATTAAGCATGCGGACCCTACGGGTTCGAGAACTATGTAGACATGACCGAGACACCTTTCCGGTCAATAACCAATAGCGGAACTTGGATGCTCATATTGGCTCCTACATATTCTACGAATATCTTTATCGGTCGAACCGTTATGACAACATACGTAATTCCCTTTATCCATCGGTATGTTACTTGCCCGAGATTCGATCGTCGGTATCTTCATACCTAGTTCAATCTCGTTACCGGCAAGTCTCTTTACTCGTTCTGTAATACATCACCTCGTGACCAACTCCTTAGTCGTTTGCTTGCAAGCTTATGATGTGTATTACCGAGAGGGCCCAGAGATACCTCTCCGAAACTCGGAGTGACAAATCCTAATCTTGATCTATGCCAACTCAACAAATACCTTTGGAGATAGCTGTAGAGCATCTTTATAATCACCCAGTTACGTTGTGACATTTGATAGCACACAAGGCACTCCTCCGGTATCCGGGAGTTGCATAATCTCATAGTCAAAGGAATATGTATTTGACATGAAGAAAGCAATAGCAATAAAACTGAACGATCATTATGCTAAGCTAACGGATGGGTCTTGTCCATCACATCATTCTCCTAATGATGTGATCCCGTAATCGAATGACAACTCATGTCCATGGTCAGGAAACCTTAACCATCTTTGATCAATGAGCTAGTCTAGTAGAGGCTTACTAGGGGCACGGTGTTTTGTCTATGTATTCACACATGTATTATGGTTTCCGATCAATACATGTAACACCCCAAAAATATTTCTTTTTGGACTTCCAAAACCTTTCCCTTAAAATAAAATATTTTTGAATTATTCTTGCTATTTTTCTCTTCATAGCCCTTTTATTTTGATAAGTTTTCTCAACTTTAATGGGTTTTCAAATTCCCTATAGAGGTTCTGTTTTCAAAGATTTAAAATTATTTGGATAATTAATTTGGAGGTTTTCAAACAATTTTCATCGAGAAGAGTTTTGGGAATCATTAAGTTTTCAAAGGAAATAACCTTTTCACTTCCTTTTAGCCCATCTAAAATCCATCCAACAATTTTCTTCCATTCCAACTTTATCCCACAAGTCACTCACATCATCTAGGACATAATCCAACTCTCTCCTACCCCACAAAAATATTTTTCACAATCCAAATAAATTCCAAAGTTGGAATTCATATTATCCATCATTCCTATGGTTTACAAAGGAACCACCATTTCTACAAAAAGTCCAACCCCACCAAAATTATCCCAACAAATATATGGTACCCACAACCCATTTCTCCAAAGACATGGGGTACCATAGTTCAAAATTTTCAAATTCCACTCAATTCAAATTTGGACCAAATTCAATATTTTTGATCCAAACATATTTTTAAATACTCCAAAAATTCCCAAACTTTGCCAGACCCTCTCATATGTATCAACACATCACCACAAAAATTGCCACAAATTCTAAAAATCTCTAGCACTCTCTGTCATAGGATTATATGAGTATCAGTGCACTGTTCATAACTGAAGGAAATTCAGTTAACTGATTTGGTCTTCAGGCAACAGAGGGAAACGGTGCCGTGCACCCCTCCCCTTCCTTCTCCTTCACGGCGACGCCCAGATCATCAATGCCTCGACTTCCCTGGGCCCTCTCGGTAATACACATCATAAGAAGCCTTGCAAGCAAAGTGACTAATGAGCTAGTTACAGAATGATGTATTATGGAACGAGTAAAGAGACTTTCCACTAACGAGATTTAACTAGGTATGAGGATACCGACGATCGAATCTCGGGCAAGTAACATACCGACGGACAAAGGGAATTACGTATGTTGTCACAACGGTTCGACCGATAAAGATCTTCGTAGAATATGTAGGAACCAATATGGGCATCCAGGTTCCGCTATTGGTTATTGACCGGAGAGGTGTCTCGGTCATGTCTACATAGTTCTCGAACCCGTAGGGTCCGCACGCTTAATGTTCGTTGACGATATAGTGTTATATGAGTTATATGATTTGGTGACCGAATGTTGTTCGGAGTCTCGTATGAGATCACGGACATGACGAGGAGTCTCGAAATGGTCGAGAGGTAAAGATTGATATATATGACGATGGTATTCGGACACCGGAATAGTTTTGGAGTGCACCGGGTAGTCATCGGGTCACCAGAAGGGGTTCCGGACACCCCCGGTAAGTGTATGGGCTTAATGGGCCAAAGGAGGGGACAGACCAGCCCACTAGGGGGCTGGTGCGCCCCTCTACATGGCTGGCCGGCCCTAGGAGAAGGAAAGGGGAGGGGTGGCCCCTCCTGCCTTTCCCTCCTCGTGAGAGAAAGGAAAGGGGGGCGCCTCCTCCTGCTGCCTTCGTGCCGCACTCATATATGGAAAGGGGGGGCGCTGCTTGGGGAAGTCCCCAAGTAGGATTCAGCCCTACTTGGGGCGAACCTTGGCCTCTCCCCTCTCCCCCACCTATATATATGTGGGAGGGGGGCGCCTAGCACAACCACAACAATTGCTTAGCCGTGTGCGGCGCCCCTCTCCACCATTTACACCCCGGTCATATTTTCGTAGTGGTTAGGCGAAGCCCTGCGGAGATCACTTCACCATCACCGTCACCACGCCGTCATGCTGTCGGAACTCATCCACTACCTCGCTGTCTTGCTGGATCAAGAAGGCGAAGGACGTCACCGAGCTGAACGTGTGCTGAACGCGGAGGTGCCGTACGTTTGGTACTTGATCGGTTGGAGCGCGAAGAAGTTCGACTACATCAACCGCGTTAACAAACGCTTCCGCTTACGGTCTACGAGGGTACGTAGACACACTCTCTCCTCTCGTTGCTATGCATCTCCTTGATAGATCTTGCGTGTGCGTAGAAAAATTTTTGATTTCCATGCAACGTTTCCCAACACCGGGGGGTCTCGGTATTGAGAACCTGGAAATTAAAAATAAATGTCTTATGAGTAAATGGCTGTATAGGTTATCAGTAGAGACTGATGGTATGTGGGCACAGATATTACGCAAGAAATATTTTCAAACTAAAACTCTTGCCCAAGTTACCGCAAGACCTAATGATTCGCCATTCTGGAAAGGGCTTATGAGAACGAAAGATTTGTTCTTTCGTAGGGTCAAATTCATTGTTGGCAATGGAATGACAACAAGATTTTCGGAGGATACGTGATTAGGGGAGACGCCTCTAGCCATACAGTACCCCACCTAATATAATATTGTACAACGTAAGGAGGATTACGTGGGCACAGTATTACAATCGGTACCCTTAAATATTCAGTTTAGGCGATCTTTAGTTGGGGAGCTCTGGAACTCCTGGATGCACTTGGTACAGAGGTTGATGGAGGTTCAACTATCCGACCAACCTGATTCGTTTCACTGGAAGTTAGCTAGAAACGGAGTGTTTATGGTCAAATCCATGTATATGGATTTAATTAATTCTGGCCCAATCCCGAGATCGATGCATATTTGGAAAGTTAAGGTTTCCTTGCGTATTAAAATCTTCATGTGGTTTGTCCACAAGCAAGTGATCCTCACCAAAGATAATTTACTAAAGCGACGTTGGGTAGGCAGTGCACGATGTTGTTTTTGTGATCATGACGAAACAATACAACACCTATTCATAGATTGTCCTCTCGCGAAATTACTTTGGCGAACGATTCATATAGCCTTTAACATTATTCCTCCAGTTAGCATTGAATCATTATTTGGGACGTGGTTAGCTGGAGTAGATCATATTACTGCGTCTCGTATTCGGATTGGTATATGTGCGCTTATTTGGGCTATATGGAACTGCAGGAACGATATGATTTTTAACAGACAACACATTTTATCCTTCTTGCAGGTCATCTTCAGAGCTACGGCATGGATCCGTACGTGGTCCTTACTCACTCCTACGGACTCCAGGGAGCCTTTGGTTACTGGGTGCAACCAGTGGGAGATGGTAGCACAGGCTATATTCAACCGGTTTGGATGGCGGTCTCATAATAGGATAGGACTCTAGGGATCTTGTCCTATTATACATACCGGTTGTGGTATTGAGTTTTGTATTTTTTTTTCTTTTGCTCCGCTTGCGAGCTGTAATGAATCTAAGACTTTGTGTTACTTTGAGACTTTTAATAATATGGATGCATGCATCGTTCAGATGCAGAGGCCGGGGGCAAGCCTCCTTTTCCAAAAAAAAATGATCAGTTGCGTTGATGCAACACTTTCTTTCACTTTTTGACTTCTTATAATCTCTATCATTATTCTATTTTTTCATGTAAGTGCAAAGATCAAGTCTCGCACTCAAGTATTTCATAAGTGTTGATTGGTAGAAATAGGAGGTTGTGTGGTTGCTGTGCTTGACCGACACTCTCGCCGGTTCATGAAAAAAGTGATTTTGATACAAGGAAGACTTAGCATATTATGCTTCCATGATACGACATTCTCTCTAAGCCTAAAGGCATTGCTGAACTTGATATGAAAGCGTTGATCCATGAAAGTGAGAGGTATTTTACTTGCACTTTTTGTTGTTACTTGCTTTTTATCAACTATAGACTATTGCATTGCATCGCTATTCTTTAAAGTCGTACCTAAATTACATCAGATTAATTCATGTTATAGTAGCATTTAAAATCAAAAATATATATGTTGTTATCATCTACCTACTTGAGGATGAGTAGGGATTAAGCTTGGGGATGCTAATATGTCTCAAACGTATCTGTAATTCTTTATTGTTTCATGTTATGTTTATATCACTTTGGTATAGTTTTGGCACCATCTTTTAACATTTTCTGGACTAAGGTATTAACTTAGTGCGCAGTGTCGGTTGTTGTTTCCTACATGTTTTTAGACTTTCAAGGAAATTAATTTTACGGAGCTCCAAAATCCCAAAAAAAATCCAGAAAAGGTTTTCATCAAGAAGCTTATAGAGGACATGGGCCCCACCTAGGGGTGACCCACATCCACCGCGTGGCCAGGGGGTGGCCGCGTGTTGAACCCACGTGGGCCCCCTGTGACTCCGCTGCCCCGCCTCTCGACGTTTATATTTTTTGTTTCATCTGAAAATCCTAGGTGTCGAGGAGTTATTCTGTTCCCACCACCGCACCTCTCTAACTCTCTCTTTCGAAGTGATCCAATCTTGAGGCCTTTTGCATACTCTGTTGGTGGGGAACATCATCTGGTGTCAATCTCCATCAATTTGAAGGCCACCATGATCGCTCATGAGTAGTTTCCTTTGGACTATGGATCCATAGAAGTAGCTAGATGGTCTTCTCTACCTTGCTTTTCAATACAAAGATCACATGAGCTACCCTACATGATTGTAATACATCTGATATAATCTGTTGGTGTGTGTTTTGCGGTGAACTATCCATGAATTCTTTTGAGATAAATTTGGTTTCTTTGTAGCACAATTCTTATACATATATGCTCTATGGTCTATTTGTCTTTCTTTGGCCCAGTTTGATGGATGATCTCCAAGAGGGAGTTGTGTATATTAGTTAAACCTGTTCATACCCCGGGTCGGGCAGGTTTTGGGCTGAGCTTATTAAAGCCCGAAGCAAAAATCCCAAGCCCAGGCCCGGTCCAACCAGAAGCACATGAACAGTGTCATTTTTTTAAATAATTATATTCGGGATATTAAAATAATATAATATACTTATATTTCGAATAAAATATACATTTCGGGGTTTTGGGAGGGAAAATGGTGCCCAAGCCCGGCCCGAATGCCGGGCTTTCGGGCTCGGGCATCCGGGCTGGGCTGTCCATGCACAGGTCTAATATTAGTTGGGTTCAATCTTACAAGTAATCTACCGTAGTGACAGAAAGTGGAAAACGCTTGTATTGTGTAATGTTGCCACTAGGGGTAAAAAGATGATTGTGTAGTTGTTCTTTGAACGCAAGGTGACGACAATATATCATCTACTTCATGTCATCGTACTTAATATAATACTCTATTTTAGTTACTTCATACTTTGAGATGCATGCTGGATAATGGTTTTGGGATGAAGTATTAGCTATAGATGTAGTTGGATAACGGTATATAGATGTTTAGATGTGGTGCTCGTAGGCAATTACGCCATGTATACTCATACTCGCAAAAGCTGCAATTTAATTGATACGCAACTATAATTTATTCACCACCTTGCTATTTCTTTTGAAGAGAAACCACTAGTTAACCTATGGATCCTAATCCGTTCTTCTTCCATTGCTTTCAACCTCGAACCAACGCTCTTTACAACTATTTACTTTTATTTCTTTTCTTTGTAACTACAGTCTTTCATACACACTTGTATTTAATCCTTGTAAATAGTAAGACTGTCAATCTTACTAGTTTCGTTGGGGGCCAAGGCAGTTTTGTATTTTTGCGTGCATGTACTTATCATTAGCTGCATTGCAAGCTCCTACTAGTTCGATAAAACTTAAGGTCATTCACTTTGAGAAAAAAAATTGCTTGCTACAAACCCTTACACTTGGGGCCCAACACCTTCCTAGTTGAGAGGAAGCAAGCAGCGCGGCTAGGATTATCACCACATTGGTCTTGAAAACACTGTTGTGCAGATTAGAAGGGACTAGGTAAAGGTTATTAAGGAGTGTGAGTAAAACAAACCACATGTAAAGCTAGGTAACATTTGTACGGTCCAATAGCAAGATGTAAATCTACTCGTCTACGATCGTTGAAACGGAACGTACAACACAAAAGTCGTGTGAAACAGTGAGATGAAGTTACTGGTCAAAGGAAATTTCAAACGGGCAATCGTGTGCAACGAATATGCTAAAATTTGTCTAAAAAGGTTCCAAACATGAACACGAAATTGTACATTTACAGCTAACGAAACTACAAACCGATCGCCTGAACGAAATTAGAACGTTGATGTGCATATTTTTCGTGTTTAACTTATCTCGAATCGAAGCACCGTTGTGTAAATTAGAAGGGGTTAGGTGAACAAGATTAAGGGGGGTGATTACAATGGAAGACCCACCTACGCTCACATGGAAACAGCTGATTCGAGCGTTCCTCCACAATCAGGTCCAGAGATGCTTTAAGGTTAGGGTTCATGCGAACCATGATATTGGTGCAAGCTAGGCGATCAAACGGGCCAAAACTGCACCGCGTGGTCTTGGTTGGGCTTGCTGCAGACTACTAAACACGACTTTTGCCGTCAACTATCAACGAAGGAACCATGTTACATACAGCTCGGTTTTGCTGGAGATCAAACAGCATGCACAGGCTTCTAGATATGGTCGCTACAACCATCAGATACTACAATTGTACCCCTTATTATTGAGCAATAAAGTGACCATGTGTTCCTCAAAAAACAATGCTTTTTGCCGTCAACCATCTCTCTTCAGAGTGGAAGGCGTTTTCTTTGCCACATATTCCAATTGTTTATGTCTACAAGATGCCAAACTCAACCACAACAAAACACATTGACAGACAGAATGAGGTATCACTATTTCAGGTAGCAGAGTTAACTACCAGCAAGGTACATTACATGAGGTACAGTTTGAGAGCTCGCCCTGAGACATCTCCAAGGCTACTACAGGCTATGGTAAAGCACATGACAAGCACTATAACTCTACAACAAATCTTCTGTCGGTAAAGAGCAGCTCGACACCACAATCCACATCAACAAATTGCTAACGGCTGGAGACCCAAGACCTCTTCGCGGCCAGCACCACCTGAGGCTTGGTTGTTAAATTGGTCCACCTGCAAACGAACAACACCTTGTTTGTCCCTGAATTTTGCTTTCTCAGCTCTCAGTTGGCCCACACATGAACAAGGCCATGACGGTTGCCCGTGTAGATCTCATCACGCTCTTCGTCGTAGTACAGAGCTGTGATGTCCTCAAGAGCCTCGGTGATTGTATTCTGGAACTTCCATGTCTTCTTTTGCTCGTTGAAGTTGCCAGCCTTTATTTTAGCCAAGCATTTCCCTGTCAGTATGTTGCTGATGTTTATAGAGCCAGCTGCACATGAGCAAACATAAGATGAGTCATGTTATCCACGACCATAAGGTAAGTTCACTGGTGGAAAGATGTCACTATGAAAGCCTAACTGGCCACAGGTACCATTCATTAAAGGAGGGCCAAGTATGATATGATGCAACAGCATGTTTAATTAAATTTGCTCAATGCCAGAAGTGTATGGAGCATGAATGCAGAACCAAAGAATGTCAAAGTGAACTAAAACAATGATAACTAGCAAGACACAACACACGGTGATCCAAATGTATAACAAATTACACAATTTAGCCTACAACAGCAAAGGAAACCAAATCTTACCATTTTCTTCTGAAGATGAATCAGTGGAATCAGCCTTGCAGTAAGAAATAATAAGATCTTGATCACTGGTTATGTATATGTTATTGGTATTGCAGTCAGGGTGCCACAGCAGGTGATCCTCAAATGATGTTACTAGTTCACCTCGGAAATTCCAAACTGCTACAGATCGATTCCGGAATGTCAAAAACAACTGGAGTTCATACAGAAAGATAAAGGCAGATGGAGTCATGAACTCAGTACTGCTCACTTCAGTCAACTGGAAGTTCCGTACCTGCAACAAAATGAGATAAAGAATAAGCAAGAAACAACAGTCATTTTTATTGATTTCCCTAAGCACTTAAGGAAAATACTTACATCAAGTATTTGAAGATTCTCTCCATCCTGCTTGACCAAGAGCTTTTCATTAAACTGTTCAATGAAATCCACCTTCTTATTTCGATGGAGGAGGTGGTTGAAGAATTTCAAAACTGTGCCATCCTCAATATTAAGAATCTTCAGAGGAATGGAGCTGCTTGTTCTTGTATAAATCAAAAGCATTATACCAGGACTGTCACAAGTTAACAAGTATTAGACAAATATATAAGCATGCATTCCTACTGAAACGAATCAATTATTTTAAGCTTGAAGTACATAAATCAGGTTCAACTAGGATGCACGACAAATTGACAACACCAGTGATATAAGATTACTGCTGCCCTTTGTATGTGCATTGGATGAACAATTTCTAGCTTTAATCAGTTTTGCCTATTGAAACCAACATTTTTCTCAGTTTTGTTGCAAGAGAAGAGGCATTCCAACAATAACAGAAGAATTTGTTGAACAGCAAAGTGACAAGGAGAAGTGAGAATACGGTTACCTGATCTTTATTTCTTGAACATTCTTGTCAGATATGGAATACAGTAGAGTGTAGTTTTTCAAGTCGAAAACCTTGTAAGTGCTGTTTGCAGAATGAGATACAATCAGCACAGTTCCAGAAAGTGCATACAGACATTGCAGAAGTTAAAACTCATCCATTTTCAAAAAACAAGTCATTACGTAAGTTAAAGTACCTGTCTTGAGCGGAATAAGTTAAAACCTTTCCATTGACATCATCAAACTCAACGAATCCAGGCCATTTCAAGGACTCTGTCTCAAAAAGAGGGAACCCAGCATCTGGTGTTCCACGACGTATATACCTTGAAACAGTTGAAAGTGGTCTTAATCAACATGAAAGAAACAGATATTCACTGTTGAAAGACAAGGACTGAAAGGCTTACTCTATTCGAGTTGTCTTGCATCGCAAGGCACTAAAATTTTCAGAACCATATACTGACACAGTAATGAGGGAATCATTGTTCTTGTTGTAGAATAAACTACGAACAACTTCATCTGGACTCCCATTTAGAAAGCATATTCTCTTATTCATCACTGGAAATATAAGAAGAGCATCTCAGTATCACCATATGAAGCATGGGCACACGGCAAGAAAACAAGCATACCTCTACTAAAAGCAGCACATACTCCTGATTGTGATAAAGCAAAAACTATATCGCGTGCTGCAACTATCTCAATAATTTTTGACCTCTTCCTAATGTAAGGTAGCAGTGCATTGTTCTCCTTAGGATCATGAGTGTCAAACTCCTCCTGAAATGATAGCAAATGGGCACTGTTAGAGGCAAGAACAAACAAGAATGAGGAGGGAGTAAAACCAATTATTTCAGCAGAGACAAGGGATATGAGAAAAGAACTCCAAGGTTAACAGTTCTAATAGGTGTGACTTCTGGCCACAAAGTAGGTTGTGGAGCACCCCAAGTTCTGATGCCTTGGTTTTGTTGAAAACAAGGTGCCCTCATGCTCTTTGTTCAGTGCAGGAAGAACAGCAATAAATCGGTTATCTGAGCAGTGCAATGTGACCAAAGCAGTGAATAACCAGGAGTCCAGGACAAATGCACCCACCAGCAACACTAATGTAATAGGCAGGCAACTCATTCCCAGCATTCATAGCCCCAACTTGGAATCAGACAATGATTAAATAAAACGAACAAACAGCTTAACTCAAAGGCCTTATGCAACAGATAAGTAACAACTGTCATCTTCTTTGCTGACTGCAGCAATTCACAAACTGACAGGAATACAAACATCATGGGTCTTGCACATTCATGAGGAAGGAAGTAAATACTAGTATGATTACATATCCATCAACAATGCCCTAAATTTCATCAGAAGTTGCAGGACAGGCCAGACAGAATTGTGCAAGATGCACAAGACAGCCCATCTGGCACACATCTGCTCAACTGGACTACAGACCGGATCCTCATCAAAAAGAAGTAAAAAAAGTGGACTACAGACAGGCGACTACCACAAATCCTCATTACTGTTTAAGCGCCTGCGCTAAGTGCACAAACTCTCCATTACATCAAGCAAATGAAGCGTAGCAAGCCTTCACCAGCACACTAAGATCCCAAATACCACCGACAGTTCACCGAAACCTAACAAGATCTCACTTTTCCCTGCCTACCAAACCCTAACCCCCACACCCCGTCCACGAATCGGCTACTCTAATCCAGGCTATAATCGTGATGTCCAGAACATCCGAGGGCCGCGATTCCCCCACTCGCAGCAAACAGAACCTGTCCGCAGATGCACGCGAACAAAAGGTTAAAGAAAGTTGGACACGGGACCGGGGGGCGAGCAGGGAAAGCAGGGGAAGCGGACCTGCAGCTGTATGTTGCGGAAGCGCTCCTGCGCGGAGTTCATGGCGAAGGAGCGTTCCCGGCGGGAGCTGATCTCCCGGCGCTGCAGCTTCCTGACGCTGCTGATGACCGCCTCCTGCCTCGGCCTCTTCCTCGCCACCACGCGCCGGCCGTTGCACGGCCGGGGGGTCGCCGAGATCCGCCTCGCCTCCATCCCCGCCAGCCCGACTCCCTCCCGCCCGCAACTCCCCGCCGCCGCCACGCGCAACAGATCCCTTCTCACGCCGACGCGACGAGGGCCATCGCCGGCGCCGGAGGCTAGGGTTTGGGAGCTCGGCTCGGAGATTTGGGGTGGCACACGAGGGAGGGGGGGGGGAGAATGAGACGGTCGGAGAGAATTAGATGGGCGTTAAAAGATGAGGCTGCCCGGGGTGAAGGCCTGACGCGCGGGCCCCACGCGCCAGAGAGACCGGGGCGGTGCGCGGGCGGGATCGAAACGATGGGTTACCGCTGGTTTGAAATTTTTCGGGGTCGTGTCCGAACGCACAGGACCCGCCCTACGCACCAGGAGTCCTACCGACAGGTGGGCCGGGGGATTGCTTTCGCCCACCTGTCAGTGAGATATGTACCAGATCTAGGACGCGGGGGGGGGGGGGGGGGGGGGGGGGGGGGGGGGCCGAGAAGGAAGTTGTTTATGTCACGTGGTGAGCTGGGAGCGGCTGGTAGATTTCGAAATGGAAAGTAGTAGAGCGGCTGGTGTGGACTCTGTGGGGTCTGCCCCTTTTTGGAATGGTTTGGTTTGGTTGGCTTCAGAGTTCAAAATTTGAAATGGAGCGCCCAGCCTTGAAATTTGGTTTCCCGTTTGCGACTTGCAGTCCTTGTGCCCAGATTTTTCAATCTCATAGGATGCTTCATGGCGTGCGAGCGGATGCGCGCAGAGGTGAGGGGCCATGCGCTGTTTGAATTCTGCCAGGTGCTTTTTCCATTTTGGTAGTTTGTTTCTGTTTCGCGCACTTTGTTTCCCGCGCACCCTGTTGCCCCCCCCCCCCCCCCCCCCCCCCCCCCCCCCCCCCCCCGCCGGCCGGGGAGAACCCCCCCCCCTCTTCCCCACGCCGCGCCAAGGCGCCAATTCCCTTTTTCGCGCGCTTCTCTTGTGAGCCAAATGGGCTTCCACTATGATTGAAATTCGAATTGGCACATTCTTTATATTAAATGTTGTATTCAAGGATGGTAAGGAGTAAACATATCACTTTTGACAGAAAATAGTGAGCTAGCAAATACATCTGAGGTGAATTGACCATTTCAACGGATTCTTCTATTCCCGTTGAACCCATATATTGTAGGTACTTATTGCGTTCAAGCTTCTGAAAAAGCTTAGATTAATTGTGTTGTTGTTGTGGAAATAATACAATAAGGGGTATTGGGTCGTTAGCAAACAAACCAAATTTAGAATGGGTGTGTATAAGGGGGGCTAGGGGTGTATAGGGGGATCTATAGCGAAAGTTGGTGTACACCGACAAAGTGGACACATGGACGTTTCGTGGAGCACACACAACCCTTGTGTTAGGAGAGGTGAGAGAAGTACTTGGCTCGTGAGGCGTCAAGGACACATCCGCTTTTGAAACTCTCCTCCTACTGATATAGCCAGCCACAAGCCTTACTAGGTCACAACCCTTGAGTTTGTTCGTGTGAGAGAGTATGGGAGTGAATGCCCGTATTTGTTATTTGTAACGAGAGAATGAGAACGGGAGTCCAAACAACAAGGGTTTGTAATGGCTATACCTATGAAGTACCTGGCGGTTCCATTTGGAAAAGCTCGACAACTCTGAAGTATGAAACTAAGGTAGATATAGTGGAGGAATTGTGGAGGCTTTTGAGAGCATTGGAGTTTGATCCTTAAGCATGTGGAGAAAGAAACTCATCACAACATCCTCGTCCCCTTTTGATAGTATTGACAATGCTTACGGACTCAATGTGATATTGAGCCACTAAAACGAAAAGAGAATCCTTTGGCTTGGCCAACACTTGTCCACATGTAAATTTGTAGGGGGCACCTTCATTCCTTTTTGCTGCACACGCAAGGAACTTTCCTGAGATAAGTAAGATAAAGCATTAGTTCTTTGAGATATGTTGGCATTAATTACCAAAATCAACCAAGGGGATTAGATGCACTTTTAACCTTTAAAAATAACTATGTTAAGCTTGCTTTATGCGGTTTAGGTGCATGTGTTAGTATTATTCCTTTTTCTCTTTATAAGAAACTTAACTTGGATAAGTTGATACCTGCTGACATATCTGACGGTGTCCTGGGTTAGGGGGACTCACCACGTTGTCTCCCGACAAGGTGGGTCGGGCCAAGGACCCCCATGACGGTTGGCTAATGGGCCACTTCAGACAGCCCATGACATATACGAGGAAAATTCCACAAGACTTGATGATCAAGACAAGGACTCCTCTCCACCGACGTAGCCGACTAGGACTCCGCTAAATCCTAGGCCCATGGTACATTATATAAACCGAGGCCAGGCTAGTCAATAGATCATCGAATCTCATATTCATTAGAGCAATCCCGTGGTAGATACATGTACTCTATACTATACCCCATATATTTCCAATGAAAAGCGGGACGTAGGGTATTATATCTTTGAGAGAGCCCGAACCTGGGTAAAATCATGTGTCCATGTTACCATCGCTCCAAGACACCTAGCTTAGGACCCCTACCTCAAGATATGCCAGATTTAGCACCAACATTAGTGGCCCATACAGGTCCGCGCGGGCAGTCGCCACGGTGCGATGGGAATCCAGATCGGCTCCGGCGCGATCTACGCGGCGGAACCGAGCTTCGCCGTCGACGTTGGCATCTTCGTCGCCGGCTCGACTGGTCACCTCGGCTGGGCCGAGGATCACATCCCACGTCGGTTCGTCAAGATCGGACGGGTATCTTTATCATCATCAACTTAGATCTCACCCAAGATCATGGAAGAATCGTCCATGAAGCTCGGGGGCTCAACGTCAACGTTGCCGGGGACTTCGGCGTCACCAGCCTACAAGCTTCGTCACGGTAGCTGGACCGAGGCCTTCGCCCCGCCACAAGCCCACACCGCGTCATCAACGCTAAGCACATTAACCAGCTAAGTCGCTTTCATGCTCATTTAAACAAAAACAATTTTTGTTCGGTTCAACCAAGCATTATATTTGTTTTAAACCAAAAAAATAGTTTGTTTAAAACTTTGTTTGTTAAAAACAACTTCTTTTACTCAAGTTAACTAGGGGCTCTTAAATTTATATGAGCCATTTTTTCTTTTACTCAAGCATCGTGCAAGTTATTTTTCGGCACACAAGTTTGCCGAAAAACAGGGGGGCATGTGTTGACACCAGATTTTGGCACGGTCAAGAACTTAATTAAGATGACCTCAAATGGAAAAGTGCTCAAAGTGAGAAATTTTCGTATCATCAAAAGGATAAACTTTGATATTTGGGCCATGGCCATCTGGTCTCATCTCTAAGGCCGAAGTTGTGTTTGAAGTACTGAGATTTACTATCCAGAACACTATTCGGCTGATTACGCCCCCAAGATGGCCTCATATGAGAAAAGTTTCTGCATGAATTATCTTCGTCTCGTCGAAACGGTTGATTTTGATATAAAAATCATCTCAATCCAAGATCATATGCAAAAGTTAGAGTCATTCGAATGCAGCCCTGCCAAGAGGCTACATATGGCGCGCCCCACCAGACATGATGTCTGATGGGTAGCGCGAGTGACAGTCCGTTTTGCGCGAGCGATTCAACTCTGAAGATGGCCTCGAATCGAAAAACGTTCAACATAAAAGTTGTTCGTCTCGTCGAAACGAGTAAATATGCTTTTGGGCGCATTTTCATCTAAGATCGTTTACTGCCACACAAAAGACCCGCAAGGTGGAGCCAGTTTAAACCGAACAGTTTTGGAAAGTTCGGACAAAACCACTCCGAATTTGACTAGGGTTTTGGGCGTGAATCCAAGCCTTTTCCTTGCACGGGAAGTCCAGCCACCTCTTATATACCTAAGGGGTGATGGCCAATTGAACAACAACACACAATCGCAAAACCCATCTACTTTTTACCCTAGTTTTACATCTCTCCCTGGTTCTTTCTCTCTCGTTCTTCGTTCGTTCTTCGTGTTGAAGGGCAGCGATCCTCGAGGCTCTAGGGGCGGGCGAACCGACCTAGGGCAGCCCATAGCCGCCGCGCGTCCAGACGGGGTCCCTACCGGGCGCGTGGGGTTTCGGGTCCTGAAAAGCACCCGCCGGATTGCTTGCGTACCGCGCTTCCGGACGGGTCTCCTTCGACGTGAGCTGTGGTGCATCACCCTCGGCGTTGGAGGTACACGGTGACGTGTTCGTGTGCGAACACAAGGTTATATAAGAATGTTTTTCATAGTTTCTTTACTTGGATTATTTGTCCAAGATTTCTATGATGAGTGCACTATCATGCCCATCCATTTATTTGATGGAATAACAGGCTGTTTGTAAATATACATATGCAAGAAAATGGAATAAATCTGTATAACTCATCCATATAATGGTCAATAATAAAAACTGATTAGGAAAATAAAAAAGATTCCTTCTCAAAACATGGAATGCTTCTTATTTCAAAATTGATAAACATGTTAGGTTACTAATAATCACACAACAAAGATCTTATGAAAACCATACAACCAAACACGAAACAAGCAAATATGGGTTACTGACCCTTCCAGCGTAATGGCCATTCAGATAACTATAAAACTAAATGCATGATGTAAACAGTAAAATATCCATTAAGCTTGTACTAATATCTAAGCATGCTACAACGGAAATGATTCGAGTCGACGAAAACACACTTAGCTATGACTGAATCGAAGACTTCAAATATACATATACTTCTTTTTTGAGGGATTTTATAAATATACTTCTATAAGGTAGAAGTTCAAGGAACCTGTAAATTTAACTGCAAACTATATTGAACGACGATAGACATAAAGGCTCACTCAAGTTGAGCGAAACAATCTTAACTATGACAGGATGCAAGACTTTAATTCTGATTATGTACTTCTAAAGTAGAAGTTGAAGAAACCTACTTCAACAATACCATGCACGGTATCATTTTTACTCAAAATTATATTAACCTCGTCTCGCATCTAGGGGTCAGTGAAAACTCTTTATTACCCTAGCTTAATTTCACACCAAGGTAAGAACAGAGGTTTATAATCCGCTTCTAGAAGAAAGAATCACCAATCCCGTATTCTACTTGTAGTATATCCCCGAAAGCTTAATTTTCACCTGTTTGTGACAATACCATATAACCATATTCACTTAGCTGAATTTCTGTAACCCTAATTAGAAGTTTTAAAATATGAGAAGGGCATGGTTTAGCTGAGAAGAGGTTCAGATGTTACCTTTTTAAGGATCTTGAGTTGAACTACGGTCCAAGCTAGCAGTTGGAATGACCAGGATTGAAAGTCGCATAGTAGCTGATCTACAACACTATTTGCATAAAAAAGAGGAAGAAAAGGCACAAAATAATGGCAGCTGAGAACCCATAGATAAAAGAAAATTTGTCTATACCATACTACTATTAAAAGAGCAAACTTAAATTACTCTATAACCACACCAAAAGATGTACACGGGATTATCAGGGATGTCCGATTAATCCCACTAAGTCATATCTAACAGTCTATATTACATTAAGATTTTCCTCGCACAAATAAACGTCTCAGATTAAATGTTCTGCCTGGTTATGTCCTGCCCCTCCCCTCGGGCGCAAATCACGCCCCAGATTAGCACGCCCACCCCACGCCCCTTCCCTTTCGATCGCCACCAGCGTCCCTCCCCTTCCGGCCGCCGCCACGCGCTCCTCCACGCCGGACCGCCACCCCACGTTCCTCCGCACCAGGCCGCCGCCGTCGCAGTTCTCCAGGATCCAAGACCAAGCTCGCGACGAAGGACTTGGAGCTGGCCGCGAGAAGGTGCTCGAGGTCGGCTCATTCTCCACAGCCGCCCCCCCCCCCCCCCCCCCGGATGGGAGCCTCCGCATGCTCCTGCTCTGGCGACGACGCAGCCGTTCTTCCACTGGACCACTCCATCCCCAGCTACTTGTGTGCCGCCTCGGATCTCCATCTCGATCTGTGATGTGTTCTCTGGTGCCATTGAAGCAGAATCCCGTGCTTCCCAAATTGGTGGGTCTTCTCTTCCCTCCCTTCCTTCTCCAATCTCCACCCCAACCCGTTGGTAATTCTAGACGATGATGCATACTTCATGAAATTAAGCTGGCGACGTATTGAAGATGTTTGGTTCACTGTGTGTGAAATATCTGATTGGTACAGAAGCTGCTTGTGCACGTCAATCTAAGTCGTATTTTAAATTCAATGTTGTTTGTTCAGATAGTAATGCACAAAGTTTGGCGTCTGCTGTTCTGGGTTCAGTGCTAGCAGATCTGCGATGCCTCAATTTCAGTTATCCTATCATCATTTGGGTCTAGCAAATTTATGTTCATGCCTACATCTATAGTATCCCCATCAGTTACTTCCTTTAGAGTTGTAACTTACAATGTAGACTGTTAGTGCTTATATGCTTAGTACTTATGCCTGTCATGGTAATATTCATGCAGTATGTAGGACACGATTGGAGACTCTTGAATTTGCATTCATTCAACGATTATTATTTTTAGATCAGTACATGTTGTGATTGATGATGGTGGAAATTGGAGGGATTCTATTTACTTATTTTTGCGGGGAGGAATTATCTCCAAGGTTGCCCTGCTGAGGTATTAATTATTGTAGATTATAAAAAAACAATGGATTTAACAAAGTGTTCTTGTTTAGGATGAGCAGGCAACAAGCCCAAGTACTATAGATTATCCTATGCATTTCCTTTATTAACAGAAATGGCAATTCTATAATCTGTCAGGCATTACATCTCTGTTTTGCGCAAGGAACTTCAGAAATTAGGCTTTTCTTTGTAAATGACTTCTCAAGACTGGTTTGACTTCTGTTCCCTTGGTCACAAAATAGTCATGGGATTTCATTTGAATGGTTATTCCTGAGATTATGCTGAACTAAATATGAGCAGTTCAGTGTGGTGTTTGGTTCGAATGGCGAATTTGGTGCGGTGTTTCTGCAGGAGTTTCTGAAACTAAAGCAAGGGTGAGCGCCAAGGAAAGAGGCGCCGCCACGGGCGACGGTGGCGGGGCTGACCGCTGGCGGCCGCAATAATTAATATTCTTCCTCAGACCCACCATCACTATGCTGCTGCACAATCTCAACCAGGAGAAGTGTTCTTATGTAGCGCATATTAACACTTACCGAGGTGAAGACCCATTGTTGATGAAGTACTTGCTAATTAACCCATCCGGAAACCAGCTATTTGATCTTATTAGGGACGGTGTCCTGCTCTGGTGAGATGGCTTTCTAGCTAGCTACAAGGTGCATGCTCATTTACTCTTTGAACAGAAATTGTTTGCGAGCCGTAGCTGATTTTAATTCATTGATCAGTAGGTTGATCAATGTAGCTGTATGTGGAACCATTGATGAGAGAGCAATAAATAAGAAAAGAGTTTGTAACCCATGGGAGAGGAATCAAAATCACATGATGTGTCTCAACTCTGCAAAGGCCATTGGATGTACTGTTGTCAACATTGGCACGCAGGATTTAGTGGAAGGAAGGGTATGTCTTTCCCCACTTGTTATCCTTTCTTGATGTAGTGTGATTGGTATACAAATGTTCCAGAGCTCTGAACTATCCTTTTCTCAGTAACTTAAATCACGACGTCTCCCTTTAATTCTGTCATATCCTGTATCGTGATATTAAATATTGCTGTGATGAATTGGCAGGTAAATTTAGGTACCAAATACTATTATCATTACTCTTATCAGTCAATATTGTTTAAGGCCCAAATTTTTTATTGAATTTTTGGGCAGTTTCAAATATTTGTTCATGATATTCAGGTCGAAAGATATGTAACAACCTATTTGAGCAAGTTGGAAACACATTCGGATCAGGATTAGTACATCATGCATCTGCTATCTTATTTTGCCTTTGTAATTGTAATAGATGTCTCTAGCTTCAGTATGATGTTAGTGACCCGCAAAAAAAGTATGTTGTTAGTGTACCTCAAGAACGCTTTAGGTTCGGTGGAAAGGAGAGAGAGAGATGTTGTGGTCTTAGTAACATCAAGAATCTGTCATGGTTATTGGCTTTCGCTATTCACTCGCTGATTAGCCCATAGTTCAGAATCAGCTAACACTTTTTTGTGCTCCAGTTTTGGGCCATCATATTTCCCCGAGAATCAAGGGAAAGGAAGAGGAAAGTAAAATGTTGATACATGAACTGTTGCAATGTCGCGCAGGTTGGTTCAGTCTATCTGATTTGGGTACACAACAGCTTATTTGTAAGAAAACTCAAGAACACGCTTCTGTGATTTGTTGTGTAATATGTTGATAGATCTGTGGTTAGGGAGCAGACTTGGATTACATGGTTTCTCCTTTCAGCCCGCTTGCATGTTTGTTAATGTCCATCTTTTTTTAGCTATCATGCAGAAACTTTAATCTATTGTGCAGAATACATTTCTTCAGAGAAACCATTGGTTGTGTGCAGAATATATTTCTTCAGAAAATGTGTTATTGTGCAGAAACTACAATGAAGTTGTCGGGGAGAAGATCCAGTGAACAAAGCTACATCGAGTTGGGTCAAAGTGACTGGTATGTTTACCTGATCTGCATCCTATCTCAATGTATTTCTGTTAATAAGCACATTTTAATACTTTGGAGGCATGTCGTATAATTATCCATAATAAGGTATTATGGGTTTTGTACATATTCAGGTCACGGTCTATTGTGCGTCGAAAGTAACGTTCATCTCTGGGAAATTTCACCGCAGCCTTGGTCGTACATGTGCTTCGATCTATTTTCGTGTTCTTTTCTTGGGTGTTTGACAAATGCTTCACAAACTAAGCTCATGTTAAACATGCACAACTATGTAAGATAGTTTCACCTCACTTATGTACTTGCAGATTGACATCCATTGCCAATTTGTATTGTTTCTAAACTGAAAAAATGATGCCCTCTTGTTCACCGATTATCTATGAACTGAAATGATGCCCTCATGTACTACATTGGTCTTTCATATGCTGGTTGTGCACACATGGCATTAGCTTGTCCTTTTCTACTTTATTTGTTCAGTTCACTGGAAATGGAAATACCGCCCGAAACTTTTATGCACGTGCTACCTTCGATCTTCAGTTCCTTAATATATCTTGTTATGCTTACCTACAAAAGTTATCGTAAACCATAACTATCTAACATGCATTGCACTCTGACCTGATGTAGTAATTCGCAACAGCAGTGCCACGGTTCAGTTCAGCATGGGGACCAACTACCTCTACAATGTCCACTCCTACTGGTCTTTGACCTGTCAAACAAGAAGACATGGTGCAGCTAGCTGCTGAAAAGGAGATGACCGTGGTCCTCTTGACAACGAAGACGAAGACGCAGCAGACCAAGCCTTTGCGTTCTCCAGTCGCATGCACAAGGAGTTCCGCAAGATGGCCAATGTTGTTAAGAACCAGGTCACTCGCAACTACTACATGGCTGACTTGACCAAACCCGCTCTTTCAAGACTTCAATTTACCGCAACCATGTAAATGATGAGTGAATGATGTGCTCAGCAGACTGGTTGTGCGAGTAGGTTCGACATTTGTACGCCATGACTATGTTTCCAGAATTGATTGGGACATTCCCCCTTTTCTTTAGAGATGAAGGGAACATTTGCACTCCCTCAATGCCATGCGTGCGAGCATGATTACTCATTATGCCCATGTTCATTTTTGGTTATGTTTTTGAACCATGTACGGCATGAGTATCATTTATGTGTGTGAACCTGTGGTGTCCTTTTAAAAATACATATTGTTGTGCATCGATTTCTTCATGGTCATGCCTTCGTCTATTTTTTCAAAATTTTCATAATATCAATGTAAACTTTATATTCACATGACTTGTTCATTGGCAAGGATTCGAAAAGGATTTGGTCCATAAAATCGTGATATACTTTTTTAAAGTTTTCCCTCAAACATTGTCAGTTTACTCATGATTGACAAATATGTTCACTAAATATTGCCTCTCTTAATTATGTTAGCACACTATTATATTTTTGTTCATTGTTTTCTAGAACGAATGATGATTTTTTACACGATAATATGTGCGTTGCACGTGCATATTTACTAGTACCGATAAGTGGCTAACAATTTTCTTATATCAGTGCTGCGTTCTGTACCCATTAAGCAACAACGAATGATTATTTTCTTCAGTTAAGCGACTGTATGATCACAGGCATCACATAATTCATGCACTAAAAAAGCTTATTAGACTCCATCAAATCTTTTGACAGTTGATAAATTATACTCCCTCAATTTACTTATACAAAGCCACTATGAAATATACGTTTTGCATCTATACAAGGCCACCAACAGTAACCGAGGCAAAATTAATGATATTTCCTCGTACTAGCAACCTGTTTAATAGTTGCATGCATGCAGTCATAATGACAGTCATCTACTTCCTCCACTCAGTTTTCTTGCATGCATGTGGGGTATTAATGATCCCAGTAAACAAAAAGAAAAGCTGACTTGCAAAGCAGGCATTAAATTTTAAATTGGTACCTGTAATTTGAGTTTCTGGCCTTGTATATAAAAATAGAGGGAGTGCTGATTACGCCTGTAATGGACCAGCTCATACAAGTAAGTAACTAATAAATGGAAAACGCTTAAAAGCAGTCGGATGATTTCTTGGTTTGTCAGCCGGGCGCCGTCTGATCGGACGAGATCGTGTGGCGCCGAGCGCCTCTCTGTCCATGACGCGAGTTAGCCTCCCCAATTATCGTAGCCTTTTTTACGGGTAGCCCACCTATCGTAGTTGCGTAGCGTCTAGCCTGCTCGCCTAAAGGTACGTGGTACTGTTCCTTTTTTTTTTTTACTTTTACACCACACGTAGTGCTTTGCCACATAGCTACATACTCCCTCCGTCCTAAAATTCTTGTCTTAGATTTGTCTAAATACGGATGTATCAAGTCATATTTTAGTATTAGATACATCCGTATCTAGACGAATTTAAGACAAGAATTTTGGGACGGAGGAGGTATATATGATGCTACAAATAATCTCAAAATGATATGTTCAAAAAGAAAAAAAAATCTGGGATGAAGCACATAGCAAGCACCAGCAAGGATTCCAACACTATTAACGTTGGTCGTGGATGTTTGTTGAATTTGGTACTAGCAATCCCATGGATCCATAGTTGCTTTGGATATAGCAATGTTTAGGGTACCTTCCTTGAGGCCACGACCGTTGAAGCATCCCATCACGGCATGACAGCATCCGCCGAGTAGCTGGGTTGCCGTTGTAGCATCGTCGAAGCAGTCGTGCGATCATCCTCACAGCACCGCCACTGCCGAGAAGCATGGCGTCGCAACATCGTCGAAGCACCCGGGCCTCCACCGTAGCATCGCCGTAGTCGTCTAATAGACGCCTGCACCATGATCTGCACGCAGCAGAAAAGAGGCGCCTCCTTTCGAAAAGCTCCTTTGGTGCACGGCGTCTAGTGGTATGTTTATCTGCACCACTCCTTTGCATGTGGATCGCCATAGCATTTATGAACCAATGTATAACAACGCAGCGGTTCTTTTACAACAGGTAGTATATCACGGGTAAAGCACATGGTTTGGTACTGGATTCGTTCACTAGTAGTAGCAAATGTTCCACGATCCATCCCCTTAGTATGACGAAATCTGGCACTGGTAGTAACTTGGACCAAACCGTACACCTGATGAGGACATGTACCGAATCGGTGGGCGTGGCCACTACCCGGCAAAATGCCTGCCAACTAGTCTGGCCCCACACGTTCTGTCCCACCCATCCCGAGCACATAAATTTCTTGCACATTCAAGAAGTTTAATTAGTGGTGCTTGCTAGGCGTCATCCGCCTGATTACAGGGGAAACATAAGCCGCCTCCCGCACCGTTAGATAGCGCCGCATCTGTCGTTGGATAAAATAGCTCATCCCGCTCCCTGCGTTATGGTTCCTCCTGCCCTACTTTCCATTGCAGAAATAAGCCAACGCGGGTCGACGTCGCTCCGGTCGTTAGCTCTCTCCACTGGAAAGAAATGCAGCAGCGTCTGCATCCCTGTAAGCTACGCAGCTGCTGAAGACGCACATGGGACAAGCTTTGCGTCTTTAGCGAGTTGCTTTGCGACGACGCTTCCGACGTTGCAGAATTGTGCGGACACTCTTGCGCCGTGGGGGCACGGCCGGACAATTAGCAGCGACTCCGCATGCTGCAATGTAGGACTCGCGCGTCCTTGCTAGAGCACCGACATTTGCAGCTGCTCAAGCTGCAATGTAGTAGTACTCGCGTGTCGTCGTCGTCATTTTCCAGGAGCACATCCTCTACAACGAATCCATATGCTGCAACGCTCCGACGGCCGATGATGCTCAGCACTCGCGAGGTTCCGGCGATGCTCCATTCAAGCGCCGGCGATGCTCCGCCGGCCCGGCGGCGATGCTCCATTGCAGCAGCCGCGATGCTCCGACGGCCTGGTGGGGATGCTCCATTGCAGCACCCGTGAGGTTCCTGCAGCCCGACGACGCTCCAACGGCGATGCTCCATTGCAGCACCCGTGAGGTTCCGGCGGCCCGGCGATGCTCCATTGCAGCACCCGTGAGGTTCCGGCAGCCTCGCGGCGATGCTCCATTGCACCACTCAGTGAGGTTCCAGCGGCCTGGCGATGCTCCATTGCAGCACCCGTGAGGTTCCGGCGGCCTCGTGGCGATGCTCCATTGCAGCACTCAGTGAGGTTCCGGCGGGCCGCCGACGATGCTCCATTGCAGCACCCGTGAGGTTCCGCGCGACCCGATAATACTCCGACACCCCAGCGATGCTCCATTGCAGCAGCCGTGAGGTTCCGGCAGCCCGGCGATGCTCCATTGCAACACCCGTGAGGTTCCAGCGGCCCGACAATGGTCCATTGCAGCACCCGTGAGGTTCTGGCGGCCTGGCGTCGATGCTCTATTATAGCACCCGTGAGGTTTCGACGGCCCGACAATGCTTCGACGCCGCGGTGATGATCCATTGCAGCACCCGTGAGGTTTCGACGACCCGGTGAAGCTTCATTGCAGTACCCATGACGTTCTGGCGGCCGGTGATGCTCCACTGCAGCACCCGTGAGGTTCCGAAGGCCGACAATGCTTCGGCGGTTTGGCGATGCTCCATTGCAGCACCCGTGAGGTTCCGGAGGTCGACGATGCTCCGGCGGTTTGGCGATGCTCCATTGCAGCATCCGCGAGGTTTCGGAGGCCGACGATGCTCCATTGCAGCACCCGCGAGGTTCTGGCAATTCAATGAACCTCGGTGCAAAACACTCACTAGTACTAGTAACAGTTAACGGTGGTGTCAATTTCTCCAAATACTCCTGTTGAGTACTACTATATGGCAGCAAGAGCGGTGCTGGAAGTCAAAACGAGCACATGCATGCAAAAAGGGGCAGCAGGGGACCACACCTGTGCAAAAAGTCGGACAAGAAAAGATGTGCAAGTGAAACCATGGGACCAGCGCGCCCACGACAAATCATGATTAGGCAACCTAGCGGCCCAGCGCGCGCCGACGCATCCGGTGAAATCGGACGGCTCTCGACGAGGTTTAGCGAGCCAGAAAATCAGTCGGTTGAAATAAAGTCTTTCCCTTAATTAGTTCACCATAACCAGTCATTTGACTCATTATATTACTGTAGCTCCGGTCGTTGTATAATGACTGATCGCTGGACGGCGCGCATATTTAAGAAGCCACCCTTACTACATGCACTGTGTGCTAAACATGATTAGCCAGTGCTTTAGCTCTTCGATAGGATGAACAAAAAGTTTGATTTATTAGCCAGCGCTTGAGCTAGAGTTTCGCTAGGGAGCAATGATAGTGAAATATCCAATTCGGTTAATGATCTCCTAGATTTGGAGGCGGAGCGTGCTTTAGAGACAATTCGAAACCTACCAGCGGTAAAACCCATGAACGATGCAGAGATTGATGCGTTGGGGGTCAGAGTGCTTGATAATCTTTGTGCGGATCTTGCACCATCCACTCCTGAGTCGGAGGAAGAGGATGCAACTCTAGAGGAGGCTATAGCTAGACCCACTGAACCCGGTTATGAGGACCGGATGGAGGATCAAAGTAGACCCAAACGCAAGTGGAAGCGGAAGATTTATCCCACTTCAGCGGTTCGTAGGAGTGCTAGGATTCAGACTACCAAAAAATTTCATGATGAAATATGAAAGGAATCTTTTGGAATAGCAGAGGTCTGAAAGACTTGGCTAAAAGAAGGTTTCTTGCTGAGGCGTCTCTGGAGCATAGATTAGATTTTATTGCTCTCTCGGAGACTGGTAGAGATAATTTTGCGCCCCAGTTTCTCAACACTTTATCGGGCGGTGTTGATTTTGATTGGCATTGCCTTCCTCCGCGAGGAAGATCGGGTGGGATCTTGCTTGGAGTGAGATGTGATTCGCTGGAAGTCCGAAGTGTAGTGATGGGTGACTTCGCGGTTAAGTTTCGAGTCAGGTCCAAAGCTGATGGGTTTAACTGGGCTTTGGTGGCGGTGTATGGGGCCGCGCAGCCTGAGCTTAAACCAGAGTTTTTGGCGGACCTTGTTCGAATCTGCGGATCCGAGCAGCTCCCAATTTTAGTTGGGGGTGATTTCAATATCATTAGGAGGAGAGAGGAAAAGAATAATGATAATTTTGACGGCAGATGGTCGTTTATGTTCAATACCATTATTGAAAGCTTGGATCTGAGAGAGATAGAGCTTTCCGGTAGAAAGTTTACTTGGGCTAATGCTTTGCCAAACCCGACGTATGAGAAGCTTGATCGAGTCCTCGCGAGCGTCGAGTGGGAACAGAAGTTCCCTCTCGTAACGGTTCAGGCTCTCTCGAGCGGAATCTCGGATCACACACCTTTATTCGTGGACTCAGGGGAGCTAAACCACGTGGGAAACAAAAACACCTTTTCTTTCGAGCTGGCATGGTTTGAACGAGAATAATTCTTGGATCTGATTGCCAGGGAATGGGCTAAGGATGCAGGGGGTAGCACTTCAGTTGAGCGGTGGCAGAATAAGATTAGGCATTTGAGAAGTTTCCTACGGGGATGGGCTAAGCACCTTAGTGGGATTTATAAGGTTGAAAAGGAAAGGCTCCTTTCTCTTATTCAGACCCTAGATTTAAAAGCCGAATCCACGATTTTGCAAGCCGCAGAGCTTCAGGTTAAACTAGATGCGGAGATGAGGTTGAAAGAACTTCTCCGCGAAGAAGAATTGAAGTGGGCATTGCGGGCTAAGGTCCGCAAAGTTGTCCAGGGGGACGCGAACACTCAATTCTTTCACCTGATTGCTAATGGCAAGCACAGAAAGAAGAGAATCTTTCAGCTTGAACAAGATGAAGGAACTATTTTAGGACAAGACAACCTAAAACTTTACATAACCGAGTATTATAAGCAGTTATTTGGACCTCCGGAGGATAGTTGTGTGTCCCTCGACGAGTCCAGGATTGAGGATGTGCCTCAACTAACTGCTAATGATAATGATATTTTGGTTGCCCCGTTCTCGGAGAAGGAGGTGTATGATGCTATAGCGCAGATGAAAAACAATAAGGCTCCCGGGCCAGATGGTTTCCCGGCGGAGTTTTACAAAAAGTGTTGGCATATTATTAAGGGGGATTTGCTACCAATGTTCAATGATCTATTCTCTGGACAGCTTCAGTTATTTCAATTAAATTTTGGAACAATAACACTGCTTCCTAAGAAAACGGATGCGGTGAGAATTGAGCAGTTCAGGCCGATCTGCCTTCTCAATGTTAGTTTCAAAATCTTCACCAAGGTTGGGACTAATCGGCTCACACAGATTGCGCATTCTGTGGTGCAGCATTCCCAAACTGCTTTCATGCCGGACAGAAACATCCTAGAAGGGGTGGTGGTCCTTCATGAAACGCTCCATGAAATCCACTCAAAAAAATTAGATGGAGTTGTTTTTAAGGTGGATTTCGAGAAAGCGTACGATAAGGTCAAATGGCCATTCCTCCAACAGGCATTGCGTATGAAAGGTTTTGATGAAGCCTGGCGCCGCCAGGTTGAATCGTTTACGTAAAAAGGGAGTGTTGGAATTAAAGTGAATGACGAAATAGGTCATTATTTCCAGACACATAAAGGCCTGAGACAAGGGGATCCGATGTCCCCTATCCTGTTCAACATTGTAGTTGATATGTTGGCGATTATGATAGGAAGGGCTAAGGAAGCTGGTCAAGTGGGTGGTCTGGTTCCTCATCTCGTTGATGGAGGTGTGTCCATCCTTCAGTACGCCGATGATACCATCATCTTTATGGAGCATGACTTGGCCAAAGCGAGAAATATGAAGCTGGTGTTATGCCTATTTGAACAATTGACCGGGTTAAAGATTAACTTCCACAAAAGCGAGTTGTTCTGCTTTGGTAGAGTCAATGACGAACAAGAGGCATATAGGCAATTGTTTGGGTGCGATTTGGGGGCTTTACCTTTCACATACTTAGGAATACCAATCCACCATCGTAGGCTGACAAACAGAGAATGGAAGTGCATCGATGACCGATTTGAAAAGAAACTGAGTTGCTGGAAGGGCAAGCTCATGTCATACGGAGGCCGATTAATTCTGATAAATTCGGTTCTCACGAGTATGCCTATGTTTCTTTTGTCGTTCTTCGAAGTCCCAGTTGGAGTCAGGAAAAGACTGGACTTTTATCGATCACGATTCTTTTGGCAGGGTGATGAACTAAAACGAAAATACCGCCTAGCCAAATGGGATATCATCTGTAGACCGAAAGACCAAGGGGGTCTTGGTATCGAGAATCTTGAAGTTAAGAACAGATGTCTTCTCAGTAAGTGGCTGTGGAAGTTATCAAGTGAGACTGATGCCACTTGGGCGCAAATTCTCCGTAGCAAGTATCTTCAAACCAAAACTTTGTCTCAGGTGACAGTAAGGCCGACTGACTCACCTTTTTAGAAAGGGCTTATGAAAGTCAAATTATCCCTGTTTAATAGGACAAAGTTTTTTATTGGTAACGGTGCTAGTACGCGATTCTGGGAGGATACTTGGCTCGAAGAGACACCCCTAGCCATTCAATACCCGTCTTTGTATCGTATTGTTCAACGACGTGAGGTGTTCGTTGCAACGGTATTTCAATCTATCCCCCTTAATATTCAGTTCAGAAGGGCGATAGTGGGCAACCGTTGGGAAGAATGGCTCCGTTTAGTAAGTAAACTGATGGAGGTTCAGCTTTCTCAACAACCCGATGAATTACGCTGGAAGCTTACTAGGTCTGGAGTATTTTCAGTTAAATCAATGTATGTTGATGTTATCAATTGAAGCTCGATTCCTAGTTCCAAACATGTTTGGGCTGTCAAAGTTCCTTTGAAAATCAAAGTGTTTATGTGGTTTGTCCATAAACAAGTTATTTTAACCAAGGACAACTTGACAAAGCGTAATTGGACAGGACCTACTAGGTGTAGTTTCTGTGATCGGGATGAGACGATCAAACACCTTTTTCTTGATTGCCCGCTAGCCAAAGTTTTATGGCGGTCGGTCCATATTGCTTTTAATATTACTCCACCGAATTCTGTCAACATGTTATTTGTAATGTGGCTTAACGGGATAGAGCCCGATTTAGCGAGACATATTCGCGTAGGAGTCTGCGCCTTGTTGTGGGCCCTCTGGAATTGCAGAAATGATTTGGTTTTTAACAGGACAACACGCATTCATTTTTTGCAGGTTATTTTCCGAGCCACGGCGTTGATCCGTTCGTGGTCGCTACTCACTCCGACGGAGGCCAGGGAGCGTTTGGTTACTGGATCTATCCGCTGGGAGATGGTAGCTCGGGATATCTTCAACCGGTTTGGATGGCGGTCATGTAATAGGATAGGCAATTAGTTTACCTATCTCTCTTTTTGCCAGCCGATTGTGGCGTCCTTTATTTGGCTAGTATGTCTTCTAGCCTTTTTGGCTCTGTGTGAGCTTTTTTTTATTTTTATTTGGAGACTTTAAGACCTTGTTGGAACCTATTTATTTGTTTAATAAGAGAGCCGTATGCATCGTTCTGATGCAGAGGCCGGGGAGTCCCCCTTTTCAAAAAAAAAAAAAAATTCCACTGTCATGAGCTAGGAGCATTCTGTATGTAACCATTTGTTTTGACCAGTCAGTTCCGCCCGGCGCACCACCACAGTCTACAGCTCATTTACTGTTCTTCTCCCCCTTCGTCAGCACCCACCTACCCAAAGGAGCTCACTCCCGTGTTGAAGAACAAGCTATCCATGGATCCGCCCCCCACACCAGCCGCCCACATTGCTCGCAATCCATAACCCCCGTCTCGACGCAATTCATGAGCTGCTTCAAGCACCAGGCCCCCAATCCGCCCCCCGCTTATCAGGTATGGAAAATCTATAGATCGAAACCACAATCCAAATTGTTTTCACCTTAGATCCTGAAAACCATGTTTCATGCTCAAGTTAATACATTTTAGCATCCTAGCACACCTTAGATCGCCCATCAATTGCATAGTTTTAGTAAGTTGCGGTTCTTATTATAGTCACCTTAATGGTTAATTCGTTAGCCGTCTCACCAAGATTTATTCTCACAGAGCCAGATCTTCAGGTGTTTGCCTGATGTCCAGCCGCAGCAACTCTCTCCCCCCCTCCCCCAAATCCAGATGCAGTCCCCCCAATACATGATACAGTGGGAGAGCAAGCCAGGAACACGCTGACAGATGCAACACTTACCTCTCGCATATCTATTCAGAAGTTTTATTGCGTCGTCTCCCAGTTTAGTAACTTCAAGCGCGGTCTTGTGATGGAGACTGGTTTCGGAGGGTTAATGCATCTAAAAATAGCTCACAAGCTTAATTTGAAATTCAGTGCATCCTTGATGGTCCGAGTAGATCCAGATGAATGCATTTTAGCACTGGACCAAACAAGGAAAATACCAATTACAGACCAAGAAATAAACGATGCATTTGGTCTGCCACAAGGAAGCAGGACCATTCCTCCAGGCCACTCAGATTTATCTGAAGTTTGTATAGAGTTCAGCAGGTTGGCATCATCCATTAGTACCAAAGGCGTACATAGTTTGAAGGCTGCTGAATTTATCTTATCTAAGGCGGTAGATGAGAATTCAAGCAAAGTGGAGTGTGAATGCTTCAAGATAGCTTTTGTAATTTTCTCAGTTGGTCATGTTCTGAACCCATGCGCCAAGCACGACTACACTAGTGTTGATTACTGGGCAGCACTGGTTGTGCCGTCGGAGATAAATTCCTACAATTGGTGTAGGCTTGTCAAAGACAGTTTGATGAAAGGGATCAGAAAAATCAAGACCGACATTGACAATGGGAACACAACAATCCACATAGTTGGATGTCACCTTCTCCTCCAGGTATATTGCACAACAATCTCAATATTTGTGCACTAGTTATCATGTCAATCACATATGTACTGTACACAGGTTATTGCTTTGGACAAGATTGAAACATCCAGCAAGCACATCGAACAGAATATCCTGCCACGTGTCAAAGTTTTCGATCACGAGTCGGCGAAGAAGGCAATAGACTCAATTACTTCCCACCATGGTCAAGAAGTTATTTTCGCTGGCACCGAAGTAATCACGAACTAATATATATACATTTTAGTCAACTTTGTTGGCCGCTTGCACCGTCATAGTATTAATTCATTCCTTATGTCCTGTCATACTTCTTTGGCAGTTTGGTTTAAAGGAGTTTGTTCACCCACTGCCTAATAGAATTTTACATCCTACCAACCTCACCACCCATGAGATTGCTGATCCTTCATGTTCAAAGCGCAAAGCTCGCGTTGCAAACAAGTTTAAGCCACACAACATGATTGGACATGTTGAGTTTGCCAACATAATGCGCCGGAAGTACCCAAACATGGTAGTGCACCAAACTTTTTCCGTATTATCTAGTTTACCATTTACTTGGCAAAACCTTACTTTTGTCTTGTGTGACGTCGGCGTTTTGCAGGCAGATGAATTTATTGGAATCATATTAAAAGAGCACAACACCAGGCTGATAGCAAACATGAGTGAGATACGGTACACAACTCAGATGGACATGCTGAAATTTCTAGACGAGTTAGCGGCATGTTTGGCTAGCAAATGCATATGTTGTCAACTATCTGGTCTCACTAAATGCTGATTGATAGATAACCAACAAGCAGGTTCATTTCACCAACCATGCTTAGCATTTGTTCTACCCAGCTTTGTATTATTTATAAGAATGTTTTAATTCTTTGTCGCCTTGCATTTTAGATCCGATCCAAAACAATATCTGCCAGGACCTTGGACATATGGCGCCCGCAGAAACTTCAGACACCGAAGGTATTGCTCTCGTCATTTTTAAATCGTTGTTTCTCTTGCCGAAGCTCATTTTTAACACTATTAATTGTTATAACTTCCCAATGTACAAATTACCAGCAGGAAGCTCAACTGGACATGTCCATCAAGCTCGCAAGAGAGTATATGTACACAGCAGCGACAATAATTACGACAACACAAACATCGGTAATTTTTTGGCCCCCCCCCTTTGCAGTATTTAAGAATTGTTATTTCATAAAAACAACCCATCCCAACTAATAATTGTGCTGGCCCAATTTTAGGTCAGAACAAGAAGCAACATAGCAATGAACAATGCAGTTCCGTTCAGCACATCAACCCAGTCCATTTATCGATGTCACCAGGCCCATCAGCATTGCCCCCAAACTCGTCGGCTGACCTCATCAGCCTTGTTTACTATCATGACCAACTCTTTTCCAATCTATTAACGGAATATGAAAATAGGTCTGGAGTTGTGTTTTCACAATTATCAGAGAAGATCCCACACACCACTCGATTACCTTGCAAGTCATTTGCACCAGACCCTTGTGCTACCCATATATTGCCCCCTTCTTCTCAGTACGATTCAAGCAGAATCATTGCTGTTTGCATATCCAATGACAGTGTTGCCAACATGTCCAGGTAATAAAAAATTCAGCAAAAACAAATTTAGCTTTTACCCCTATAACAGCATCATTTGAGATCATTCAATTCATGTATCGCTTATCAGGACATGGATCAAACACCCCATTCCTAGGCTTTTGATATTGAAGGGAAATACTATACGCGAGCAGATCATCGGCAAGGAGGCAATGAGTCATGAATGTTGTGCCCTAATTGTGCGGCGCATAGCACAAATCGAAAGGACCAACTCAAAAAACTCAGATGGTGCAATTTGGCGAAAATTCATGGAGCCAGACTTTACGGTCCGTTTCCATCTGCAATCCCTTTTCCGTTATTTTTGTTATAAATGATCCATCCTTACCTGTGTCATGAACACCAACTTTTGCAGACTCTGGTCATCCACAACATAGACCCAACGGTCGCCATTTCAGTCCAAACAGAACTACTCACGGAGAAACACATCGACCAGTGTCGAACGGTACATCACCTAGATCGTTTTTTCGTTACACCACACACTGGTATGCTAGTGTTTCTAACATGATTAATTCTATTTTCATTGTTGTAATGCAGTTCATTTTCCCAACACCTCTCCATTACGGCTGGTGCTGCTATCTGTTAGATATGTTGAGGAAAAAGATTGTCGTTATCGACCCTCAAGCATGCCCTTTTGGTTTCACTACCAATCGTGTCAAATTCCACGAGCAAATCAGCCACGCTATCCATGTGGCATTTTTCAAATGTGTAGAATCTTTATTCTCTAGTTGGCCGTGCACCTCTAACGGATGGACCAGGGAATACCCAATTTTGACGGTAGAAAAAATTACAAGGTATTGTTGTTACTCCACCAACTTCAGTAATAGTCGTTGAGAATCACGAACCATAGATACATTACATCAATTGTTTAGATCTTATAATTTACGACTCGTTGCTCTCATTAGTGAGCAGTCCGGCATCTACTCTCTTTTCATGGCAAGGCACTATGACGGCGAGTCACTAATAATCCCAACCACAAAGGTATCTGTACAAATTGTTTTTTGGTTTCCCCCCAATTTGTCTCTAATCATTTATTTATGAAATATTCTTCCAGGAAAACATATCTTCCTATCGGCTGGCCACACTACAAGAGGTCATGAAGCTTGAGGACAACAAATCAGATGCACCACACATGGCAATGCAGCACATCAGAGCATCTATAAGCAGTTTGTAGTTGAAGCAGACATTTTCACGACCAAAATGAGAAATGTAACCTAGTCGGCTTTTTTTTAGAATTACATTCCAGGTTCCAGGAGTCTGTTTTGCACAAACATCATTTGTTTTGTACTCACAGTACCTATCCAGGCAATCATAATAATTTTTAGACATTTCTTGTTTATTTAGCTGATACAGGCCCTCACGAACAAAACAATGCCACAAGCATAGCAGCACACCTTACATTAAAATAGTTTGTTACACGGTTACATTTGGGATTATAACTAGCACGACAGCTAATGCAATAACATTTATAACTCAAGGTTACATAATGCTCCTAATACTTATCTAGGTGGGAAACTAATTTTAGCACACATGATACCACATGTCTCTGCAGGAACTAAGCAAACACATCATACATAATGCATAAACATAAACACAATATCCAGTTCGCATTCTTATTTGTTCATAGAAACTCCTTCAATTCCCCAGATTGTTGAAGACGCTCGCTCCGATCACTAGGCAAGCAACCAGTGCAAACAACAGCACGCGGCGCTGGTGCTGCAGCCTTGCAATTGAGAGGCGCATGCCCTCATCTTCGCTCTCATCAGCCTGGAGCGCATCTGTTCGCTGAACCCAAGTGGGGGCAGTGGCTTGAATATGCTCGAGATTTGGGCTGCGCCAGCCGTGCACGTTGCGATCAAGGATTCTGTTATGCGCCTCTAGAGCCCACACAGCATTCCTCAGATCAAGCAGCAGTTGAGTGAGAAACGGGCTCATTTCATCGTCCACCCACCGAAAGAAACCACAACCGAAAGACTGCCCGAGCAAGCTATAAGAAGAAACCAAATCGTGCTAAATATTTATTGCTTGTGTAAAAAGGCGAAAGCTCATGAACTCACCCTCCCCCTTGGACAGGCCAGGTATCTTCTCCCTGGGTTGGAATCGCTCCACGAGATCCACATCGGCGCTTTTGCCCTCGGATTGCACAAGCAATACTTTGCCGGCTCGTATGCTAGAGGAGATTGGCGGTACGGCACCGGAGCGTGGCTCTGCCTGCGGGAAGAAGCCGCCATCGATCTTGCGTTGGACGAGCTCGACATGCTCACGATCTAGGGTTTGGAAGCTTCTGCACGAGAGAGGGGAATTTTTGGACTGTGGATGGAAGACGCGTCTCCTAACACGAAATGCCGCTGCGAGCTTATTTATGGCTATGTTGTAACGGCCCTCCTCGGCCTGGCGAGAGACACACATGGGCCACACCAGATGCACACACACAGTGTGCACCAGCACAGCCCATTCCATCTACGTCACACCAGAATTTCGGTGGCAGTTGGATGCATGCATATCCTCCTCCCCCCCCGAAAATCTTGATGTGGTAAATGCCCAGGTTGTCGCATGAACTGCATGCATGCATGCACACTGACCGGTGGACCACCTCGGCCTGGCCCAGCCATTATCTAACTTAATGCTCACATTTCCATCAAGCATGGCCAGCACATTACCCTCTCACCAGAACACGCCCCCCTCATCATCAGTCCATCCCCCAACATCTTGCTCGCAACACCGCTCACAGTAGTTCTCAAGAAACACAGGAAAGTTCTACCGTCGCCCCCAATGGATGAACAACAAGGATCAAGAGACTAAATAGTCAACTCACCGGCAAAATCATTCTACATCCAAATACTTTGCATATTCCGGAGCAATCTATCATCACAAGTAAGTTTGATTAACTTAGCCCCATTCCCCTCAGTAATATGTATGTTCATATCCCTGTGTAAATCACAAGGAAACTTAATCTAGTTACTTTGTTGGTATGTTTCACTAGGGCAAAATATTCTACCACGCATACTATCAAATGGAAGATTTACACAGGGGCAAGTTAGCATTTACACAGGGGCAAGTTAGCATCCAGCCATAATACGGACAATTGTGAATCTTCTGATGCAACCCCTGTGCTGACCTCAAGGACGTCGGTAAACAAATTCTGCTCAATAATATCTATGTTCACCAAATCAAAGAGGGAGCTTGCTTGCCAAACAGGGCTGGGAGGCATGATGGATTTAAGAGTACTTTACAAGTTAAATCTAAAATTAAGCGCGTACCTAATCACTAGAGTTGATGCTGACAAGTCAGAGATCATATTTGATCACAATAGGAAGATACCATTAAAAGTTGGAGATTTTACTAGCATTTTTGGTTTGCCTCAAGGTAAGAATGAAATAAAGTCTGGCACATCAGAATTATCACCAGCTTGCATCCGCTTAATTAAGGATGCGGAGGCCATCAGTGACAAAGGACCACATAGCTTGAAGGCGGTAGAAAATATATTGTCAAGAGCCATTATAGAAGAAAGCACCCAGATTGATATAGACTGCTTCAAAATTGCCTACGTGATTTACTGCATAGGCACTGTACTAAACCCAGGGACCAAGCATGATTACGCAACTATTGATTACTGGTCAGCCCTGAGAGAACCGGAAAAAAATAAATACTTACAATTGGTCTGGTTACACCAAGGACAACTTGATAAGAGGCGTCCGGAAATTCAAAGCTGATGTGGAAGCAAAAAGCACTTTGATAAACATTGTTGGATGTCATTTGCACCTACAGGTAAACCGTGGTGCTTTCACACCCTCATATAAAGTTGCACCCCTACCTATCGACCATCAACGTGTTTTTGTACTAAATCTTATTTGTTTCTTTTTGTTTGTCTATGTAGTTAATTACACTGGACAATATAACGGTTTCATCCAAATTGATACGCAAAGGTGTTTTCCCAAGGGTTGGTTGTTTTGACCAGGACACCATGCGTAAAGCAATCGATGCGATCAGCAGACACATTGGTGGTGAGACTACTTTTTGCGGGGAAAACGTAAGTTTCCTTTCTTTTTAATAGTAACAAATACCAGCTGTTTTCATTTTCCAGTCTTGCTAATACAATTTTTAACAGCCAACTTATTTATTATCTATATTCACATCATATTGTTTTGTCGCCCCATAGTGCCTCTTAGTATCTATTGTTGAGGAGGACCAGCAGGCAGTACCTACAGAACAAATCCACCGCACAAACATTGAATTGAACACGAAAAAAACTAGTGAAACAATTGTTACACAACCAGTGCAGTCACCAGTTCCACGCAAGCCATTTATATGTGTTTTAACGCCCGAGACTGGGACAAGGGAATTTGTTAGTCACCTCAGGAACAACTACCCTGTTTTGGTAAGCATTTTCTCTACATCATCATGCCTGGTCTTACGAATTGTTCTGTTTTCCATTATTTGGTTTTTAGATGACGTGACATCTTTCCTGCAGTCTGCTAACAATATGGGAATAATTTTGCGTGAACACAATGCACGTGTCACTTCAAACATCAACGAGATAATGAATTCAACTCAGGTTTTCTTGATGTCGTTTGTCGATAAAATAGTCGATGACTTGGCCAACAATTGCACATGTTGCAAATACCATGGTAGGGAAGAATGCGTGCTGAAACAACCGAAGATCCACATAGGTGCATTTTTTCTTTTTGTTTTAACAGGTTTTTTTTTATAGTAACTGTTGGGGAACGTGCAATTTCAAAAATTTCCTACGCTCACGCAAGATCTATCTAGGAGATACATAGCAACGAGAGGGGGAGAGTATGTCCACGTACCCTCGTAGACCAAAAGCGGAAGCGTTAGCTTAACGCGGTTGATGTAGTCGAACGTCTTCGCGATCCAACCGATCAAGCACCGAACGTACGGCACCTCCGAGTTCAGCACACGTTCAGCTCGATGACGTCCCTCGAGCTCTTGATCCAGTTGAGGACGAGGGAGAGTTCCGTCAGCACGACGGCGTGGCGACGGTGATGATGAAGTTACCGGCGCAGGGCTTCGTCTAAGCACTACGACGATATGACCGATGTGTGTAACTGTGGAGGGGGGCACCGCACACGGCTAAGACAAATCTTGGTGTCTGTTGTGTCTTTGGGGTGCCCCTTGCCTCCGTATATAAAGGAGGGAGAGGGAGAGGCCCTAGGGGGCGCGCCAAGGTGTGGAGTCCTACTAGGACTCCCTAGTCCTAGTAGGATTCCACCTCCCATATGGAGTAGGAAAGGGGAAAGGGAGAGGGAGAAGGAAAGAGGGGCTGCGCCCCCTCCCCTAGTAACAATTAGGTGTGGGAAAGGGCGTGGGTGGTGGTGGGGGGGGGCGGGCGTGGGGCGGGGGGGGGGGGGGGGGGGGGGGTGGGGGCGTGCCTCCTCACGTGGCCTGCCTCTCCTTTTCCCGTATGGCCAATAAGGCCCATTACTTGTCCCGGTGAATTCCCGTAACTCCCCGGTACTCCGAAAAATACCCGAATCACTCGGAACCTTTCCGGTGTCCGAATATAGCCTTCCAATATATGAATCTTTACCTCTCGACCATTTCGAGACTCCTCGTCATGTCCGTGACCTCATCCGGGACTCCGAACAAACTTCGGTCATCAAATCACATAACTCATAATACAAATCGTCATCGAACGTTAAACGTGCGGACCCTACGGGTTCGAGAACTATGTAGACATGACCGAGACACATCTCCGGTCAATAACCAATAGCGGAACCTGGATGCTCATATTGGCTCCTGCATATTCTACGAAGATCTTTATCGGTCAAACCGCATAACAACATACGTTATTCCCTTTGTCATCGGTATGTTACTTGCCCGAGATTCGATCGTTGGTATCATCATACCTAGTTCAATCTCGTTACCGGCAAGTCTCTTTACTCGTTCCGTAATGCATCATCCCGCAACTAACTCATTAGTCACATTGCTTGCAAGGCTTCATATGATGTGCATTACCGAGAGGGCCCAGAGATACCTCTCTGATACTCGGAGTGACAAATCCTAATCTCGATTTATGCCAACCCAACAAACACCTTCGGAGACACCTGTAGAGCATCTTTATAATCACCCAGTTACGTTGTGACGTTTGATAGCACACAAGGTGTTCCTCCGGTATTCGGGAGTTGCATAATCTCATAGTCAGAGGAATATGTATAAGTCATGAAGAAAGCTTTAGCAATAAAACTTAATGATCATTATGCTAAGCTAACGGATGGGTCTTGTCCATCACATCATTCTCCTAATGATGTGATCCCATTCATCAAATGACAACACATGTCTATGGTCAGGAAACTTTAACCATCTTTAATGAATGAGCTAGTCAAGTAGAGGCATACTAGGGACACTCTGTTTTGTCTATGTATTCACATATGTATCAAGTTTCCAGTTAATACAATTCTAGCATGAATAATAAACATTTATCATGATATAAGGAAATATAAATAACAACTTTATTATTGCCTCTAGGGCATATTTCCTTCAGTCTCCCACTTGCACTAGAGTCAATAATCTAGTTTCACATCGCCATGTGATTTAACACGAATAGTTCACATCACCATGTGATTAACACCCATAGTTCACATCGCCATGTGACCAACACCCAAAGGGTTTACTAGAGTCAGTAATCTAGTTCACATCGCCATGTGATTAACACCCAAAGAGTACTAAGGTGTGATAATGTTTTGCTTGTGAGAGAAGTTTAGTCAACGGGTCTGCCACATTCAGATCCGTATGTATTTTGCAAATTTCTATGTCTACAATGCTCTGCACGGAGCTACTCTAGCTAATTGCTCCCACTTTCAATATGTATCCAGATCGAGACTCAGAGTCATCTAGATTAGTGTCAAAGCTTGCATCGACGTAACCCTTTACGACGAACTCTTTATCACCTCCATAACCGAGAAACATTTCCTTATTCCTCTAATGATAATTTTGACCGCTATCCAGTGATTCACTCCTGGATCACTTTTGTACCTCCTTGCCGAAACCATGACAAGGCACACAATAGGTCTGGTACACAGCATGGCATACTTTATAGAACCTATGACTAAGGCATAGGGAATGACTTTCATTCTCTCTCTATCTTCTGCCGTGGTCGGGCTTTGAGTCTTACTCAACTTTATACCTTGAATACAGGCAAGAACTCTTTCTTTGACCGATCCCTTTTTGAACTCCTTTAAAATTTTGTCAAGGTATGTGCTTTGTGAAAGTCCTATTAAGCGTCTCGATCTATCCCTATAGATCTTGATGCTTAATACTTAAGCAGCTTAACCGAGGTCTTTTTATTGAAAAATTCTTATTCAAGTATCCTTTTATGCTATCCAGAAATTCTATATCATTTCCAATCAACAATATGTCATCCACATATAATATTAGAAATGCTACAGAGCTCCCACTCACTTTCTTGTAAATACAGGCTTCACCGTAAGTCTGTATAAAACCATATGCTTTGATCACTTCATCAAAGCGTATATTCCAACTCCGAGATGCTTGCACCAGTCCATAAATGGATCGCTGGAGCTTGCACACTTTGTTAGCTCCCTTAGGATCGACAAAACCTTCTGGTTGCATCATATACAACTCTTCTTTAAGAAATCCATTAAGGAATGCAGTTTTGACATCCATTTGCCAAATTTCATAATCATAAAATGCGGCAATTGCTAACATGATTCAGACAGACTTAAGCATCGCTATGGGTGAGAAGGTCTCATCGTAGTCAACTCCTTGAACTTGTCGAAAAACTTTCGCAACAAGTCGAGCTTTGTAGACAGTAACATTACCGTCAGCGTCAGTCTTCTTCTTGAAGATCCATTTATTCTCTATGGCTTGCCGATCATCGGGAAAGTCAACCAAAGTCCACACTTTGTTCTCATACATGGATCCCATCTCAGATTTCATGGCCTCAAACCATTTCGCGGAATCTGGGCTCATCATCGCTTCCTCATAGTTCGTAGGTTCATCATGGTCTAGTAACATGACTTTCAGAACAGGATTACCGTACCACTCTGGTGCGGAACGTACTCTGGTTGACCTACGAGGTTCGGTAGTAACTTGATCCGAAGTTTCATGATCATCATCATTAACTTCCTCACTAATTGGTGCAGGCATCACTAGAACTGATTTCTGTGATGAACTACTTTCCAATTCGGGAGAAGGTACAATTACCTCATCAAGTTCTACTTTCCTCCCACTCACTTCTTTCGAGAGAAACTCCTTCTCTAGAAAGGATCCATTCTTAGCAACAAATATCTTGCCTTCGGATCTGTGATAGAAGGTGTACCCAACAGTCTCCTTTGGGTATCCTATGAAGACACATTTCTCCGATTTGGGTTCGAGCTTATCAGGTTGAAGCTTTTTCACATAAGCATCGCAGCCCCAAACTTTAAGAAACGACAACTTAGGTTTCTTGCCAAACCACAGTTCATATGGTGTCATCTCAACGGATTTAGATGGTGCCCTATTTAACATGAATGCAGCTGTCTCTAATGCATAACCCCAAAACGATAGTGGTAAATCGGTAAGAGACATCATAGATCGCACCATATCTAATAAAGTACGATTACGACGTTCGGACACACCATTACGCTATGGTGTTCCAGGTGGCGTGAGTTGCGAAACTATTCCACATTGTTTCAAATGAAGACCAAACTCGTAACTCAAATATTCGCCTCTGCGATCAAATCGTAGAAACTTTATTTTCTTGTTATGATGATTTTCTACTTCACTCTGAAATTCTTTGAACTTTTCAAATGTTTCAGACTTATGTTTCATCAAGTAGATATACCCATATCCGCTCAAATCATCTGTGAAGGTCAGAAAATAACGATACCCGCCGCGAGCCTCAACACTCATTGGACCGCATACATCAGTATGTATTATTTCCAATAAGTCAGTTGCTCGCTCCATTGTTCCAGAGAACGGTGTTTTAGTCATCTTGCCCATGAGGCATGGTTCGCAAGTATCAAGTGATTCATAATCAAGTGATTCCAAAAGCCCATCAGCATGAAGTTTCTTCATGTGCTTTACACCAATATGACCTAAACGGCAGTGCCACAAGTATGTTGCACTTATCATTATCATCTTTGCATCTTTTGGCATCAATATTATGAATATGTGTATCACCACGATCGAGATTCAATAAACCATTTATATTGAGTGTATGACCATAGAAGGTTTTATTCATGTAAACAGAACAACAATTATTCTCTGACTTAAATGAATAACCGTATTGCAATAAATATGATTCAATCATATTCATGCTCAACGCAAACATCAAATAACATTTATTTAGGTCCAACACTAATCCCGAAGGTAGAGGGAGTGTGCGATGGTGATCTTATCAACCTTGGAATCACTTCCAACACGCATCGTCACCTCATCATTAACTAGTCTCTGTTCATTTTGCAACTCCTGTTTCGAGTTACTAATGTTAGCAACTGAACTGGTATTAAATACCCAGGGGCTACTATGAACACTAGTAAAATACACATCAATAACGTGTATATCAAATATACCTTTGTTCACTTTGCCATCCTTCTTATCCACCAAGTATTTGGGGCAGTTCCGCTTCCAGTGACCATTTCCTTTGCAGTAGAAGCACTCAGTTTCAGGCTTAGGTCCATCTTTGAGCTTCTTCACGGGAGTGACAACTTGCTTGCCATTCTTCTTGAAGTTCTCTTTCTTTCCCTCGCCCTTTTTCTTGAAACTAGTGGTCTTGTCAACCATCAACACTTGATGCTATTTCTTGATTTCTACCTTCGCCGATTTTAGCATCGCGAAGAGCTTGGGAATCATTTTTGTCATCCCTTGCATATTATAGTTCATCACAAAGTTCTAGTAACTTGGTGATAGTGACTAGAGAACTCTGTCAATCACTATTTTATCTGGAAGATTAACTCCCACTTGATTCAAGCGATTGTAGTACCCAGACATTCTGAGCATATGCTCACTGGTTGAGCTATTCTCCTCCATCTTGTAGGCAAAGTACTTGTCCGAGGTCTCATACCTCTCGACACGGGCATGAGTCTGAAATACCGATTTCAGCTCTTGGAACATCTCATATGCTTCGTGGCGTTCAAAACATTTTTGAAGTCCCGGTTCTAAGCCGTAAAGCATGGTGCACTAAACTATCAAGTAGTCATCATACCGAGCTTGTCAAACATTCATAATGTCTGCATTTGCTCCTGCAATAAGTCTGTCACCTAGCGGTGCATCAAGGACATAATTCTTTTGTGCAGCAACGAGGATAATCCTCAGATCACGGACCCAATCCGCTTCATTGCTACTATCATCTTTCAACTTAGTTTTCTCTAGGAACATATCAAAAAACATATGGGAGCTACAACGCGAGCTATTGATCTACAACATAATTTGCAAATACTATTTGGACTAAGTGTCGTGGTTCTAAGTCTGACAGTAGAATAGAGGGTAGGTATGAGGAGGCAAGATCCTAGCTACGATGAGGTTGTGCACGCAAGATTTATGAGTTCAGGCCCTTCTCGGAGGAAGTAACAGCCCTACGTCTCGGTGCCCGGAGGCTCGGTCGATTGGATTATGCATGAAGTTACAGGGGGTGCGAACCCTTGTGCTAGTGGAGGGGGGGTGGCTTATATAGAGTGCGCCAGGACCCCAGCCCTCCCACATTACAAGGGGTTCAATGTCCATAAAGACAGGACGTTACTGATAACGCCAGTAATAAAGGCAAATAAATGATCATTAAGACTACGGAGTGAACGCCTGACCATTGCCATCCTGAGTGACCTTAGATCTTCTGTCTTCCGAGTGGTTTCTGAGGTGGTCGAGTGAGTACACCCCGGTTGAATGGAATTGGGTTGTCCGAGTGAACTGTTGGTCGAGTGGGTTGCACCCTGTGGTGATTTCAGTCGGTAGATGATGCTATCCTTTGAATGTCCTTGGCTTTAGAGCAGTGTCCTCGGGGAAGGGTGTCTAGGTCAGGCCTATTACCCTACCCTAGGTACATGTCTTCGTCATTAGCCCCCGAATGGATCTGGGTCCGAGTGGAGAAGGGGTTGAAGATGGTTCCGACCCGATTTATATGCTTCAGAGGCATTTTAGCCGGGCCGGTGATCTATGTAAAAACTTCAACTTCATTTTCAGTCGCCTGGGTCCATTCAGAGGTTGTCGAGTGAATTTTGCTGATAAGCTCTAAGTGTTGGTATGGTATAAAATCCTCAGCGCGATTGGTCACACTGCCGCTCCCAGATCTCACGGGATTCGAAATTTGGAGAAGCGCGCGGGACGGAGAGTACCGCAGTAAACGGAGCAGATTAGGCAGGGATGCCTCGATTCTCGCGCCACCTTTTTCGCCACGTATCGAGCGCGCGACTGTTGCGGGATTTGACTGGATTGCCTGGGCCCACGAGTCAGCCACTCGGGAGCAGGCCCATATAAGGCGTCCGGACCGATGAGTCTGGCACTGTGCTCTCCATCCCCTTCTTCTTCCCCTATTTCTCCACCGCATTCACCACCACCTTCGACACCGCCGCCCCGTCCAAGCGCAGCCTACCGCGATGGGGAAGGAGAAGATGGCGGCCCTGGAGCGTGCGAAGAAAGCGACGGCGGCAGCGAAGGGCAAGAAGACGAGTCGGGGGGATCGTCGTCGAGATCTGGCCTGCCGCCCGGCTGGATCCAGGGCGACTGGATTCTATCCACGATTCAGCAAGAGGATCTGGAGGATCTGGTCGAGGGGGGCTTGATCGCTCATGGATCCTGGAGGCTGCCAGGTGATGAGACCGAGCCGCAGCCGCAGGAGGGTGAGTGCGTCCTCCTCGCGACCCACGTCGACCGTGGTTTTTCTCTGCCCCCTCATCCTTTTTTCCAAGGTTTTCTGAACTTTTTTGGAGCCCAACTTCATCACTTTTCCCCGAACACCATCACATACCTCGCTGCGTTTGTCTCCATGTGTGAGAATTTCCTGGGTTGCCGACCGCATTGGGGTCTCTTCAAACACATCTTTACTTGCCGCTCACAGTCTGTGAAAAAGGCTAATCCGAGTGATGAGAGGACGCACGTGATCCAGATGTGCGAAGGTCTAGGGATCCAGATGAGAGGTAAAAGCACTTTTCCACCTATGACTCTTCCCGATTCGGTCAGAGGGTGGCAGTCGACCTGGTTTTATTGTAAGGACAAACCAACTCCTGGTCAGTCGACTGGCCTTCCCCCCTTCACCATGGGGCGAATTGAGAAGCCCTCTCCCTTGAAAGTGACTCCAGCAGAAAAGGTGGAGGTGACTATGTTGGTTGAACGAGTAATCCAACTTGTCCGCGATGGTGTGACTGGCATGGATTTGCTAGAGGTGTTACTCACTCGCCGCATCCAGCCGCTCCAGGCCCGCGATCATCCTATGTGGATGTACTCGGGTGCCGATGATACCACTCGGATCCACCCGGAGGAAGTTGCCGAGGAGACGGTGGCGCAGTGGCTGCAGGGTATCACTGGAAACAAAGACAACCCCAGGGGGTCCAGGAGAATTCCGCCACTCGACGCTGATAACGAACCAGACAAGGTCTGACCTTCGATGCCGAGTGACTTTTACTCCAATTTGTAAACTGTCTTTGGAACCAACTGATGCTTGTTCAATTCTTTTGCTTCGCAGATATATACTGAGATGTACTCGATGCCTAACGGGGAGCAGATCCAGGAAGGAGAAGAGAGCGGATGCGACAGCGGCGACTGGAACTCTGATGGCGAGAGTGATGAAGAGCACGAAAACTCGAGCAGTGGTGAGGAGGTCGATTCTCCACCTCGCGTGGAAAAGCATTCCAAGCATAAGCACGACCCAGCAAGTATCCGGGGTAAGGTGGCAGCACCGACTGGACAGACTTCGAAGCGCACTCGGACATCTTCTCCGGTGCCGACTGAGAAGGCTCCGAAGCAGCTCAAGACCGCGCCGTCAAAGCCACGGAAGGCCTTGCCCAAGATCAAGGTTGACGTTCCCGTCGCCTCTGCGTAAGTGTTTCGTTTTCACCCTTTGCTCCAAGAATCTTATATCAGTTGTCGACCCATTCACTTGCTTGACCGAGTGAACCTTGAGATTTGCAGCGCTGCTACCTCTGGGACTTCTGCTTACAAAGATGATGGTGACGAGGAGATGGAGGACGCGGTCACATCCAAAGCGGGTATGACCCCTGTTATCTCGTCTTTTCTTTGCTAGCCGATTCTACAGTCGACTGAACTCTTGTGGTTGATTCTTTTGCAGCTCCGCAAAATGTTATTGAACTTCAAGACGACGATGAAGATGAGCCACAGAAGCTCGTGGGAAGGAGGAGCAGGACCTCGGTCAAAAAGGTACCAGCTAGCAAGATGCCTCAGTCGACGCCGGCGATGGAACCAGCTATCCAGCAATCCGGGGACTTCAACCGTGCCTCTGTTACTTTTGCGAATCCCTTGTCGAGTGGTCGTCCTTCAACGTCGACTGTGCCGGCCCTTGCTTCATCTGTGCAACTTCATGCCTCAAGCTCTCAAGCTACTGCAACTGATACACCGACTCCACTTTTCACGGCCCATCACGTCCCAGAAGACCAAGTGAGTGTTGCCAAGGAAGCTATACGCCAGGCAGGCATTATGATGGAGCAGATGAAAGTGGTGCGCGAGGCCAGTCAAGCTGCCTATGATGCCATCTCAGCACTTCAGGCCAATGTCCAGGTTAGCTTACTTCCGACTGAACTCCATCTTGACGCTTGTTCTGTTAGGATATGATATTTAGAAACTGCTGCTTTATCCGCAAGACGTCCGTGGATGAGCGTTTTGGAACCTTAATTACACACCCATTGTCAGTCTGTACACCCACTGGGTGTTTTAATTTCTGTTGAGTAGTTTTTCCACTTGAGTCGACTAGGTTGTGTTGATTGAATCTCTGAACCAGTGGGGGCACGCTGAGTGCACCCACTGGGTGTAGTCCCCGAGACCGCCGTTGAATGTTTGATTCGGCGGGGGTCTTTGAACAGAACTTTTCCACTCGGTCTGGGCAGATCATGCCGAGTGGAACCTTTACCAGTGGGAGCACGCTGAGTGCACCCACTGGGTGTAGTCCCCAAAGCCGTAGTCGACTGCGGGCAGTCGGCTATGGCCTGAGTTTTTTTTTGACTGGACGGACCAAGTCGATTGAAAAAGTCGGACCAGTGGGGGCACGCTGAGTGCACCCACTAGGTGTAGTCCCCGAGACTATTGTCGAATGTTTGATTCGACAGTAGTCTTAGAACTATTTGAACTTGCTACTTTATTGCTCGGAAGCAACCAATCTTTGTGTCTGCCGACTGACTATCTTTTGAACACAGAAAACTTGTGATCTTGGAGCTCGGTTTGCTGACTTGGAGCAGAAGCAAATCCAGCTCAATCTTGACCTGGAGTTGGCTCAAAATAACTTGCAGAAGGCTAAGGATGATGCTGCTGGTAAGGAAAGCTTGTCGACTGGTTCTCTTGCCATCTTTTCTCCTCCTTTTTCTGATTCGAATGTTATTCTTTCTAGAAACAATGAGACAGGCTTTGGAGAAGAAGGACCTTGACCTTGCGGCTGCGAAGAAAACCGCCGAAGACAAAACGGCACTTGCCGACCAAAAGATGGCCTCAGTCGGGAAGCTGGAGGAAGAGAATACCAAGCTGAAGGCTGCTCTTGATGAAGCCAACAAAGAGGTGACTCGTCTGAAGAAGGACAAACGGACCCTGACCGACAAAGTGGAAGACATCACCCGCATGAGGGACGAGCTGGAGAACTATCTGGGAGGACTCGCCAAAAAATTATTCCTCATGCTTGAAGGTACTTTTCTCTGTCCGATTGATTTGCTTTCGTTGACTCATCATACTGCTGTCGACTCATTATTTCTCTGCGAGTGCAGAATTCTGTCAAGACTTCGAGGAAGAGACTGGGCGAGTCGAGACGAGCTTGGACCCCATCAACTCCCCTGTTAAAGATGAAGCTGCCATGAACGTGCTCCGACTGGAGTCTCGCCTTGCCAGCGCCATGGATTACCTTGCTCGACTCAAGGTTGCGGTGTCGCGGATCGACACAGCGCTCTGGCCAAGTGAAACGCTCCAAAATGACCTCGAGTCTCTGATGACTCGACTCAACGAGATTCCTGGTCGAGTGCAGGAGTGGAAGAAGTCCTCTGCTCGATGGTGCTGACGTAGCTCTGTCCCTGGTTCGTGTTCACTGCAAGGAAGCCAGAGAAGAGAAGCTAGCAGCAATCAAGGTTGCTAATACCAAGAAACTTGACTTCCAGTCTTTCATGGAGACCATTATTGCTGCTGCTACTCGAATTGCAGATGGAATCGACCTGGAGGAGTTTGTCGAGCCTGCCAGCCCTCCTGCGGAGTGAACAAAACTTTTATGATCCGATTCAATTTGCCTCGGTATGCCGAGTGATTTTGTAACCGTTAAACTCCTTCGGGCCTGATGCCCGAGTACTTTAAACTCCTTCGTCCAAACTTAGTTTGCCCTTAAATATGCTTGTTTTTATTTCCGAGTGGAACTTGTATCTTCATTCGGAACAGACTTTTGTTCTTGTGATGCAGTTCTGAGGAGAGGATCGCGGACGACCTGCACCTCGTCATCCTTGCAGATCAGGATGGAGCGTGTTTTACACTTAGGCGAGTACAGGACCGCAGCTAAGCCCCTAGTGAGAGGGTTGCTCATCACTTGGTAGGATTTTTTAAGCTTGGGCGGGTATAGGACCGCAGCTAAGCCGCCAAGTGAGAGGGTTGCTCATCACTCGGTAGGATTTTACAACCTTAGGCGAGTACAGGACTGCAGCTAAGCCCCCGAGTGAGAGGGTTGCTCATCACTCGGTAGGATTTTACAAACTTAGGCGAGTACAGGACTGCAGCTAAGCCCCCGAGTGAGAGGGTTGCTCATCACTCGGTAGGATTTTACAAACTTAGGCGAGTACAGGACTGCAGCTAAGCCCCCGAGTGAGAGGGTTGCTCATCACTCGGTAGGATTTTACAAACTTAGGCGAGTACAGGACTGCAGCTAAGCCCCCCGAGTGAGAGGGTTGCTCATCACTCGGTAGGATTTTTTGAACTTAGGCGAATCGGATTCGCGGCTAAGCCACCCACTGGGGGATTTTGGACACATGTATTAGCAACAACAATCATTTAGGAGACTGTAAACCATGTCTTTGATAAACGAACTGAAAGGTACTCTTTATTACATCTCATCAGTCTGAACACTTAAGTATAAAAACGGCGGAGTAGCTCCGCATTCCAAGCGTGTGGCTCGTCTTTATTATGCTCCACATTGTAGAGGTGATACGCTCTGTTGTGGAGCACCTTGGTGACGATGAAGGGACCCTCCCAAGCGGGGGCAAGTTTGTGAGGCCGTTGCTGGTCCACTCGGAGCACAAGGTCCCCTTCCTGAAATGCTCGACCCTTCACATTTCTAGCATATAATCGATGAAGGTCTTGCTGATAAACGGTCGATCGGATCAAGGCCATCTCTCTTTCTTCTTCCAGAAGATCAACAGCATCTTCTCGAGCTCGTTCTTGAATATGCTCGAGATTTTGGGCTGCGCCAGCCGTGCACTTGTGCGATCAAGGATTCTGTTATGCGCCTCTAGAGCCCACACACGCATTCCTCAGATCAAGCAGCAGTTGAGTGAGAAACGGGCTTCATTTCACATCGTCCACCCCCGAAAGAAACCACAACCGAAAGACTGCCCGAGCAAGCTATAAGAAGAACACCAATCGTGCTAAATATTTATTGCTGTGTAAAAGGCGAAAGCTCATGAACTCACCCTCCCCCTTGGACAGGCCAGGTATCTTCTCCCTGGGTTGGAATCGCTCCACGATACCACATCGCGCTTTTGCCCTCGGATTGCCCAAGCAATACTTTTGCCGGCTCGTATGCTAGAGGAGATTTGGCGGTACGGCACCGGCGCGTGGCTCTGCCTGCGGGAGAAGCCCGCCATCGTCTGCGTTGGACGAGCTCGACATGCTCACGTCTAGGTTTTGGAAGCTTCTTGCACGAGAGAGGGGGAATTTTTGGAGCGTGGTGAGATAGCAGCACGCGTCTCCTCAAGCCGACATCATCCGCTGCGAGCTTTATTTAGGCTATGTTGTAACGGCCCTCCTCGGCCTGGCGAGAGACACACATGGGCCACACCAGATGCCACACAAACATTCACAGCACAGCCCATTCCATCTACGTCACACCAGAATTCGGTGGCAGTTGGATGCACTGCTATCCTCCCTCCGCCCCCCGAAAATCTGATGTGGTAAATGCCCAGGTTGTCGCATGAACCATGCATGCATGCACACTGACCGGTGGACCACCTCGGCCTGGCCCAGCCATTATCAACTTAATGCTCACATTTCCTCAAGCATGGCCAGCACATTACCCTCTCACCAGAACACGCCCCCTCATCATCAGTCCATCCCCCAACTCTTGCTCGCAACACCGATCACAGTAGTTCTCAAGAAACACAGGAAAGTTCTACCGTCGCCCCCAATGGATGAACAACAAGGATCAAGAGACTAAATAGTCAACTCACCGGCAAAATCATCTACAAATCCAAATACTTTGCATATTCCGGAGCAATCTATCATCACAAGTAAGTTTGATTAACTAGCCCCATTCCCCTCAGTAATAGTATTGTTCATATCCCTGTGTAATCACAAGGAACTTAATCTAGTTACTTTGTTGGTATGTTTCACTAGGGCAAAATATTCTACCACGCATACTACTTCAAATGGAAGATTTACACAGGGGCAGTTCATTTACACAGGGGCAAGTTAGCATCCAGCCATAATACGGACAATTGTGAATCTTCTGATGCACCCCCTGTGCTGACCTCAAGGACGTCGGTAAAACATTCTGCTCATAATATCTATTTCACCAAATCAAGAGGGAGCTTGCTTGCCAACGGGCTGGGAGGCATGATGGATTTAAGAGTACTTTCAAGTTAAATCTAAAATTAAGCGCGTACCTAATCACTAGAGTTGATGCTGACAAGTCAGAGATCATATTTGATCACAATGGAAGATACCATTAAAAGTTGAGATTTTACTAGCTATTTTTGGTTTGCCTCAAGGTAAGAAGAAATAAAGTCTGGCACATCAGAATTATCACCAGCTTGCATCCGCTTAATTAAGGAGCGAGGCCATCATGACAAAGGACACATAGCTTGAAGGCGGTAAAAAATATATTGTCAAGCCATTATAGAAGAAAGCACCCAGATTGATATAGACTGCTTCAAATTGCCTACGTGATTTACTGCATAGGCACTGTACTAAAACCCAGGGACCAAGCATGATTACGCAACTATTGATTACTGGTCAGCCCTGAGAGAACCGGAAAAAAATAAATACTTACAATTGGTCTGGTTACACCAAGGACAACTTGATAAAGGCGTCCGGAATTCAAAGCTGATGTGGAAGCAAAAAGCACTTTGATAAACATTGTTGGATGTCATTTGCACCTACAGGTAAACCGTGGTGCTTTCACACCCTCATATAAAGTTGCACCCCCTACCTATCGACCTCAACGTGTTTTTGTACTAATCTTATTTGTTTCTTTTTTTTTCTATGTAGTTAATTACACTGGACAATATAACGGTTTCATCCAATATGATACGCAAAGGTGTTTTCCCAAGGGTTGTTTTTTTGACCAGGACCCATGCGTAAAGCAATCGATGCGATCAGCAGACCATTGGTGGTGAGACTACTTTTTGCGGGGAAAACGTAAGTTTCCTTTCTTTTTAATAGTAACAAATACCAGCTGTTTTCATTTTCCAGTCTTGCTAATACAATTTTTAACAGCAAACTTATTTATTATCTATATTCACATCATATTGTTTTGTCGTCCCCATGTGCCTCTTAGTATTTATTGTTAGGAGGACCAGCAGGCAGTACCTACAGAACAAATCCACCGCACAAACATTGAATTGAACACGAAAAAAACTAGTGAAACAATTGTTACACAACCAGTGCAGTCACCAGTTCCACGCAAGCCATTTATATGTGTTTTAACCCGAGACTGGGACAAGGAATTGTTAGTCACCTCAGGAACAACTACCCTGTTTTTGGTAAGCATTTTCTCTACATCATCATGCTGGTCTTACAATTGTTCTGTTTTCCATTATTTTGTTTTTTTAGATTGACGTGACATCTTTCCTGCAGTCGCTAACAATATGGAATATTTGCGTGAACACAATGCCACGTGTCACTTCAAACATCAACGAGATAATGAATTCAACTCAGGTTTTCTTGATGTCGTTTGTCGATAATAGTCGATGACTTGGCCAACAATTGCACATGTTGCAAATACCATGGTAGGGAAGAATGCGTGCTGAAACACCGAAGATCCACATAGGTGCATTTTTTCTTTTTGTTTTAACAGGTTTTTTTTATAGTAACTGTTGGGGAACGTGCAATTTCAAAAATTTCCTACGCTCACGCAAGATCTATCTAGAGATACATAGCAACGAGAGGGGGAGAGTATGTCCACGTACCCTCGAGACCAAAAGCGGAAGCGTTAGCTTAACGCGGTTGATGTAGTCGACGTCTTCGCGATCCAACCGATCAAGCACCGACGTACGGCACCCTCGAGTTCAGCACACGTTCATGCTGTACGTCCCTCGCTCTTGATCCAGTTGAGGACGAGGAGAGTTCCGTCAGCACGACGGCGTGGCGACGGTGATGATGAAGTTACCGGCGAAGGGCTTCGTCTAGCACTACGACGATATGACCGTGTGTGTACTGTGGAGGGGGGCACCGCACACGGCTAAGACAAATCTTGGTGTCTGTTGTGTTCTTGTGGGTCCCCTTGCCTCCGTATAATAAGGAGGGAGAGGAGAGGCCCTAGGGGGCGCGCCAAGGTGTGGAGTCCTACTAGGACTCCCTAGTCCTAGTAGATTCCACCTCCCATATGGAGTAGGAAAGGGGAAGGGGGAGAGGGAGAAGGAAGAGGGGCTGCGCCCCCTCCCCTAGTCCAATTCGGTTTGGGCAAGGGGTGGGGGGGGGGGGGGGGGGGGGGGGCGTGCCTCCTCACGTGCCTGCCTCTCCTTTTCCCGTATGGCCAATAGCCCATTACTTGTCCCGGTGAATTCCCGTAACTCCCCGGTACTCCAAAAAATACCCGAATCACTCGGAACCTTTCCGGTGTCCGAATATAGCCTTCCAATATATGAATCTTTACCTCTCACCATTTCAGACTCCTCCTCGTCATGTCCGTGACCTCATCCGGGACTCCGAACAAACTTCGGTCATCAATCACATAACTCATATAACAAATCGTCATCGAACGTTAACGTGCGGACCCTACGGGTTCGAGAACTATGTAGACATGACCGAGACACTCTCGGTCAATAACCAATAGCGGAACCTGGATGCTCATATTGGCTCCTGCATATCTCCGAAGATCTTTATCGGTCAACCGCATAACACATACGTTATTCCTTTGTCATCGGTATGTTACTTGCCCGAGATTCGATCGTTGGTATCATCATACCTAGTTCATCTCGTTACCACGGCAATCTCTTTACTCGTTCCGTAATGCTCATCTCCCGCACTAACTCATTAGTCACATTGCTTGCAAGCTTCATATGATGTGCATTACCGAGAGGGCCCAGAGATACCTCTCTGATACTCGGAGTGACAAATCCTAATCTCGATTTATGCCAACCCAACACACCTTCGGAGACACCTGTAGAGCATCTTTAAATCACCCAGTTACGTTGTGACGTTTATAAGCACACAGGTGTTCCTCCGGTATTCGGGAGTTGCATAATCTCATAGTCAGAGGAATATGTATAAGTCATGAAGAAAGCTTTAGCATAAAACTTAATGATCATTATGCTAAGCTAACGGATGGGTCTTGCCATCACATCATTCTCCTAATGATGTGATCCCATTCATCAAATGACAACACATGTCTATGGTCAGGAAACTTTAACACATCTTTAATGAATGAGTAGTCAAGTAGAGGCATACTAGGGACACTCTGTTTTGTCTATGTATTCACTATGTATCAAGTTTCCAGTTATACAATTCTAGCATGAATAATAAACATTTTCATGATATAAGGAAATATAATAACAACTATTATTGCCTCTAGGGCATATTTCCTTCAGTCTCCCACTTGCACTAGAGTCAATAATCTAGTTTCACATCGCCATGTGATTTAACACGAATAGTTCACATCACCATGTGATTAACACCCATAGTTCACATCGCCATGTGACCAACACCCAAAGGGTTTACTAGAGTCATTAATCTAGTTCACATCGCCATGTGATTACACCACCAAGAGTACTAAGGTGTGATATGTTTTGCTTGTGAGAGAAGTTTAGTCAACGGGTCTGCCACTTCAGATCCGTATGTATTTTGCAAATTTCTATGTCTACAATGCTCTGCACGGAGCTACTCTAGCTAATTGCTCCCACTTTCAATATGTATCCAGATCGAGACTCAGAGTCATCTAGATTAGTGTCAAAGCTTGCATCGACGTAACCCTTTACGACGAACTCTTTATCACCTCCATAACCGAGAAACATTTCCTTATTCCTCTAATGATAATTTTGACCGCTATCCATGTGATTCACTCCTGGATCACTTTTGTACCTCTCTTGCCGAAACCATGACAAGGCACACAATAGGTCTGGTACACAGCATGGCATACTTTATAGAACCTATGACTAAGGCATAGGGAATGACTTTCATTCTCTCTCTATCTTCTGCGTGGTCGGGCTTTGAGTCTTACTCAACTTTATACCTTGAATACAGGCAAGAACTCTTTCTTTGACCGATCCCTTTTTGACTCCTTTAAAATTTTGTCAAGGTATGTGCTTTGTGAAAGTCCTATTAAGCGTCTCGATCTATCCCTATAGATCTTAGCTTAATACTTAAGCAGCTTAACCGAGGTCTTTTTATTGAAAAATTCTTATTCAAGTATCCTTTTATGCTATCCAAAATTCTATATCATTTCCAATCAACAATATGTCTCCACATATAATATTAGAAATGCTACAGAGCTCCCACTCACTTTCTTGTAAATACAGGCTTCACCGTAATGTCTGTATAAAACCATATGCTTTGATCACTTCATCAAAGCGTATATTCCAACTCCGAGATGCTTGCACCAGTCCATAAATGGATCGCTGGAGCTTGCACACTTTGTTAGCTCCCTTAGGATCGACAAAACCTTCTGGTTGCATCATATACAACTCTTCTTTAAGAAATCCATTAAGGAATGCAGTTTTGACATCCATTTGCCAAATTTCATAATCATAAAATGCGGCAATTGCTAACATGATTCAGACAAGCTTAAGCATCGCTATGGGTGAGAAGGTCTCATCGTAGTCAACTCCTTGAACTTGTCGAAAAACTTTCGCAACAAGTCGAGCTTTGTAGACAGTAACATTACCGTCAGCGTCAGTCTTCTTCTGAAGATCCATTTATTCTCTTATGCTTGCCGATCATCGGGAAAGTCACCAAAGTCCACACTTTGTCTCATACATGGATCCCATCTCAGATTTCATGGCCTCAAACCATTTCGCGGAATCTGGGCTCATCATCGCTTCCTCATAGTCGTAGGTTCATCATGGTCTAGTAACATGACTTTCAGAACAGGATTACCGTACCACTCTGGTGCGGAACGTACTCTGGTTGACCTACGGGTTCGTGTAGTAACTTGATCCGAAGTTTCATGATCATCATCATTAACTTCCTCACTAATTGGTGCAGGCATCACTAGAACTGATTTCTGTGATGAACTACTTTCCAATTCGGGAGAAGGTACAATTACCATCATCAGTTCTACTTTCCTCCCACTCACTTCTTGAGAGAAACCTTCTCTAGAAAGGATCCATTCTTAGCAACAAATATCTTGCCTTCGGATCTGTGATAGAAGGTGTACCCAACAGTCTCCTTTGGGTATCCTATGAAGACACATTTCCCGATTTGGGTTCGAGCTTATCAGGTTGAAGCTTTTTCACATAGCATCGCAGCCCCAAACTTTAAGAACGACAACTTAGGTTTCTTGCCAAACCACAGTTCATATGGTGTCATCTCAACGGATTTAATGGTGCCCTATTTAACATGAATGCAGCTGTCTCTAATGCATACCCCAAAACGATAGTGGTAAATCGGTAAGAGACATCATGATCGCACCATATCTAATAAAGTACGATTACGACGTTCGGACACACCATTACGCTATGGTGTTCCAGGTGGCGTGAGTTGCGAAACTATTCCACATTGTTTCAAATGAAGACCAAACTCGTAACTCAAATATTCGCCTCTGCGATCAATCGTAGAAACTTTATTTTCTTGTTATGATGATTTTCTACTTCACTCTGAAATTCTTTGAACTTTTCAAATGTTTCAGACTTATTTTTCAAAGTAGATATACCCATATCCGCTCCAAATCATCTGTGAATGTCAGAAAATAACGATACCCGCCGCGAGCCTCAACACTCATGGGACCGCATACATCAGTATGTATTATTTCCAATAAGTCATTTGCTCGCTCCATTGTTCCAGAGAACGGTGTTTTAGTCATCTTGCCCATGAGGCATGGTTCGCAAGTATAAGTGATTCATATCAAGTGATTCCAAAAGCCCATCAGATGAATTTTTCTTCATGTGCTTTACACCATATGACCTAACGCGCAGTGCCACAAGTATGTTGCACTTATCATTATCATCTTTGCATCTTTTGGCATCAATTATGAATTGTGTATCACCACGATCGAGATTCATAAACCATTTTATTGAGTGTATGACCATAAAGGTTTTATATTCGTAAACAGAACAACAATTATTCTCTGACTTAAATGAATAACCGTATTGCAATAAATATGATTCAATCATATTCATGCTCAACGCAACATCAAATAACATTTATTTAGGTCCAACACTAATCCCGAAGGTAGAGGGAGTGTGCGATGGTGATCTTATCAACCTTGGAATCACTTCCAACACGCATCGTCACTCTCATCATTAACTAGTCTCTGTTCATTTTGCAACTCTCTGTTTCGAGTTACTAATGTTAGCAACTGAACTGGTATTAAATACCCAGGGCTACTATGACACACTAGTAAAATACACATCAATAACGTGTATATCAAATATACCTTTGTTCACTTTGCCATCCTTCTTATCCCCCAAGTATTTGGGAGTTCCGCTTCCAGTGACCATTTCCTTTGCAGTAGAAGCACTCATTTTCAGGCTTAGGTCCATCTTTGAGCTTCTTCACGGGAGTGACAACTTGCTTGCCATTCTTCTTGAAGTTCTCTTTCTTTCCCTCGCCTTTTTCTTGAAACTAGTGGTCTTGTCAACCATCAACACTTGATGCTATTTCTTGATTTCTACCCTTCGCCGATTTTAGCATCGCGAAGAGCTTGGGAATCATTTTTGTCATCCCTTGCATATTATAGTTCATCACAAAGTTCTAGTAACTTGGTGATAGTGACTAGAGAACTCTGTCAATCACTATTTTATCTGGAAGATTAACTCCCACTTGATCAAGCGATTGTAGTACCCAGACATTCTGAGCATATGCTCACTGGTTGAGCTATTCTCCTCCATCTTGTAGGCAAAGTACTTGTCCGAGGTCTCATACCTCTCGACACGGGCATGAGTCTGAAATACCGATTTCAGCTCTTGGAACATCTCATATGCTTCGTGGCGTTCAAAACATTTTGAAGTCCCGGTTCTAAGCCGTAAAGCATGGTGCACTAAACTATCAAGTAGTCATCATACCGAGCTTGTCAAACATTCATAATGTCTGCATTTGCTCCTGCATAAGTCTGTCACCTAGCGGTGCATCAAGGACATAATTCTTTTGTGCAGCAACGAGGATAATCCTCAGATCACGGACCCAATCCGCTTCATTGCTACTATCATCTTTCAACTTAGTTTTCTCTAGGAACATATCAAAAACATATGGGACTACAACGCGCAGCTATTGATCTACAACATAATTTGCAAATACTATTTGGACTAAGTGTCGTGGTTCTAAGTCTGACAGTAGAATAGAGGTAGGTATGAGGAGGCAAGATCCTAGCTACGATGAGGTTGTGCACGCAGATTTATGAGTTCAGCCCTTCTCGGAGGAATGTAACAGCCCTACGTCTCTGCCCGGAGGCTCGGTCGATTGGATTATGCATGAAGTTACAGGGGTGCGAACCCTTGTGCTAGTGGAGGGGGGGTGGCTATATAGAGTGCGCCAGACCCCAGCCCCCCACATTACAGGGGTTCAATGTCCATAAAGACAGGACGTTACTGATAACGCCAGTAATAAGGCAAATAAATGATCATTAAGACTACGGAGTGAACGCCTGACCATTGCCATCCTGATGTGACCTTAGATCTTCTGTCTTCCGGTGGTTTCTGAGGTGGTCGAGTGAGAACACCCCGGTTGAATGGAATTGGGTTGTCCGAGTGAACTGTTGGTCGAGTGGGTTGCACCCTGTGGTGATTTCAGTCGGTAGATGATGCTATCCTTTGAATGTCCTTGGCTTTAGAGCATGTCCTCGGGGAAGGGTGTCTAGGTCAGGCCTATTACCCTACCCTAGGTACATGTCTTCGTCATTAGCCCCCGAATGGATCTGGGTC